>OY856412.1:1447990893-1449190893 GCA_963693085.1 Alisma plantago-aquatica | reverse complement strand
GTCATCAACATATATTTGAACAACTAGAAAATCATATGCATATGTTTTGAAAAATAAAGTAGAATTTGAATTTCCAATAAAAAAATCATTATCAAATAGATAGTTCTTGGGCCATTCATACCAATTCCTAGGTGCTTGTTTTAAACCATAAAGTGCCTTCTTAAGTTTGTATACATAGTCACTTTTTTTCGGTATTTCAAAACTAGGTGGTTGTTTAACATATACTTCTTCTTGGATTATTCCATTGAGAAATGCACTTTTTACATCCATTTGGAAAAGTTTGATGTTTTTGTGTGCAGCTATAGCTAGTAGCATTCTAATAGCTTCAAGTCTTGCTACTGGTACATAAGTTTCATCAAAATCTATCCCTTCTTGTTGATTATATCCTTGTGCTACTAACCTTGCTTTATTTCTTACCACTTCCCCTGCTTCATTTAACTTATTCCTAAAAACCCATTTAGTTCCAATAATGGTTTTGTCTTTTGGTTTAGGAACTAAGTCCCATACATCATTTTTAGTGAACTGGTTTAATTCTTCTTGCATTGCTATTATCCAATAGTCATCTTGGAGAGCTTCAGACACCTTCTTAGGTTCAATTACAGAAACAAATGCCATATTTGTAACATCTTTAAAAGAAGAGCAGGTTTTGACTTTATCATTCGGATTTCCAATGATCAATTCTTGAGGATGATCCTTAATGAGTCTAGGAACAGATTGTGTCTCAACTTGGTGATTATTAGTAGTATTTTTGTCACTATCATTTGGTATGGATAAATTTTCTATTTGATGAGTGAGATCAATTATTTCAAGATTTTCAAATTGTGGCTCTTCATGAAAAGAAATATGAATGGATTCCTCAACTTTTCTAGAAACAGAGTTGTAAACTCTAAATGCTTTGCTAGAGGTGGAATATTGACGTGTATTTTACTACGCGCTTAAACGCAAGTATACGCGTCGAGTAATATAGGCCTTTGTGAGGCCCGAGTCGAACTCATGGATACGTGAATTATTGGAGACTTCTACTAACTAATCGCAATCAGCTAGGCTGAATAACAAAGTAAGGTTTGTTGTCGAAATTAAAAGAAAGTAAAATGAAATAAAGAAAACAATTGATTAAAGGTTAATTTAATCAATTCAAAAGGATATCTTTAGGATTGCGGTTTCGCCGCAGGTCAACATTGTATTAGGTTTTATATAATCCCTCACTCTTCTCTCTCTATCCGGGTAGTGGCCTGAAAATAGAATTACCCACTGTCATGGTGTAACTCACTACTTAGGTTTAGGTTGATTCCACCGTCGTAGTAATCATTCCCCTAAACTAAGCGCATTATAAACGATCTCTCAGTTCCCACCATTAATTTTACAACTCCTTTGTCAAGGGTTTTATTGATTAATGTAGATTTCGTCTCTTTTCAACTGTTAATCCTTCTGTCGAAGTGATTAAGGGCATTAAGTTATTATTATGGTGATCAAGCATAACAATATATATGGAGAAAACGAATCTATACCACGGATTTGAGAGAGAAAATATGAATTATCAATATAAAATTGTCATACAATGCATTCCCGGGTTACTCCCGGTCCTAAAGATGGAGGGTTTTAGCCTCTCATGTTCATCTCACACGAATACATGGTAGAAATAGGGGAATTCATAAGAAAAATGTGAAACAAGTGGGAAAACCCCTGAACAGAGAAGAACCAGTAGATCCTTGGCGTAGAATACGAGCTTCCCCGCCTGTCGGTGGTGGAATTCGTCTTCGGCAGCGTCCGAATCACCCGGGATGAGCTTCTGGCCTCCGTTCTCCTTTCTCTCCTTCCTCGACACTCGTGCAATGCAAAAATCCGATCCTTTCTCCTGTGGGCAGCCATCATTAGGTATAAGTCCCTAATTAGGTCGTCAAATAACTCCAGCCGTCTGATTGAGATCAAAACAAATCCAACGCATATCCGCCAGCGTCGATACCATCGACGCGGGTCGATGGTATCGACCCAGCGTATTAGCGGCCACTTTCTTTTTCTTTTCGTCTGAGTGCCTGTGTCATCTCGATACCATCGACTTGGGTCGATGGTATCGACTCTCTTTAGCGTCGGTTGTTGTCGTTTAGCGACGATGTAGCCTCAATGTGTCGATGGCATCGACTTGGGTCGATGGTATCGACGGATTCCTCGCCAGCAATCTGAAGGGATCTCGATACCATCGACTTGAGTGTCGATGGTATCGACTCTGTGCTGCTCCTCTCGGCTGGCAATCTGTGGCTTGGTCGATGGTATCGACTTCCGTCGATGGTATCGACGGAAGCAGATACTTGTTTTTCCTGAAATTCCACAACAAGACCAAGTAAATCCACACAAATTATGATAATATGATAAATAATGCTCAAAATGGTACAACAAAGGGGATTTGACATAGAATGATGGCAAAGACCGAAATGAGTGAATTATGCAATATTATCCATAAAAATGAGTAATTAGAGAACAAAACACATATGAAAAAGGTCTATAAATGCGACTCAAAATCATCGCATCAAACTCCCCTAAGCTTGAACATTGCTCGCCCTCGAGCAACTGATCCTTAGAATAGAATTGCAGATGTCAACTAAAAATCAACACACCAACCCACCTCCCATGTGACTCCCACTGAACGTTCTCAAACCGGCCTTCTCTAACCACAGAACAGTAATTACCCTAAAGGCGACAATAATCATCAATAAGAGAAATTATCCTTCAAACCGATGAACACTATCACATAAGGCAGTTAACATAATAAAATTCACCGATTCAACATTGGTGCATCTTGTGATCGCCTACACTACATTGCTCGCCCTAACTACCATGTACATGGAAGCAGTTCTCCTGATAATCATTAGTGAGGAGAAATTCACGGTGGCCTACCAATCCGAGCAACGGGTGGATGGAATGGGTGGTTCATGGAAGAACTTGGAAGTATCGCACAGTTTCAAAATGCATAAAACAAAATGTCCTACGTGATGCAAATGCACATTAAAAATGCCCTAATGCCTAAATTGGGTGAAATGATGCATGCACTAACTTTCCACCTCAAAATGAGATGGAAATCTAATTAAGCCACATCATGTACTCAATTTTCCTGTAATGCGAGTGATATCATGTTCCTTTCTCCCTCTTATCCCATTTCCTTCTAAATGCTCTTTCTTTTTTTCATTTCTCAATTTTTTCAGATTTTCAGAATTTTTTTTTCTCTTTTTTTCTTTCTTTCTTTTGGCCCACATATCCATAATTGCTAGAGATACATGTATTGGGCTGTTTTCTTCATGATTGGAAATCTTTGCAATATTTTGAAGGTATGGAACAGTTTAGATCACTTTTGAGGACAAATTGAGATACATGATGTACTTTATGCATGATAATCATGAAAGTCATGAGTGCAACTACATGGCATGCACCTAAAGGTAATGTGCATGAATCCCTATATTTTTCTCTTTTTATGCAAAAGTATGGAAAATATCAATGCAATTCCTATCTAAATGCTATGCACACAAGAAGGAATTAAAATTGTACTTTACTTCCAATTCTTAGGTGGATTATGGAAAAATGAAGTGGAATGATCACAAGATTAGATTACTGAACCTTAGAAGAGTATTATGTGTCCCTCCTTACTGACATGTGTAGTAATTCAAAGGGTTCTCTCTCTTATATCCAATTAAGGTCTCATTACCATTTGGTTAGGTTAGGCTCAAACAACCGTTACTATCTACTTTTCATGATTCAATGGGAGTATAGGTGTGACATATTGTTTTAAAGTTGACATAATCAATCATTTTCATAGGATAAGTTCCCCAAGGACAACCAAGTCAAGCTATCCAAAAGACACAATTTTTTTTTTAATTCCCTTAAATTTCCCATGAAAACACAGCGAGATGACAACTTTTTACGACATCCACAATTGCACTAGATAGATGTGGATCCTAAACAAAAACTAAAAATGCAAGAAACAAATAGCAAGTAACAACTAAAACAACAAAAGAAAAGATAGAGCTGTTCCAGCTACCCCCCTAAGCTTGAATCCGACTATGGCCTCATAGTCAAAAACAAACTTAAGAGTGGAACAGAGATACCCTGATCATTCTTGTGGAGGCGGAGGCGGGTACTGTGGGGCCGTAGGATCCCAAGAAGGATACTCCCCCTGGAAGCTCGGATCGTAATGGGTCCTCGGAGGAGGCTGTGGATAGCCTCCAAAGTAGCTCTGACTCCAGGTAATGGTCGTAAAAGGGCTCCTGCTGCATCTCCATCCTTTGCAACCGATTGTGTATCGGCTGTTGGTTGTCGAGGAGGAGACGTTCATTCTCGAACATCGCCCTTTGGTTGTCAAGTAACCGGTTCGTAGTATCCTGAATACCGGTATACATCTCTAGATGCTGCTGCTGTGTCTGATGGATGTCCTGCATCATCGTGTACATTCCCTGCATTGAATAGGGATCCTCGCCTGGCTGCGAGGACTGTGGTGATGGCGGCGGGGGCTGTGATGATGAAGACGCACCCGGATGCATCCTAGGACGCTTCCGTGGTACTACTCGTGCGCGAAGAGGTGTGAAAGCCTCCTCTTCCTCCTCAGCCTCGCCTTCTTGGTCGTCATTCCCGCCTTCTTCTTCATCGGACTCGACGGCTATGATCGGCCACCGGAAGTGTTGGGCTCCCTCGATGTGGAAGACGGCGTCCGGCAGTGCGCATTCCTGGTAAGCGTGGTTGACGTGGCAGTGTGCGTACGCCAACCCATCCCAGAGAAGGATAAGGTTTGAACGGTGCAGATGCTGCACGTTCACCTTACTCCTCGTGGAAATCGGAGTCATGGACTGGAGATTCAACCCCAGGTACATCGCCAATTTGGTGATGAGCCCACCAAAATGGATCGGAGCCTTCCTTGTGCTCCTCTTCACCGCCAGGACGCGCTGTAGAAAGAACGCACCCCAGTTGCATTCTTGTCGCTTCAGGAGCATGTAGAGGAAGAAAAGATCGCTCTCCTGAAACTTGCTCAATGCTAAATCGCTCCGAGCAAAGAACGTAAGGCTCAACATCCGGTGTAAGACCCAGACGAAGGGATGCTCAAAGTCCGCTACCGCAGCATTATGGTAGCTCACTGTCTTTCCCGCCGGCACTGTGACTAGCTCGGCGAAGATCTTGTCGTAGTCGGTGCGGGAATCTGGGCGTCGGTTATCATGTTGGGAGTGGTTCCAGTTAAAGATGTTGTTGAACTACTGAAGAGTGATGTTGTAGTTGATGTTGAACAGCCGGAAGGACACCCTCCCCTTGATCCACTCACGGTCCGACGCCACCACGTCGTTGGGTACGACGCAGACGTCGAGGGACACCATAAACTCCGCCACCAATTCCTTATAGGTGGGCCATTCGCCGAAGAACGGCTGCCCATCCGCATGGCGCTCCAGCTCGCCTGGCCTTATGCTGGTGTGGCGTGCTTGACCCTTCAGCACATAGGCCAAGTTGGCCTCGAATCCAAGAACACGGATCATTCCCCGGTCCACATACCGGGTCGGCTCGATCTTCCGCTTCATGATCTCCTCATAGACCTTCCTCACCTCCGCGGAAGGGTGAATCAAGCGCGGGAGTGAGACTGAAGCAGTAGGGGGTGGAACAAACTCCACGATCTCCATGGGATTCGCGCTCGAGGACGATGATCCGGCGGCGTGCACCATTGTTGCAAGAAAGATGGGATTAGAAGAAGAGAGCTCGGGGAAGATGGAGAAGTAATTCTCCGCTCGGTGACAATCCCTGCTCGCTGTCGCTGCTCTTCAGTCTTGGAGGGCTCGGGGGAGTGCTCGGCACAAAGGAGGACGTTTGCTCTGAAGGTGTGATGTCAAATGACGTTGCAATTCTCCTTAAATAGACTTGGCCGGCGCCACTATTGACCCGTCGATACCATCGACTTGGGTCAATGGTATCGACACGTCTCGATGCTATCCGCCTCCCTCGCGAGTATCGACGGCTGACGTTTGCTGGATCGGGAAACCCGGATTGCTGACCTGTTGATACCATCGACGGAAGTCGATAGTATCGACGTAGCACCCGGATCGCTGACGTGGACTCGCAATCGTCGTCGATGTCTTTGCACGGATCGGTGACATGGATGTCGATACCATCGACGAGGGTCGATGGTATCGACTTGCTTTTATTGCGACACCGCCACTTCTTCAATTCAACCTGTGATCATGTCGATACCATCGACGAGGCCGTCGATGGTATCGAGTTGACTAAGCAAAAATCTTCTGAACTTCTCCAGAGATCTCGATGGTATCGACTGGCATGTCGATACCATCGACCATTTTTATTGCGACCTGCCTGTAGGTATGTCGATACCATCGACGGGGCCGTCGATAGTATCGACTCAGTGTGATTTTTGCAGCTGTCAACCTGAACAGATGTCGATACCATCGACCAGTGTGTCGATGGTATCGACCCTGCCTGTGCCTGCACATTGAACAAACGGATCAAGGTATCTTCTTTACACTAAAATTTAAACAAAATAAAAGCAATCTATGACTATAATTAAACTATCCTAATGTACCAATGGTTGGGTTGCCTCCCAACAAGCGCCCTTATTTAATGTCTTAGGCTAGACGGTATGAAGCTCATCATCTTTTCACATTGGAGACTACGCTTAGAGGATCATGCGGTGATTTGAATTCAACTCGATCTCCTCCAATTCCCAAGGACAAAGTACCTCTCCCTAAGGCAGTCACGACGTCCGCTGTTGCTTGAAACGGTCTTCCTAGAAGAATTTCACAGCTTTGGAGTGGTGGCATATCCATGACGACAAAGTCCACCGGAAATATGAATCTATCCACTTTGACTAGAACATCTTCACATACTCCATAGGGTCTCACTGTAGACCCATCCGCCAATTCAACTGTTGCAGCTGACCTCTTTATCTCTTTTAACCCCAACTTTTGAAATGTAGCCAAAGGCATGAAATTTATGCTAGCGCCAGAATCACATTGCGCTTTAGGAAAATGTTGACCACCTATTGAGCACGGTATGTAAAAACCTCCTGGGTCCTTTCTCTTCTTTGGTGAACTCCCGTGAATCATAGAGCTCACTGTCTCATTCATCCAATAAATTTCATCGTCTTTTATCCGCCTCTTCTTATTGATGATTTCCTTGATGAACCTCCCATAGGCGGGTACTTTTTCGATCATCTCCACTAATGGAATATTGATGTGGAGTTTTCGGAATATCTCCAGAAATTTCTTAAATTGACGATGCTCTTTCTTTGACTTCGGATTGACCGGATCCGAAACATCAGCTGCATCAACACGCCTGTGAGATGGCACATAAGCACTTTTCGGGGGTACCTCCCCTAAGCTTGCTTCAATCACTCCCTCCGACGTGGGCTTTGGCGAGACATCCTCAATAGTAGCAGCTTGTTGTGGTTCCTCTCTCGCCTTAGATGTCTCCACATGTGCACAAACAACTTGCACTTATTCTTCCTACCTAGGTGGAGATACAATATTCACAACTCTTTGTGATTTTCTGAAGAAAGGGTTTCCGCCCGGCAATCCATAGTACGTGTGTGGATATGGTATCGCCGGTGTTGCATTCACATTGAAAGTCATTTTTCTTTCTTCTACAGCTTCTTGCACCTGAGATTCCTCATTTCTTACCACAGACATGTACTTAACCTGATGATGTTCTTGGGCCACGTTCGCATTCTCTGCGGGTTTCTGTTGATTGGCGTGCTTGATGGCCGCCACTTCACTCGAAATCTGCGCCACGGTGGTTTCTAATGCCCACATTTGTGCTCCATGGCTTTGCAGCGTCTGCCCAAACTTGGTTAGAATATCGCCTTAAGACTGCAATTGTTTACCAAACATGGCCATCATCTCTTGGTTTTGCTGGACCATTTGACTTAGTAATTCGGTGTTCTTATCCTCGGCTCTCTGTTGTGGCTTGGCATCCGGATCCTGCAAAAAATTATTTGGATCCCTCCATGAGAATTTTTTATCCTTCCTCCATGCATAGTCATTGTTTCTATAGCCCTGTTGTTGCATGAATTTCACTTGGGCCTCCTCATCTTCAGATGCATCTTCCTTAGTTAGCAGCTTCTTAGCTAGAAGATCTAACTTATCGTTTAGCTCCCTAACTATTCTGGATTCACCAGCAGCCTTGACCTATTCCACTGCACCTCTGTCGCCCCATGACTGTTTCCTAGCCATGTTCTTTAATATCTCCCAACATCTGGTATCCGTATTATTCAGAAAGAATCTGGATCCGGCTGAATCAAGATTACTTCTATCGTGCTCAGAGAGAGCAAAATAAAAGATTTTCACTTGTGTTTCTCTGTCCAGCCCATGATGTGGGCATCTCCTCAACATAACCTGGAATCGCTCCCAGGTCTCAGAATATGTCTCACCCGCCTGTTGGGTGAAATTTTGAATCTTCCTAATCATGTCGTTGGTCTTCTCAGGAGGGAAAAACCTCTCGAAGAAAACTTCCACCATATGATCCCAAGACTGAACAAATTCGTCATCGAGGTTATGGAGCCACTCTCTTGCTGCTCCTGCCAAGGAACTTGGGAATAACTTGAGGTACAAGGCATCTTGTGGGAATCGGTCGATCTTCACCATGTCACAGTTCTCCACGAACTGGCTAATGTGTGCAACTGGGTCCTCATTCTTCAGTCCATGAAATGCATTTGATTTCACCAAGTTGATCAATGCTGGATCGATCTTATATGTTGGTATGTTGACCGCCTGTTTCTTGATAGGCCCCTTTGAAGCTGATGAAGAAGACGCTTTGATCTTCTCCCATATCGTCTGTGGTTCGGCCATTTCTTCTGCTTGCTCTTGCTTAGATTCAGAATCTATGTCGCTTTGGTGATCTTGCTCGTAGTAATCCTCGTCCTCTGGTCCCAGAGGTGGAACCTCAGGTGTGCGATTCGCGTAGTCTGCGCTACGTGTATGCACCATGCAAAGTACCTGAAATAAGAAAATTGGGGTTCAGTACTATGCTTTGAACGAGTAAACACAATTATAGAGAAATTTAAAAATATTTAAAATTGTTTTAAAATAAAAAAAATGTGGCCTAGAGTGGCCGCTCTTAGCACTCAAAGTGCCAATAATTCGCCGTATCCCCGGCAACGGCGCCAAAAACTTGACGTGTATTTTACTACGCGCTTAAACGCAAGTATACGTGTCGAGTAATATAGGCCTTTGTGAGGCCCGAGTCGAACTCAGGGATACGTGAATTATTGGAGACTTCTACTAACTAATCGCAATCAGCTAGGCCGAATAACAAAGTAAGGTTTGTTGTCGAAATTAAAAGAAAGTAAAATGAAATAAAGAAAACAATTGATTAAAGGTTAATTTAATCAATTCAAAAGGATATCTTTAGGATTGCGGTTTCGCCGCAGGTCAACATTGTATTAGGTTTTATATAATCCCTCACTCTTCTCTCTCTATCCGGGTAGTGGCCTGAAAACAGAATTACCCACTGTCATGGTGTAACTCACTACTTTGGTTTAGGTTGATTCCACCGTCGTAGTAATCATTCCCCTAAACTAAGCGCATTATAAACGATCTCTCAGTTCCCACCATTAATTTTATAACTCCTTTGTCAAGGGTTTTATTGATTAATGTAGATTTTGTCTCTTTTCAACCGTTAATCCTTCTGTCGAAGTGATTAAGGGCATTAAGTTATTATTATGGTGATCAAGCATAACAATATATATGGAGAAAACGAATCTATACCACGGATTTGAGAGAGAAAATATGAATTATCAATATAAAATTGTCATACAATGCATTCCCGGGCTACTCCCGGTCCTAAAGATGGAGGGTTTTAGCCTCTCATGTTCATCTCACACGAATACATGGTAGACATAGGAGAATTCATAAGAAAAACGTGAAACAAGTGGGAAAAACCCTAAACGGAGAAGAACCGGTAGATCCTTGGCGTAGAATACGAGCTTCCCCGCCTGTCGGTGGTGGAATTCGTCTTCGGCAGCGTCCGAATCACCCGGGATGAGCTTCTGGCCTCCGTTCTCCTTTCTCTCCTTCCTCGGCACTCGTGCAATGCAAAAATCCGATCCTTTCTCCTGTGGGCGGCCGTCATTAGGTATAAGTCCCTAATTAGGTCATCAAATAACTCCAGCCGTCCGATTGAGATCAAAACGAATCCAACGCATATCCGTCGGCGTCGATACCATCGACGCGGGTCGATACCATCGACGCGGGTCGATGGTATCGACCCAGCGTATTAGCGGCCGCTTTCTTTTTCTTTTCGTCTGAGTGTTGTGTCATCTCGATACCATCGACTTGGGTCGATGGTATCGACTCTCTTTAGCGTCGGTTGTTGTCTTTTAGCGACGCTGTAGCCTCAATGTGTTGATGGCATCGACTTGGGTCGATGGTATCGACGGATTCCTCGCCAGCAATCTGAAGGGATCTCGATACCATCGACTTGAGTGTCGATGGTATCGACTCTGTGCTGCTCCTCTCGGCTGGCAATCTGTGGCTTGGTCGATGGTATCGACTTCCGTCGATGGTATCGACGGAAGCAGATACTTGTTTTTCCTGAAATTCCACAACAAGACCAAGTAAATCCACACAAATTATGATAATATGATAAATAATGCTCAAAATGGTACAATAAAGGGGATTTGACATAGAATGATGGCAAAGACCGAAATGAGTGAATTATGCAATATTATCCATAAAAATGAGTAATTAGAGCACAAAACACATATGAAAAAGGTCTATAAATGCGACTCAAAATCATCACATCAAATATCCCAAGAAAAAGGCTTTATGTGATTTAGAGTCAAACTCGTCTCTATCCTCTTTTTTGTTTAAGATATAGCATGTTGATCCGAAAGTACGAAAATAGTCAACCCTAGGTTTCTTAGTATATATGATTTCATATGGTGTTTACTTCAAATAAGAGTGAACACTTACTCTATTTAGCACATAGCATGCTGTGTTTTACTGCTTCATCCCAAAATGTTTTAGGTGTATTATGTTCAAGCATCATAGTCCTAGCCATTTCCTGTAGTTATCGATTTTTCCTTTCAACTATTCCATTTTGTTGTGGAGTGTGTGGAGCAAAAAAATTGTGAGTGTAGCCTTGAGATGTGCAAAATTCTTCAAATAAATGGTTCTCAAATTCTCCACCATGATCACTCCTAATTGTACATATTTTGTTTTGTAATAGATTTTCAATCTTGAAACAAAATTTTACAAAAACTTGAATAGTGTCATCTTTGTTTGCAAGAAAGTGTACCCATGTATATCTACTATAATCATCAACAATAACAAAACAATATCTTTTGCCACCAATAGATTGTGTCCGCATAGGTCCAAATAAGTCCATATGAATGAGTTCTAGAGATCTACATGTGCTAAGTACATTTTTGGGTTTAAAAGAGGTTTTAGTTTGCTTACCCAAAGTACATGGTTCACAATTTTCATATTGATCAAAAGATAATTTAGGCAAACCACGAACAATATCATATTTAACTAGCTTTTTGATAACATGTGAACTAGCATGACCCAATTTTCTATGCCATAGTTACAAAGAATTTTCATTTGCAAGTAAGCATTTTCCAACTACATATTGCATAGAGTTAGGTCTAAGAATATCAAGATTTTCAACTCTTTTTCCTTCATAAACAACATTTGTAGTATTTTCTATTAGTAACTTGCAGCAATTTTTGTTAAATACTCGACCGAGACACCTGTCAGTCGAACTTTTATCGACCGAATGAAGTTCTGATCAGTTTTCTTTGTTAAAACATGTTCAGTTTGTTATTAAATGTACCTAACCATAACAGACCATCACATGGGTACCAAAACCTACATCTTAATGCAGGATTGGGTGGTTGACAGTGGGTGTTCCAAACATATGACCAGAAACAAGGAGGCATTTCAAACTTTTGAGGAAAAGAAAAGTGGAACAATTACTTTTGGAGACAATGGTAAAGGTAAAATTGTTGGAATAGGTAATATTGGTACAAATCTTGAAATAAAGAATGTTTTACTTGTTGATGGCTTGCACCATAATTTAATAAGTGTTAGTCAATTATGTGATAGTGGATATGATGTGAAGTCTGTTCGGTCGACCAATTTTCGATCGATTTTAGCTCCGATCGATCATTTCTCGACTGGAGTAGTTGTTGTTTCACTAAGATTTCTGCTGTAGATTTTGGTTTGTCACAGGCAGTCACTCGGTCAAAGATTTTCTCGACCGAGAGTATCTCGATCGAATTATTTGTCGACTGAATATGTTTCTGTTTGTTTCAGAAATTTGTTTATATCAGTTCTGAATTTAAAACAATACATGCAGCTATTTGTTTAGTTGAGATAAGACATTTTGATTTTCAAAAATAAGCATTAGATCATATCTCAACTAAATTACATTCAAGTCTTCTAAGTTTGAGGTTTGGGAACCCAAACTAACTCAGAATCCTTCTTCTTATAAGGGCATGAAAAAGAGTAATGTCCAAGACGTAGACAAAAGTGACAAGAAATAGAGTCAATTTCATTTCTCTTTCTAGTATTTGGAATTTTGTTCTTAGGGACAAACATGATCTTAGTCTTGGATACTTGAATTCTTTTGGGTTGATAGAATTTTCCTTTTGGAACATATCCCAAGCCTCTTCTTCCATTGTAGCTAGAAGAATTTTTCAGAATATTATCAAGAATGTCATTTCCCCTTAAGCCATTTCTTTTTCTTTATAGCTTAGCAATCTCATCCATCTTTTTATTTATATCTAGCCTTGCTTGTTCTAAATCAGATAATAGAGAGTTTCTTTCTTTAACAACATTATCATAATCTAGATGATTACATAGAATAGGTTGAGTCTAAAAGTTGTTTAGTTTAGCAAGAAAATCAACCTTTTCTTGAGAAAGAAGATCATTATTTGTTTCTAAAGTAAGTAATTTTATATTACAATCATTTAAAGATGTTTTTAAAGACAAATTTTCAGGAGAAATATTGTTCTTTTCAGAAGAAAGATCATTTAATCTAGCATATAATTCCTCATTTGTTTTGGTGGCCTTCTTCAGTTTCTTTTTGCAGTCAACATATTTGTCATGAGTTTCTTGTAGAATAGCAATTAAATCTTCTTTAGGCAAATCAAGAAGGCTTACCTCTTGGGAATCGTCATCATCTTCTTTTTCCATGAGACATTCCACCTTCTCCTCTCCACTTTCACTCTCACCTGACTCATCCCACATAGCTTTATAAGCTTTTTCTCCCTTCTTTTTGTGTGAGCTTTTCTTTCCTTTCTTTGCTTTAGGGCATTCATTTTTTAGATGTCCTTTCTTTCCACATTCAAAACACCTAGGAGGGGAAGAAGAAGAACTAGCAATTTTGTTAGATCTAAATCTTCTATATTTCTTACCATTAACAATTAGGGCTTCTTCTCCTTCTTCTTCACTTGTTTCATCACTTTCTTAGGTGATGATCTTTGAAGCTTTTCGAGCCACATCTTTTTTTCTTCCTTGTTGCAATTCACGCTCTCGTCGTTCTTCTTCCTCCAAGGTTGCCTCATGTGCTTCTAGATTGCCAATGAGTTGCTCCAACCTTAGTCGGGTAAGGTCATTTGCTTCTTCAATGGCAGTCACTTTGGGCTTGTACTTGGGAGGAAGAGATCTAAGAATCTTTGACACCTGGTCTTCCTCACTAATCACTTTGCCTAAAGCATTCAAACCATTCACAATAGAAGAGCATTTTGCATACATTTCACTAATAGATTCATTTTGATCCATACGGAGTTGTTCAAATTTCTATTTAAGCATTCCGATTTTAGAATTCTTAACTTGAACAGTTCCTTCATATGTTATAGAAATTCTATGCCATATTTCATAAGTCGTTTCACAATTTGATATTCTATTAAATTCACCAACGGAAATTGAATAATAAAGTATACTTACAGCCTTTGCATTCATTTGGGCAGACTTTACCGTATTAGCATCCCAAACTGCATACTCCGTTTGAGGAAGTTCATATGGAGTTGATACCATTCTCCATAAGTCCCAACTGATTCCTTGGAAGTAAAATTGCATCCTCCTCTTCCAGTAGGTGTAGTTAGTACCATCAAAAGCTGGAGGCCTAGCCACGAGTGTTCCTTCCAAGTTGAGGTTGTTGAGCAACCTATCACCCATTCTTCAAGACTATGTTAGAGTTCCTTGAAGCCCTTCTCTGATACCAATTGAAAAACCACTAGAGGGGGATGAATACGGTTTTATGAATATTTTATTATAATTTAACTCAAACAACCACAATTAAGATAATAAGAAGCAGACAAGGTGTTTAGAGTGGTTCCAACCTTAGCAAATACTAAGGCAGTCAATCCACTACCCGGTTGCTTACCCAACCGGGATTTTGAAAGTATTAAAATTTATTACCTCGCAAGGATATTACATAAAATTATAATACTTTCTACACCCTTTGGACAGCCTTCACCTTGAAGCAGTCTCACCAACCTTGAAGCAGCCTTCTTGAAGTAACTCCAAGCTCCCCCTTGAAGTGGCCTTCCTCTTGAAGTAGCTTCCTGTTGAGACAACCTTCTAGAAGTAGTCCAAAGATCTCCTTCTTCACCAAGAAGATAAAACCCTCTCCAATCCACAGCCTCCAACCCTAGGAGTAGCAAGGAGAGTACAAAGAATAAGAAAGAACAAGAAAGGAAATGAAAATTACAATTACCACTTGAAGCCCAAGGCTTGATTTCCTATATCAAGCGTTTTGATCTCCTAACCAATAAGTATAGAAGTGTAGGTTTAGTGGATAGGAGATGCTAGCCTATAGGACACGAATTTGGAGCAAGGGAAATGAGTAGCAAGTGCTCGTGTTGCTCAATTGCTCAAATCAGATTGCCAATTGCAAGTATGTAAGCTCAAGTATTGCACAAGTGTGTGTTTGGGTGTCCTAAGGCTTGTCCTATTTATAGGAATGGCCTACAAGTGCTTAAGGACGTTCTAGACATTTTCTAGGGGGTTCTAAGTGCTTAACTAGCTGTTAGGTACACATTTGTTGCTTTAGCAATAGCTAGTTAAGTAACTCTCAAAATTGTAGACAGAACTCTTCTTGGTCGAAGAATTGTCGACCGAGAGTCCTTCTCGATCGAGGTCTTGTCGACCGAGGGACTGTCTGGAGCAAGTGTATATAACGTTCTTCTCCAACTGCCAACTACCTTGTGTGTTGTGTCTAACGGCTACTTGGGTCTTTCTCGGTCGAAGAGTTTGTCGACCGAGAGTGTCTCCGTCGAGGACTTTGTCGACCGAGATTAACCATGTTTCAATATTTTTCAACTAAGTAATAAGTGTGTGTATGAGTGTGCATTTGTGACACTATTATTGGGGATGACCTGTCTAATTGTTGTGAATGGCTAGGGAAGATCTAACGCTTGATTTACATGATGTCTAAGTACTTGTACATTATATATCTTATACAAGTGTTTACATTTGATTACAATCATGACTTAAGGCGATTTTAGCATATAGATCTTCCAAGTATTTGTCATCCACCTTATTTCTGCAACACTCAAGTAGCACCTTAGATCGACAAGAACGAAATGTTTGTCATCATCAAAACAAAGGGATTATAATGATGTCCAATTAAGCCAACAAAAACTACTTATAATTGCTTCTTATGATATTGACATGCCATTTAGCTAGTTGTTTTTATCCTATATGTCTTTCTCATTCTTTACTCACCTTGCTTGCCTAAAATTGCTTCAAATGTGCTTGACATGCTGAGTTTCATTTGTTTTTGGGCTTTTTATCGAATTTCATGTTTTATCACAAAATAGTACCCAATGATGAGTGATATGTGCCTAGGTATGTTCAATATACATAATAGACACGAAAAATAAATTTAATTAGCATTTATATGGCTAGAAATTAAGTTTGATGGTTTTAGGTCAGGTTGACCATCGGTCGAGTTTCCCCCAGGACAAACTCGATCGATCAGTGGCCAAGATCTGTTCGTCAGAGAACCAATTGGTCGAGTTTCTGACTCTCAGAACTCGATCGATCTGTGAGCTGAAGCCAACTTAAAGTTAGGTTCGGCCAACTATTCTGCCTATCAACTAGAGAATAGAATACCAATTCCTCTTCTCCTAGTCCTAAGCTCTCAACCCCAGCCCTAACCTTCCCTATCCTAGCCCTTTTCTAACCTAGATAGCTCAACCTAGACCTTCTCGGGCGCTCCTTGGTGGTTTTTGGATGGCTTTTGAAGTTTGCTTTGTGTGTTTGCTCATTTCTCTTTCTCTTTCTCGCCTCCATGGCTTACCAAAGGAGAAAATGACCTGCCCCAAGCAATGCACCTTCGTCTTCCTTATCTAATTGCTTGATTCCCTTCGACGATACCTCTTTTATCTTGATTGAGGTTGTTAATAGGTATAAGGATCTTCTTCCTAGGAGTCATTTTCCTTTTTGTGCCTTGTTTGAGCCTAGTCCTAGGTGTCAAGTGGTCATAGACTAGGTTGCTAGGTTGCCCGCCGTCCACCATCTTTCTGCCTTGACTGTCGAACGTGATTTCTTTTTCAACTTGATGACCAGTATAAAAGCAGTTCACGAGTTCTACGCTAATTTGCATTGCAATTATGACTCCCGTGTTCCCCTACTGAATGCTCATGTAATCCTAACATCGATGATCGCTAGTAAGCGATTCCAAATCTCCGAGGATATTTTAAATTTCTTCTTTTCTGGAGATGAAGCAAACGACACTTGGCGCAAGGATTATGGAGAGTATTTCGATCTTTTGGATCTGGAAGGTTTCTTAAGAAAAATGCAATGACTCTACTTGATATTCATCGTTACTTAAAGAAACCTGACATTCCATATAAGAAGAAATCAATCCTACTCTCCTCCTCCCTCAACCTTAGGAATTGCATTCTACCTTTAGTGATCAACTGAAATATTCATCCAAATAAAAATCAAACAGATATTGCAGAGAACACTATTGTCATTATGTATTGCATCTTAGAGGACATCAGTGTCAAGTGGGCCATGTACATTCTACACCACATGACCTTCTTTGACACTGGTAAGAACACCAAAGGTACCCACCCCTTACCTGGCCCTGATTTGTGGTTTGTTTCAGTTCGCTACTGAGAAATCACTCTTTTCTGACTTTCATTACAAAGTAGCCAGAAAGGGTGTATGCATCAGTGAAACCACAATTCAAAAGTTTGTACCTGTGTTTGCCTCTTCCCCTGGTGCTTCTCCCTCTGCCTCCGCCTCTACAGCCCCTACCTCCTCAGCCCGAACCCCACCTCCTCAGCCCCCTCCTTGACCTAGTCGTGCTTTGTTCTGTGTATCCAATGAAACCCTTATGGGCTACATGATGTACCAACAAGCATACAACCAATAGGTCTAGGAGCACCTGCATCAGGATTTGTGTTCTATCATATCTACCATGAACCTATCATGTCCTCACCCCTACCCCACCTACCAGCCATACCCCGATAGTGATTATGCTTCATATGCATATAATCGTTACTACCATGTACCCGAGCCTTCCGATGTTGCTGCTCCACCCTTTGCTGCTTGTGCTGGTGGTTATGCTCCCACCTACCTCTTGTTGCTTGTTGGCCCCCTGACCACCCTGTTCGCCTCTCTTAGAGATTCTGCTCCATCCTTTCCTCAGGCCAATGAGCTATGTGCTCTTAGTATGACTTGGGATGAGCAGAATGCTCATTGGCCCGATCATGGTTTCGTTCCTCTAGCTGATGAGGAGATGCCTGACCAGGCTGATGATGTTGAGGCTACTGATGACAACTATGGTGATGACGAGGATGCTTTAGATGATGGTGATGGCTCAGATGGCTTCACTGGTGATTATGGCAATGAGGGCACTACAGTTGCACCTTCTAATGGAGATGAGGACTATGAGCATGGAGGTGATGATGATGACGTTGTTGATATAGATAGTCTATATGTCTAGCTTGTTTCTTAGTTTTTAGTCTAGTTTGCTTATCATATATATCTTTCTAGGCTATTTTGTATAAGAAACATCTGGGCACATTATCTGAGTTGTACTATTTTATCTTCTATTTTTCATCGCTTCTTGTTTGTAGTTGCTTTCATGAGAACATGCATCTGAGTTGTAATATATGTGATGTGCACTCTTGCTATTTACTCTGATATATTTTATGTGTTGTTCCATCTTTTACCATATTTTGATTATGATTGAGATTCTATGTTGCTTTTGTCTCTGCTTGACATATGATATGAGATTGCTTGTATGTATATCTGGTGATTGTGTTTTGAAGAAGACTTGGATATACTCTCTTCTACCCCCCTACTTTTTGATGTTGACAAAAGGGGGAGAGATATTTCAAAGTCTTGAAACTCAATCATATTGTTATTCGTTGTTATATTGTTGCTTATTACTTTTGAGATCCTTTTCTTGTTCATTTACTATTTTATCATGTGGCTTGCAAAGGACCTCATAATACATGTATGCCATAGTTGATTTGCATAGATAGACTAACCATGCAGGTTAGAGGAAGCATAGATCAAGGGGGAGCAATTCACATTGTTTACATCTTGAATCCCCTTAATTCACAAGGCAAAGGTATAACTTTTATATCCTTTTCAATATGTTTGAGGAATGGTTTGTCATTGTCAAATAGGGGGAGAATGTTGACCTAGAGGTTATACATTATCCATATTTTGATAATGACTTAACCATTTCATTCATATGTGTCTAATATGTGTATTCAAGATCAGTTTCAGGTGTTAGATACATGAAAAAGATCAAAAATCAAAAGCCCTAATTTGCTCAAGTTCAAGCCAAAAGCTATACAAATGTATAATTTAGGAAATCCATGTAGACGACCTTAGAATATTTTTGTAATCACTTGTATTGATGAATTGGCTTGTAACTAAGATGAGAAAATTGATTGGGGCACTTAACACCACATTTTAATCACTTTAGATGCAAATTAGAAAATTGAATACATGCAGTCAATCGGTCGAGTTTGAATCTCAACCGATCCTCATGGATCAATTCTTTGAAGAGTGCATCGGTCGAGTTGTGTTTTCACAAAACTCGACCAATTGAGTAACTGGCCATTTCGATTTTCAATGGTTGGTCAAGTTTCCCCAGGACAAACTCGACCGATGGTTTGAATATCGGCTTTGTCTTTTACTCCATCAATCGAGTTACCTTTATCAAAGCTCGACCGATCGCACTGTACGAAATTTGTAGAAAAAGTGATTGTGACCATTGTTTTGTGTTTTGATCGAAAATAGAGTCGTTGCTTTGAGAAAAAATGGATATATTTCATATCTAAGTGTCCCACAACTCAAAGGGGCACCCTCAACTATAAATAGGACCTCTTGGAGTTCATTCCAAGGTTGCTCATTCACTACATGCTTGGTCCTAGCCTAGTTGAGAGTGTTCTAACCCTTTGAGCCCCTTTCTCTCTCTACCTTCAAGTCAAATTTGAGAGTATGAGTGAGACAGGTTCTGGTGTAAGAGAGCTACTCCATGTATTGATGTAAAGCTCTCCTCCTCCATCTTCCTATCCCATTTCCTATTGAAGAAAAGGTTGAAGATCTTCTTCGAGTGAAGGAGAAGGAGTTGTTGTTCTTCAAGGTTGAATAAGGCAAGGTGTTCTAGATCTCCAAGTGAAGGAGATAGGAAAGGAGACGCTCAAGAAAGATAGGTAATCCCTTGAAGGCCGAAGACTTGAAGAAGGAGTGGGTAAGTCCTTGTTGATGGCTAAAGACTCCATGGTTCAAGTGGGTAAGCTCCTTCTATAGGTTGAAAATCTTTGCTTGAGGTACTAAGCCCTTGGATGTTGAGGTTTTGTCTTGTAATCTTATGATGGAATATAAGAGTACCAAGATTGCAAATCCTAGAGATTAACCACCTCTAGTTAGTGGACTGACATTGCTCCTAGTTAGGATCTGGAACCACTCTAAACCACCTTGTCCAAGTGGTCTCGCATCCTTGCTATGCTTGCTAATTAAGACATCAAATTGTTGCTTGTTTAAGTTTTTGCACTTAATATAATTTGGTGGTCTAATCCCTTTTGTGATAATTTTGAAGCTCTATTCACCCCCTCCCTCTAGAGCACTTGATCCAACACCTTTGTATTCCCCCTTCTTATCACAGTTGCTATCAGTATGCCCAAAAGCTTTACATCCAATGCATTTTGGAGGAATATAATCTGGTTGAACCTGCACTAGGATGGGCTCTGTCCATGTACATTCAGCCATATAGTGTCTATCATCTCATCATCAGCATTCGCTTCAACCAGTACTCTTGCTTCTTCATGCTCGAGTGATCTCTCATCAATGTGGAGTACCTTTTCAACACCTGTCGCAATTATTCCAGTAGCTCTACCAAAGGACTTGAGCATTAACCACACTGGGATTGTAGTGAATGTATCCTTCTTCAGATCATCTTTGTGATGATAGTATTTAGCTAGCACAAGTTGGGCATCGAAGCATCTCGGCCCCATGTTGAGCACTGCTTGTTTGTCTACTGTATTGGAGAAGTGAACAAGAAAGATGCATTTCTCTCTCGACAGTAGTTTGAAGGTTCCCTTTGGCCACCATGTATGTTGTATCCATGCATTGAGATGAGGGTATAAGGGGCGCTTGCCCAGCACATGCGCCATCAATGTGAACTCCCAAACATCCTTCATGCATTCAAATTCCTCCACCTCTAGATCTATGTGGACCTAGCCCTCCAGACGCCTTGGCTGCGGGAACTGCACATCTTTGTTGCTCCCCGATAGTTGTTTTAGAACTTGTGTCCACACTCTTCTACCTCTATTGGGCTCTCCTCCATCCTCCACAATGCCCCATCGGGCGTTGTTCTTTGCATCACCTTGTCAGACGGCATCACCTTGTCGAGCGTCGTCCCTCGCGATGTTGCGTTGAGTGTCATCCCTCGCGACGATACGTCGGGCATCATCACCTTGTCAGGCATTATCCCTCATGTTGCTACGTTGGGTGTCTTCCCTCATGATGTTGTGTCGGGCATCTTCCCTCACAACGCTACATCAGCCATTGTCGTTTACAGTGCCACAATGGCCTTCTTCCATCGCAATCCTTTGTTAGGCATTGTCATTCACGATGTTGCATTGGGTGTTGTCCTCTTCACCCTCGATTTCCCCTGCGATGCCCCCCAAGCTAGGGTTAGGGCTGCCACTTGCTTTATTCTTTGGTTCCTCTATCTTCAAACCAGGGTTAGGGTTGGTGGTGGTGGTGTGTGGGGTGGGTTGGGTGGTATGGGGGTGGAATCCCCCAGCCGGAATGGCCGATGGCGTGGGCGCCATGCACAGTGTCGTGATCGCCTGAGAATCACCCAGATGTTGCCCTTGTATGCATGCATGCATGCATGTATGTATGTATGTATGTATGTATGTATGTATGTATGTATGTATGTATGTATGGGATTAAGAGAGAAAGATTTCTCCCCCCCCCCCTCTCCCATAACCCGTGGCGGAGGCCGGACGCCTGGGAGAGTGATAAATCAAGAGATGCTTCTCCATGTGGTTTTGAACCCGGGTCCCTTCATGTATGTATGTATGTATGTATGTTTACATACATATGTATGTATGTATGTATGTATACATACATATGTATGTATGTATGTATACATACATATGTATGTATGTATGTATGTATGTATGTATGTATGTATTTATGTATGTATGTATGTATCGAAATCAGGTAAATATATTCCTACGTCCCCCCTAACAATTGCTAGGGGGTCAAAGTTACATGTAGGCCCCGCGCCATACACACAGGACAGCAATACAACTCACACAACTACATACGTAGTCTACGTCTAATGCATTTACATATTTTTACAGCAATACTTGTGACAGTCATGGACTTTCCTTGATGTATGTATGTATGTATGTATGTATGTATGTATGTACGTATGTATGTATGTATGTATGTATGTAGGTATGTATGTATGTATGTATGTATGTATGTATGTATGTATGTATGTATGTATGTATGTATGTATGTATGTATGTATGTATGTATGTATGTATGTATGTATGTATGTATGTATGTATGTATGTGTGTATGTATGTATGTAATATATTCTGACATATATATGTCACACCGCCACACACAAAAAATAGAAAAGATAGACTTTCCTCCTACCTACTGTGTAATCTACACCTTACACCTATACATATTTTTACAGTAATACTCTTAGGATTAGTGTTTGTGCCACCATGCTTTCTAACATTCCTTTCTTCCCATATATGATAGAATAGAGAAGAAAACATGATTGTTTTCTTGTTGTCTTTCCCACATCTATCTAGCATTCTTCTTGGCTCTGCCTCTAGCTTTAGGTGTAGACTGAATTCTCTGGACATAATCTCCCATATCTCCTTTGTGAATTTGCAGCAACATACAAGGTGGATATTGGACTCATCCTCCTCTTTACATAGAAAGAAAATGGCAGAAACCTCATGATTCCATCTATGTATCTTTTCTATCATAGCTACTGCATTGTGTAGAATTTTATAGACACACATGCTACACTTTAGTACAAGCTTTCCCATCTAAACATGCTCCATATGTTTGTCTTTTTCTACTTTAGCCCTCGTCAATTCCCAAAGATTATCCTTTAGGTCTTTGAGTCTCCATCCTCCTAGATCATGCAAGTTGAACATATGCTCCATTTTTTTTTCTTTTTTTTATAGACACATATGCTCCACTTGTTGCCACATATCAATCACAACATTTATGGTTTGTGAATATCCTTCCCTTGTCTTCGATTTGAAATCTAGTCCTCTTGGATATCTCATTCTCATCCATTTCCCCCATGTTATTGAACCTTCATGGAAATTAATTATTCATCTCAAAGTCCCCCATTTTGCTATATCTCTTGGTATTTTCAAATCAATTCCACCTTCATCTTTTGGAGAGTCAGTCTCACATATCTCAAAGGATGATACTCATTTTCCCATAGGAAGTTTGTCATCTTCATTTCCATTCTATCAAGGGCCGGACCAGGAATCTCTCCTTACTGAACCCAGAAGATAAGAAGTCCCTTAATAGAAGATTTTGAAAGGGTAGCTTGTCCTGCCATAGAAGTTTTCTGGGAAGGCCACTTGTTGATCATTTGTTCTAACATGTCAATGCAATTACCAAAATATTTGACTTTAAGATTAACCCTTGCTAATGGAAAGCTAAGATACTTTAAAAGAAAATTTCCCCATCTCCACTCCCATTGCCTCATTTAGTGTATCCTCCAAATGGTAATAGTTTTTGGACCCAAAAAGATGGGTCTTACTAGTGTTCACAAAAAAACTATTCCCTCTCTGAACTCCTTGAGAAGTAGTTTTAGCAATTCCAGCGTATTTTGTTTTGCTTCTATGAATATAAGCACATAATCGACAAAATTAAGTGTTTCATCACATGCATCCCATGTATTGTGAATGGCTTGGTTTCTTTCTTATTTTCTTCAACCTACATAATCTGTGTGAAATACTCCATGCCAATCACAAAAAGAAGTGGAGATAAAGGGTCTCCCTGGCGCAGCCCATTACCACCCCTGAACATGCCTGTAGACGTGCCATTTACCAAGATAGAGAAGCTAGTACTCTCTACACACTACTTCTTCCACCCAATCCACTGCACATCAAATCCCATTTGTTGCATAATCCAATAGAGTTTTTCCCATCTGACACTATCATATGCTTTGGAAACATCTAGGTTTAGACATGCTTTCCTACTGCCTCTCATAACATTGTAGTCTAGAAAAAATTCCCCTACCAGTAGAGCACAATATCTAATGCTCCTTCCCCAAATAAAATCTTATTGATTAATAGAAATAAGGTAGGAAAGTACTAGCTTCAATCTGGCAGCTAAGACTTTTAAATGATTTTATATTGAATAGAACAGTATGTAATCGGTCTAAAATCAGCAAGGGAAGTTTTCACTTATTTTTGGGAATAAGAACAAGAAAGGAGTGATTTACTTTCCTAACCATGTTGTCACTAGTAAAAAGCCATACCACGATTGCAATCAGATCCTCCTTGATGACATCCCATGCCTTTTTGTAGAAGAAAGCATTGAATCCATCTGAGGCGGGGACTTGTTGCTACCAATGCTCCATACATCTTCTTTAATTTCTTATTCATTTGTCATTCTTGTACGTATGTTGTTGTGAGTGTTTGTGAGCTTAAACTTCCATTCCATCTCCTCATGCTCAATCTCATACTCAAACTTCTTATTATATAGAGAAGAATAAAACTCTATGGCTTGCTCTTCTAGATCATCCTACTTGTTGACAATGTTACCTTCTGAATCAATGAGTTTTGAAATGATTTTATCAGCCAGTCATCTCCTAACTACTGTTTGGTAGAGTTTGGTATTCCTGTCACCATCCTCCATCCATTTTTCTCTGCTTCTCTATCAATAGAACTTTTCTTCAGCTTTCTTTAGATCCCCAAACATTCTCATTAGCTCGTTCCCTCCTTATAAGGTCTTCATTAAGTGGATCATGTGGAAGCTTTTTTCTAACCTCTTTGCATTCTCTTTTAGTTTCTTCTAGCATATTTGGAATATTTACTTCAGCCTTGGCCCACTTCTTGAGTGCAGTCTTTGTGTTCGACATTTTCTTTGTAAATACATACACCGGGTTTCCCATCACCTCTATATTTCAACTTTCTCTAATAACATCATTGAAACCTTTCTAGTCAGCCCAGTAGTTTAAAAAATCTGAACAGTTTCCTCTACACTTTCTTTTCATTAATTTGTACAAAAATAGGAGCATGATCACTAAATTATATCCATGTAGCATTCACTTACGCATTGAGAGAATTTTAAGCCATTCATCATTCACTAGAACTCTATCTAATTTGCTTTCTATCTTGTCCTCCGATTTCCTCTCATTGTTCCAAGTGAACATATCTCCACTAATCATTGGTATCTCAAACAAATATGCCTTGTCAATAGTGTGGTTGAATGCATTTATTAGTGCATTCAAAGTTGGTATTTCACTTATCGAACATTATTAAAATTTTCAATCATCAGCCATGGGATATCAATCTGCCTTGATAGCATTATTATCTCTTGCCATAAATTTTGTCTACTTTTAGCATCATTATGTGCATATATGGTTGTCATCCACATATATAGTCCCCCAGCATTTCTATAATGAATTGTGATGTGTTGATCTGAAATCTGTAACATTGATACCTACCATGCATTTGGTTTCCATGCAACAAAAACTCTGGCCAACTCTGAATACTCCAAATTAGAGACACGTTCCCAACCTTGAGGAAACAAGTATCTAATGATATCCTTATTCAGCATCCTTATTTTAGTTTCTACCAATGCAACTAACAAATGCTCACTAGCAGCGATCCACTCTCAGATCTCCATTGTATGTATGTATGTATGTATGTATGTATGTATGTATGTATGTATGTATGTATCGGAATGTGGTAAATTTTATTCCGAATCCCCAACAAAGTTGGGACAAAATTACATAGCAGCCCCTAATCGCTACTACTCCACATTTGAAAAGGGAAAATACTATTTATACATTGAATCTATAAGATAAAGCTTTACAAATTTTCTTTCCAATGTACTCTATATTGCAGTTCTTTGCCTTGTGTTTTCTTGAGTTCCTTTCGAGCCAGATATGATAGTAAACAGCAGAAAGGGCAGTGAGGGATTTCTTCTTCAGGAAGCTGAGACTTGGACCAAGCTTTGTGATCATCTCCTTCGTAGGTAGCAGATGCATATGATAGAGATTAGCTGAGTTGCAAATCTGATTCCAAACTGCAGTGGTGAACGGACAACTGTGAAAAAGATGAGCATGTGATTCTTCGTCTTCATTACAAAGAAGGCAGGTAGTAGTTGTATTGTTGTCAGGGTACCATTTAGAGATCCTGTCCAGTGTGGGGAGGACCTCGAAAGCAGCTCTATAGAGACATAAGCTCCATTTGGGAACCTCAAATTCGTTCCAGATGAATTTGGTGAAGTGCGGAGAGTTAGAGGAAGGCATGTTGTTCAGCATAGCCAAGTCCCACGGATTTATGCAGCTAGGAAGGAGCCAACTGCCCGAGCTGAAGCAGAAAGCATGTTTGATCTGTTTCCAGACAGAAGTCATTCTATTAAGGACCCTGGAATAGCCTTCTCTTGTCGGAGGTTCGTAGTCCAGACCATTGGGGTAGCGAATCCTCATCCAGCGTGCCCATATGGACCTGCCTTGATGATAATTGATAATTCGTCTGATAGTTCCCCAGTTGGCAATGGTCTCAGGGGTTTTCAGACCTATGCCGCCATTATCCTTGTGCTGAGCTAGTCTGGTGTATTTCATCGCATGAGTACCGCCTGCCCAAATAAAATTTGACATGGTCAACTCCATACGATCAAGGACAGCTGAAGGTATTTCGCCTTGTTGAACCCAGTAAATGAGGAGACCTTCAAGAACTGATTTAGTTAAGGTAACTCGACCAGCCATTGAGGTTTTATTTAGGGGCCACCTGCCGATCATGTTCTCGAGTTTATCTGTGCATTCAGTGAAATCTTTCACTTGGAGCTTGCCACCGGTTAGCGGAAAACCAAGGTACTTGGTAGGGAGGGAGCTAATGTCCATGCGGAGATGATCTGCTATAATATGTTTTTTGTCATCGCAGTTTGAAGAAGTATACACTTGGGTCTTTGATTCATTAATCTGTAGACCAGTTTTAGCACCGAATTTGTGTAGAATGGACTTGAGGTTCGACAGGTACTTAGGTTTGGCTTCCAAGAAGACCAACACATCATCCGCGAAGATGAGATGGCTCTTGATCTTTGTCCCTTTGACAGTGTAGGTGGAGATATCATTGTTTGCTTCAGCCTTTTTCATGAGTTGTGAGAATTACTCCATAATAATTGTGAAAAGAAGAGGCGATAACGGGTCTCCTTGACGTAGGCCATTGGATGCTTGAAATATACCATTCGGGGTACCATTAACAAGAACAGAATAGCTGACAGTAGAAACACATTGAGACATTAGAGAAATCCATTTGTCTGAGAAGCCCATATCGATCATAGTTTGCCATAATTTGTCCCATCGGACGCTGTCGAAGGCCTTTGAGACATCTAACTTCATACAAATCTTCTTGTGTCCACGTTTGACATTAAAGTCCAACATGAATTCACTAGCAAGTAGAGAACAGTCTGAAATGTTGCGGCCGGCAATGAAAGCTCCCTGTGAGTCAGAAATGAGGAGAGGCAGTACCATCTTAAGTCGATCAGCAAGGATTTTTGCGAGAATTTTGTAATGGACATTGCAGCAGGCAATCGGCCTGAAATCAGCCAAGGTGGCCGTGGACTTTTTCTTTGGAATTAGGGTAAGGAAAGCATGATTAGCTTGTCTGAGCATGTTTCCCCCTGTCATAATCCAGTTAATGCTATTCAGGAGGTCAGTTTTTATTATGTGCCAAGCTTCTCTGTAGAAGTGTGCATTAAAGCCGTCGGGACCAGGGGATTTGTTAACCCCAATACTCCAAACAGCGTCTTTAAGCTCTTCAATGTTAACTTCCCTGCATAATATATTGTTATGAGTATTGGTTAGCTTGTACCTCCAGTTGAGATCTTCGTCGCGGTTGATAGGCTCTGAATTTTGTTGTTTGTTGAAGAGGGCTTTGTAGAAACTGGTAGCTTGGACCTCCAGTTCTTCCTGGCCGTTCACCACTTCACCTTTCTCATTAATGAGTTCAGCGATTGTGTTTTGGGCTTCGCGTTTCCTGATTGCATTATGATAAAGTTTCGTGTTGCGATCACCATCAGTGATCCATGCCAGCCTGCTGCGTTGCCAGGCATAGCTTTCTTCTGCCTTTTTAAGGTCATTCAGCTGCATTTTCAGATGTAATTCAGATTCAATAAGAGAGGCATTGAGAGGGTCAGTGAGAAGACTCGTTCGAATAGTAGATAGTTCTTTCTTGCAGTCTGCGAGAAGCTCAGGTATATTCACATGCTCCTTAGACCATTTCTTCAAAAGTTGTTTTGCTTTCATGAGTTTCTTGGTGAAGATGAACATGGGGTTTCCTTCGACTTTCAGACTCCATGCTGTGTTGATGATGTCAGTATATCCATTCCATGTAGTCCAGAAATTTTTAAAACGGAACGGTCTAGCCTTCTTCTTCTTGTCCTTGACTTGCATTATCAGGGGGGCGTGGTCACTTACGTCAGAGCCAATTACCTTGATCTGCGTGTTGGGAAGAACTTGAAGCCATGGATTGTTGACTAAAGCACGATCAAGCTTACTGGCAATTCTTTTGTCAGGATTGCCTTCGTTATTCCAGGTGAAGATGATGTCTCCATTCATGGGAAGTTCGCAGAGATCAGCCACATTAATGGTATGGTTGAAGGCCTTAATTTCAGGTTCACGAGCCAACCTGCTTCCTTTCTTTTCTTCTTGAAGACGGACGTTATTGAAGTCGCCCATTAGTAACCAGGGGTCATTTATAGTTTTTGACAGAAGCTCAATGTCTTTCCACAGCTCCATACGTTGATTATGGTGATTGTATGCATAAATGGCAGTGAACCAGATCCTAAGTCCTCCATTGTTTTTACAGATGACAGTTATCATTTGTTCGGATTTGGTGAAGATATCAATGTGCCAGACATTAGGATTCCAGCCTAAGCAGATTCTTCCAAGATCGACTTCATCCAGGTTAGAGATGCAGTGCCATCCTTTAGGAAAAATTGAATTAACGCACCTAGAGTTGCCTCTCTTGATTTTTGTTTCAATGATCGCAGAGATGGAAACATCACTATTAGTAATCCATTGTCTTACTTCCTTTCGTTTTGAGGGTCTATTGATCCCCTTAACGTTCCAAGCTAGGATAGACATAGGTTAGTTTTTGGAGTTCCTAGTTCGCCTGCTAGGCACCTTTTCTTTCCCCTTTCCTTTATTCTGAGTTGGAGATGAGATTGGAGGGTTTTCTTTCACCATTTCCAGTAAAGCTTCTTCTTCCTTATCAGAGTCAACAGAAGCGAATTTGTTGGAAGTGGGCGTGGATGCTTCTGCATTGATTTCACCTTCTTCTCTCTCAGTAGGGTTCTCAGTAGCCAGTTTGTCCGCTGCCCTTGGTTTCCAGACCTTTTTGGGAACTTGGAAATTATCCTCGTCGGTAGTAGTAACTGAAGGTTTGGGTTTCAGTGGACAATTTCCTTCATCGTGTCCAAAGACACAGCAGGTCGTGCACTTAGCCGGAGAATGTTCATAATGAATCTTAAACGGTTGTTCTCCTTTGCCTGGAACACTTAACCAGACAGTGTCCGGCTGTTCCTCCTCCGCCAGGAGTTCGACAAGAACGCGAGCCTCATCCGTTCCAGGCCCCTCCATAGCTTTAGTTTCAATATGTAGGACTTTGCCTACGCCTGCCGCCACCGTGCCGGCGGCCTTTTTGGTCCAGCATCTGCCGTTGGAAGGTATCTTGATCCATGCAGGGATCGAAGACAAATGCTCCCTGGTGAGAGGATCTCCATACTTGTAGTCCTTGGTGACTACTAATTGATAGTCGAACCAACGTGGACCTCCAAGCAGGCAATTCTGCTTATCCGTATCATTGGAGAAACGAATAATGAAAAAACCATTAGCTTTGGAGATCAGATCGAATTCTCCTTTGGGACGCCATGTACGCCTAATCCATGCAGCAAGATGGGGGTAGAAAGGCCTTTTCCCGACGACGTAGATAGCCACGGAAAATTCCCAGATATCCTTCATCCTGTTGTATTCATCCTCCTCGAGCGTGACCACGACTCGTCCATCAATCTTTGAAGCTTTTGGGAAGTTCAGTTCAGAGCTTTCCTTCTCTTGGGCCGCCGTCCTCGCAACGACATGCGTCCAAAGTCGTTTGGGAGCTCCGTTCTGCTCGACTTCTTTCTCCGCAGAAGCGGAACTAGGGTTGGTGGGTGGTGGGATGGGTTGGGTTGTGGTGGAGGTAGGTGCAGGGGGTGGGGTGGAGAGAGCTCCTCGGGAGGAACTCATGGCCGCCGGTCCTTCTCGGGATCGCCAGGCAGAGCGCCTGCGAAACCCTAGAGACGGAGGGAGCGGATTTGTATGTATGTATGTATGTATGTATGTATGTATGTATGTATGTATGTATGTATGTATGTATGTATGTATGTATGTATCAAAATTAGGTAAATAGATTCTGACTTCATTCTACCAAAAGTAGAAGGTCAAAAGTTACATGTAGGCCCAACGTCATACACCCATAACATAGCAACAACTCACTCAACTAACTAATGTATAACTTATATTTAGCATATTTACAAATTTTTACAACAGTACTCCTTTCATTTGCAGCTGCACCTTGGTGTCTTCTGGCATTTTGTTCCTCCCAAATATGATAGCAAAGATCAGCAAATAAAATCTTCTTTATGTCCTCTCTTCCGCATCTTGTTAGCATTTTCCTCGGGTATGCTTCTAGCATGAGTTGTAGCTGGAACTCTTCACATATAATCCTCCAAACTTCCTTTTTGAAGCTACATCCTCCCATTATATGATCATGGGACTCTTCCTCCTTGCACAGTAAACACTGTACTGAGACATCATAGTTCCATCCAAGTAGCTTGTCCAGGGTGGCCAAGGCACCATGCAGAATTTTGTAGACACACATGCTCCATTTCGGAACATGCATACCCATCCAAATCTACTCCACACACGTGTCTTTTGCTTCCCTTGACTGTGTTACTTCCCAGACATTCATCTTTATGTATTTTTAAACCTCCAGTTCCCTAGAGCGTGTGGCTCAAAAATATGTCTAATCTGCTGTCATACCTCCGTCATGACATTGATGGTATGCGAGTATTCCTCACTTGTTCTTGGCTTATAATCCAACCCTCTAGGATATCTCTCTCTCATACATCTCCCCCATGTCGAGGTTCCTTCCTGGTAGATGATGATTCTTCACACTGTCCCCCACTTTTCTATATCTCTGGGTGTTTTTAGATTCAATCCACCTTCTTCTTTAGGAAGAGCCAGTCTTGCATATCTCATTGGGTGATGGTCACTTGCCCAAAGAAAATTTGCCATCTTCATCTCCATTCTGTCCATAAACAAATTAGGAATATCACCTTGTTGAACCCAAAAAATAAGAAACCCCTCAATAGATGTTCATATTAGAGTTTCTCTCCCCGCCATCGAAGTCTTCTGTGACGGCCATCTATTAATCATTTCCTCCAATCCATCCATACAATCAACAAAGTCCTTAACTTGCAGATTACACCCCCTGCTAGAGGCAAACCAAGGTATTTTGTAGGAAACTTTTCTTTATCTATACCCATAGCCTCCAGTAATCTATCTTCAACTTGGCTACAATTCTTGGATAAAAAGAGTTGTCTTTTGTTTACATTCACACACAGGCACGTCTGTTTCCCAAAAAGCTTTGAGAATATTTTGTAGACGTCCTACCATTTTTTTGTTTTGCTTCTAAAAATACTAATACATCATCCACAAATATGAGATGGGTCAACACCTTTGTTCCATGTACTATATAAGGAGATGGGTCAACTCATTATTGTATAGAGAATAATAAAATTGGATAGCTTGTTTTTCCAAGTCCTCCTTATTGAAACATTCCCATCACTATCAATAAGCTTCGAGATGATGTTGTCGGCCTCTTTCCTCTTAACAACTGAATGATATAGTTTTGTATTTCTATCACCATCTTTCATCCATTTCTCTCTACTCTTCTTCCAATAGAACTTTACTCGGCCTTCTTTAAGTCTTCTAGCATCATTTTTAGTTCACCGTCTTTCTTTATCAACTCTTCATTTGGTGGATCATGTAGCAACTATTTTTTTTGACCTCCTTACATTCTTCTTTGGTTTCCTAGCATATTGGGAATGTTCACCTTCTCCTTGGCCCAACTTTTGAGTGCACCATTGGCATTAGCCGATTTCTTTACAAACACATACATTGGATTCCCCATCACTTTAATGTTCCAACTTTATCTAAAGACATCATTGAATTCCTTTCAGTCAGTCCAATAGTTTAGGAACCTAAAAGATCTTCTCTTATGTTTCTTTTCTATGATTTGGACTAAAATTGGAGCATGGTCACTCAACTCAGATCTGTCAACTTTAACATGCACATTAGGAAATATCTACATCCACTCCTCATTTACGAGAGATTTGTCAAGCTTGCTTGCAATTCTATCCTCTGGCTTCCTCTCATTGTTCTAAGTGAACAAGTCCCCACCAACCATGGGCAATTTTAAAAAGTCCAGCCAGATCATTGGTATGATTGAAAGCATTAATCACTACATTCACTACTGGTCTTCACCCTATCTTCTCAGCTTGTAGTTGGACATTATTGAAGTCACCAATCACCAATCACAGAATAGATATTTGTCTAGATAAATTTTTCAGTTCCTGCCATAAACTTTATCTCCTGTTTGCATCATTATAAGCGTAGAGAGTTGTCAACCACATATGTAATCAGCCTACATTCCTGCACTCCATTGTAATATGTTGATCTGACATCTGTATCACAACAATCTACCATGCATTTGGTTTTCATACAACACAAACTTAGCCAACTCAAAATGCACCAGATTAGACACATGTTTCCATCCTTGAGGAAATAAGTATCTAATGTTGTTAATATTTTGCCTCCTTATTTTTCTTTCCACCAAAACTACCAAGGAATGCCCACTAGCAGTGATCCACTCCTAGATCTCCTTATTTTTGTACTTGTCACATCACCTTCAATATTCCCCAGGAGCATGGACATATCAAAGGTTCTTGTTTGCCCTAGTATGCATGCCCAGCTCCTTCCTCTGGTCCTTCTATTTCACCTCCATTTCCTTATGTTCTTTTGTTTCTCCATCTTCCTTGTTAGAGTCATAAAGAGATTCAAAGTTATTTCTTGTATCTAGGATGGTTCTAACCCCCACATCCTTAGGAATATTATATCTCTTAGGTCCTTTCTTTTTAGAAGTAGAGATGAATTCTCCTTTTTCCCTTGTATTTCCTCTTGGGATATTCGGACCCATCTTTGGTGTGCCACTGTCTTCCACATAATCAAGGCCAACATTAGTTTTACAATTTTCTTGCCTCCACTGGTATTGGATCACAACCTCGAAGGTTTGGCTAAACTCTCTCTGGTGCTTCGGTCTCCGCTTTCAATTCAACCAGGATTCATGCCTCGTCTGTTTCCAATGAGTAATTATAAATGTTCAACACCTTCCCCGCACCAGCAATGATATTCCTTGCTGCCCGTTGGGTCTAGGCACGTCCAATCGAATTTAGGATGATCTAGTTGGGGATTGTGGCAAAGAGATCATGTCAAAGTTCATATCCATGTTGGTAATCCTTCATCACCACAAGTTGTGTGTCGAACTAGCGAGTTCCTAGGTTGAGGAACTCCCCCCTCTCAAATGCCAGTGGCGAAGGTCGAACGCCCGTGAGGGTGGTAAATCAAGGCGGCAGTCGGGATTCAAACTCGGGTCCCTTTGTTAGGGGACACCGTGCTTAAAACTTGATCCACTCCTTGTCGATGCGTGTTTGTTATGTATGTATGTATCAGAATTGGGTAAATTTTATTCTGAAGACCCTAACAAAGTTAGGTCCAAGTACATAGTAGCCCACCTATGCTACTATACTCTTTACAAGAAAACAAACTTGTAAACAAATTGAAACTGAACTCACTCCCTATACATTGAGTCTACTTTTGTATGCTTTACAGATTTTTTTATTAATTGATTCTATGATTCTCCTTTTGGAATTGTGCTTTCTTTCATTCCTTTCCTTCCAAGTATGGAAGATAGTGGTTGAATAGAGAAGGAGTAATTTTTTCTTTCTCTGTCATGTATCCTTTCCCAATAGCATAATTATCTCATTTGGTTTCAGAAGCTGTATGAGAGTTGATTCAATGTTGATGCTAACCGATCTCCATAGCTCCTTGATAAAAGGGCATGTTTTGAAAAGGTGTTCATGTGATTCAGTTCCTTCACAGAAGTAGCACTTGTTGATGGTTCCTGGATACCATTTCTCTAGTTTGTCCATTGTAGCCAGTGAGTCATTCGCCACCCAAAACAGGCACATAGACCATTTAGGGACTTCATACTTGGTCTAGATGTATTTAGTACAGCTGCCTTCACCTCTGTTGCGTATCAAATCCCAAGTGTCCCTGCTCAAGTCATTTTGTATCCATATGCCTGTATATAGTGAAGAGATGTTTAATTTGTTGCCAGATCATCGTCATTCTATTAATCAACCTTGAGTATCCTTCTCTGGTGTTTGGCACGAAGTCAAGCCCTTTGGGGTATCTTCCCTTCATCCACCTCGCCCAAGGAGAAACTCCATGGTTGTAAGAAAATATTCTTTTGACAGTAGCCCAGTTGGCTATTTCATGTGGAGTTCTGAGACCCACTCCTCCTTCATCCTTTGGAAGAGCCAATCTTGCATATTTCATTGGGTGGGTACCTCCGGCCCATATGAAATTCAAAATTGTCATCTCCATACGATCTAGAACAGTGTTTGGTATTTCCCCTTGTTGTACCCAGTAGATCAGCAGTCCTTCAATGGTTGTCTTGGTGAGAACAATTCTTCCTGCCATCGAGGTTTTGGTTATAGGCCAGTGAGCTATCATTTTTTCTAGTTTGTCTGTACAATCTATGAAATCTTTGATCTGCAGGTTGCCACCTGCCAGAGGGAATCCCTGGTATTTTGTGGGCAAGGGGCTACATTCGATCTCTAGAGCTTCTTCAATGTCGTCTTTTAAATGTATGGAGTTGTCAAACATGAAAAGTTGAGACTTCTGTTGGTTGATATGCAATCCAGTTTGCTTGCCAAACTTGAGGAGGATCTTTTTGAGGTTGATTAAGTGGTGTGGTTTGGCTTCAAGGAAGATGAGTACGTCATCAATAAAAATTAGATGACTCCAGACTTTTGTACCATGCACTGTGTAAGTTTTGATTTCTTTCTTTGCTTTGGCTTCCTTCATCAGTTGGGTGAAATACTCCATAAGGATCGTGAATAAGAGCGGTGACAGTGGATCTCTCTATCGAAGGCCATTGGTGCTTTTGAAGATGCCATTCGGGGTGCCATTGACCAGAACTGAGAATCTAGGAGTGCAAACATATTGCTTGATTATATTTATCCAGCTATCTCTGAATCCCAACTGATTCATAATCCCCCAGAGCTTATCCCAGCGCACGCTGTCGAAAGCTTTCGAAACATCGAGCTTCAGACCAATCTTCTTGTGTCCTCGCTTGACCCTGAAGTCTTCCATGAATTCCCCTGCGAGCAGTCCACAATCTGCAATACTTCTGCCCGTAATGAACACACCCTGTTGTTCTGAGATGAGGATTGGGAGGACCACTTTCAGGCGATCCGCAAGAATTTTGGTTAGGATTTTATAATGGACATTGCATCACACAATTGGTCTATAATCAGCAAGTGACATGGTAGTCTTCTTCTTCGGTACAAGAACCAGGAAAGCATGGTTTACTTGCCTTAGCATTGCTCCTCCATCCATGATCCATTTGATGCTCTTATATAGGTCGTCCTTGATTGTGTTTCAAGCTTCTCTGTAGAAGTGGGAATTAAATCCGTCTGGGCCTGGAGATTTCTCCGTGCCTATGCTCCAGAGGGCTTCTTTGACTTCTTCTTCAGTAATAGGCCTGCACAGGAAAGTGTTGTGAGTATTATTGAGTTTCGCTCTCCATTTGAGATCTTCTTCTTCCTCCAATTGATCACTCGAGGGTTTATTGTAGAGATTTGTATAGAAATCAGTAGCTTGGATTTCAAGGTCCCGCTGGCTATTCACCATATCTCCGTTTGGTGTGACTAATTCAGTAATGGCATTTGAGCTTCCCTTTTCCTCATAGCATTGTAATATAGACTGGTGTTATGATCCCCATCTGAGATCCATCTTTGTCTACTTCTCTGCCATGTGAACTTCTCTTCAGCAGTTTTAAGATCTTCCAGCATCCTTTTAAGATTTATCTCTTCTTCGATTAGGTTGATGTTTAGAGGCTCAGTCAAAAGAAGGTTTCTTACTCTGATTAGGTCTTTTCTTGTACCTTCCAACAAATTTGGAATATTAACAGATTCCTTGGACCAGACCTTCAGTTTCTATTTAAGATACATAAGCTTCTTAGCAAAGATGAACATTGGGTTACCTTCGATCTTTATTTGCCAGGCTTCTTCTAGGATCTCTTCGTACCCCTTCCATGAAGTCCAGAAATTCACAAATCTAAAAGGACGAGGTTTCCTTTCCTTTTCGTTCAGTTGCATTATGAGAGGAGCATGGTCGCTAATGTCGACACTGGAAACTCTGATTTGAACAGTAGGTAGTTGGTTGAGCCAAGTTGGATTAACTAGTGCTCTATCTAATTTACTTGCAATGCATTTCTCTGGTTTGCCTTCGTTGTTCCAAGTGAAAACTTCTTCTCCAGTCATAGGTAACTCGCATAACTCAGCTATATTGATTGCATAGTTGAAAGATTTAATAATTGCTTCATCAACAAGACGACCTCCTTTCTTTTCCTCTTGGAGTCTTACATTATTAAAATCCCTCATTAGTATCCAAGGATCGTTAATGGTCTTAGATAAATCGATAATGTCCCTCCATAAGCACTGTCTTTGGTTGTGGTGGTTGAAAGCATAAATTGCAGAGAAAACCATCTTCAGACCTCCTTTGTTAGTGCATTGAGCAGTAATCATATGATCTGACTTTTTGTGAATATGGACCTCCCATATATTTGGATTCCATCCAAGACATATTTGTCCTAGATCAACTTCCTCCAGGTTATTTACATGGGACCAACCCCTCGGAAAAACTGTGTCAGTATAATTTGAGTTACATCTCTTTATTTTTGTTTCAATAATTGCTGCTAAAGAGACTCCACTGGAGCTAATCCAGTTCCTAACCTCCCTTCTTTTTGTGATCTTATTGATGCCTTTGACGTTCCAGGTAAGAACAAACATTTAAGTCTTCTTGTTGTTCCTGGTTTGCCTTGTGGGATCCTTTACTTTTCCCTTCTCACCTCCTTTAGACTTCAATTGGCTTCCTTTTTCCTTCAGTGGGGTTTGTGGGACTTTCTCTTTCTCCAGAGATTCTATTATTTCTTGCTCTTCTCGGTCTGATTCGCTTAGCACACTGTATGGGTTGGCATCATGGTTTAGGATTTCTCCTTCCTCCGTCTCCTTGTCAGTCTCTTTGTTTGTTGCAGTGGGTTGTTTCTCCTTCCAGACTTTCTTAGGCATTTGGAATTCGTCACTGGTCACCTTATCCTCCTTCCTTTCCTTCTCAGTTCTAGGACAATCACCAGTTCTGTGGCCAAATGCACAATAGTGTGTGCACTTTTTTGTAAGTATTCATATTTTATAGAGAAAGATGTCTCTTCTTTGCCTGGTATGTTCACGCAGACCTTGTCCGGGGTGTCTTCTTCTGCTTTGATCTCTACCAGAACTCTTGCTTCGTCTGCACCTGATGTCTCCATAGATCTTGTCTCCACATGCAGGACCTTCCCCACTCCTAAGGCAATCGTGCCTGCAACCTTTCTTGTCCATGTCTTCCCATTTGAGGGGATTCTAATCCATATAGGGATCGTGGCCATATCTTCTTTTACTAGGTCATCACCATAAAGGTAGTGCTTAGCAATGACGAGATGGCCATCAAACCAGCGTGGGCCGCTATTCAGACAAGTTTTCTTTATATCTGCATTGGAGAACCGGATCAAGAAGAATATGTTTTCCTTTGACAGAAGATCAAAGTCTCCTTTAGGGTTCCATACCCTGTGGATCCAAGCTTGAAGGTGTGGATAAAAAGGCCTTTTACCCATGACGTAAATAGATATAGAGAATTCCCAGACGTCTTTCATACGTCTGTATTCCTCTGCGTCTAAATCCACGATCACTTTGCCATCCTTCTTCTTTGGCTTGGGGAAACTCAAGGTTTCCTTCTCTTGTGCGGGGGTTCTCTTCACGACGTCGATCCAAAGTTTCCTCTGTTTGTCATCGTTCTTCTCAGGGTTATCTAGGATATGGTTTTTTGGTGGCTGGGATGTGGATGAGGTATTGGGAGGGGTGTTTGGTGGGGTGGATGGGATGTCCTGCCTCGAAGAGGCCGCCATGGCCGCCGGTCCTTCTCAGGATCACCCTGGATGTCGCCAGAGAAAACCTAGGAGACGGAGGGGGCAGGGGTGTGTTATGTATGTATGTATGTATGTATCAGAATCAGGTAAACATATTCCAACTCCCCCCTACAATTGTAGGGGGGACAAAAGTTACATATAGCCCTATGCTCGCTATACATCATGAACGTGAGCAACTCACCCATAGCTACTACGTAGTCTCCTTTTTACATTTTTACAAATTTTTGCAGCAATAGTACTCACACAACTACCTAGACAACCATGCTTGCGTACATTTCTTTCATTCAAAATATGGAAACATAGGGCAGCAAATAAGAGTAACTTTTTTCCTCCATTACCGCATCGTTTGATCATTGTTCTAGCATCTTCATTAAGCTCAATGCTTAGGTGAAACTCTTTACACACTTTCTCCCATAGATTCTTTGTGAAATCGCAGCCACCAAAAAGATGACTATGGGTTTCCTCCTTCTCCTTGCATAGAAGACAAGTAACAGAAATATTGCTATTCCACTCATGCACCTTGTCAAGAGTAGCAAGAGCTCCATGCAGAATTTTGAAGATGCACGTGGACCATTTGGGAATATAATTACATGTCCAAATCAATGCCATTGTCATGTCTTTCTTAGCCCTACTTCTCATGATCTCCCACAGATCAGTTTTGGGATTTATCAAGTGCCAATCCCCGGTTTGATCTTGAACAAACCTGTGCTTGATTTGTGGCCATAGGTTCCTCATCATGTGAATGGTGCGTGAAATACCTTCTCGAGTTCGTGGCTGGAAATCCAATCCTTGTGGGTATCTTTTCCTCATCCATCTTCCCCATACGGAACCACCTATTTGATACAAGATGATTCTCTTTAAGGTCCCCCATTTAGCAATATCCCTTGGAGTTTTCAGCTGTAGACCCCCTTCATCTTTGGGAAGAGCCAACTTCGCGTAGCGCATGGGATGGAACTCCCCTGCCCAGATGAAGTTTGAGATGTTCATTTCCATTCTATCAAGCACTGCACCCGGTATCTCCCCTTGCTGCACCCAAAAGGTAAGAAGCCCCTCGATGGCTTCTCTAATAAGGGTAGCTCTCCCCGCCATGGATGTTCTCTTTGTTGGCCATCTTGCAATCATCTCATCTAGTCTATCAATGGAATCAACAAAGTCCTTCACCTTTAGATTGCCACCAGCAAGCGAAAAGCCTAGATACTTTGTTGGGAATTTGCCAATTTCCATCCCCATGGCTTCTTGTAATTTTCTCTCCATTTGATGACAATTTTTTGAGAGGTAAAGTTGAGTTTTATTTGTATTGATCCACAATCCTGTCTGTTCCCCGTAGTCATCCAAAAAAAATTTCAGCTTCAATAACATGTCCACTTTAGCTTCCACAAATAACAGTCATCATCAGCAAAAATGAGGTGGCTCATAACTTTCATTCCATGTATTGTGTAGGCTTTGATCACCTTCTTCTCTTCAAATATCTTCAGCCTTCTTGTGAAATATTCCATGATGATAGTGAACAGAAGGGGAGAAAGAGGATCACCTTACCGCAAACCATTGTTGCCTTTAAAGATACCTGTTGATGAGCCATTAACTAGCACCGAGAAACTAGTTGTGCCAACGTACTGCTGCATCCATTGTATCCATCTCTCAAAGAAGCCCATTTGTTGCATGATCCACCATAGTTTTTCCCATCTTACGCTTCGTAGGCTTTAGAAGTATCAAGCTTTAAGCAAGCCTTTCTGCTCCCTCTCATCACGTTGTAATCAGCTAAGAACTCGTCAGCAAGAAGAGCGCAGTCACTAATACTCCTGCCAGAAATAAAGGCTCCTTGGTTTTCAGAGATAAGGAAAGGAAGGACCATCTTCAACCTTGCAGCTAGAATTTTAGCTATAATCTTATATTGGATAGAGCAGCAAGCAATAGGTCTAAAATCTGTGAGTGATGATGTGATTTTCTTCTTTGGAATGAGGACCAAGAAAGCATGATTAACCTGTCTAACCATGTTACCTCCTTCAAAGAACCATCTCACATACCTCATAAGGTCTTCTTTTATTGTGTCCCAAGCCTCCCTATAGAAGAAAGCATTGAATCCATCCGACCCGGGGGATTTATTTCAGCCGATGCTCCATAAAGCCTCTTTGACCTCTTGTTCAGTGATCACCCTTGTGAGAATATTGTTGTGGGTGCTAGAGAGCTTGTACTTCCAGTCAATGGTTTCCTCTACTTCCCGTTCTTCGAAACTTTTATTATAGAGTTCATTGTAGAACTGTACGGCTTGATTTTCAATATCTTCTTGCCTGTTAATCACTTGCCCGTCTTTGTCAATCAGCTCACATATAACGTTGGAGGTCTCTCTTTTTCTCACCACCATGTGATAGAGTTTGGTGTTCCTGTCACCGTCTTCCAACCATTTCTCCCTACTTCTTTGCCAATACAATTTCTCTTCAACCTTCTTGAGATCAGCTAGCATCATTTTTAACTCCCTCTCCTTCTTTATTAACTCTCCTTTGAGCAGCTCAGCCATGAGGAATTTTTTCACCTCGCTATATTCCTTCTTTGTGAACAAGATTAAATTTGGGATATTCACCTTCTCCTTAGCCCACTTTTTCAGCATACTTTTCAGTAGAGATAACTTTTTTTCAAAGACAAACATAGGGTTCCCATGTATATGTGTATTCCATACCTCCTTGAGAATGTCGTCATATCCATCCCACTCCGTCTAGAAGTTGAGAAATCTAAAAGGTCTTCGTTTTTGTTTCTTTTCAAAGAGTTGCACAAGAAGGGGAGCATGGTCACTTAGCTCAAATCCGTCTACCTTCACCTGTACATTAGGAAATAGTTTTAGCCATTCTTCATTCACCAATGCCCTATCCAGTTTGCTAGCAATCATGTCCTCCAGGTCTTGTTCATTATTCCATGTGAAGAGCACGCCTCCTGTCATAGGTAACTCCACCAGTTCCGCTTTATCAATAGCCATGTTAAAAGCATCAATCACAGCCCGTAGAGCAAGTCTGCCTCCAACTTTCTCACCTTGTAATATGACATTGTTGAAATAACCTACCACCAACCACGGTATCGTTATATGTGTGGATATAAGTGCTAAGTCATGCCATAGTTCCTTCCTTCTCTTTGCATTGTTATGAGCATAAACAACTGTCAAGCACATGTGCAAACCTGCTGTGTTCCTGCAATCCAGAGTAATATGCTGATCAGACATCATTTTGCACTGTCATCTTCCATACATTGGGCTTCCACGCCACACACATCCTAGCCAGCTCAAAATGTTGGATGTTAGAAATATGTTCCCAACCTTGTGGGAACAGGTAGCCCATGCTTGCTTTATTATTCTCTTTTATTTTAGTTTCAACCAAAGCTGCAATAGAGAATCCCATAGAACCAATCCAGTCCGGATTTCTTTTTTCTTATTCCTGTCGCACCTCCCTTTAATATTCCGCATTAAGATAGAAATATTAAGGGTTCTTGTTCGCCCGAGTTCACCTGGGCTGCTCCTTCTTCTTATTGCCTTCTTTCTTCTTCTTCGGTGCCACCTGTTCAGGTTCCTTCGCGTCTGACTCACTTAAGGCCTCAAATTTGTTCGTGTTGTCGAGTATGGACCCAACTCCTTGTGTTTTTGGGATTCCACCCTTACTTCTACTCCTCGAAGTAGGTGTAAATTCACCCTCTTCTCTTTGGCTTGTTGAGCTCGGGTTCCCATCCTTTGGGTTGTGCACAGACGGCGAAGCGTGTTCTTGTACAGCTTCTTCTCCCCCATTCACAGTAACCACCGTCATAGTTTTCACCTCAGTCGTAGCTTTCATATGTTTATCTTCTGTCTGTGATGGATCCTCGTACTACTGTTTGCCATTGACACTATCTTCCACATTGCTCTCGTCATTAGCAGCCGGCTTTCCCTCGACGGACTTCTTCGTCTTCTCAACCCAGACGGGTTTCTTTCCAACATTGGCCTTGTTCTTCTCATCATTGCTTACCTTCTCTTCTTCTCGATTGGCCTCGCATTGTTGTGTACTGTGACCGAAGGCACGGAAAGTACAACAACTAACTGGTATGTGGTCATATTCTATGGACACCGGGATTGGTTCCCTCCCCTTCACGTTCAGTCAAACTTGTGAAGGTCTTTCTCCTTCAACCTCCAGTTCAATCAGCACTCTTGGATCATCTCCTTCAACAGATCTGTCGTCGACGTGGAGGACTCGGCCCGCCCCAGCCACGATTGTGCCAGCAGCAACCTTCGTCCAACAACGACCAAATGATTTCAGTGTAATCTAGGTTGGTACCATCATGAAGGAGTCTTTCTTCAGTTCGTCTCCATGATTGTAATGTTTGGCTATCACGAGCTGGTGGTCGAACACCGTGGTCCCATCGCCAAGACATCTCTCTTATCAGCCGCCGTAGAGAATCGAACCAGGAAAATCCCTCCGTCACGCGAGAGAAGCTCGAATGACCCCTTTGGCCACCACGTTCGTCTGATCTAGGCCAGGAGATGGTGGTAAAAGGGACGTTTACCTAAGGTGTAAACCATCACCGTGTGTTCCCAGATGTTCGCCAGCCGTGCGAACTCCGTCTCCTCCAAATCGACATGTACCTCACCTTCTACGGTTCTCGGCTTCGGAAAAACGATCTCCTTCTCCTTGCTCGAGGGTTGCTTGAGAACCTGGTTCCAGGCAATGCCCCGACCACCAGGCCCTCCCGTCCATTCTGCCTACAGTAGTTTCACCGGCGTCGCCGCTCCTTCCATTTCACTGGTCTCCGTTCCTTTCCCAGTCGTTCCGGCCTACACTTAGGTTTGAAGTGGTATGGATGAAGTTGCGGGTTGTGGGGGTGTACGGAGGTGGACGCCTCCGGTCAGAGCAACCGGAGACGTGGGTGCCATACCCACGGGTTCCGGCGATCGCACAGGTCGTCGCCCAACAAATCGCCAGAGCAAACCCTAAGGATGGTCTGAATTGTATGTATTTTGTATATGTATGTATGCATGTATGTATGTATGTACGAGATTATGTGAGGATTCCCTCCCCATCTTTCATGATTGTGATGGAGGTCGAACGTCTGAGAGGGTGGTAAACCAAGGCGACAACTGGGATTTGAACTCAGGTCTCTTTGTTAATCGTATGTATGTATGTATGTATGTATGTATGTATGTATGTATGTATGAGATTAAGAGATAAAGATTTCTCCCCTCTCTCCCACACCTATGGTGGAGGTCGATGCTCTGGAGGGTGGTAAATCAAGGAGAAAACTGGGATTCGAATATGGGTCCCTTTGTTAGGGGACACCATGCTTGACCACTTGATCCACTCCTTGTCTGTGTATGTATGTATGTATGTATGTATGTATGTACGGGATTAATAGAGAAAGATTCCCCCCCACACTTGTGGCCAAGGTCGAATGCCTGGTAGGGTGGTAAATCAAGGTGGCTACTGGGATTTGAACTCGGGTCCCTTTGTTAGGGGGACATCGTTCTTGACCACTTGAGCCACTCCTTCTCCACATATATGTATTATTTTTTGGAATCAGGTAAATATATTTCAACTTTCCTCTAAAATTATAGAGGGTCAAGAGTTACATATATCCTAGTGACATACATAAAAAAAGAGTAAAAATTCACACTCCTACCTAATGTGCAACTTGCATTTGACATATTTACAAATTTTTACAGAAATTTTGGTTGGATTTGTGGTTGAACCTCTGTGTCTCTGTGCATTCCTTTCCTCTCATATGTGGTAGCACCGAGAAGCAAACAAGATCCTCTTTCTGTCACTTTCCCACAGCTAGACAACATTCTTCGTGGATCTTCCTTCAATTGCATGTTTAGGCTGAATTTTCCACATAATCTCCCATACATCCCTTATAAATGTCCAGAAACTAAACAAGTGCATATGAGATTCGTCTTCCTATTTACAGAGTAGACAAACAGCAGCAACATCTTGATACCATTCATATATTTTATCTAGCATATCCAAAGTGTTGTGCAGAATTTTATAGACTCACACGCTCCACTTTGGAACATAAATATCAGCCCATACCTACTCTATGTGCCTATCTTTTATTGCTCTGGATCATGTTACTTTCCACATATTGATCTTTGTATCTTTGAATTTCCATCCTCCCACCTCATGTGGATCTAGCAATGTCTAACATGTTGTTACATTTCCTTCATAACATTGATGGTGCGTGAATATCCTTCTCTTGTCTTCGTATGAAGACTAGTCCTCTAGAATATCTTCCTCTCATCCATTTTTCCCAATTTGACATGCCCTCTTGATATATAATAATAATTCTTATTGTTCCCCACTTTCTATGTCTCTTGGTGCTTTTAAGTCCAACCTGCCTTCATCTTTCGGGAGTTCCAAGTGTGCATATTTCATTGGATGGTGTGTACTATCCCAAAGGAAGTTTTCCATCTTCATTTCCATTCTATCTAAGACTGCCTCAGGAATCTCTCCTTATTGTACCCAGAAGATCAGAAGTCCCTCAATCACCGTCTTCAAAAGAGTGGATCTTCCCGCCATTGAAGTTTTATGCGTTGGCCATTTGTTGGTCATTTACTCCAATCAGTCCATGCAATCAGCAAATTCTTTGACATGTAGGTTGCCTCCCGCCAAAGGAAATCCCAGATATTTAGTAGGAAACAACCCCAACTCTACTCCCATGGCTTCCTTCAGTTAGTATTCTATTAGGTAGTAATTCTTGGATAGAAAAAGATGAGTCTTGTGAGCATTAACATGCAGCCCCATTTGTTCCCCGAACCTCTTAAGTAGGTCCTGCAAATTCCCTAGAGTATTTTGCTTGGCTTCCACAAAGACAAGGACATCATCTACAAACATCGGGTGTGTCATAACTTTAGTGTCATGCATTGTATAAGGTCTAATCAACCTTACTTCTTTCTGCTTCATGCATATTCTGGGTAAAGTACTTGACAATCACAAAGAGCAAAGGAGAGAGTGGGTCCCCCTGACGCAGTCCATTGCCTCCTTTTAACATACCTGCAGAAGTTCCATTAATGAGTATAGAAAAGCTAGTGGTCCCAACACACTATTTAATCCCGCCAATCCACTACACATTGAACCCCATCTGCTTCATGATCCGCCATAATTTATCCCATCTAACGCTATCGTAAGCTTTAGACACATAAAGCTTTAAGCATGCCTTCCTACTCCCTCTCATAATATTATAGTCTTATAAGAACTTGCCTACCAGCTAAGCACAATCACTAATGCTCCTTCCTATCACAAATGTCCCCTGGTTTGTAGAAATAAGATAGGGAAGTACTATCTACAATCTAGCAGCCATGATCTTTGAAATGATTTTATATTGTACCGACCACAATACAATAGGTCTAAAATCAGCAAGGGAAGCAAATACTTTCTTCTTGGGAATGAGTACAAGAAAATAGTGATTAACCTATCTGACCATATTTCCTTCTGCTAAAAACCATCTCACATATGCCATCATGCCCTCCTTTATGATGTCCCATGATTTCATATAGAAAAAAGCATTAAAATCATCCAAACATGGTGACTTGTTTTCTTCTAATACTCTAGAGTGCATCTTTGACTTCCTTCTCATTAGGGATGGCAAAAATCCCCATAACTTAATGGGTCAGGTGGACCCATTATAACTTAACCCAAACGTAATGGGTTTTGATGGGTGTTAATTAATAAATGGGTCTTAAACGGGGACTCGGATCTTGTATCTATTTTCGATGGGATGCCCACTGGGACCCATTAATACCCAGATTTATCTGATCTTCATCTTGCAAGCCACAGTCACCAACACCAATCCCCCGTTACTCTATTAGACCTTCCCAACCCCTATAGTTCCAGATCTCATGACAAATCTGTCACTCCTCTCCCGTCCCTTGGCTCCCCAAGAGCTCTTTATTTGCTCTTTCTCCTCCAACGACGGCCTGACTCCCTAGTGGCATCATCACAACCGTCATCTCCCACCTCCCGTCATGGTTTTTGCACCATCTCATCATCTATTTCAGAAGGGAGAGACTTCAGGATGCTACTACCGCACCGTCCCCTTCACCGACTTCTAGTTCCCTACTGCACTTTCCATGCTGTTGTGTGTTGGCCAAGTTGTGGTCCTTCATACCGTTGTCCTCTTTCAGTTCTCTTCTGCCACTAGTGACTCCTCTTCGGCACCACCATGCCACAACATTAGCCTCCTGGCACCACCTAATTTTGTAGTTATAGACACATGGAGCACATCCTGCATGAGCCTCATGACGACGGCTGACGGCCTAAACCACTCATCTACAAAAAAAAACACTATCATGGATGAAATCTTCAAAGTTGCATTTTGCTAACAATGGATGGACCCGCCTTATCCCAACATGTCCAGAGGTTGTGTGGGAAGAGGAAGGGAAAAAAGAAAATTTTCTTTATCTATCCAGATCCTTATGCCTACACACATGATCCTTTGATCATCCAACGGAATCCTTTACTCTGACGCCATTATTGTTGTGTTTGTGGAAATGTCCGAGTGACATGCATGTATACATTGGCTCACATTTTTTTGTAAATAAATTTTATGTAATTTTGTCATTACCAGATTCGTATTGTACTCTATGTTTTGTTTTAAATGGATTGAATGTCAACAAAAGTGTAACCTGGTTTGTGAATATTTGATGTCAGATTTTCATTATGGAGAATCATATTACTTAGACTGACCAAAGTGCAATTTACCTTCTTCTTGTAGTATATAATGTGAATTTAGTTGTGGGCCCAATTTGGATGCCCTTGCCACATCAGATGTGTAGTAATGGGGACCTATTTCCTAATGGGTTGGGTATGTCTGGGTTTTTTATCTATCAATTTGATATGGATTTATATGGTTATGGTCCTACAATATATGGGTTATGATGCGTTGGGTATGGGTTCGCAAAACCCACCCCATTTCCATCCTTACTTCTCATTTGTTTCCCTTATGAGTATATTATTATGGGTACTTGCTAGTTTAAACTTCCACTCCATCTCCTCCTCTTCCGGCTTGTCATCAAACTCCTTATTATACAGAGAAGAATAAAATTGGATAGCATGTTCTTCCAAGTCCTCCTACTTGTTGACAACATTCCCATCACTATGAATAAGCTCTAAGATGATGTTTTCGGCCTCTTTCCTCTTAACAGTTGAATGATATAGTTTGGTATTTCTATCACCATCTTCCATCCATTTCTCTCTACTCCTATACCATTAGAACTTTTCCTTAGCCTTATTTAAGTCTTCTAGCATCATTTTCATCTCACTATATTTCTTTATCAATTCTTCATTTAGTGGATCATATAGCAACAATCTTATGACCTACTTACATTCTTCTTTGGTTTCCTTCAGCATATTGGGAATGTTCACCTTCTCCTTGTCCCAACTTTTGAGTGCACACTTGGTATTAGCCAGTTTCTTTACAAACACATACATTGGATTCCCCTTCACTTTGATGTTCTAGCTTTCTCTAATGACATCATTGAATCCCTTCCAATCAGCCCAATAGTTTAGGAACCTGAAAGCTCTTCTCTTTTGTTTTGCACTAAAATTGGGGCATGGTCGCTCAACTCAGATACATCGGCTTTAACATGCACATTAGGAAATATATGTAGCCACTTCTCATTTACCAGAGTTCTATCAAGCTTGCTTCCAATTCTATTCTCTGGCTTCCTCTCATTGTTCCAAGTGAACAAGTCCCCACCAACCATGGGTAATTCAAAAGGTCCAGCCTGATCAATAGTATAATTGAAAGCACTAATCACTGCATTCACTATTGGTCTTCCACCTATCTTCTCAGCTTTTAGTCAGGCATTATTGAAGTCACCAATCACCAACCACAGATAAGATATTTGCCTAGATAAATTTATCAGTTCATGTCATAGACTCTGTCTCCTATTTGCATCATTATGAGCATAGACAGTTGTCAACCACATATGTAATTCACCTGCATTACTACACTCTGTTGTAATATGTTGATCTGACATCTGTATCATAGTGCCATGCATTTGGTTTCCATGCAACACAAACTTTGGCCAACTCAAAATGCTCCAAATTAGAGACATGCTCCCATCCTTGAGGAAATAAGTATCTAATATTGTTACTATTTTGCCTCCTTATTTTTGTTTCCACCAAACTACCAAGGAATTCCCACTAGTAGCGATCCACTCCTGGATCTACTTTTTGTATGCCTACACAGCTCCTTCCTCTAGTCCTTCTTTTACACCTCCCTTTCCTTCTATTCTTTTGTTGGTCCATCCTCCTTGTTAGAGTCAGAAAGACCTTCAAAATTGTTTGTTGTATCTAGGATGGTGCTCACCCCCACTTTGTTAGGAATACTAGATCTCTTAGGTCCTTTCTTCTTAGAAGTAGAGATGAATTCTCCTTCTTCCCTTGTAGTTCCTCCTGGGTTATTCGGACCCATCTTTGGGGTGGCACTGTCATCCACAAAATCAAGGCCAACATCTGTGTCAGGAGTTACTTGGATGTCTACCTCCATGTGTGCCTCTTCATGTGTCCCTACTGTTCCATAAGAAGGCCCAGTGTCTGTCATAACACTAGGGCCTTTCTCCTTCCAAACCTGCATAGGAACTTGTCTCTTCTTCTCTGCCTTCTTGTCTGTCTTCTCTTTTCTATGTGTCTCGCACTTTCGATTGCTATTCCGGAAAGCATAGCAACAACTACACTTCGTCAGTGGCCCATCATAGGAGATATCCACTGAGATTGGATCAAAAACTCAGACATTTAGCCAAACTCTCTATGGTTCTTCAATCTCCACTTTCAATTCAACCAAGACTTGTGCCTCATCCATCTTTAATGAGTGATTTCCAATGTGCAACACCTTCCCCCCTCTAGAAGCAATAGTCCCCACCGTTTTCTGAGTCTAGGCACAGTCAGTCGACTTTAGGGTGATCCAGGTGGGTATTGTGACAAAGATATCACGTCAAAGTTCGTCTCCATGTTGGTAATCCTTCATCACCACAAGATGTGTGTCGAACCAGCGAGGTCCTAGGTTGAGGACCTCTCTCTTATCTTTGGCATTGCTGAATCAGATTAGAAAGATATCATTCTCCCTTAATAGCACTTCAAACAAGCCCTTTGTTCTCCATGTCCTCCGTATCCACACTTGGAAGTGTGGGTAGTAGGGTCTCTTTCCCAGGATGTAGGTCATGATGGTGAAATCCCATACGTTACACATCCGATCAAACTCCTCCACATCTAGGTCAATGTAAACCTATCCATCAGAGTGCCTTGATTCCAGGAAACACTCCATGGTGCCACTTTGGCAAGGTGCTTCAGTATCTATTACCAGTCCTTATTGGCATTATGCCCATCCCTACCCGTCGACGATGTTGCATCAACGCTGCAGGGAGACAAGCAGTTGCCACCCAATGCTCCTCTATAAGTGTTGTGTACATCCTTTCCTGTTGTCAATGTTACGTCAACTTTATAGGGAGATGCCCCGTTGCTTCCCGACGCTCCTCCGTTAGTGATGTGTCCATCCTTTACCAACGCTGACACTGTGTTGACTCTGTATGGAGATGCCCCATTGCTGCCCGATGCTCCTCCTTTAGCATTGTGTCCCTCCTTTCCAGTCAACGACGCTACATCAACTCTGTAGGGTGCCTGAAGCTCCTCCGCTAGCATTGTATCCATTGACACGTGTTTACTGTGTGTTGTACGTAAGTGAACATGTCAAAGTAATATAGGCATTTTTGATGCCTGAGTCAAACATAAGGAAACGCTCTCCAGAAGACTACTACTAACTATGGTCTAATAAGCTAGGATGGTGAAAGTGAATTGGTTTGATTGAACAAAATCAATTGCAGAACAAAACAAGCGTAATAATTAAGTTACTCAGATTTAAGGAAATTCCTCAGGACAATGGTTTCACCACGGATAACATTGCAATTAGCTCCACACACTAATATCTATTACCCCTATCCCTGGATAAAGAGCCTATAACTAGAACTACCCACTCCTGTAGTGTAGCTCACTTCCTATTCTAATGCCAATCCCATTTCCATAGTAATTGGTTGATAATTTGGGTGATTTACAATTAATCGCAGGGTTTCTCCTCTTGTTTATTCTGCACCTTTTGCAAGAGGTGCAATAAACATGTAAATCTATGTTTTTCCAACCCTTAACCTCTCTCTCGAAATAATTAAGGGTCTGATAATCTATCTATGTTGATCAGGCACAAACAGAACAAGACAAATTCATATATTTATATCATGAAATAGGGAAAAAGATGATATTAATGCACAAAAATCAATTACAATGCAAGTCCAGGCTACTCCCAAATACTAAGGAATTAAGGGGTTTAGCCTCGCATGGTTTTCATTGATGAATCTATGGTAGAGAAAGAGAAAAATGTGGGAAAGATTGGAAAAACTAAGTAACCCCTGAAGAATGGTTGATCCGGATGATCCCCTACATTGTGCATGCAATCTAATGTCTTTTAATTATATAATTGCCTTCCGAAGGTGCTTGGATTGTCCTAGGTGAAGCCTTTGGTTCCTTGCTCTTCTCTCCTCTCTCTCTCTGGTGTCGTGTAATGGAAAACACCTGCCTCCTTTAGTATGGATGAACTCTCCTCAAGTCATAAGAATCACTTAAGGTATGAAATAATACCAGCCCTTGGATTAGATTGCTATCTTCATATTTTCCTGATCGGTCAGACTCGATAGTACCGGTTGGAAAGTTGGTAGTATCGAGTTTCGAGGGTAGCCGTGATTCATCACAATGTTAGTATATCAACTTGTCTTGATATCACTGAGTCTTTAGGTCACTCGAGCACAGCTTCACAGATGTCATCTCAGTAGTACCAAGTTGGTTAACTTGGTAATACTGATTTTTCTCAATTCATTCTTGTGTTTTACTGATGTGGTTTCAGTACTAGTAACTTTGAGTATCAGTAGTATCAAGTCTGAGCTAGTCTTCTAGTCCTATACTGATATGAGGTTGGTACCACTGACTTTTAGTGTCGGTAGCACCGAGTCTGTGAAGCTCAATTGTACCTAAAAATGCACAAGAATGTGGATAAATACTTGGGATGAATATGAAACCATCTTAAACATTAAAAATAATATAATTTGATACATTAAGATAGAACATGCCATTGATAGCATTTCATTCATAGTTAATCAAATAGACAAATCAACACATAAAATCGAGAAAAGTATGCATGTAAAAATGACTAAAAACCCATGCATCATCCATCCCCACCCATCAATGATGATGTGTTGACATAGTGGGGAAATGGCCCATTGCCTCCCGATGCTCCCCCACTAGGGCTAGGTCTTCTAGCATCATTGGTTGCTCCTCCAGCCTCCTGTGTTGTATGTATTATGTATGTATGTATGTATGTATGTATTAGAATCGACTAAATATATATTCTAACTTCCTCCTAAAACTATAGGAGGTCAAGAGTTACATATAGACCACCATCATACATCAAAAGGAGTGAAACATCACACGACTAGCTAATGTGTAACTTAACATTTAACATATTTACAAATTTTTACAGAAATAGTGGATGGATTTGTGGTTGAGCCTTCATGTCTACATGCATCCCTTTACTCCCATATATGATAGTAGAAAGCAAAAAATAATATCCCTTCATTAATCACTTTCTCACAGCAATATAACATTCTCTGTGGCTCCTCTTTCAACTGTAGATTCAATCTAAATTCATCACATATGAACTTCCACACAACCCTTGTGAATTTGTAGTAGCCCACTAGGTGAGTATGGAACTCATCCTCCTCCTTACATAGCATGCAAACAACAGCAACATCTTGGTTCCATCTATGTATTTTATCCAATGTAGCTAAAGCATTGTGCAAAATTTTATATACGCACATACTTCATCTTGGTACATGAATTCCAGCCCATAACTACTCCATATGTCTATCTTTTAGTGATATGGATCTCGTTACTTCTCATAAATTGATCCTTGCATCTGTAAGCTTCCATCCACCTACGTTACAGAGGTCAAACAAATGTTTAACTTGCTTTCACATCTCTGTCATAACATTGAATGTGTTTGAGTACCCTTCTCTTGTACTTGGTATGAATTCCATCCCCCAAGGATATCTTTCTCTCATTCACTTCCCCCAAGTAGAGGTGTCCCCCACTTTTCTATGTCTCTTGGTGCTTTCAAATCCAGCCTGCATTCATCTTTTGGGAGTGTCATATGTGCATATCTCATCGAGTGGTATGTACTAGCCCAAAGAGTGTTTGCCATCTGTATTTCCATTATGTCCAAAACTGGACCAGGAATTTCTTCTTGTTGTACCCAAAAAATAAGGAGTCCCTCAACCGCTGCCTTCAAAAGAGTAGCTCTCCCAGCCATGGAAGTTCTCTATTTTGGCCATCTATTGAGCACATCCACCAATCTGTCTATTCAATCCACAAAGTCTTTGACTTGTAAGTTACCTCCCACTATAGGAAAGCCAAGGTATTTCTAGGAAACTTCCCCAGATCCACACTCATTGTCTCCTTTAGACAGTCCTCCATCGGGTAGAAGTTCTTTCATAAAAAGATATGAGTCTTGTTTACATTAATATGCAGCCCCATCTGCTCCCCAAACGTTGTGAGCAACTCCTGCAAATTCCCCAAAGTGTTTTTTTGGCTTCAACAAATACAAGAACGTCATCTACAAAAATCATGTGTCATCACTTTGGTTCCATGCACTATTTACAATTTGATCTCCTTCCTCCTTTTCAACCTTTGCATCTTTTGGGTAAAGTAATCCATAACAATCACAAAGAGAAGATGGGAAAGTGGGTCACCTTGGCATAGTCCATTTCCACATCTAAACATACATGCAGAAGTCTCATTCACTAGGATAGAGAAGTTTGTAATTCCCACACACTATTTCATCTAGCCAATCCATTGATCATTAAACCTCATCTACTTCATGATTCACCATAGCTTTTCTCATCTGACAATATCATAAGCTTTAGACACATCAAGCTTTAAGCATGCCTTCCTACTACCTCTCATCACATTGTACTCCTACAGAAACTCTCCTTCTAGTAATGCACAATCACTAATGCTTCTTCCTATTATAAAAGCTCCTTGGTTGACAGAAATGAGATAGGGGAGTATTGTTTTCAATCTAGCAGCCAGGATCTTTGCAATGATTTTATATTGTATCAAGTAGTATGCAATAGGTCTGAAATCAGCAAGAGAAGTTGTCACATTCTTCTTGGGAATGAGCACAAGAAAAGAGTGATTGACATGTCTAACCATATCCCCTCTAGAAAAAAACCATCTCATATATGCAATCATGTTCTCCTTGATGATCTCCCATGTCTTCATGTAGAAATAAGTATTAAAACCATTTGAACCCGGAGACTTATTGTTGCCTATACTCAATAGTGCTTCTTTCACTTCATGTTCATTTTTATCCCTAGTAAGGATGTTGTTATGGATGCTTGTTAGTTTAAACTTCCACTCCATCTCCTCCTCCATCGTCTCTTCCACATACTCCTTGTTGTAAAGAGAAGTGTAGAATTGTATAGCTTGTTATTCTAGATCCTCTCTTCTTTTGACTATTGAATGGTAGATTTTGGTATTTCTATCACCATCTTCCATCCATTTCTCCCTGCTCCTCTGGTAGTAGAATTTTTCCTTTGCCTTCTTTAAATCATTTAGCATCCTTTTTAGCTCGTGTCATTCTTTATCATCTCTTCATCAAGTGGATCATGTAGCAGCAATTCTCTAACCACCTTACATTATTTCTTGGTTTCCTTTAGCATTGGGAATGTTCACTTCCTCATTGGCCTTCCTCTTGACTGATCTCTTTGTATTAGCTAGTTTCTTGGTAAACATGTACATCGGGTTCCCTATTATGTGTATATCCAAACTCTCTTTAATGACATAATTGAAACCTTTCCAATAAGCCCAGTAATTCAAAAATCTAAAACATCTCATCTTTTGATTCTTCTCTATGTTATGGACTAAAATAGGAGCATGATCACTCAGTTCAGATCCACCTGCTTTAACCTACACATTAGGAAAAATTTGTAGTCATTCCTCATTCACTATAATTATGTCTAGTTTGATAGCAATTCTATCCTCTAGTTTTGTCCCATTGTTCCAAGTGAATAAGTCACCACCAACCATGGGTAGTTCAAACAAGCCAGTCTTGTCAATGGTGTGATTGAAAGCATTAATCACTACATTCAATGCTGGTCTCATGCCTATCTTCTCTACCTACAATCAGGCGTTATTGAAATCACCAATCACCAACCAAGGAAGAGAGATCTATCCTGATAAATCTATCAGTTCTAGTCATAAACTCTATTTCTTATTTGCATCATTATGAGCATAAACAAGTATCATCCACATGTGTAAACCACTTGCACTCCTACATTCCACTGTAATGTGTTGATTTGACATCTTTATCACTAATATCTACCAACCATCTGGCTTCCATGCAACACAAACTATGTCCAAGTCAAAACACTCCACATTGGACACATGTTCCCACCCTTATGGAAATAGGTATATAAGGATGTTTTTATTTTGCACCTTTATTTTAGTTTCCACTAAAGCAGATAATGAGTGCCCACTCACATCAATCAACTCCTAGATCTCCTTCTTCTTGTACCTATCATGCCCGCCCTCAATGTTCCATAATAACATGGACATAATTAATTCTTATTTTGGGCTCTAGTACGCCTAACAAGATCCTTGGTTGTCTTCCTTTTCTCCTCTCTGCTTATTTGCTCAGCCATCCCAGGTTCTTACTTATCAAAATTTCTAAGTGCTTCAAATGCACAGGATGTGTCCAGTATGGAACCCACCCCCTATGTTTTGGGTATACCTAACTTATTTGTTCTTCTATTGGAAGGAGGAGTGAACTCCCCTTCCTCCTTCTATTGATCATGACCTTGGCTCGGTTCCAAATCTATAGAATAAGAAGCACCACCTCTTCTTGAATTCCCCATGATGCTAGAAGTAGGTCCATTCATGGTATTAGCTGTGTTGGCTTCATATACTTGTCCATATTTCTCATTATTTGTAGGTTCTTCATCATGTGCGTTAGAAGTCTTTCTCTAACCTAGACCATCCTTAACACATGCCACACTGCTCTTTTCTTTCCATATCTTCATCTAGTGCTTTTCCTTCTCGGTTCCATTCTTCTACTCATCACAAGCTCCCTTGGGGTGTCCAAAATCCTGACATGTATCGCACTTTGGCGGCTTGTAGTCGAACACCACCTATACGAGTATGGCCTCACGTCTGTGAACGTTGAGCCATATAGTTTCCTATAAGTCATCATTTTCCCTTACCTCCACCAGCACTCTGGCCTTTCCACACTCCATAGATTGTTTGTCAATGAACAAGACCTTGCCAACCCCAGCGGTGATGGTGTTGGCCGCCCGTCAATTCCAATATTTGCCAAATGATTCCAGGGTAACCCAAGTTGGGATGGTGGCAAAAGCATCGTGTCTCAATTCATCGCCTTGTCGATAGTGTTTGGAAATCACTATCTGGCCATCAAACCATCATGTCCCTAGATCAAGCATGGTCTTTTTGTCTGCTGCGTTGTAAAACCTGACCAAAAACATTATGTTGTCTCATGAAAGCAGTTCAAAGGAACCTTTAAGTCTCCAAGTCTGTCATATCCAAGTGTGAAGGTGTGGGTAGAAAGGTTGCTTGCCTAGGACATAGACCATTATCATGAACTCGCAAATATTCTTCATCCTATCAAATTTGTCCTCCTCCAAGTCGACATGTATATGTCCCTCCATTCATATTGGTGGTGGAAATGAATCTTCTTTATCACCATGCGGTGGTAGATGCTTCAAGACTTGGGTCCATGTCTCTCTACCTAAGGTGTGGGGTGGAACCCCTCCTTCCTCAACCCTAGGATTGGCTACATCCTCTCCTTCTCCCCTAGCATCATGCGTGTAAGAGTTATGGTTTCTGATTCTCTCATTATTTTGTGAGTCAGCTTGTGGTTGACTGGTGGGGATGGTGGTCCATATCTAGTGTGTGGAGTAGAGGTTGATGCCTTCGGCCAGAGTAGTTGTCGATGTGGGTGCCATTCCTGGGGCCAAGATCACAAAAATGATCACCTGAGCCCAAGGGAGACACACGTGTATGTATGTATGTATGTATGTATGTATGTATGTATGTATGTATGTATGTATGTATGTATGTATGTATGTATGTATGTATGTATGTATGTATGGGATTAAGAGAGGCATTCTCTCCCCCTCTCCCCCGCCCGTGGAAGAGGTTGAATGCCCAGGAGGGTGGTAAATCAAGGCGGTATTTGGGATTTGAGCCCGAGTCCCTTTGTTAGGGGACACCGTGCTTGACCACTTGAGCCACTCCTTGTCGACTTGTATGTATGTATGTATCAGAATCAGGTAAATATATTCCGGCTTCCCCTACCAAATAGTAGGGGGTCAAGAGTTACATATAGCTCCTATGCTCACTATACAACCCACACGTGAGCAACTCACTTCTAGCTACTACGTAGTTTCATTTTTACATTTTTACATTTTTTTTGCAGTAATGGTACTCTCACTCCTAGCTACTCCTCCATGCTTACGTGTGTTTCTTTCAGCCCATATATGAAAGCACAAGGTCGCCAGAAGGACCATCTTCTTCTCACTGTTACCGCATCACTTGACCATCTTCCTGGTATCTTCAATCATCTATATCTACAGGTGGAACTCTTTGCAGATGTTAGCCCACATGTCCTTAGTGAATTTGCAGCTACCAAATAGGTGGTCATGGGACTCTTCCATCTTCTTACATAGAAGACAAGTAGAAGATATATTGTTGTTCCATTTTTGTATTTTGTCAAAAGTAGCTAGAACCCCATGTAAGATCTTGAAAACACACACAGACCATTTGGGAACATAATTTCCAGCCCATAAACGTCCCATGACTTCATCTTTTTGAACCTTTGACCTTGTGATTTCCCATAGATCAGCCTTTGGATTAATCATATGCCAGTCATCTTCATGATTCATAGAGAACAGATGTCTCACCTGCGGCCAGAGACACCTCATCATCTGGATAGTGCGTGTCAATCCTTCTCGGGTTCTTAGCTGGAAATCCATTCCCTGTGGGTATCTTTCTCTCATCCAACTTCCCCATGTGAACACTCGTGATTGGTACTAAATGATTCTTTTTAGCGTTCCCCATCTAGCAATGTCCCGGGGAGTTTTTAGTTGTAAACCACCTTCCTCCTTTGGTAGTGCAAGCCTAGAGTAGCGCATAGGATGAAAATCACTCACCCAAATGAAGTTAGCAATTTTTATCTCCATTTTGTCAAGCACTGCACCTGGAATCTCACCTTGTTGCACCCAGAATATAAGAAGTCCCTCAATGGTTGCTCTAATAAGTGTTGTCCTTCCCGCCATAGAAGTCTTTTGGGTAGGCCACCGTGCTATCATTTCATCTAATTTTTCAATGCTTTCAGCAAAATCTTTGACTTGTAAGCTGCCACCTGCAAGCAGAAATCCCAGATATTTGGTTGGAAACTTACCCAACTCTACGCCCATGGCTTCCTGTAGCCTATTAGCCATCTGAGAGAAATTCTTTGAGAGGAAGAGATGAGTTTTGTTTACATTAATATGCAGCTCCGTATCTTCACCGAAATCACTAAGAAACTTTTTCAATTCAAGCAGTGTGTCCACTTTGGCCTCCAAAAATAAAAGAACATCATCAGCAAAAATGAGGTGGCTCATTACCTTCATGTATGTATGGGATGGGATAAAGAGAGGCATTCTCTCCCCCTCTCCCACACCCGTGACGGAGGCCGAATGTCCGGGAGGGTGATAAACTAAGGCGGCAGCTGGGATTCAAACCTGGGTCCCTTCATGAGGAGACCTCGTGCTTGACCACTTGAGTCACTCCTTGTCGGCACCTTCATGTATGTATGTATGTATGTATGTATGTATCGGAATCTGGTAAGTATATTCTGACGTCCCCCCTAACAAATATTAGGGGGGTCAAAGAGTACATGTAGGCCCAACACCATACACCCAAAATTGCAATACAACTCACACGCCTATTCAGTTTTTAGTCTACGTCTAATGCATTTACAGATTTTTACAGCTATAACTGTAGCACTAGTGGACTTCCCGTGGTGTTTCCTCGCATTTCTTTCCTCCCAGACATGGTAGTAAAGGGCAGCTAGAAGCAGATTTTTCTTTGAGCTTTTTCCACATATTTCTATCATCCTTCGCGGCTTCGCGCACAACTAAATTTGTAGGCTGAAATTCGTGCAAATATTCTCCCAGATCTCCCTTGTGAATTTGCATGTTCCCGCTAGATGGCTGTGATTTTCCTCCTCTTCCCCGCATAGGAAGCATATGGTAGATGTGTCATAATTCCACCCTTTAACTCTATCCAAAGTGGCCAAGATATTGTGCAAAAATTTGTAGACGCAAATGCTCCACTTTGGAATATGTCTCTCGCACCATAATTGTTCTCCCACCAGGTCCTTTGCACCTTTTATGCGGGTTACCTCCCATATGTCAGTCTTCTTGTCTTTGAGCATCCAGTTGTCGTTGACATTAGCCACAAAGAGGTGCTTGATTTGCAGCCACATCTCTCTCATGACATTAATAGATCTCGAGTAACCTTCCCTTGTCTTTGGGACAAAGTCCAGCCCCCTTGGATACCTGTCTCTCATCCATTTCCCCCAAGTGGAAGCTCCTTCCTGGTAGGCAACAACCTGTCTCATGGATCTCCATCTCGCTATGTCCCTAGGGGTCTTCAAATCAAGACCGCCTTCATCACAAGGATAAGCCAGTCTAGGATATTTCATGGGATGGTGTCTGCTCCCCCACAAGAAATTAGACATCTTCATCTCTATTGTGTCCAGGACTGAGATAGGAATTTCTCCTTGTTGAACCCAAAAAATAAGAAGGCCTTCAATAGCACTTTTGATTAGCGTCATGTGACCCGCCATGGAGGTTCTTTGTGTCGGCCATCTGCTAGTCATTTCCTCCACTTTGTCTAAACATTCAACAAAGTCTTTGACCTTTAGGTTGCCTCCCGCAAGAGGGAAGCCCAAATATTTTGTTGGAAAATCTCCTTTCTCTACTCCCATAGCTTGAACAAGTCTGTCTTCCATTTGATGGCAGTTTTTTGATAGGAAGATGTGCGTTTTGTTAGCATTGATGCATAGCCCAGTTTGCTATCCAAACTTCATCAAAAGACCTTGGAGGTTCTCTATGCATTGTTGTTTTGCTTCCATAAAAACTAGTACATTATTCGCAAAAATCAAATGTGTCATTACCTTTGTACCATGGACTGTGTATGGCTTTATTACCTTTCTATCTTCAGCTTGTTGCATTTTCCTGGAAAAGTACTCCATGACCATCACAAAGAGGAGCGGGGAAAGAGGATCACCTTGACGTAGACTGTTACCGCCATGGAAAAGACCTGCAGAAGTACCATTAACTAAGACAAAATAGCTCGTGGTGCCAACGCATTGCTTCATCCAGCCTTTATCCATTTGTCATTAAACCCCATCTGCTTCATGATCCACCATAATTTTTCCCATCTAAAACTGTCATAGGCTTTGGAAATATCCAGTTTTAGACAAGCCTTCCTGCTACCTATCATAACATTAAAGTCCAGAAGAAATTCCCCTGCTAGTAAGGCACAATCACTGATATTTCTGCCAGAAACGAAAGCCCCTTTGATTTGAAGAGATGAGGTAGGGAAGGACCATCTTCAGCCGTGTAGCAAGCATTTTCGCAATGATTTTGTATTGAACCGAGCAGCAAGCTATGGGCCAGAAGTCCGCTAGGGAAGAAGTAACTTTCTTTTTTGGAATCAAAACAAGAAAAGAATGATTAACTTGTCTTACCATGTTTCCACCATCCAGAAACCAGTCAACATAGGCAAGAAGATCATCTTTCATGATATCCCACACTCTTTTGAAGAAGAAGGCATTGAAACCATCTGATCCAGGGGACTTGTTGCTTCCAATACTCCATAAAGCATCTTTGACCTCTTGTACATTTGACTTTTTTGTGAGAATGCTATTGTGAGTGCTATTTAATTTATACTTCCAATCCACCACTTCATTGTCGTTGATATCATCTGGGAAGGTTTTATTGTAAAGAGAAGAGTAAAATTGAATTGCTTGTTCCTCCAGTTCCTCCTATTTATTAATCACCTGTCCTTCCGCATTTATGAGTTCAGAGATGATGTTGCCTGCCTCTCTTCTTCTTACTGTCGCATGGTAGAGCTTTGTGTTCCTGTCACCATCCTCCAACCATTTCTCTTTGCTTCTTTGCCAAAAGAATTTCTCCTCTGCTTTCTTTAGGTCATCAAGCATTCTTTTCACCTCCCTTTCTTTTTCAATGAGGTTCGGATTGAGGAGATCAACCAGAAATTTTCCTCTAAGCTCCTTGCATTCCTTCTTTATGTCCTTCAGCATATTTGGGATATTCACCTCTTCCTTTGCCCATTTCTTCAGTGTTGCTTTGGTATTCTTTAATTTCATAGCAAACACATACATGGGGTTCCCCGTGATATGGATACTCCAACTTTGTTTGACAATATCCTCAAATCCTTTCCAGTCTGCCCAGTAGTTTAGAAATCTGAACGGTCTTCTTTTCTATGTTTTCTCTACTATCTGGACTGAAATATGTGTGTGATCACTGATATCTGAACCTTCCGCTTTAACCTAAACACGTGGGAAATTTTTCAACCATTCGTCATTTACCAGTACCCTATCAAGCTTGCTAGCTATTCTGTCATGTGGTCCCCTCTCATTGTTCCAGGTGAAGATATCCCCTCCTGCAATGGGTAATTCAAACAAGCAGGCTTTATCAATGGCTCGATTGAAAGCATTCACCTATGTATTAATAGCCAGTCTCCTGCCCCTTTTCTTAGCCTGTAGCCGTACAGTGTTGAAGTCTCCAATAACCATCCAAGGTAGGTGAACCTTTATTGAGATAGACACCATATCATGCCACAGTTCCTGTCTCACCTTCCCATCATTGTGACCATACACAGCTGTCATCCATATGTGAAGACCCCCATTGTTGACGCAGTCTACTGTCACCTGCTGATCTGACATCTGAACCATAGACACCTGCCATGCATTGGGCTTCTAAGCCACACAGACATGAGCAACATCACCACTTTCAACGTTAGACACGTTCTCCCAACCTTGCGGAAAAATATACTTAATGCTATTTTTATTCTGCTTCTTCATCTTTGTCTCCACTAGGCAACCATTGAATGACCACTAGCAGCGATCCATTCTCTGATTTCTTTCTTCTTATTCCTATCACATCCCCCCTTGATATTCCACATAGGCATGGCCATATCAAAGGTGTTTGTGAGACCTGGTACGCCTCGAAGGCCATTTCCTGTCGTTCTTGCCCCTTGTTGTTTGTTCTTGTTGTTTAGATATTGTATCCTCCTCAGCATCAGAATCAGACAACGCCTCAAAGCTATTGGTAGTGTCTAGGATAACACTCACCCCTTGAGTTCTTGGTATCCCATTCGTCTTGAAACTTTTCCTTTTGGCACTGGATACGAATTCACCCTCTTCCTTGTCATCTTGCACAGAAGAAGTAGCGCTCCTCTCCCCTCCTTGTGCTTCTCGTGCGGTCTTCTCTTCCTGTTGGTCAGTCTTCTGTGTTTCAGTAGTATCATCATCAATCAAGGTGCTACTATCTTCCTTTTCCGCAACCTTCTCAGTCTGCTCAACTGGATCCGGCCTCGTCACAGGTGTCTGCTTCTCCTTCCACACCTTCCTTCCCTTCGGATCCTCCTTCTTCTCTTCTATTGAACGGCCACAATCCGAAGTGTCGTGCCCAAACGCATTGCAGTGCTCGCAGCTAGCCGGGATATGGTCGTAGGCCATTGAGACAGGGATCGGATCCCGGCCATTGACATTCAGCCAAACTCTAGTAGGTTTTGGTCCATCGACCTTTAGTTCAACAAGCACTCGTGCATCTTCACCCTCCAGCGATCGCTCATCTATGTGCAAGACTCTCCCCGCTCCAGCGGTGATCGTGCATGCTTCCTTCCTCGTCCACGATCGCCTAAAGGAACTGATCGTGATCCAAGTTGGGACCGTACTGAAAGCCTCCTTCTTCAGTTCATCACCGTGTGTGTAGTGCTTCACGATCACCAGTTGATGGTCGAACCATCTTGGTCCCATGGCAAGGACCTCCTCCTTATCTACCACCGTCGAGAACCTGACGAGGAAGATTTCGTTCTCTCATGATAGCAACTCGAAGGAACCTTTCGGTTGCCAGGTTCTTCTGATCCAGGCAAGCAGGTGCGGGTAGAAGGGTCGTCGTCTGAGAGTATAGAGCATCACCGTATACTCACAGATGTTATGCAGCCGCTCGAATTCCTCGGCGTCGAGGTCGACGTGAATCTCCCCCTCCTTCTCTCTTGGCAACGGGAAAACTAGTGCCTCCTTGCACGGTTTCGGTTGCTTGAGGATCTGGTTCCAAGCGATAGGTCGGCGAGGCCCTCCTGATCCTTTATCGGTTTCTTGCGCCTGATCTTCGTCTCCTTGGACTCCCTTTACGTCGATGCTAGGGTTCGCACTCTGCGCGCTCCTTCCTCCCTCAAATCCGGAGGCCTACTGTCTAGTGGTTGCAGAAGGTGGTGGTGGGTTGCGTGGCTGGTGCAGAGGTGGGGTCTTGCGAGGGTGGACACCATCGGCCGGGGAGACTGGTGGCGTGGGCGCCATGACCAGGGTTGCCGGCGGGATCTCATCCCAGTCGCCTGGATCTTGTATGTATGTATGTATGTATGTATTGGAATATGGTAAGTATATTCTGATGATCCACCTAAAAAATATTAGGGGGTCCAGAGTACATGTAGGCCCAATGTCATACACCCAAAACAACAATACAACTCACGCATCTATTCAATACATAGTCTACGTCTAATGCATTTACAAATTTTTACAGCAATGCTAATGGTATTAGTGGACTTTCCGTGGTGCTTCCTCGCGTTCCTCTCTTCTCAAACATGGTAGTAAAGGCCCGCCAACATCAGATTTTCCTTTGCATTAGTTCCACGTCTTGCTATCATCCTCGGTGGCTCCGCACAAAGTTGGATTTGTAGGCTGAAATTGTTGCATATATGCTCCCAAATCTCTTTCGTGAACTTACATTCACCTGCTAGATGTCTATGATTTTCCTCCTCTTCCCCACAAAGTAAGCATACAGTAGATATATCATAGTTCTAGCTCTTAACTTTGTCCAAGGTAGCAAGGATGTTGTGCAGAAATTTATACACACATATGCTCCATTTTGGTTCATGCCTCTCACTCCAAATCTGGTCACCCACTGATCCTTTGTGCCTCTCATGCGGGACACCTCCCACATGTTAATCTTTTTGTCTTTGATCTTCCATCCCCCAGTAACTTTCACCACAAACAAGTGTTTGATTTGTGGCCAAACTTCTCTCATGACATTGATGGATCTATAATAGCCTTCTCTTGTCTTTGGAATGAAATCCAGTCCCCTAGGATATCTGTCTCTCATCCACTTCCCCCACGTAGATGTGCCTTTCTGGTATGCAACAATCCGTCTCATGGATCCCCATCTAGCAATGTCTCTTGGGGTCTTCAGATCAAGCCCACCTTCATCTTTAGGAAATGCCAGCCTAGAATACTTCATAGGATGATGCTCATTCCCCCATAGGAAGTTAGCCATCTTCATCTCCGTTCTATCAAGAACCGAAATGGGTATTTCTCCTTGTTGCACCTAGAAGATAAGAAGACCCTCAATGGTAGCGTTTATTAGAGTTCTACGTCCCGCCATTGAAGTTTTTTGTGTAGGCCATCTGCTAATCATCTCCTCCACTTTTTGTATGCATTCAGCAAAATCCTTGACCTATAAATTGCCGCCTGTAAGGAGAAACCCCAGGTATTTTATAGGGAATTCACCTCTCTCAACACCCATAGCCTGAATGAGTCTGTCCTCCATATGGTGGAAGTTTTTAGAAAATAAGATATGTGTTTTATTAACATTAACACATAGTCCTGTTTGTTGCCTGAATCTTCCCAGAAGACTTTTTAGATTCTCCATACATTGTTGCTTGGCTGCAACAAAAACCAAAACATCATCCGTGAAAATCAAGTGTGTCATTACCTTTGTACCGTGGATTGTGTAAGGTTTTATTTCCTTCTGTTCTTCCACTTGCTGCATTTTCCTAAAGAAGTACTCCATGACAATCACAAATAGAAGAGGGGAAAGCGGATCACCTTGGCATAGCCCGTTGCCACCCCGGAAGAGACCTGCAGACACGCCATTAACCAAGACAGAATAGGTAGTTGTCCCAACACACAGTTTCATCCAGCCAATCCATTTTCCGTTAAAGCCCATTTGATCCTTGATCCACCATAATTTTTCCCATCTCACACTATCATAGGATTTGGAAATATCAAGTTCCAGGCAAGCTTTCTTACATCCTCTCATGACATTGAAATCCAGCATAAATTCTCCCGCCAATGGGGCACAATCACTAATGCTTCTACCAGTGACAAACGCACCTTGGTTTATAGAAATAAGGTAGGGAAGGACCATTTTCAGCCAGGCAGCAAGTATCTTTGCAATGATTTTGTATTGAACCGAGCAGCAAGAAATGGGTCAGAAATCCGTAAGAGAAGAAGTAACTTTCTTTTTCAGAATCAAAACCAGAAAGGAGTGATTAACGTGTCTCACCATATTTCCACCTTCCAGAAACCAGTCGACATAGGCAAGCAAATCGTCTTTAATGATGTCCCAAGTTCTTTTATAAAAAAAACATTAAAACCATCCGATCTGGGAGACTTATTGCTTCCAATGCTCCACAAAGCATCCTTGACCTCCTGTTCATTGGCCTTCCTTATGAGAATGTTGTTGTGAGTGCTAGTGATCTTGAACTTCCAATCCACCTTTTCATTAACATCAACATCATCATCAAAAAAATTATTGTAGAGAGAAGAGTAGAAGTGAGTAGCCTGTTCCTCAAGGTCCTCCTACTTATTGACCACCTACCCATCTGCATTTATAAGTTCAGGTATAATATTACCTATATTTCTCCTTCTAACAGTCGCATGGTAGAGCTTTGTATTCCTAGCACCACCTTCCATCCATTTCTCTTTGCTTCTTTGCCAATAGAATTTTTCCTCAGCCTTTTTCAGATCCTCAAGCATCCTCTTTACCTCCCTTTCTTTTTCTATAAGATTTGGGTTTAAGGGGTCAGCCAGCAATTTTCCTCTAAGCTCCTTGCATTCCCTTTTTGTGTCCTTCAGCATGTTTGGGATGTTTACCTCTTCTTTTTCCCATTTCTTCAGTGGCACCTTACTATTCTTCAATTTCATAGCAAACACATACATGGGATTGTCCGTCACCTGAATGTTCCAACTTTGCTTGACAACATCCACTAAACCTCTCCAGTCCGCCCAGTAGTTTAAGAATCTAAAAGGCCTTATTTTCTATTTCTTCTCTGCTATCTGGACTCAGATAGGTGCATGATCACTAATGTCAGATCCTTCAGCTTTAACCTACACATTTGGGAGAGTTTTCAACCATTCATCATTCACTAGTGCCCTATCAAGTTTGCTAGCTATCATGTCTTGTGGTCCTCTTTCATTGTTCCAAGTGAAAATGTCACCTCCTACCATAGGTAGTTCAAACAAGCATGCTCTATCAATGGCCCAGTTGAAAGCATCCATCTCAACATTAGTAGCTAATCTTTTGCCTCTTTTTTCTTCCTGTAGCCATACAGTATTGAAGTCACCAATAACCATCCATGGTAATTGAACCCGCCTTCAAAGAGAAACCATATCATCCCACATATTCAATCTTGCCTTTCCATCATTATGGCCATACACAGCTGTCAACCATATATGAAGTCCTCTATTATTAACACAGTCCACTATCACCTGCTGATCTGACATCTGAACCATAGATACCTACCAAGCATTGGTCTTCCAAGCCACACAAACACGAGCAACCTCAGCACAATCAACATTGGACACATGCTCCCAACTTTGGGGAAAGAGATATATAATGCTATTTTTATTTTGTTCCTTTATCTTCATTTCTACTAAAGCAACCACTGAATGACTGTTGGCAGCGATCCATTCTCTGATTTCTTTCTTCTTGTTCCTATCGCACCATTCCTTGATATTCCATAAGAGCATGGACATATCAAAGATGTTTATTTGACCTGGTATGCCTAGAAGTCCCCTTCCCCGCATTCTTGCCTTTCCCTGTCTGCTCTTATTGCTTGGTGGCGTTCTCCTCCTCAGGATCTGACTCAGATAAAGCCTCAAAGCTATTTGTAGTATCGAGGATGGCACTCACCCCTTGGGTTTTCGAAATCCCTATCTTCTTCACCCCTTTCCTTTGTACACTAGACACGAACTCCCCTTCTTCTCTCTCACCTTGGGCCGTAGAAACAAAGCCTTCGGGTCTTATCAATTCTATACCCACTCGAATCGGCTCGGGGATTGGGTTGCAAAAATAAAGGATTTTGACCTTCCCTTTTGTAATTAGAACCATATATGAGACTTTCATCTCATATGGCTCAAGCAGAAACACACAAATATCTCCAATCTCACTACTTTTCATGTTCACCGTAGTGGGATCAACTGTTGGCTTCTCATGTTGATGTATGGCATCTCCTTTAGCTACATTTACTACTACCAATGACTCGTCATCACTCCCCTTGTCATTTTCTCCCGCAGATGTCATCGGCTGATTCTCACCAGCCTTTCTATTCTTCTCAGTCCCCCTCAGTTTATCATTTCCAGTGTTGACACTCGAAGAATGTTCTTTATTTTTTGTCGGTTTCTCCTCACTATTCAAGGATGGGTTCTATTTCTATTGTGCATCGTCATCACTCATCTTATCATTTCTTACCGCATCAGCGGCTTGCTGGTTCCCTCCCTTCCTTCTTGTCTTCTCAACCCACACAGTCTTGTTCTCTGGCTTTGTTTTGTTTCTCTCTTTTGTTCTTTCTTTCTCTCCCTCCCGGATGTCCTCGTAGTGTTGTGTGCCATGCCCAAGGGCACGAAACTTACTACAGCTGATCGAAATATGGTCGTATTCAATCGTCATCGGGATCGGCTATGGGCCCTTCATGTTTAGCCACACACGCGAAGGCTTCTCTCCGTCAACCTCCAATTCGACTAGCACCCTTGGGTCGTCACCTTCAAGAGATCTATCATCAATGTGTAGAACACGTCCCGCCCCCGCCACAATCGTGTCGGCGACCATCTTCATCCAAGAATGACCAAAAGACTTCAACATGACCCAGGTTGGGATTGTCGTGAATGAATCCTTCTTCAACTCATCACCGTGGTGGTAGTGCTTAGCGATCACAAGTTGATGATCAAACCAGTAAGGTCCCATCGCCAACACATCCTTATTGTCCCCCGCCGTCGAGAAGCGAACCAAGAAGATGCCATTATCGTGGGAGAGTAGTTCAAAAGACCCCTTTGGTTGCCATGTCCTTTTAATCCAAGCCATAAGATGCAGATAAAAAGGTCATTTTCCCAGTGTATACACCATCACGGTATGCTCCCAGATGTTTGCGAGCCTCTTGAATTCGGATTCCTCCACGTCGATGTGTATCTCACCATCCTCGACCTTGGTCTTTGGGAACAACAGTTCCTTCTCCTTGCTCGATGGTTGTTTGAGTATCTGGTTCCATGCAACTCGACATTGTTCGGGCCCTCCTGTCTTTCCCGTTCCTGCCGCTGGGAACTCCTCTGCCCTAGGTGGTCATTCACCACCAGCGTGGTTCTTTTCCTTATCGCTATGGCTCTATTCTGTCCCGATCATGCTATCCAGCATTTCGTCAACATTGGCCGAAAGCAGCACAGGTGATCCTTTTAACAGCCCAGCCCCATTATTTAATCTCTCGTCATATTCTTGCTTGTTAGGGATATGGGTGTCTTCGTTCCTTCCTCTCTCCTTTACCTGGTTCGGTTGTGAGCGAGTGGGTTGAGTGGTGGTGGCGGGATTACGAGATGATTGAGGGTGGATGCTGGCGGTCGGAGTGGCCAACGTGGGCGCCATGCCCAAGGGTAGTTGATAGCCGGGATGGTCGCCCCAGTCGTACCCTAGGAGACGGACGCTCGGTTATGTATATTTTACATATGTATGTATGTATGTATGGGATTAAGAGAGAAATATTTCTCTCCCCATATGTATGTATGAGATTAAGAGAGAAAGATTTCTCCCCCCCCTCTCCCATAACCCGTGGTGGAGGCCCGACACCCGGGAGGGTGATAAATTAAGAGATGCTTCTCCGTGTGGTTTCGAACCCAGTTCCCTTCATTGGGGACCAGTAGAATTCGCCAACTGGTCTATTCCCTTGTCGGCTCCCCGTATGTATGTATGTATGTATGTATGTATGTATGTATGTATCGGAATCAGGTAAATATATTTCAAATTCCCCCCTACAACTGTATGAGGGTCAAGAGTTACATATAGCCCCATGCTCTCTATACAACGTGTATGTGAGCAACTCACCCAGCTAGCTAAGGCGTAATCTCTTTTTTACCTTTTTACAAATTTTTGCAGCAATAGAACTCACACTACTTTCTAAACCACCATGCTTGTGAGTGTTCCTTTCATTCCAAACATGGAAGCACAGGGCAGCAAAAAGGAGCAGCTTCTTCTCCTCGTTGGCGCAATGTTTGACCATCTTTTTCAAGTCTACATTCAGCTCTATTCTCAGTAGGAACTCCTTGCAAATTTTCCCCTACAAACTCTCCATAAAACTGCAACTACCAAACAAGTGGTTGTAGGTTTCCTCCTTCACTTTACATAGGTAACAGGTGGTAGAAATATTGCAGTTCCATTCATGAACTTTGTCCAAAGTCACTAAGGCCCCATGCAAAATTTTGAAAACACATGTGGACCATTTAGGAACTTGCTTACCATCTCATATCATCACCATAGTGCTGTCTTTTTCAGCCCTGGTCCTTGTGATCTCCCACAGGTCAGCTTTTGGATTTAGCATGTACCAATCTCCCACATGATTTAGGAAGAAAAGATGATTGACCTGCAGCCATGGACTCTTCATCATATGAATGGTGTGCGAGTAGCCTTTCCTAGTACGGGGCTGGAAATCCAATCCTTGTGGGTATCTATTTCTCATCTATCTTCCCATATGGGGCCACCTATCTCGTACAAGATGATTCTCTTTAGAGTTCCCCATCTAGCGATGTCTCTTGGAAATTTCTGCTGCAATCCCCCTTCATCTTTAGGCAAAGCCAGCCTAGAGTAGTGCATGGGATGGTACATACCCTCCCAAATGAAGTTTGAGATTTTCTTCTCCATCCTATCAAGCACAACACCCGATATCTCACTTTGTTGCACCCAGAAAATAAGGAGTCCCTCTATAGCTGATCTAATGAGGGTAGCTCGGCCTGGCATGGATGTCTTCTGTGTAGGCCATCTGGCTATCATCTCATCCAATCTATCAATGCATTCAGCAATGTCTTTGACTTGTAGATTACCCCCGGCAAGTGGGAAACCCAAATATTTAGTCGGGAACTTGCCTAACTCCATACCAATGGCTTCTTGCAGTCTAGATTCCAACTGGTGACAGTTTTTTGAGAGATAGAGTTGAGTTTTATTAGCATTAATCCACAGCCCAGTCCGCTCCCCAAACTCACCCAGAAAAATTTTCAGCTCCTTTAACATATCAACTTTGGCCTCTAGAAATAGTAAAACATCATCCGCAAAGATAAGGTGGCTCATTACCTTCATCCCATGGACCATGTATGCTTTGATTAGTTTTGAATCTTCCACAGCTTTTAGCTTCCTTGTAAAATATTCAATGACAATGGTGAAGAGGAGTGGAGAAAGGGGGTCACCTTGTCGAAGACCATTGCTGCCTTTAAACATACCAGCTGATGTACCATTGACAAGCACCGAGAAACTTGTTGTGCCAACACATTGTTGCATCCATTGTATCCATGCATCAGAGAATCCCATCTTTTGCATGATCCACCACAATTTATCCCATCTGACACTATCACGCCTTTGAGATATCAAGTTTTAGGCAAGCCTTTCTGCTCCCTCTCATCATGTTGTAATCAGCTAGGAACTCATCTGCAAGAAGGGTGCAATCACTAATTCTCCTCTTGATAATAAAGGCTCCTTGGTTTTCAGAAACCAAGAAAGGGATGACCATCTTCAGCCTTGTGGCTAGGATTTTTGCTATAATTTTATATTGGATAGAGCAACATGAAATAGGTCTGAAGTCAGCAAGAGAGTCCTAATCTTCTTCTTTGGAATGAGGACCAAGAATGCATGATTTACTTGTCTAACCATATTACCTCCATCAAGAAACCATCTCACATACCTCAGTAGATCTTCATTAATTGTTTCCCAAGCCATCCTATAAAAGAAAGCATTGAATCCACCATACACGGGGGATTTGTTGCAGCCAATGCTCCATAGTGCATCTTTAACTTCTTGTTTGGTGACCTCCCTAGTAAAAATGTTGTTATGGGTGCTAGAGAGCTTGAACCTCTAGTCTATGTCCTCCTCCTCAATTGTGTCTTCAAAGTTTTTATTGTAAAGTTCACTATAGAAATGCACGGCTTGGTCTTCAATGTCTTCTTGTTTATTAACCACCTGCCCATCTTTGTCAATCATCTCACATATGATATTAGCTACCTCCCTTCTTATAACTGCCATGTGATAGAGCTTGGTATTTCTTTCACCATATTTCATCTATTTCTCCCTGCTTCTTTTCCACTAGAATTTCTCCTCAGCTTTCTTTAGATCAGCAAGCATCAGTCTTAACTCACGGTCTTTCTCTATCAAATCCCCATTGAGTGGATCAACCATCAAGAGCTTTCTAACTCTGTGGCATTCCCTCTTTATTGTTGCAATCAAATTGGGAATGTTCACCTTCTCTTTTGCCCATTCTTTCAGTGTGGGTTTCAGCAGTGACAACTTTTCTGCAAAGACAAACATAGGGTTCCCGTGAATGTGTGTACCCCATACCTCCTTCAAAATATCATAAAAGCCCTTCCAATTAGCCTAATAATTCAGAAATATGAAAGGTCTTCTCTTTTGTTTTTTCTCTATGATATGCACAAGAAGAGGAGAATGGTCACTAAGCTCAGATCCGCCAGCTTTCACCTATACGTTAGGAAAAATCTTCAACCATTCTTCATTAACTAGGGCTCTATCCATCTTGCTAGCTATTTTGTCCTTTGGGTCTTGTTCATTATTCCACATAAAAAGTTCACCGCCTGTAATGGGAAGCTCTATCAATTCCTCTTTATCAATAGCCCTGTTAAAGTCATCAATCACAACACATAGCATAGATCTACCTCCAATCTTCTCACCCTATAATTTGACATTGTTGAAGTTGCCAATCACCATCCACGGTGTCTTCATCTGTGTAGACAATAGAGCCAGATCATGTCAGAGTTCCTTCCTACTTTTTGCATCATTGTGAGCATAGACTGCTGTTAAGCACATGTGCAGGCATGCTGCATTCCTACACTCTAGTGTGATATGTTGGTCAGTCATCATTTTCACTATCATCTGCCATGCATTGGGCTTCCACGCCACACACACTCTAGCCAATTCGGAATATTGGAGATTGGATACATGTTCCCACCCTTGTGGAGACAAATAGCCAATGCTTAGTTTATTGTTTTCCCTGATCTTAGTTTCAACCAAAGCTGTAATAGAGCACCTACTAGCACCAATCCATTCATGGATTTCCTTCTTCTTATTCCTATCGCACCCCACTTTAATGTTCCACATTATTATGAACATATTAAAGGTTTTTGTTTGCCCGAGCATGATTGGGTTGCTCCTTCTTCTTATTGCCTTCTCTCTTCTTCTTTGGTTCAACCTATTCAGGTTCTTCTGCATCCGACTCACTGAGTGCATCAAATCTATTGGTGGCCTCCAATATGGAACCGACACCTAGTGGCTTTGGGACCCCACCCGAGCTTTTCCTCCTTGATGTGGGGGTAAACTCCCCTTCTTCTTTCTGCCATGCATCTTGTGTGTTCTCATCAACATTAACAGTAGACATGAAATCCATATCTTGCCCAACAGTAGCAGTATTTGGCTGCTCCTTTGTCACGTTAGCACTGGATGCAGATGTATCCTTTCCATGCCCCTTGCTAGTTTGGTTCTTTTCCATGCTAGCAGCAGTCCTCCCTTCTGTCTCAATAGATCTACCAGCCACAGTAGCATCCTTGACCTGCCCATTATCGGCAACTTTGTTCACGGCGGCTATGGACTCCTCAACTGGCTTCGTGCCTCTTTGTGTCTTCTCCACCCACTGTAGGGAGCTCGACCCTACCTTCTTTTCTGGCTTGGGCACCGCCTCCTCTTTACATGCTCCATCCGGGTGGCCGAACGACCTATAGTGGTTGCACTTTGGTGGTTTATGATCATAGAGGATCCGTATAGGGATGGGCTCCTGTCCATGGACATTCAATCATACCCGCTCCATGATCCCCTCCTCTGCATTAAGCTCCACCAACACTCGAGCTTTGTCGGACACCAGAGAACGGTCATCGATGTGAAGAACTCTACCTGCTCCCATCGTAATGGTTTCAGTCGCCCGCCTAGTCCATGATCGACCAATGGATCCCAAGGTGACCCACATGGGGATTGTGGTGAAAGCATCGCGCCTCAACTCATCGCCAAATCGATAGTCTTTGGTGACCACCAGTTGTCCATCAAACTACCTCGGCCTGAGGTTGAGGACGGCTTGCTTGTCCTCCGCCGTTGAGAACTGAATCAAGAACACACCGGAATCCTTTGAGATCAGATCAAAGGAACCCTTGGGACCCCAGGTCCTCTTGATCCAAGCAAGAAAGTGTGGGTAGAAGGGTAATTTCCCTACAATGTAAGCCATGATCACGTATTCCCATACATTCTTCATCTTCTCAAACTCATCCTCCGCTAATTCAACATGTATCTCGCCGTCAGTCCTTCTTGGCATCGGGAAGTCCTCCTCCCTTATCTTGCTTGGAGCAGGCTCTTTCAGGACCTGCGTCCACACCTTTCGACTCTCCTTCTTCATCACCCTGACTCCCATAAGCAGAGGTTCTTTTTGGCTGTCGTCCAGTTCCTGGCCACTAGGGTTAGAGCCGTTGTCACTGCTTCTCCTTTCTTTCTCTTGGTTCGTGTGCGTGTGGGTGGTTTTGGGGTGGTGGCAGATGTTCGGGGTGGATGAGGGTGGACGTTGGCAGCCGGAGTGGCCGCCAATGTGGGCGTCATGCCCTAGGGTTGGAAGTCATAGGGAAGTCACCCAGACGGACCCAAGGAGATGACACGCAGAGCTATAAACCTAATGAGCTATATGTTTGTATGTATGTATGCATGTCTTATATGTATGTATGTATGTATGTATGTATGAGTCATGAAGGATTCTTCTTCTCCCTGACCCCTCATTGACATGTGGAGGCCCGACATAGGAGGAGTATGGTAAACCACGTGCGCTACCCATTAGTTCCAGCGTAAACCATGTCAGACATAAATCTTGGTTTATTCATCCCTGTAAGGATTCAAACCTAAGACCTCTACATGCGTTCACGGTCCGATCACCAGTGAGCCGCACCCTTGTGGGAATATGTATGTATGTATGTATCAGAAGTTTTGGTAATTATATTCCGACCTCAAAAGAGGACAAAGTTACAAGCTACACCATACGTGCAGCTACAAAGCATTACATAGAGATCAAAGCAAAAAGATAGTCACATAATGACTGCTTAAAACATATTTAAATCCCAATTCCTAACAATGATGTGAGATAATTGGGTCAATTTATGATGATGAGTTTTGTAATGTAGCTTTAGCTCGTGCTCAATCTTTTTAAAGATGAGAAGCTCATCCTCCTTCTTGCCTCCATGTCTTCTTGAATTCCTTGCAAACCAGATGTAGTGAATGCAGATAGTGACTGCCCACAGAATGAAGGTACGGTCATCTTTACTTCTTGTATGTATGTATGTATGTATGTATGTATGTATGTATGTATGTATGTATCGGAATGTGGTAAATTTTATTCCGAATCCCCAGCAAAGTTGGGACAAATTACATAGTAGCCCCCAAACGCTACCATACTACAAAAGAAGAAAAGAAGAGACTAATTATACATTGAATCTATAAGATAAAGCTTTACATATTTTCTTTCCAATGTACTCTTTGTTGCAGTTCTTTGCCTTGTGTTTCCTTGAGTTCCTTATGTATGTATGTATGTATGTATGTATGTATGTATGTATGTATGTATGTATGTATGGTATTAAGAGAGAACGATTTCTCCCCCCTCTCCCATGCCCGTGGCGGATACCGAATGCTCAGGAGGGTGGTGAATTAAGGTGGCAAGTGGGATTTGAACACAGGTCCCTTCATGAGGATACATCGTGCTTGACCACTTGAGCCACTCCTTGTCGATTGTATGTATGTATGTATGTATGTATGTATATATGGGATTAAGAGAGAAAGATTTCTCTCCCCCTCTCCCATGCCCGGGAGGGTGGTAAATCAAGGCAACAACTGGGATTCAAACACGGGTCCCTTCATGAGGATACACCATTCTTGACCACTTGAGCCACTTCTTATCGGTTGTATGTATGTATGTATGTATGTATGTATGTATGAATGTATTGGAATTAGGTAAATATATTCTGAACCCAAAGAAAACTTTGGGACAAGATACAAAGTAGTCCATAACACTAGAATACTCACTCCATATGATCTAGGCTATCTATACACAAAGCCTACTACATATGATTTTATGAATCTTACAATATATACTCTCCACGTCTCTCTTTTTCTCACTATGTTTCCTGCTATTCCTCTCTTTCCATACATGGAAATAGATAGCATACATCACCAGGAGTTCTCTCTTTATGACCTTCCTCGAGCTATTTCCCAGTAGCTTGATCATTTCACTTGTGCCTCTTAGTCCTCTCCTCCTTATCTTCATCATGTCATAGAGTGCATCCCATAGCTACTTTGTGTAACCACACTTCCTGAATATATGTGTGTGTGACTCAGGCTCCTCTCCACATAGATAGCATTTGTTACGCGTACCTAGGTACCACTTATCCACTCTGTCAAGAGTAGGGAGTGAGTCGTGAGACACTCTGTACATGTAGGTCTCCCATTTTGGTACTCCCCCTCCATTCCATATGTATTTGTTGAAGTGCTCCTCGCTTCTCGATTGGACTAGTTCCCAAGTTCTTTCTTCCTTCTCCTTCAAGCTCCATGTCCTCTTTTCATCATTGAGACCTTTGATCTCATGCCATACCTCTATCATATGATTAATGACCTTTAATAGCCTTCTCTAGTTTTCAATCTGTGGTCAAGGCCCTTTGAGTATCTAGATCTCATCCACTTAGCCCAAAGAGAGTCGCTTAGAAGATACTTGAAGATTCTCTTGGTTGTACCCCAAGCAACGATTGATTTAGGCATTTTCAAACCTATGCCCCCTTCCTCATTTCTCCTTGCTAGCCTGCTCTACTTCATAGGATGATTGTTTCTCGTCAAAATGAAGTTTGCAATGGTCATCTCCATCCTCTCAAGCACATCATTCAAAAATTCACCCTACTGGACCCAAAAAATGAGAAGACTTTTATCGCTGATTTGGTGAGGGTGATCCTCCCTTCCATGGAGGTTCTTGCCAGAGGCCACCTTTTGATCATATCCTCCAATTTGTTTGAGCACTAGGTGAAGTCACACACCCTAAGGTTACCACCTACAAAGAGGAATCCCAGGTATCGTGTGGGTAAGTCACTGAGTGTAATACCCATAGCTTCTTCAATTTGATCTCTCCTTCTTTCGCAGTTAGTAGACATGAAAAGTTGTGTTTTTTGTATATTCGTCTTCAGTCCAATATGATCTCCAAACTCAGTGAGAATTTTCTTCAAATTCTCTAGGTACCTTGGTTTTGCTTCTAGGAGCACCAATACATCGTCTGTAAAAATAAGGTGACTAAGTACCTTTGTCCCATGAATAGTATATGTAGAAATCCTCATCAACTCTTCATCCCTATCCATTAGCCTTGAGAAGTAGTCCATTATTATTGTGAAAAGTGGCGGGGAGAGTGGGTCACCTTACCTCAGCCCATTTCCTCCTCTAAAGATACCACATGGGGATTCGTTCATAAGCACAGAGAAACTCGTGGTAGAGACACATTGCTTCATCAAATCAATCCACCTTTCTTGGAATCCCATTTGGTCCATCACCCACCACAACATCTTCTAGTTCACACTGTCATATGCTTTGGATACATCGAGCTTCAAGCAAACTTTTGTGTAACCCCTTTTCACATTGAAGTCCAGAAGGAACTCACCAGCTAGCAATGCACAGTCACTTATACTTCTTCCAGAGATGAAAGCCCCTTAATTGTTTGAGATGATGAGTGGCAATACCATCTTCAGTCATTCTGCTAGTAACTTAGCTCTTACTTTATATTGGACGTTACAACATGCAATTATCCTAAAGTCCACCATTGATGTCATTGTTTTCTTCTTTGATATGAGACTAAAAAATGTGGTTCACTTTCCTAAGCATGCATCCCCCCTCCATAAACCATTTTACATTCACAAAGATCTTCCTTTATACTATCCCATGCATTTCTATAGAAGTGGGCATTGAATGCATCTGGACCCGATGATTTGTCGGTTCCTATGCTCCATAATGCTTCTTTCACCTCCTCCTCATTGACCTATCTACATAGAATATTATTATGTGAGCTAGTGAGCTTATATTTCCATCTGAGACCATTACCATCCATGACAGGTACCTCCTCATAATTCTTATTGTATAACTCATTGTATAAATCTGTCACTTCTTTACCCATCTCTTCCTGGCTATTCAAAAAATTTTCCTTCATGCTAACCAACTCAGAGATTGTGTTCAGCGCTCCTCTTTGCCTCACTACATTGTGGTATAGTTTTATGTTCCTATCTCCATCTTGTATCCATTTATGTCTACATCTCTGTCATATGAAGCTTTCTTCCACTTTCTTCGAGTCTTCTAGCATGCCTTTAACCTTAAATTCATTCTCGATAATCTTCTAGTTCAATGGGTCCTTCATTAGTTTTTCTTTAGCTTTATCAGATCTTGTTTGGTATCTTCAATGAGTCTAGCAATTTTGACGTATTCCTTTGACCATACTTTCATGTCCTTCTTCATCCTCATAAGCTTACTTGAAAAGCTATATATGGGGTTGCCTTGAATTGGTTCCTTCCAACTCTCCTCCATCACTTCTCTATAACCCTTCCACCCAGTCCAAAAATTGATGAATCAAAAGGGCCTACACTTCCTCAATTTCTCCTATATTTGCATAATCAAGGGATCATGATCACTGATATCTACTCCTATCACACTTATGTTCATATTTCCCAAGTTATTCAACCACTCATTATTGACGAGAGCTCTATCGAGTTTGCATGTTGTTCTTTTCTTAGGCTTACCTTCACTATTCCATGTGAATGTATCATCCCCCTGCATAGGCAACTCACATAGCTCAGTTGTATTTATGCATCTGGTTAAAGGACCAAATCACCACTTTAGGTACCATCCTTCCTCCTCTTTTTTCCTCCTGTAGCCTTAGGTTGTTGAAGTCTCCCATGAGAATCCATGAGAGACTCATCTTTCTTTCCTGCTCCATGAGTTCTTTCCACAACTCCTATCTTTGGGAATGTAGGTTGTGCGCATATACTACCAAGAAACACAACTGTAGACCCCCTTTATTAATTCCTTTAGAAGTAATTACCTATTTTGATTTTGCCACATCCCAGGAAAACCCTTCCCAGTTCCACTTCCTCATGGTTGGACACATGATTCCATCCACTAGGAAAAATCAAAGCTACATAATTAATGTTTCCTCTTTTTATTTTTGTTTCTAATATTGCTTCCATGGAAACTCCATTGGTTTTGATCCAATTCCTAACCTCGCACCTTTTTTCCGAGTCACACACACCCTTGACATTCTGTGTGAGGGTTGACATGGAAACTAATATTTGTTCATGTTGTGCCTACTAGGCTCCTTCTCCTTCTCCTTCCCCTTCCCCTTCTCCTTATCCTTATCTTTCATTTTGTCCTTAATCTTTTGTGCATCGATGGGGCTCTTCTCTATCTCCAAGATTTCATCTTCCTTCTTGTCTGATTCACTTAAAGCACTGAAAGTGCCTGACTAGTCTAGGATCTCCCCTTCCTCCTTGTCATTGCTCCCTAAGGTACTCATTTCCAAGTTCCTAGAGTTGTTGTTCTTCTCCTTCCAGGTCTTCTTGGGAATTTAGAAGTCTTGATTATTCTTTACATACTCAATATCTTTCTTATTCTATGGGCAGTCCTCATCACCATGTCCAAAGACACAACACTTTGAGTAGTTCTTGGGTAGGAATTTGTATTTGATCTGGAACAGAATCACCTCCTTCCCAAGAATGTTTACCCAGACTTTCTCTGGGTTTTCTTCCTCTGGCTTGATCTCCACTAGGACCCTATCCTCATTAGTGCCTTCCATTTCCATGGCCCTCGTCTCCACATGTAGTACTTTCCCCACTCCTTCCGCAATGGTACATGCTGCCTTCTTAGTCTAGGTTTTCCCATTAGATGGGATGCGGATCCATATTGGTAGGGAGGACATATCTTCCTTCACCAGTGCTTCACCAAATGAGTAGTGTCTTGCAACCACCAGGTGGCTATCAAACCATCTGGGGTTGCTATTGAGGCAAGTCTTCTTGTTGATATCATTGTAGAATAATATCAGAAAGAATTTATTGTCCTTTGACACGATGTTGAAGTCTCCTTTAAGAATCCACACTCGTCTGATCCAAGCAAGAAGATGGGGGTAAAATGGGAGTTTACCCATGATGTAGATGGAGACTAAGAATTCCCAGATGTCCTTCATACATCTGTATTCCTCTGCGTCTAGGTCGACGATCACTTTGCCATCCTTCTTGGTAGTTTTTGGAAAGATCGGCCATGAACACTCCTTCTTCTGTGCGAGTGTCCTCTTCATAATCAGCATCCAAGGTTTCTTCATTGTACCTCCATCGTTTTCCTTCCTTGTTTTTGAGATAGGGTTCAGGGGTGGTGGGTTGGGTGGGTTGGATGGTGTGGTGGTGGGGGTGGCGTGGCCTGGCCTGAAGTGGCTGCCATGGCCGCCGGTCCTTCTCACGATCGCCCTGGTAATTTCTAGGTAACCCTAGGAGATGGAGGGGGTGGGATGTGTGGGTATTTTCTTTGTATGTGTGTATATATGTATGTATGTATGTATGGGATAAAGAGAGAAAGATTCCCCCCTCCCATGCCAATGGCGGAGGCCGAACGCCTGGGAGGGTGGTAAATCAAGGTAGCAACTGGGAGTATGTATGTATGTATGTATGTATGTATGTATGTATGTATGTATGTATGTATGTATGAGATTAAGAGAGTCATTCTCTCCCCCTCTCCCATGCTTGTGACAGAGACCGAAATGTATGTATGTATGTATGTATGTATGTATGTATGAATGAATTAATATATATATGTATGTATGTATGTATGTATCGGAATCAGGTAAATATATTTCGACATCCTCCTAAAATCATAGGAGTCAAGAGTACATGTAGGCCCAACACCATGCAACCAGCACAGAGTTACAACTCACTCTTCTATCTAATATATAATTTACATCTAATACCTTTACATATTTTTACATAAATACTTATGGCATTTCTAATATTTCCTTGGTGTCTTATGGCATTCCTCTCTTCCCATATATGATAGCATAGACCAGCAAATAGAAGTTTCCTCCTCTCATCATTACAGCACATGGACAACATTCTTTTTGGGTCCCTAAATAGCTAAATTTGTAATCTGAATTCTTTGCATAAGAACTCCCATATCTCCTTTTTAAACTTGCATTCACCCACAAGATGTCTATGGGATTCCTCCCTCTCCTGGAATAGCAAGCATAGAATAGAGACTTCATAGTTCCAACTCTTTATCCTGTCTTAAGTAGCAAGAACATTGTACATAATTTTATATACACACATGCTCCACTTCGGTACGTACCTACCGGTCCAGATATGTTCTCTGAGCAGGTCCTTTGTACCTCTTGAATGAGTCACCTCCCAAATGCATAGCTTCTAATCTCTGAGCCGCCATCTACCGGTGTCATTTGCAACAAACATGTATTTGACTTGTTGCCAAGTCTCCGTCATGATATTAATGGTGTGTGAGTATCATTCTCTTATCTTTGGTGTGAAATCCAGCCCTCTTGGATATCTTTCTCTCATCCACTTTCCCCATATATAGAAGTGCCTTTTTAGAATATGATGGTTCTTTGTATAGTTCCCCATTTTGCAATGTCTCTAGGAGTTCTTATATTCAGCCCACCTTCATCACTTGGAAACGCCAGTCTAGCATATTTCATAGGATGGTGTTTGTTTTCCCATAAAAAAATTACCATCTCCATTTCTATTATATCTCAGATAGAGCCTGGGATCTCACCTTGTTACACCCAGAAAATAAGAAGTCCTTCTATGGCTGCCTTTATTAGAATCCTTCGTCCCACCATGGGTGTCTTTTGTGTCGGCCATCTGTTAATCATTTCCTCTAGCTTATCAATGCAATCAGCAAAATCTTTGATGTGCAGATTACCTCCAGCTAAGGGAAAGCCCAAATATTTTTTTGGGAAGTTGCCTCCCTCCACACCTATAGCCCATATTATTCGATCCTCCATCTGGTAGTAGTTCTTAGACAAGAAGATATGTGTTTTGCTTACATTTACACATGGCCCCATTTGTTCTCCTAAAACACCAAGTAGAACTTTAAGATTTCCCAGGGAGTGATGTTTGGCTTCTATAAACACCAGAACATCATCTGCAAAAATCAAATGTGTCATTACCTTTATCCTGTGAACTGTATAGGGCTTGATTTCCTTCTTTTTCTAGGCTTGTTGCATCTTCCATGTAAAGTACTCCATGACGATCACAAAAAGAAGAGATGATAGGGGGTCACCTTGGCACAGCACGTTGCCCCCTCTAAAAAGACTTGTAGATGTTTCATTAATCAAAATAGAAAAACTTATGTTTATAACACATTGTTTCATCCAACCAATCCACTGTTGCTGCATAATCTACCATAGTTTCTCCCATATGACGCTATCGTAGGCTTTGGAAACATCCAATTTTAATAAGGATTTCCTACTTCCTCTCATGACATTATAATCCAATAAGAATTCCCCTAACAGAAGAGCACAGTCACTAATGCTTCTACCTGCCACAAAAGCCCCTTGATTTGTAGAGATGAGGTAGGGAAGGACCATCTTCAATCTCGTAGCCAGTATTTTTGCAATAATTTTATATTGTACCAAATAGCATGCTATGGGTCTAAAATTAGTAAGAGAGGAGGTAACCTTCATTTTTAGAATAAGAAAAAGGAAAGAATGATTGACCTGTCTTACCATATTTCCCCTTCTAGGAACCAGCTCACATAAGCAACCAAGTCTTATTTGATAATATCCCAAGTTTTCTTATAAAATAAAGCATTAAAATCATCGGACTCAGGTGATTTGTTGTTGCCTATGATCCAAACTGCTTCCTTTACCTCTTTCTCATTTGTACTTCTTGTGAGGATATTATTCTGTGTGCTTGTAAGCTTAAACTTCCATTTCACTTCCTCTCCTTCTTCTACGTCACTGCTGAAATTTTTGTTATACAGTGACATGTAGAAATTTATGGTCTACTCTTCTAAGTCCTCTTATTTATTGACCACCCTCCCATCAACATCAATCAGTTCAGAAATAATATTACTTGCCTTTCTTTTTTTCTTTGTAGTGTGGTAGATTTTTGTGTTTTTGTCCCCATCTTCCATCCAATTCTCCTTACTTCTTTGCCAGTAGAATTTTTCTTCTACCTTTTTCATATCCTCAAGAGTCTTTTTCAGTTCCCTATCTTTCTCAATCAAGGTTGGATTCAGTGGATCAGTTAATAATCTTTCTTTGACTTATTTACATTCATCTTTTGTCTCCTTTATTAGATTTGGAATGTTCATCTCTTCCTTGGCCCACTTCTTAAGGGCAATCTTAGTGTTAACCAACTTTTTAGCAAAGACATACATTGGATTACCTGTCACCTATACACTCCAGCTATTTTTTATGACATCATCAAATCCTTTCCATTCATCCCAATAGTTTAGAAATCTGAACGGCTTCCTCTTCTATTTCTTTTCTATGATCTGAACTGAGATTGGTGTATGGTCGCTTAATTCAGAGCCTCCTATATTTACTTGTACATTAGGGAGGATTTTCAGCTACTAATCATTCACCAGAGCTCTGTCAAGTTTACTTGTCATTCTATGTTCCGGTCCCCTTTCATTATTCCACGTGAACAAGTCACCTCCCACCATAGGTAGTTTGTATGTATGTATGTATGTATGTGTGGGATTAAGAGAGAAAGATTTATCCCAAGTATGTATGTATGTATGTATGTATGTATCGGAATCAGGTAAATATATTCCGACGTTCCCCCTAAAAAATATTAGGTGGTCAAGAGTACATGTAGGCCCAATGCCATACACCCAACACTACAAACAACTCACGCATCTATTCAATACGTAATCTACGTCTAATGCATTTACAAATTTTTACAGCAATACTATTGGCATTAGTGGACTTTCCGTGATGTTTCCTTGCATTCCTCTCTTCCCAAACATGGTAGTAAAGGCTCGCCACCAGCAGATTATTCTTTACATCCATTCCACATCTCACAAGCATCCTCCTTGGTTCCACACTAAGTTGAATTTGAATAATGAAGTTGCTGCAAATGTGCTCCCATATCTCTTTCGTGAACCTGCATTCTCCTGCAAGCCATCCTTGCATAGAAAGAAAACAGTAGATATGTCATAGTTCCAGCTCTTGATTCTGTCCAGGGTAGAAAGAATGTTGTGCAGAAATTTGTAAACACATATGCTCCATTTTGGCACGTGCCTCTCATTCCAAATCTGGTCACCCACCGGGTCCTTTGCGCCTCTCATACGGGACAACTCCCATATGCTAATGTTTTTGTCTTTAAGCTTCCAACCTCCAGAGCTGTTGGCCACAAACCAATGTTTGATCTGTGGCCAGATCTCTCGCATAACATTGATAGATCTGGATAATCCTTCTCTTATCTTTGGGATAAAATCCAACCCTCTAGGATATGTGTCTCTCATCCACTTCCCCCAAGTGGACATGCCTTTAAGATAAGAAACTATCCTCCTCGTAGAACCCCATCTAGCAATGTCTCTAGGGGTCTTCAGATCAAGCCCACCTTCATCTTTAGGATAAGCCAACCTAGAGTATTTCATCGGATGATGCTCATTTCCCCATAAGAAGTTAGCCATCTTCATTTCTATTCTATCCAGAACCGAGATGGGGATTTCACCTTGTTGTACCCAGAAAATAAGAAGACCTTCAATGGTAGATTTAATCAAAGTTCTTCGTCCCGCCATGGAGGTTTTTTGTGTAGGCCATCTATTCATCATTTCCTCCACTCTATCAATGCATTCAATGAAGTCTTTGACCTGCAAATTACCTCCTGCAATGGGGAAACCCAAATATTTTGTTGGGAATTCACTTCTCTCAACTCCCATTGCATGTATGAGTCTGTTCTCCATCTGGTAGTAGTTTTTTGACAAGAAAACATGTGTCTTTTTTGCGTTAACACACAGCCCCGTTTGCTGCCCGAATCTTCCCAGAATACCTCTAAGATTCTCCATGTAATGCTGTTTAGCTTCAATGAAAACTAGGACGTCATCCGCAAAGATCAAGTGTGTCATAACCTTCGTTCCGTGGACAGTGTAAGGCTTTATTTCTTTTTGTTCTTCGGCCTGCTGCATCTTCCTAGAGAAGTACTCCATAACAATCACAAATAGAAGAGGAGATAATGGGTCACCTTGTCATAGCCCGTTGCCCCCCCGAAAGAAACCTGCAGATGTGTCATTGACCAAGATAGAGTATCTAGTAGTACCAACACATTGTTTCATCCAATCAACCCATTGATCATTAAACCCCATTTTTTCCATGATCCACCATAATTTTTCCCATCTCACACTATCATAGGCTTTGGAAATATCAAGCTTCAAGCAGGCTTTCCTACTACCTCTCATGACATTGAAATCCAGTAGGAATTCTCCAGCCAACAAAGCGCAATCACTGATGCTTCTACCAGAAATAAAAGCTCCTTGATTTACATAAATTAGATAGGGGAGGACCATTTTCAGCCGAGTAGCCAGGATCTTTGCAATAATTTTATATTGGACCAAACAGCAAGCAATGGGACAGAAATCTGCTAGAGAGGAAGTAACTTTCTTTTTCGGAATCAAAACCAAAAAGGAATGATTTACCTGTCTCACCATGTTTCCACCTTCCAGAAACCAGTCAACATAGGCTAGCAAATCGTCTTTAATGATGTCCCAGTTCCTTTTATAGAAGAAAGCATTGAAGCCGTCAGACCCGGGAGACTTGTTACTTCCAATACTCCACAGCGCATCCTTGACCTCTTGTTCATTTACCTTCCTTATGAGAATGTTATTGTGGGTTCTAGTAAGTTTGAATTTCCACTTCACCTCTTCATTGGCATCAATCTCCTCCTCAAAATTTTTATTATAGAGATTCGAGTAGAAAAGAATTGCCTGCTCCACAAGGTCCTCCTGTTTGTTGACCACTTGTCCCTCTGCATTAATGAGTTCAGAAATAATATTACTTGCCTCTCTCCTTCACAATGCAGCATGATAAAGCTTTGTGTTTCTGTCGCCGTCCTCCAGCCATTTCTCTTTGCTTCTTTGCCAGTAGAATTTTTCCTCAACCTTTTTTAGATCCTCTAGCATCTTCCTCACCTCCCTTTCTTTATTAATTAGATTTGTATTTAATGGGTCAGTCAACAATTTCTCTCTGAGCTCCTTATTTTCTTTTCTCATGTCCTTCAGCATATTTGGAATGTTTACCTCCTCCTTAGCCCACTTCTTTAGAGCCACTTTGGTATTCTTCAGCTTCATAGCAAACACGTACATAGGATTTCCCGTCATCCATCTATGCTTGACTATATCTACAAAACCATTCCAATCTACCCAGTAATTTAAGAATCTGAATGGCCTTCTTTTTGCTTCTTTTCTGCTATCTGGACTGAAATAGGTGCATGATCGCTTATGTCAACTCCTTCAGCTTTAACCTGCACATTTGGGAGAGTTTTTAGCCATTCATCATTCACCAGCGCCCTGTCAAGTTTTCTAGCTATTCTGTCATGCGGTCCTCTTTCATTATTCCATGTAAAAATATCCCCTCCTGTCATAGGTAGTTCAAATAAACAAGCTTTATCAATGGCCCGATTGAAAGCATCAACCTCAGCGTTAATAGCTAATCTTCTGCCTCTTTTCTCAGCCTGTAATCGTACAGTATTGAAGTCATTGACTACCATCCATGATATCTGAACCTATTTTGAGAGAGTGATCATGTCATCCCACAAATTCAGCCTTTCTTTCCCATCATTGTGACCATACACCACTGTCAACCATATATGCAGACCTCCCATATTAATGCAGTCCACTGTCACATGTTGGTCCGACATCTGTACCACGGAAACCTGCCAAGCATTGGGCTTCCAAGCCACACAAACTCGAGCAACCTCAGCACAATTAACATTGGACACGTGTTCCCATCCTTGAGGAAAAAGATATTTAATACTATTTTTATTTTGCACTTTTATCTTCGTTTCCACCAGAGCAACCATTGAGTGACCACTAGCAGCGATCCACTCTCTGGTTTCTTTCTTCTTATTCCTATCACACCCTCCTTTGATATTCCAAATAAGCATGGACATATCAAAGTTGTTTATTGGACCTGGTGCGCCTTGACGGCCCCTTCTCGGTAGTCTTGCCTTTCCTTGTCTGCTCTTATTGTTTGGTGGAGATATCCTCCTCATCTGCATCTAACTCCGATAGCGCCTCAAAGCTATTTGTTGTGTCAAGGATGGCACTCACTCCTTGGGTTCTCGGTATCCCTTTCTTTTTTACTCCTTTTCTTCTAGCGCTGGACACGAATTCCCCCTCCTCTTTGTCACCTTGGATCAAAGCTTCCTTTTATCTCCCCCCATTCTCTCTATTGTTGTTCAAACCTGCATCAGTGGTTGTCATAGGTGTTTTCTCGCCATGGTGCAGTTCATCCTCCTGTGGCCTGTGCACCTGCTAGATGGGATCATTAATCTTCTCTGCTTCCTTCCCTTGTTGCTCCTGCTGTCTCGCCTCAGCAGACGTTCCTCCTGAACCAACATCTGCAGAGCTGGCCTCCTTCATCTTCCAGACCTTCATGCCCTTCAACTCTTCTTGTTTCTTCTCTACCTGACCGCACTCTGTCGTGTCATGGCCAAATGCATGGCAATGCACGCAGCTTGCCGGGATGTGATCGTAAGCAATGGATACGGGTATGGGCTCCCTTCCTATGACATTGAGCCACACTTTGGTAGGCTTCGGACTATCGGCTTTCAGTTCAATGAGGACTCTGTTGGGTTTTAGGGGAGGCAGAGAAGGCAGCGGAAACAAAAAAATTCTCCCCCAAACCTGGAACAAGGAAACGCGTCAACGTCTATATAATAGGAAAGGGATGGTTTGTGGAATCATACCTTGTCCCGAGGCTTGCTCGGCGACAATACCTCGCGCATTACGCGTTCTTCACCTCCAGTCTTGGACGGTGTCTATGCAGCTCCTGGTCGGACCGGGACTGACAACTCCTCCTCTCACCGGACTGTCGGGATTGACAGTTGTTCTCCTGAGTGGCAGAAACCTCCCACCTCTGAAGTAGTCCACACGGACCACCTGGAACTCCGCACTCCTTATCCTACAAGGAAGTGGAAGGAGTTGCACCCTCTTGTTGATGTACTAGTCACCAACACACTCTCCTGCCTCCAGTTGCAACTGCAGTTGTCCTTCCCTTGCTACACCTCCCTTTGCGGGAAGCACTTCCTCGGGCTCTCTCTTGGTTACCAAAACCAGAGAGAACGACAACTTTGCAGAGCAACTAGTTGCACTGAGTTGTTATCTGAGAAGCCCCCACTACCCCTATATATAGGAGGGTCATGGGACAGGGTTCTCTATCCCGGGCAATACGGGACTAAACGCAGGAGTAGAAGGGTCCGAGATTTTCCACAAAAAGCAACCGGTTCGCAACCTGAAACGATCGGTTCATAGCTGAACCGATCGGTTCGGCCCTTGAGCCGATCGTTTGGGACACCCCAACCGATCGGTTGGTGCCCTGAACCGATCAGTTCACGGTCCTGATCCAACTCAAAAAGACCTTCCTTGTTTCGTTTCTAATTGGTATCGAATACCAATCTAATTCCCAATTGAATTGGGCAACTTGAGACAAAAGGAAAATTATTGCCGACCTGACTTTCCCAACTGGTCAGTTGCACCAGTTGAGCCGATCAGTTCAACAATTGAACCGGTCGTTTCAATCTGGGATTGAGCCAATCGGTTGGACTCTCCAGCCGATCGGTTGGACTCTCCAGCCGACCGGTTCAACACTTGAGCCAATCGGTTGGGAGCACAGGTTGTGCAGAATCAGTCAATTGAGATTTCAATCAATCTGATACTCCAACCAATGCGTCCAACACCTTGAACCATATGATATTGAGCTATCAATTGATTGAGTGTTTAATTGAACTACTAAACTCCTTTAGTAATCAATCTAAACATTACTTTGTGGACAAAACTCCTCTTCCAAGTTAAATCCTATCTGTGTGACCCTGCAGGTCCATTTCACGTTGGCAGTGAAAGCCCATAACACTTATGACTTCACAAGAAAAGAGTGGTGCCTAGTCACACATCAGTGCTACCCAAGTGAAAGTAGAAAGTTGGAGAACAACTTTCATCCTACAATCCGTGAATGGTGTTACAGTGAATGTATAATTCCTTTATCACTCATATCCCGAATGAACTCGAGGCATGGAACAGTCATCCTGTCAACGTTCATTCACTTTCTTGATCTCAGAGTAGATTGAACGAGATATGTATGAAATCAATATCACATACTAATTCACACATGCGTGCGCACACCTATGTCAATCCTACTCATCAAGTGGCCTTGGATATCAAACTCACTCAGGAGGGACAAATCCCATATCTATCACTCACCCCTCAAAAGCCCCATGTGTCAAAGCCACCCAATCATCACCTTTATAACAACCCATGTTTCAGGACTGCGTTTGATGATGTCAAAGTGTGCCCAACGACATGTGTTGAGTGTAGTGATTTCAGGTCTAAGAATCACACTCACCACCATCACTGTGAGTACTGACTGTGACTACCATGTCATGGTTCCATGTGTCAAACTCACGGTGGGTCTGTCCGGTACACTTGTTCTCTAACAAGTACCTATGTGTTTGGTTTGATATCTCTATATCATGACTAATGAGATTCTCTCATCAACCAACACCACAATCTAGTCTTGTATGTCATTGTTGTCTATCTACCTTCCACAATGACATCCGACTAGGGACATAACAAGAATGTACAAACTCTTAGCATCCGTATGATCTCATCGTTCAGGTCATGAACCTGAAGGCATACATCATTGAGTATTGTCATTCTCTAGACATTCAATCTGTTCTATCACTATCTCATATGACTGAACCAGAAAGAATTGGAAGCTTGCCTTTGATGTTTATCAAATCAATCTTAATGTATCCCACCAATCATCCCATGATTGGCTCTCAGGGCATACATACCAACAGACTCCCACTTGCACTGCGAGCCAATCACCCTTGAATCATATTCATAGTGATTTTCAAACATGTCCCACATGTTACTGTGCTCTTGTGCCAACATAGTGAGTTATGGAAACACCTTGCCAAATTCAATATTAATTGCATGTCTCACATCTCTTCGCTGTACATCATACGTATGAGATGGAGTCACTGTAACATGTGATCCAGTATTCCTTTGCTAACTTTTAGCCACATTGCATGATCAAGTATTCCAGACTTGTCATCAATGATCGGAATATCTATAAGTTCATCTCATGAACTTCCAGATCCATATAGTATCCACTGCTATTCTCTAACACACAGATACTCAGCATTTCCTTTGAAATGGTTTTATTGGAACACTTCCAATTATCAACAAACTTTCACTTTTATATATCCTATATATATTTTGCGATTATTTTCTCTCCTTTTGGAAGTTCGCATCAATGTAACTCTTTACATCGAACACTTCCTTATCTCCATAGAACTAGTACTTCTCAAGTACTTATCAAGTTCTTATGGTTTCCAGTAACCCTTACTGGAAGCAGACAGACATCCACTCGTCATGTCCCACATACGAGTTATCAGGATGAGCACATCATATTGCCATGTCATACATACAAGATGATGAATGCATTTTGTTCTTGCCATGTCAATACATGCAAGATAATGGGATGATTACATACATGATAGATTCACATCTATTCTTAGTGTTCCCATTCTTCATAAGAATTGGACACTTGGCCTTGGGATACTGACTCCATGTTACATGGACAAGTTTTCTCCCACTGAATCTGTGCATACTGAACCCTTCAGTATAGATTGCCAATGTATGCTCTCTCTTTTCAGGTCAAGAGGTTTTTTGAGAACTATCTCTATAGATCTCTATTCCTATCACATAGGAAACATCTCTATCTTTCTTAAAGATAATTTCCACTTTTGTATTTCCATTCTGGAACATTTGCATTTCACATCAACATGTGGAATGTGAACACGCTCCCACTAAATCACAGATCCCTTCTTTATCTTTGACATATCAGTCAAACCCTTTGACCATATCATCAAAGTAAAGATCCAATTCTGAGTTGCTTGTACTCAATCAATCACATTGATTAGTCCATTGTAACTTATAGACTTCATTTGCATTAGTGGATTCATAAACCTTATAGGTTGTGTCACGTACACATCCTTGTTTTATTCTTCATAGGAATGCGGTTTTAGTATCCATACACCAAATGTCTTAGTCATTAAGTTTCAATCAACAAGCATCATCCTTCTCAAAATGTTATCCATGTGTCTTAACACTTAAGACTCATTTGCACTTATGGATTTCATCCAATGGGTGCTACCATCAAGGTCATACCTTATGGTTCACATGGATGTCATTTAGGATGTAATGGTCATAAACCATAACTCAAAATTTGGTTCCTCATATTCATCTAGATAGTTGACTCATCACATGAACAACTCATCACATAGATAATTGAGGTGTATCTGTCAAGAATATAAGAACTCACAACCCTTGTGATTCTTAATTTCTTTCATTAGTGAAGTGTATTCTTTATTAAGAAGAATTTAGTTATTTGATAATCATTCTCTAACTCCTTAGAGTATGACTCCCTTTTGATTTAGACATCACCATGCCTCAATTATGAGCTCAATATGATACACTATCATAATCACTCATAAGGATCTCAAACATTTTGGTCTAAGTATTTCATTCATTGATCTCATGAAGAATTAACACTTTACCAAATTCGTACTTCATCTATGATATTCTTGAACACTTCAATATATTCATATTGGTATTTCTCTAAACACCTTTTGAAGTATTAGCATTTACTCCAATAGGTATGTAAATACATCACATGTATTATACCTAATTGGATAATCATTCTCCCACTACCATTAGTGAAGATTGATTAATCATGTCCAAGATATTCATGTCTCTTACTGGTCTTCTAACCATAAGAGTCTAGATTTATCCATCATATGGAAACTAGAAATGAATTTCTCATGATTGATGCTAATTTGATTGTTTGAGTTATCAATAACTTTAGGTATCATTTTATCTTATGCATACCATGTATCACAAGATAAACAAGGTATTGCCACAAAGATCATATCTTTAAGATTGAAACATCAACTTTATTAATTGCCATAATTGTCATACAATATGCAAAAATAAAGTGTTTCTATCTATTGGCAAATTGAAATAGCAGTTCTCAACTCTATTTCGTGCCCTTTAGGCTGAAATAAACTGAAAGATACTCCTATCTATGGCAGCAACACTTGCTCCAATGATGGGTACTCCTTTCTTGGTCCTTTCACAAAGGCCATCACTTCTTTGCGTATCTTGCATATCATATATGATAGATCCATATCTTGGTATCATATACCTCAGATAAAGAAGCGGTTCATTTCATGATACCTTAGGTGGATATCTCCATCCCCTCCTTCATCTTCTTTTGTTCTTCCAGATATAGAGGGCAATTCCCTCATACACCCTTTCCCATGTGCCTTGAGGTTGAAGACGGCTTGGGCTGCTGGCTAGCATCAGAACACTTCTTTGCTTTGCCCTTGCCCTTGCCCTTAAGAGTTACCTTTTCTTTGATCATATCAAGGATTTTGGTTTGTCTTTCTTCATCTTTGCCTCTACTTTCCTCAACATGTCCAACAACTTTGTCAATGCTTGTCAAAGTTTTTCATGTTATAGTTTATCATGAATTGTATGATTGTCGCAACATTTGCAGTATCATACCAATAGCCAACTCTTGGCTCATAGGGAATCCTTCTTAGTCAAGTTTTCCACATACCCAATCACATTGAGTGTGTGAATACCTTACTGGATCTCCTTCTGTCATGACATACTAGGACAATGTCTTGGAGACATCATATGTCTCATGTTGTCTCTGCAACTCATAGTTCAGAGAACACAACATCAAGCACTCCTCATCAATGTCATCCTCGGTATACTTCCATAAGCATACTTTCAGCCATTGATGTGGTGGGATCGAGTTCATCTGGTTCTGGGACTTGGAGCTTTCACTCTTTGAGAACACTTCTCATCATCCTAACCAATCGTGGAATTATGCCCATTTAATTTGTTGGTCTCAAAGACCAATCGCAAATAAAGTAATTATTGTTGATTAACCATTTATTTTAACAAAAGGAAATATATGCAATTTTAGTCCAAAACTCTTTTGACTTATTTGATTGATTTGAAAAGTTGACGATATAATTAGGCCTTTAATTAATTATCGCTCCCACTATTTTACTTCAAATTGATAGCCCTCACCATCAATTTGGAAGATTGCAGCGTACAACCTTCTAGTGGGCAAGATCCTGAAATCCTCTAAGTCATGAGTCAGCTTTGGCTGATCGCCCACAACTTAGATCTCTCAGGTAGGCAACTCTTGCCAATTGCATCATATGCAACTCTTGTTGAATGAACATGCACAACACCTTGCCATGAACATTCCTTGCCTCTGGGCTTAGACGCTCTAAGAATCACCAGTTAAGTCTAACCCAAAAGCCGACACGGTAAATATGCACCCTACTTTGGCAGAACCTACATGTCTACCCTTCACACTTCCACAAGATAGACGGCGCACCACGCTTTGGCGTAACCTATGCTTGGTTGATCAAGTTTTTCATGTGTGCCGCTAATGGAAGGCATATAAGACTTAATATTTTAATGAGGGATTTGGTTTTATATACATATACATATCCAATCACCACAATACATAGTACATATCATATACATGCTATATCCCACAAAAACATGCACAAATGATAAAAAGCGATGATTATGGCCATCCTAATGTGATTCCTCGAGCCAAGAGGAATCACGGTCATCTAGGTCTACATCACATGCAACTTGTACAAGATGAACTCTGTGCTTTGCCTTCTGAGTTGATCAACTCATCATATGAATGATATGTTCTCTCTGGCCGGTCGTCTGGGTGCCACCAGTCGATCGGTTGGCTCCTCCAACTGATCGGTTCTCCTGTTCATCGTACATCTCTCCATGGACGCCACCCACTCGTCTCGCTCCTTGAACCGGTCATCAACCGATCGGCTCACTCCTTGAACCAATCGTCTGGAACATCAACCGATTGGTTCACACCTTGAACTGATCGTCTCAGCTATCATCTCGATGTCCGCCGGTCTTCGACATAACAGGAAATAAAATATATCCTATTATTACATTGCTTAAAAGGAGAAACCCCGAGTTACATTCGGGGGGGGAGCAAAGGTAGGAAAGAATCTCGAATTATTTTGAGTTACATTAGGAATAAGAGAGGGAAGATCGGTGCGCAGACCGACATGCAAGCAATCACAAACAACCACACACATATAGGGGTTTATAGGCCATTATCATGCTACACATCCACCACAAAACTCGTTTAAGGGTGACGCGTATCGAGTGCATTAATAATACATATCATATATGTAATTTGGGATTTGTGGATTTAGGATTGGACATGCATAAAGCCGATATTATTCGCATCATATGCAATAAATAATGGCAAAAAACCAAAATTGATCATATCGATATTCCTAAAATATAGAGCAGTTGACCTGGCTCTGATACCACTGTTGGGTTTTAGGAGAGGCAGAGAAGGCAGCGGAAACAAAAAATTTCTCCCCCTAACCCGGAACAAGGAAATGCGTCAACGTCTATATAATAGGAAGGGATGGTTTTTGGAATCATACCTTGTCCCAAGGCTTGCTCGGCGACAATACCTCACGCCTTGCGCGGTCTTCACCTCCGGTCTTGGACGGTGTCTGTGCAGCTCCTGGTCGCACCGCGACTGACAACTCCTCCTCTCACCGGACTGTCGGGATTGACAGTTGTTCTCCTGAGCGGGAGAAACCTCCCGCCTCTGAAGTAGTCCACACAGACCTGGAACTCCACACTCCTTGTCCTACAAGGAAGTAGAAGGAGTCGCACCCTCATGTTGACGTACTAGTCGCCAACACACTCTCCTACCTCCAGTTGCAACTACAGTTGTCCTTCCCTTGCTGCACCTCCCTTTGCGGGACGCACTTGCTCGGGCTCTCTCTCGGTTACCAAAACCAGAGAGAACGACAACTTTGCAGAGCAACTGGTTGCACTGAGTTGTTATCTGAGAAGCCCCCACTACCCCTATATATATAGGAGGGTCATGGGACAGGGTTCTCTATCCCGGGCAATACGGGACTAAACGTAGGAGTAGAAGGGTTTGAGATTTTCCACAAAAAGCAACCGATTCGCAACCTGAAACGATCGGTTCACAGCTGAACCGATCGGTTAGCCGATCGGTTGGACCTGAGCCGATCGTTTGGGACACCCCAACCGATCGGTTGGTGCCCTGAACCGATCGGTTCACGGTCCTGATCCAACTCAAAAAGACTTTCCTTGTTTCGTTTCTAATTGGTATCGAATACCAATCTAATTTCCAATTGAATTGGGCAACTTGAGACAAAAGGAAAATTCTTGCCGACCTGACTTTCCCAACTGGTCGGTTGCACCAGTTGAGCCGATCGGTTCAACAATTGAACCGGTCGTTTCAACCTGGGATTGAGCCGATCGGTTGGACTCTCCAGTCGACCGGTTCAGCAACCTCAGCCGACCGGTTCAACACTTGAGCCGATCGGTTGGGAGCACAGGTTGTGCAGAATCAGTCAATTGCGATTTCAATCAATTCGATACTCCAATCAATGCGTCCAACACCTTGAACCATATGATATTGAGCTATCAATTGATTGAGTGTTTAATTGAACTACTAAACTCCTTTAGTAATCAATCTAAACATTGCTTTGTGGACAAAACTCCTCTTCCAGGTTAAATCCTATGTGTGTGACCCTGCAGATCCATTTCATGTTGGCAGTGAAAGTCCATAACACTTATGACTTCACAAGCAAAGAGCGGTGCCTAGTCACACATCATTGCTACCCAAGTGAAAGTAGAAAGTTGGAGAACAACTTTCATCCTACAATCCGTGAATGGTGTTACAGTGAATGTATAATTCCTTTGTCACTGATATCCCGAATGAACTCGAGGCATGGAACAGTCATCCTGTCAACGTTCATTCACTTTCTTGATCTCAGAGTAGATTGAACGAGATATGTATGACATCAATATCACATACTAATTCACACATGCATGCGCACGCCTATCTCAATCCTACTCATCAAGTGGCCTTGGATATCAAACTCCCTTAGGAGGGACAAATCCCATATCTATCACTCACCCCTCAAAAGCCCCATGTGTCAAAGCCACCCAATCATCACCTTTATAACAACCCATGTTTCAGGACTACGTTTGATGATGTCAAAGTGTGCCCAACAACATGTGTTGAGTGTAGTGATTTTAGGTCTAAGAATCACACTCACCATCATCACTGTGAGTACTGACTGTGACTACCATGTCATGGTTCCATGTGTCAAACTCACGGTGGGTCTGTCCGGTACACTTGTTCTCTAATAAGTACCTATGTGTTTGGTTTGATATCTCTATATCATGACTAATGAGATTTTGTCATCAACCAACACAACAATCTAGTCTTGTGTGTCATTGTTGTCTATCTACCTTCCACAATGACATCCGACTAGGGACATAACAAGAATGTACAAACTCTTAGCATCTGTATGATCTCATCGTTCAGGTCATGAACCTGAAGGCATACGTCATTGAGTATTTTCATTCTCTAGACATTCAATCTATTCTATCACTATCTCATATGACTGAACCAGAAAGAATTGGAAGCTTGCCTTTGATGTTTATCAAATCAATCTTAATGTATCCCACCAATCATCCCATGATTGGCTCTCAGGGCATACATATCAACAGACTCTTGCCTCCTCTCCTTCCAGAGATCGGTCGTCAATGTGCAGGACGCGACCAGCACCCGCGGCGATCGTACCTGCTGCTGTCCTCGTCCACGATCGGCCAAAAGACTGGATCGTCATCCATGTTGGAATTGTACTGAAAGAGTCCTTCCTCAGTTTGTCTCCATGGGCATAGTGTTTCGCCACCACCAATTGGTGGTAGAACCAGCGCGGCCCCATTGCTAGGACCACCTCCTTGTCGGCTGCCATCGAGAATCTGACCAGGAAGACACCATTCTCCCGTGACAGCAACTCAAACGACCCCTTTGGCTTCCAGGTCCTGTATGTATGTATGTATGTATGTATCGGAATATGGTAAATTTTATTCCGAATCCCCAACTATGTTGGGACAAAATTACATAGTATCCCCTGCTCTCTACTAAACTATTCAAAAGGAAAAGTTTCTATACATTGAGCCTATGAATTAGAACTTTACAAATTTTCTTCCCAATGTATTCAGTGTTGTTGACTTTCGCCTTATGCTTCCTTGAGTTCCTTTCTTTCCAAGTATAGTAGTATACTGCAGACAAGGTTGTCAGCAACTTCTTCTTCTGTATGTTGAGGCTTGGTCCAAGGTTGATGATCATCTCCTTCGTGGATAAAAGTTGTGAATGGCTGAGGTTTGTTTTTGAACAGATATAACTCCATAGATTAGTGATGAACAGGCAGTTGTGAAATAGATGTTCATGCATTTCTAGTCCTTCATTACAAAGAAAGCATTGGGTGGAAGAGGTGCCAGGATACCATTTGTCAATCTTGTCCAAAGTGGGAAAAGATTCGAAAGCAGCTCAATAAATGCAAAGACTCCATTTGCGGATCTCGAACTCATTCCAAATATATTTAGTGAAGTGTTGAGAAGGAGGCTATGAGTTTCCTCGAAGCTTTGTCAAGTTCCAAGGATCAGACCTGTTGTTGTAGATCCAGTTACCGGATTCATTGATGATGAAAGTGTATTTGATATGCTTCCAAATGTTTGACATCCAGTTGATGACTCGAGAATAACCTTCTCTGGTGGAAGGTTCAAAGTCAAGACCTTTGGGATATCATTTTCTCATCCATCGTGCCCAAGTGGAAGACCCCTGGTGGAAGTTGATGATGTGTTTGATTGTACCCCAGTTTGCTATTTCCGCAGGAGTTTTCAGACCTACATCACCTTCATCTTTGTGTTTTGCTACTCTTGAGTACTTCATGGCATGTGTGCCTCCTGCCCAAATGAAGTTGGAAAGAGTCATCTCAATGCGTTTGAGGACAGCAGGTGGAATTTCACCTAGATGTACCCAATAAATGAGGAGGCCTTCAAGGACACTTTTGGTTAAGGTGATCCTACCTGCCATGAAGGTTTTGTTCTGAGGCCAATGGCAAATTATGGATTCAATCTTGTTTGTGCAATCTGTGAAGTCCTTAACTTGAAGCTTGCCACCAGTTAAGGGAAACCTGAGATACTTGGTGGGAAGGGAATTGATATGCATCTTCAAAGAATCTTCAATGTCGTTCTTAATGAGTTCACAGTTGGAGGAGGTAAAGACCTACGTTTTTTCCTCATTGATGTGTAGCCCTGTTTGAGTTCTGAACCTTTGAAGAGGCTCCTTCAGATTTAATAGGTACTTAGGCTTTGATTCTAGAAAAACTAGGACGTCATCAGCAAATACAAGATGACTCATTACCTTCGTTCCTCTCACTGTATAAGTAGTTATGTCCTTGTTGTCCTCAGCTTGTTTCATAAGTTGAGAGAAGTATTCCATAATGATGGTGAAGAGCAAAGGAGACAGTGGATCTCCCTGCCTAAAACCATTAGAGGCTTTGAAGATGCCATTAGGGGTGCCATTAACTAACACTAAATAGCTGAATGTAGTGACACATTGCTGAATGACCGAGATCCAAGTGGTTGAGAAACCCATTTCCTTCATAATTTGCTAGAGTTTGACCCAGCGAACACTATCGAAGGCTTTAGAGACGTCGAGCTTCATACAAACTTTCTTATGGCCTCTTTTGACATTGAAATCTAGCATGAATTCTCCTGTAAGGAGTGCACAGTCTGAAATGCTTCTATCCTTGATGAAGTTGCCTTGAGCATCCGATATGAGGAAAGGGAGAACCAACTTGAGACGTTCAGCTAGGATTTTTGCCAAGATTTTGTACTGGACGTTGCAACAGGCAATAGTCCTGAAGTCGGCAAGGGAGGCAGTAGATTTCTTCTTAGGGATGAGTGTGAGAAAGACATGGTTGGCTTGCCTGAGCATATTGCCTCCTTTCATAATCCAGTTGATGTTGTTGAAGAGATAAAATTTGATTGTTTGCCAAGATTCTCTGTAGAAGTGGTCGTTGAACCCGTCAGGTCCTGGGGACTTATTAATTTCAATGCTCCAAACGGCATATTTTAGTTCTTCCATGTTAATATCCCTGCAAAGGATGTTATTATGAGAACTAGTAAGCTTGTACCTCCATCTATGTTTTTCATTATGAAGAAGGGGAGTGTCTTCTTGTTGTTTGTTGAAAAGTGCCTTATAGAAGTCATTGGCTGGAATTTCTAAATCTTCTTGGTTGTTACTACTTTGCCTTCATCACCTACAAGTTTGGCAGTGGTGTTTTGGGCTTCACATTTCCTGATGGCATTGTGATAAAGTTTAGTGTTGCGGTCCCCATCCGCTATCCAGGCTAGCCTGCTGCGTTGTCAGACATAATTTTCTTCTGCTTTTTTGAGATCTTCTAGCTGTGCTTTAATCTTTAGTTCTTCTTCAATAAGTTGGATGTTGAGAGGGTCAGTGAGAAGAGTGTTCCTGACAGTGATTAGCTATTTTTTGATTCAGTAATAAGCTCAGGTAAATTGACATGTTGCTTGGACCATCGTTTCAGGAGATATTTAGCTTTCATAAGTTTTTTTGTGAAAATGAACATGGGGTTTCCTTCTATCACTTCATTCCAAGCTTCTTGGATGATGTCTGAGTAACCACTCCAAGTGGTCCAGAAGTTTTTGAATCAAAAGGGTCTAGCCTTCTTCTTCTTTTCCTGAACTTGCATGATTAGTGGTGTGTGATCACTTATGTCAGCTACCACTACCTTGACATGACCATGTGGAAGGATTTGAAGCCATTGCTTGTTGACAAGAGCTCTATCGAGCTTACTGGCGATTCTTTTGTCAGGTTTGCCTTCATTGTTCCAAGTATAGATGATGCTCCCATTCATTGGAAGTTCACATAGGTCAGCCACACTGATAGTATGATTGAAAGCTTTGATGGCTGCTTCATGGGTGAGAAGACCCCCTCTCTTTTCCTCTTGGAGCCTAACATTGTCAAAGTCCCCCATAATCAGCCAGGGTTCATTAATGATGTTTGAGAGAGACTCAATGTCATTCCACAGTTCTTTACGTTGGTTGTGGAGATTATAGGCATAGATAGTTGTGAACCAGATAAGAAGACCACCATTATTTTACATGTTAAAGTGATCATTTGATCAGTTTTCTTGAACACATCTATGTTCCAGACGGTTGGATTCCAACCCAAGAAAATTCTTCCCAGATCTACTTCATCATCGTTTGAAATACTACTCCATCCATTGGGAAAGATAGAGTTGATACAACTGGAATTGCATCTTTTAATTTTTGTTTCAATGATAGCAGAAATAGACACATCACTTCTAGCGATCCAATCCCTAACTTTCTTTCTTTTAGTCGGTTTATTAATACCCTTTACGTTCCAGACTAAAATGGACATTAAGAAGAGTTTTTTTAGTTCCTTGTACGCCTTGAAGGAACTTTCTCACGTTCCTTTCCTTTTTTCTGGGAAGAAGATGGAGGAGGATTCTCTTTCTCGATCTCCAGGAGTTCTTCTTCTTCTTTGTCTGAATCCAGAGCACCACATTGGTTTGAAGTGGAAGTAGTCGCTTCTGAATTAGGTTTGACGAATTCCCCTTCCTCTGTGTCTTTGGTTTTTTCCGCAACCTGCTTATCAATAGATTTCTTCCTCCATACTTTTTTTGGGACTTGAAAGTTTGCTTCTTCGCCTTTTGGGGTGTAGTTTCTTTAGGTTTCATGGGATAGTCATCTTCGTTATGACTGAAGACGTAGCAAGAAAAACATTTCGTAGGCATATGATCATAGTGAATCTTGAACGGTTGTTCTCCTCTGCCCGGAACCCTGAGCCACACAGTGTCAGGTTGTTCTTCCTCCGCCCGCAGTTCGACAAGAACATGAGCTTCATCCGTACCAAGTCCTTCCATGGATCTGGTTTCAATATGAAGCACAGTTCCTACCCCTGCCGCCACAGTGCATGCGGCCTTCTTGGTCCAAGTCTTACCATTGGATGGGATCCTGATCCATGCCGGAACAGATGACAGGTACTCCTTGATGAGAGGGTCGTCGTATTTGTAGTCTTTGGTGATGACCATCTGGTAGTCAAACCAGTGAGGACCACCAAGAAGGCAGACTTTCTTATATGTGTCATTAGAGAAACGGATGATAAAGAATCCATCTGGTTTTGAAATCAGATCGAACTCTCCTTTAGGGCGCCATGTTCTCCTGATCCATGCAGCAAGATGAAGGTAGAAGGGTATCTTCCCCATGACATAGATGGAGACCGAGAACTCCCAGATGTCCTTCATCCTACTGTATTCCTCTTCCTCGAGCGTGACGACGACCATGCCATCAACCTTCGATCCTTTAAGGAAGTTTAGTTCTGACCTTTCCTTCTCCTGGGCCGTCATTCTCATCACGATGTGTGTCCATAAATGTTTGGATGCACCTTCGGACTCGCTCAATTTCTCCGCAGAAGCGGATCCATTGCCAATGGGTTGGGGTGGTGGTGGGGTGGAGGTAGGGATGGGTGGGGTGGATGAGGTGGGAGGATCTCGATGAGGAGACCCCATTGCCGCCGGTCCTTCTCGGGATTGCCTGGCTGATCGCCAGAGGAACCCTAGAGACAGAGGGGACGTGGTATATGTATGTATGTATGTATGTATGTATGTATGTATGTATGTATGTATGTATGTATGTATGTATGTATGTATGTATGTATGTATGTATGTATGTATGTATGTATGTATGTATGTATGTATGTATGTATGTATGTATATATGTATGTATCGGAATCAGGTCAATATATTCCGACATCCCCCCTAAAAATTATTAGAGGGGTCAAGATTACATGTAGGCCCAACACCATACACCCAAAATAGCATTACAACTCAAACATTTAATCAATATGTAGTCTATGTCTAATGCATTTACATATTTTTACAGCAATATTAGAGGCATTCATAGACTTCCCTTGATGTCTTCTAGCATTTCTCTCCTCCCATATATGGTAGCATAGGGCAGCAAACAAAAGATTTTTCTTCACATCTCTTCCGCACCTAGCAAGCATTCTTCTCGGATCAGCAATGAGTTGAAGATGAAGTCCAAACTCCTTTCACTAATGGTCCCAAATATCCCTTGTGAAATTACATTCCCCAACAAGGTGATTGTGGCTTTCTTCCTTATCCTCACATAGCAGGCATACAGTAGATATATCATAATTCCAGCTCTTAATTCTATCAAGAGTAGAGAGAATATGGTGCATAAATTTATATACACACATGCTCCATTTAGGCACATACCTATCCATCCATATTTGTTCTCCCACGATATCCTTTGCTCTCCTGTTACAGGACATTTCCCATAAGCTTATCTTCTTATCTATGAGCTGCCATCCACCAGAATTATTAACAATAAACATGTGCTTCATTTGCGGCCATATTTCCCTAATGACATTGATGGATCTTGAATACCCTTCTCTTGTGTTCGGAATAAAGTCCAAACCTCTAGGATATCTATCTCTCATCCATTTGCCCCATGTAGATGTGCCTTCTTGATATGCAATCAGCCTTCTCATGGAACCCCATCTAGCTATATCACTGGGAGTCTTCAAATTCAATCCTCCTTCATCCTTAGGAAAATCTAGCTTGGAATACTTCATAGGGCGGTGCTCGCTTCCCCACAGAAAATTAGCAATCTTCATTTCAATTCTATCCAGAACAGAGACAGGAATTTCCCCTTGTTGTGCCCAAAAAATTAGGAGACCTTCAATAGAAGCTTTGATCAAGGTACTACGCCCAGCCATAGAAGTCCTTTGTGTATGCCATCTATTTATCATCTCCTCCACTTTATCAATGTAGTTTGTAAAGTCCTTGACTTGAAGGTTGCCACCTGCAAGCGGAAAACCCAAGTATTTGGTTGGGAATATTCCTTTTTCAACCCCCATTGCCTGCGTAAGTCTGGCTTCCACCTGATGGAAATTCTTTGACAAGAAGATGTGTGTTTTATTTGCGTTTATGCACAACCCTATTTCCTTCCCGAAGTCCCTCAGTAAGCCTTTTAGATTTTCCAGGTAATGCTGCTTAGCTTCAATGAACATCAGGACATCATCAGCAAAAATTAAATGTATCATTACCTTTGTGCCATGTACAGTGTAAGGCTTTATTTCCTTCGCTTCTTCAGCTCACTGCATCCTCCTTGTAAAGTATTTCATGACAATCACAAAAGGAAGGGGGGATAGGGGGTCACCCTGGTGCAGCCCATTGCTGCCCCTAAAGAGGCCAGCCGACGTGCCATTCACCAGAACTGAGTAGCTGGTAGTCCCGACACATTATTTCATCCATCCAATCCATTGTTTGTTGAAACCCATCTGTTGCATAATCCACCAAAGTTTATCCCACCGTACACTGTCATAAGATTTGGAGACGTCAAGTTTTAAGCAAGCCTTCCTACTACCTCTCATAACATTGTAGTCTAGGAGAAATTCACCAGCAAGAAGGGCACAGTCACTAATGTTTCTACCTGTAACAAAAGCTCCTTGATTTGCAGAAATTAGAAAAGGGAGAACCATTTTCAGCCGGGCAGCAAGGATTTTTGCAATTATTTTATATTGTACCGAGCAACAGGCAATGGGACGGAAATCAGCAAGTCAAGACGTAACTTTCTTCTTCAGAATAAGAACAAGAAAAGAGTGATTAACCTGTCTCACCATATTCCCTCCTTGGAGAAACCAGTCCACATAAGCAAGCAAGTCACTTTTAATAACATCCCAATTTTTCTTGTAAAAGAAAGCATTAAAGCCATCAGACCCCGGCAACTTATTTCTTCCAATGCTCCAAACAACATCCTTGACCTCCTGTTCATTAGTTTTTCTGGTAAGAATATTATTGTGAGTTCTAGTGAGTTTGAATTTCCAATCAATTTCCTCCTATCCATCAATATTGTCAGAAAACGTCTTGTTGTACAGAGAATTGTAGAACCCAATCGCCTGTTCTTCAAGATCTTCCTGTTTGTTGACAACCATTCCATCAGCATTAATAAGTTCAAAAATAATATTACCTGCCTCTCTCCTTATAACCGTAGAATGATATAGCTTTGTGTTTCTATCTCCATCATCCATCCACTTCTCCTTGCTTCTCTGCCAGAAAAAAATTTCCTCTGCCTTCTTTAGATCTTCAAGCATTATTTTTAATTCCCTTTCTTTCTCTGTCAAAATAGTATTTAGTGGATTAATTAACAGTCTTTCATGGATGACTTTGCACTCCTGTTTGGTCTCCTTCAACATCTTTGGAATGTTCACCTTTTCTGCCGCCCATTTTTTGATAGACACCTTGGTATTTGATAGCTTATTTGCAAAAACATACATGGGGTTGCCTGTCACCTGGATACTCCAACTTTGCTTTATGACCTCGTCGAAACCTTTCCAGTCTGCCCAGTAGTTTAGAAATTTGAAAGGTCTTCTTTTATGTTTTTTCTCGATAATTTGGACAGCAATAGGAGCATGATCACTAATATCTGAACCTTCGGCCTTCACCTGCACATTACGAAAAAAATTCAGCCATTCATCATTCATAAGAGCTCTATCCTGCTTGCTTGCTATTCTGCACATTACGGTATATATGTATGTATGTATGTATGTATGTATGCATGTATGTATTGGAATTAGGTAAATATATTTGTCCATCCTCCTAAAATTATAGGAGGTCAAAAGTACATGTAGGCCCAATGCCATACATCCAACCAGCATAACAGCAACTCACACTACTAACTAATGTGTAACTAGCGTTTGACACATTTATAAATTTTTACAGCTAAGTTCCTCTCATTGATGGATGTCCTCTTGTGTTTTCTTGCATTCCTTTCTTCCCAAATATGATAACATTGTGTTACAAATAAAATCTTTTTTGTATCATCTTTCACACCGCTTGTTAACATTCTCCCCAACTTGTTTTCTAGTTCGTGACGGAGTTGGAACTCTTCACCTATGAGGCGCCATGCCTCTCTTGTAAAGTTTCATTTACATGTAAGATGATCCTAGGACTTATCCTCCTTTTTGCATAGCAAGCAGAGCGTAGAGGTGTCATACTTCCATTCTCACAATTTATCCAGAGTGGCCAGTGCATTATGTAAAATTTTGTAGACACACATGCTCCATTTTGGGACATGAGGACCGGTCCATATCTACTCACCACAAACATCCTTCCCTGCCTTTGAACATGTTGCTTCCCACAAATTTGTCTTTGTGTCTTTAAGTCTCCAATTTCCAAAGGCATAGGGCTCAAACAAATACCTATTCTGTAGCCACACCTCCGTCATGACGTTGATGGTGCCTGAATATCCCTCCCTTATTCTAGGTTTGAAGTCTACATCTTTTAGATATCTTTCTCTCATCCATCTTCCCCACGTCATAGTGCCTTCTTGGTAGTAGATAATTCTCCTCATGGTCCCCCACTTCGCTATATCTCTGGATGTCATCAGCCCCAAACCACCTTCTTCTTTTGGAAGAGCCATTCTTGAATACTTTATTGGATGGTGTGCACTTGCGCATAAGAAATTAGCCATCTTCATCTCCATTCTGTCCATGATCGAGTCAGGTATCTCACCTTGTTGAACCCAGATGTGATGACCCTAGATTTTTTTAGGGTTTTTGATACCCAATATAACATTTGGAAGACTATGAATGTTATGTATATGGTTGAAAAAGAAACCTGGGATGCATCATTGTATTTCAACATGGATTGAATCTTCTATCAAGAGAAGTCGGTTAATTTATTTGTATTTGAGGTCAATACAATTATTTATGAGGTTGTATGAGGAATTTAGTTATATGACCAAATGTTGAATTTTAAGTTTGAACTTGGTAACATAGGGCTTTATGTAATGACGAACTCATGGTTAAAAATTTCATTACTTTTGGGTCAACCGTTTGGGAGGTATGGATATTTGAACTCCAATTGAGTGACTAAGGTTTCCAATGATTTCTAAAAACTAGGTTTGATTTTCAATGGAGTCACACAGCCAACCCACATAGCAAAGGGGCACGGTTTCAATTTGGTGTGACCAATGGCTTGGAGATGTGGAATCCACATATCTGTTTGATAAGAATAAATGGCCTTGGATTGAGATTCCCAGTAGCTATTTCCGATCCACCACTCTCGGAATGACTGAGCATGTGATAGTTCATTATCATCTCCGTAATGCCAGGAGCAGTCCTTTGACCCCAAGAATTAGGTGTTTCACTGGGATAGCCAGGGAGAACGAGCCCTAACACCCCCAACCTCTCAATCGCCATCACCAACCAAGATGAGAACTATCCTAAGTTAGAGAGAGAGAGAGAGCACGGTTGAATGGAAGGAGGTCTAGCTCTATCATCAAACTTTGAAGATGAAGTCCCAGATGGCGGTCATCTACAGAGGCTCCAAGCTTCTAGATCCCCAAAGCCCTCCTCGACATTGTCTTGTGCAGTGGATGCAAGAGGCCCATCTTCCTCCTTGATCTACGATTGATCCATGTGATTCCTCCAAGAAACTAGATGAACCTCAGCGTCAAAGAATCAAAGATCAGGTCGTGGGAAGCTCGGTTCTCGTCACTGCCACCCATGAAGGCCATCGTCAGGTTTAGTTCAAGGATACAGATCTACCTTTGATCTCAGATAGGAAAGACAAGCATGAAGGGACAAGCCCTGATCACTGCTGTCGTTACCTTCAGGGGCTTGCGACGAGGCTCCGGACTAGTTTGGAAAAAGGCACAGAAGCATCAATTAGAAGAGCCCCATTCCACTGTTGTATGTCTTCTCTAGCCTTGTGGAAGGTGGTGGAAGCAGTAGGCCATCAGGCATCGACCCCTGGTTCACGGCGCTGGAAGGGCCGCTCAGCAAAAGATGGGTCATCGAGACCGTTGAGAAGTAACAGAGTCATGGAGCATCGCGGATGGGCGACGGTAGGCTGTTGGCACCATTTTAGGTGAGGACAGAGGAAGACAGACTGGTGGAGCCTCACTGGAGAGGTAGCGTAGGCGGCCTCCAGTTCTGGACATCGGAGTACCAGTCTCCTATGCGCCGTCGTGGGTCACGTGCGAGGAAGAAAGAGGTGACCCTGACCCGCCTGGGCCAAAATCGATCCATTGAGTCAGCCTTCGACTTACACGAATTAAACTGGCCACATGGTGCAATCAGAAGCGGCAACATGATGTGGATCAACAGTCCAAACAAATCCCATGCAGGTAAATAGCTTCTAAATCTTAGAAAAATATCCTAATCTTGCATAATACCTAGAAAATAGCTCCCATGGCCAATAAATGCCCTAAAAATACCCCCAGACTCAGAACAATGTCTACTTCCTTATAAGACCCCTAAATCAGACCTTGGAAGCAGTATTATGGTTGACTTTCCATTTACAAGATGATGATTCTTTCAAGATTATTTGAATAGTATAATTATCATATAGTGGCCATAAAACCTAGAAATATTACTCTTGAACACTAATATCATTTGGATACTAAATACAACCTTTGATATTAATGAAATGTCCAAATACTTGGTCTTTTGATATTAGAATGGAATTAGATGCTTTTAACTCATTTTAATTCTATAAATAGACCGGTCATCAGGAAAATACTAAAACTTGAACCAGACCCTAATTATGACATCTGGATCAGTATAAAAATACCAGAGACACATTTTAGATCAGTAACACCTAGATTTTGACCTAAATCCTAAACTGGACCAAAATACCATTAATAATGGTGAACTTTGTATTAATGATGATTATTTGTTATTAATCAGGTGATGACCGGATATCTAGATGAGCAAGAATGATTAGAATTCTCTGAACTCAGGTACATGGGTTTTTATTAAGTATAAGACTAGTTTTCATGAATGCATAATGATATGATGTACTTTGGATGCTTGTGTTTGCATATAAATTCTTGGATGTGTATTAGTAGTATATGCTCCACAAAACATTAAAGAACACAAAAAAAGAATATAGATGGTTTGTAGCTACTGAGTGGATATATGCTCTCTCTCTCCCCCTCAATTCTCTCTCTCTTCCTCTAAATATAAGGTCGGCACTCGGTCCCCGTAGCCCAAGGGGCGGGGGAAAATGAAGTGTGACATCTCTCAATCTCCCCTCTAAATATAAGGTCGGCACTCGGTCGCCATAGCCCAAGGGGCGGGAAAAAATGAAGTGTGACACCATTTAGTAGTACAACCGCATCAAAAAGGCATCTCAAAATATGTGTGTACCTGATTATCACTTTAAACAATGTTTTCTTTTACTATTTCTTTCTCAAGTTATTTCAATTATGCAAACATATTAGTATGTATCTTTCTACCCACGTACACAACACCTTGTGTGTTGATTCGTTGTTTCACGTATGTTTTAGGTTCAGAGCTAGCGTGGGATAAAAGAAAGGAAGTGAGCAGTTGTCCAGGTTGTACCTATTGTGTTAAGATCCTGTTACCATACATGTTCAGACTTGTAGAATTTTCATTCAATATGTAATTGTAATTCATGTTGTAATTTACATGTTGAATGTTGAGAAATGTTATGGTGTTTGTTATATTGAATGTTCATGTATGCATATTATGATTCCGCATCGCTCTCTGATATAATTGCTAACGTTTTCGGATTTTGTCTTCTCATCTCCATGGGGTTTTGAGAAGGTGAAAATCTGGGGACGTTACAGTTGGTATCAGATCATGAACAATAGCTACACCTAACAATTGCTCACCATGAAACATATAAACTAAACTTCACATTTCACCTTAAATCCTAGAAACTTAGTAAGTTGTTCTATAGGAATAAGGTTTGACTTAGCCTTTAGGTTAGAACCTAGATGTTCAAGAATTAGGTTTAGATGAGTGTGTGAAACCCCTTCCATATAGAGCTCATATGTATTGGGTAGCTACACTAGTCTACTCCTTGTTCTCACCGTTTCACTAGGTTATAGGGCACTAGACTATCTACTATGTGTGGGACACTCGGTTTTGCTAAGTTGGTTTTGTTTTCCAATCGGATCGAGCCTCGAGTGTTTTCTCTGACATCTTCTTTCCCGGAGAAAAACTATATAGTATTTTATTATATATATGTAAATATAAAAATGTGTCCCTCACACTGTAGAGTAGTTAGTGTTCATGCAACCTAAGTGAAAAGGAGAGACATCAGTCTAGAAGAGATAGTAGTTTATATTAGATGTCTAGAGCGTTATCAAGATATGTGATACATAGAGTAGATGATAAAATGATAGTTGAAATAAGCATGTGAAATCTTATCTAAGTTTGATCTCTGATGGTATAAGTTTCCTTATAAAGGTTTAAGTTGCATACTTGTTGAATCCAATTTTGTAGAATTTATGCAAAATCTTGATGACGAAAGTACATACCTTTTTCTTACTTAAGATGAGCTAAGTTATGATACAGTTGAATATGCATGTGCCTCAAGCTCTTTTACAAAGGAGGACCTCCAGTGTTAGGACAAGATACGTGGTGAACTCCAGAGAGAGTGAGACCCACAAGGAGAGGGTCATAGGACCTACCCTACGATATATGAAATATGAGATATATGTGAAATGATGTGTCCTAAGCTAGGTTACTCCTGACTGGATGAGTTGAGTCCTTATGCATGATTCCAATCATTATGTGAGAGTTGGGTTATAAAAAAATGATGGGTAGGCGATTCATAATGAGAAAGTCAATCCTTTTGATTGAATTAGGTCTTAGATTGAGTGACATATGTTTGTGAATCTCATCATTAGCTGCAAGTGAGGTGATATATGAACTCTGGTTCTAAGAGTAAAATGCTTCGTGCATAAGATACTCATAAATGTTGTTCCTTCCACTTTTCTATCTCTATATATGATGCTAGAAACCTCACTTGAGCTATTTGGATGATTATGTATGAAGGGTCACTTAGATAAGCTTGACCTATTCTATATTCCCTTCCTATATCATACATGAAATATCTAAGTTGAAATCATGATAAGTTTGACTTTAAAAAAAAATTTCCCCTTCATATGAAACATGAAAGATATGATGATGAGATCATGGGATAAACTTAGTATATTCTCTTTTTCCCTTCACATAATACATGCAAGACATAAAAAGTTGAACTCAGGAACTTGATATAAAGATATTTTTGGATCATAGGATATGTGATCAAAAATATAGTTCATAACTTTGATCTTTCTCAATGTATGCTTCTAAGTTGAGTATGAATATCACATCATAGGATGAAACCCTAATGGTCAAGCATGTTACGTAAGCCCTTCTTAAGTAGAAAATTCCTAATATCAAGGATGAAGATAAATCTCCTCTAATGCTGAAATCATTGTAAGATGTTGATCATAAGACATATTAATGATGTTAGATTTGAACGATCTGAATACCATTGCATATAAACGAATTCCTCTTGAACTTTAAAAGTATGAACGAAACTCTTATCCTTAGGGTTGATGAAATCCTAGGATATCATAATGTCATGTTATGGCTAAGACTCTAAGTGATGCTATAATTCTTTAAAACAAATGATGACTCAACCTAATAAGGCGGGGTGGGTGCACCCGAGATGCTCTATTTTCTAAGATGAAAAATTAGAGTACATTCATAACTTCGACTATCTTAGAACCTAGAAGTCATGATCTGTATGAAGTTGGAATTTTGATAATACCATGAGTATAATATTCGTTGAATTTCGAGGACGAAATTCCATATAATGTGGGGTGAATGAGATGACCCTAGATTTTTTTAGGGTTTTGATACCCAATATAACATTTGGAAGACTATGAATGTTACGTATATGGTTGAAAAAGAAACTTGGGATGCATCATTGTATTTCAACATGGATTGAATCTTCTATCAAGAGAAGTTGGTTAATTGATTTGTATTTGAGGTCAATACAATTATTTATGAGGTTGTCTGAGGAATTTAGTTATATGACCAAATGTTGAATTTTAAGTTTGAACTTGGTAACATAGGGCTTTATGTAATGACGAACTCATGGTTAAAAATTTCATTACTTTTGGGTCAACCGTTTGGGAGGTATGAATGTTTGAACTCCAATTGAATGACTAAGGTTTCTAATGATTTCTAAAAACTAGGTTTGATTTTCAATGGAGTCACACAGCCAACCCACATAGAAAAGGGGCACGGTTTCAATTTGGCGTGACCCATGGCTTGGAGATGTGGAATCCATATATCTGTTAGATAAGAATAAATGTCCTTGGATTGAGATTCCCAGTAGCTGTTGTCGATCCACCACTCTCGGAATGACTGAGCATGTGATAGTTCATTATCATCTCTGTAATGCTAGGAGTAGTCCTTTGACCCCAAGAATTAGGTGTTTCACTGGATAGCCAGGGAGAACAAGCCCTAACACCCCCAGCCTCTCAATCACTATCACCAACCAAGATGAGAACTGTCCTAAGTTAGAGAGAGAGAGAGAACGGTTGAATGGAAGGAGGTCTAGCTCTATCATCAAACTTTGAAGATGAAGTCCCAGATGGAGGTCATCTACAGAGGCTCCAAGATTCTAGATCCCCAAAGCCCCTCCTCGACACTGTCTTGTGCAGTGAATGCAGGAGGCCCATCTTCCTCCTTGATCTACGATTGATCCATGCGATTTCTCCAAGAAAACAGATGAACCTCACCGTCAAAGAATCAAAGATCAGGTCATGGGAAGCTTGATTCTCGTCACCACTGCCCATGAAGGTCATCGTCAGGTTTAGTTCAAGGATACATATCTACCTTTGATCTCAGATAGGAAAGACAAGCATGAAGGGACAAGCCCTAATCAGTGTTGTCATTACCTTCAGGGGCTTGCGACGAGGCTCCGGAATGGTTTGGAAAAAGGCACAGAAGCATCAATTAGAAGAGCCCCATTCCACTATTGTATGTCTTCTCTAGCCTTGTGGTGGGTGGTGGAAGTAGTAGGCCATCGGGCATCGACCCCTGGTTCATGGCGCCGGAAGGGCCGCTCAGTAAAAGATGGGTCACCGAGACCGTTGAGAAGTAACAGAGTCATGGAGCATCACTGAGGGGTGACGGTAGGCTGTTGGCACCATTTTGGGTGAGGACAGAGGAAGACGGACTGGTGGAGCCTCGCTGGAGAGGTAGTGTAAGTGGCCTCCAGTTCTAGACATCGGAGTACCAGTCTCCTGTGCGCCGTCGTGGGTCACGTGCGAGGAAGAAAGAGGTGGCACTGACCCGCCTGGGCCAAAACCGGTCCATTGAGTCAGCCTTCCACTTACACGAATTAAACTGGCCACATGGTGCAATCAGAAGCGGCAACATGATGTGGATCAACGGTCCAAACAAATCCCATGCAGGTAAATAGCTTCTAAATCTTAGAAAAATATCATAATCTTGCATAATCCCTAGAAAATAGCTCCCATGGCAAATAAATGCCCTAAAAATACCCCCAGACTCAGAAAAATGTCTACTTCCTTATAATACCCCTAAATCAGACCTTGGAAGTAGTATTATGGTTGCTTTTCCATTTACAAGATGATGATTCTTTAAAATTATTTGAATAGTATAATTAGCATATAGTGGCCATAAAACATGGAAATATTATTCTTGAACACTAATATCATTTGGATACTAAATACAACCTTTGATATTAATGAAATGTCCAAATACTTCGTCTTTTGATATTAGAATGGAATTAGATGCTTTTAACTCATTTTAATTCTAGAAATAGACCGGTCATCAGGAAAATACTAAAACTTGAACCAGACCCTAATTATGACATCTGGATCAGTATAAAAATACCAGAGACACATTTTAGATCAATAACACCTAGATTTTGACCTAAATCCTAAACTGGGCCAAAATACCATTAATAATGGTGAACTTTGTATTGATGTTGATTATTTGTTATTAATCAGGTGATGATCGGATATCTAGATGAGAAAGAATGATTAGAATTGTCTGAACTCAGGTACATGGGTTTTTATTAAGTATAAGACTAGTTTTCATGAATGCATAATGATATGATGTACTTTGGATGCTTGTGTTTGCATATAAATTCTTGGATGTGTATTAGTAGTATATGCTCCGCAAAACATTAAAGAACACAAAAAAAGAATATAGATGGTTTGTAGCTACTGAGTGGATATATGCTCTCTCTCTCCCTCAATTCTCTCTCTCTTCCTCTAAATATAAGGTCGGCACTCGGTCCCCGTAGCCCAAGGGGCGGGGAAAAATGAAGTGCGACATCTCTCAATCTCCCCTCTAAATATAAGGTCGACACTCGGTCCCCATAGCCCAAGGGGCGGGGAAAAATGAAGTGCGACACCACTTAGTAGTACAAACGCATCAAAAAGGCATCTAAAAATATGTGTGTACCTGATTATCGCTTTAAACAATGTTTTCTTTTACTCTTTCTTTCTCAAGTTATTTCAATTATGCAAACATATTAGTATGTATCTTTCTGCCCATGTACACAACACCTTGTGTGTTGATTCGTTGTTTCACGTATGTTTTAGGTTCAGAACTAGCGTGGGATAAAAGAAAGGAAGTGAGTAGTTGTCCATGTTGTGCCTATTGTATTAAGATCTTGTTAGCATACATGTTCAGACTTGTAGAATTTTCATTCAATATGTAATTGTAATTCATGTTGTAATTTACATGTTGAATGCTGAGAAATGTTATGGTGTTTTTTATATTGAATGTTCATGTATGCATATTATGCTTCCGCATCGCTCTGTGATATAATTTCTAACGTTTTCGGATTTTTTATTCTCATCTTAATGGGGTTTTGAGAAGGTGAAAATCCGGGGACGTTACACCAGAAAATAAGTAGCCCCTCAATAGCAGCCTGTATCACTGTAATCTTCCCTGCCATGGATGTCTTCTGTGTTGGCCATTTGTTAATCATTTCCTCCATTCTATCCATGCAATCCACAAAATCCTTTACTTGTAAGTTACCCCCAGCTAGCGGAAAGTCAAGATACTTTTTTGGAAACTTCCCTTTTTCTACCCCCATAGCCTCCATCAACCTATCCTCCATCTAATAGCAATTTTTGTATAAGAAGAGGTGTGTTTTGTTTGCATTCACACACACTCATGTTTGCTCTTTGAACACTTTTAAGAGATTTTGCAAGTTACAAAGCATGTTTTGTTTTACTTCCACAAAGGCAAACATGTCGTCTACAAAAATAAAATGGGTGAACACATTTGTACCATGGACAGTATATGGTTTTATGTCCTTCTTTTCCTCCGCCAGTCACATCTTCTGAGTGAAGTATTCCATGACGATCACAAATAGGAGTGGAGACAAAGGGTCCCCTTGATGTAACCCATTACCACCTCTAAACATTCCAGTAGATGTACCATTGACCAAAATAGAGAATCTTATAGTCTCAACACACTATAACATCCAGTCATTCCATTGCTCATTGAACCCCATTTGCCACATGATCCACCAAAACTTTTCCCATGTGACATTGTCATATGCTTTGGATACGTCCAGCTTTAGGCAAGCTTCCCTACTACCCCTCATGACATTATAATCTAGTAAGAATTCTCCTACCAATAAAGTGCAATCACTGATGCTCCTACCCATAACAAATGCTCCTTGATTTACAGAAATGAGGTAGGGAAGGACCAATTCCAATCTAGCTGCCAGAAGTTTTGCAATAATTTTGAACTGAGCAACATGATATGGGTCTAAAATTAGCAAGAGAAGATGGTTGACCTATCTTACCATGTTTCCTCCCTCCATGAACTAGTTAACATATTTAACTAGGTCCTTCTTGATGATATCCCATGTTTCCTTATAGAAGTAAGCATTGAAGCCATTAAAACCTGGGGATTTGTTGCTTCCTATGCTAAAAAAAGTGTCTTTAACTCTTTCTCGTCGGTTTTCCTCAACAAAATATTATTATGCGTGCTTGTGAGTGTGGACTTCCACTCTATCTCCTCCTCTTCTATTTCTTTCTCAAAACTTTTGTTATATAAAGAGGTATAGGAATTTACTACTTGTTCTTGTAAGTCTTCCTGCTTATTGACCACCCTGCCTTCTACATCAATCAGCTCAGGTATGATGTTGTCTGCTTCTCTCAACTTCACTATAGTATGGTAGAGCTTGGTACATCTATCCTCATCTGCCGTCCACTTTTCCCTGCTCCTCTTCCAGTAGAGTTTTACCTCTACTTTCTTTAGATCTTGTAGCATCATTTTAAGCTCTCCGTCTTTCTCTATGCATGCCATATTGAGTGGGTCTGATAACAGCTTTTCTCTGACTTCTCTACTTTCTATTTTTGTCTCTTCAAGTAGGTTTGGGATATTCACTTCAGCCTTGGCCTATTTCTTGATGGCAATTTTAATCGCTAGCTTTTTTGCAAAGACAAATATGGGGTTATCAGATACATGTGCATTCCATGCTTCTCTAACAAAATTATTGAATCCTTTCCATTCAACCCAATAATTTAGGAATCAGAACGGTCTCCTTTTCTTCTTCTTTTCTATAATTTGAACTGAGATGGGAGCATGATAGCTTAAATCATATCTTCCTACCTTCACATATACATTAGGAAAGATATGCAGCCATTCATCATTCACCAGTGCTCTATCAAGCTTGCTTGCAATTCTGTCTTCTGGACTTCTCTCATTGTTCCATGTGAAGATATCACCTCCCATCATTGGATGTTCAAATAGCCCTACTTTGTCTATAGTATGGTTGAACGCGTCAATCTCTACGTTCAAAGCTGACCTCTTTTCTCTGCCTGCATACAGACACTATTAAACATCCCCAATCACCAGCCACGGGATAGATACTTGTTTGTATATGTCAACCAGCTCCTCTCATAGATCCAGTCTATATTTTGTGTCATTATGAGCATACACAGTTGTCACCCTCATATGTAGTCCTCCATTATTTAAGCAATCCACAGTAACATGTTGATATGAGATTTGCAGCACTGACACCTGTCAAGTATTCGATTTCTATTCCACGCAAACTCTATCCACGTCACCACATTCTACATCTGTATATGTTCCCATCCATATGCAAATAAATATTTAATGCTATTTTTATTTCTAACCTTTATTTTTGTTTCCACCAAAGCAACCAAAGAGTGTCCACTAGTATCTATCTCCTTCTTCTAGCTCTTGTCACACCCCCTTTGATATTCCATTGTAACATGGACATATCAATGAGTTTTCTGGGATCTAGTGCACCTTGGTGGCTTCTTCTTGTTGTTCCTCCTTATGTCTATTGTATCAGGTTGTTTGGTGAGTTCCTCTTCCTCCTTGTCCAACTCACTCAAAGCCTCAAAGGTGTTGGTTGTCTCTAAGATGGCACCAACCCCTTGTGTAGTAGGTATGCATGGCTTTTTTTTTACCCTTCTTCCTAGTAGTTGAGACAAACTCTCCCTCCTCTAACGCCCCATAGCACGTCTCGGTCGATGCATCTACCTTCTTACTACTAGGACTCACCACATGTTTCTTTGATGATGATTCCCCCTCTTCATGCACTCCATTACTCTCTGGTATGCTTTGTACATTATTGTCCTGGGTCTTTTCTTTCTCCGCCATCGTCTCTTTCCATACTCTTTTTGGTGCCTCTTCCTTTCCAGCTGTTTCCATCACAGTCTTTGACTCACTTTGCTTTGTGCTATGTCCAAAGGTCATACATTTTGAACAGCTAATAGGGACATGATCATAAGCAATTGACACAAGTATTGGATCCTTCCCTTTCACATTGAGCTAGGCAGTGTCCGGTGTGAGTCCTCCTACCTCAATCTCCACCAGTATCCTCAGCTCCTTGCTTTCAAGAGACATATCGTCAATATGTAGGATGCTTCCTGCTCCTGTCGATATGGTTCCTGCCACTTTCCTGGTCCAGGCTTGTCCAAAGGATCTCAAGGTGATCCATGTTGGGATTGTTGCAAAGGCCTCCTTCCGTAGTTCATCGCCATGGGAGTAGTGCTTGGCCACCACCAGTTGTTGATCAAACCACCTTAGATCCATTGCCAGTGTAGCTTCTTTGTCTACAGTGTTAGAGAAATGAACAAGGAAGATGTTGTTATCTATGGACAATAGCTTAGATGAACCTTTTGGTTTCCATGTCCGTCTCACCCATGCCTGAAGGTGTGGGTAGAAAGGTCTCTTCCCCAGTGTGTAGACCATGATAGTGAATTCCCAGATTTTTGTCATCCTTCCAAACTCTTCCTCCTCCAGGTCCACGTGAATTTATCCTTCCTTCATCCTTGTCTTCGGGAACTCGACCGCCTTTTCCTTCTCGGCCCGCAGTTGCTTCATGATATCATTCCAAGCGATCCCCTTCAAACTAGGCCCCTATCTACCTCTTCTCAGTGCCACTCAATGCTCCTCCTCCTTGGCCCTTGAGCGGCCGCTAGGGTTGGGGTTAGACTCAGCGTCGCTCAGCTCAGCTGAACGAACGTTGCGCAGGGGTGGGTGGGGTCAGGGTTTGCAGCGGTGGTGGTGGTTGCAGTGGGGGAGTGAAGGTGGATGCCATCTGACGGGGTAGCCAGGGATGTGCTTAGGTGCCCACTTGGTTGCAAGAGCAGTCGCATGGAGCACAACCCTAGGAGATGGTCGCTAGTTTTTTGTATTGTATATTTTATGTGTATGTATGTATGTATCAGAATCCTAGGTAAATATATTCCAAACCCTGTAAAGGGTACAAAGTTACAAGATACAACCTTATGTGTGGCTTACAACAAATGAGGCCCAAGTAATAACATTATAATAGATCCTAGTTTCTAAAGATAATCGGGTGCAAATCACCCAATTTACATTTAAAATTACCATACAACCCTTGAATATCTTTCTCGATGATGCTAAATAGCTAGATCACGTCCTTCTTTTTCCCAATAATTTTTCCAGAGTTCCTTTCTCTCCATATGGCTTGCACGCAGGAAGTAATACACCACATGTGCATAACTCTTTCGCTCGTAGGCAAATTTTGGATCTATCCAAGTGAAGTAGCGAGACTCTGGTCAGCCACAGCTCCTTGGTTCATCTTCAATTTAGTTCTCCCATTGAGGTATTTCCAATACTTACAGGTGTAGAACAGGTGCTCAAATGCATCTTCACCATCTTCACATAGAAGGCAAGAGGCCTTAACGTCTTGTTTCCATCTTTAGATCTTTTTTAGTGTTGGTAAGTAATCTTTGTAAGCTCTAAACATAGTGAGACTCCATCTCATCCTATGAAAAGGTATTTATAGTACCCCACAACAAACATCTTGAGGGAGCTTCTATTTCCATGTATCCCATACATTCACTTCCTCCATATCAGCACACCATTTAGGCCAGAGCTCCACCATTCTTCTCCATGTTGTAGAAAATCCCCATCTGTGCTTAGGTTCTTCGGTAAGGTTCGAGTTGTATCTTGTATTCATCCATTGTGCCCAAATGGAATCACCTTTCATAATCTTGGTGATCCTTTTTAATGTGTGAAAGTCCACCAAGTCATTCAGAGATTGCAGGTTGAGTCCATCTTCATCAGTTGGAAAGGCTATTCTACCCCAACTTTCTAGGTGTATTGAGCTCCCCCATATAAAATATGTTAACATGATCTCCACTCTTCTTGTCACTGACTTAGGCAGTTCACCCTGGTTCTTTTAGAACCTGATTAGACCCATAGCTGAGCTCCTGACTAACACAAGCATCCCCGCCATTACCATTTTGGTTCTAGGCCACTTAGTGATCTTGTCTTTCAGCTTTTGTAAACACTCATGGAAGTGTTTTCTCCTTAAGTTACCTCCAGTAAGAGGAAACCCCAAGTACTTAGTAGGCCATTGACCTTCTTGTATCCCGATCATCTACATCAATTCATCTTTCTTTCTAAAAGAGACAGAGAAAAAGATATGAGACTTAGTTTCATTTAGTTTCATGCCTAACATTGCCCCAAATGATAAAAGCATCTTCCTAAGGTTAGCAAGGCTTGTTTTCCTTCCTTCTACAAACACCAGGATATCATCCACAAATAAAAAATGAGATAGGACTCTCACCTTCTTGATAGTATATGTTTTGATGCTTCTGTTTGTGATCTTGTCATCCATTAACTTAGTAAAACCTTCCATTGCAATTGTGAATAGCAGTGGTGATAACAAGGCATTGATGAATGCATATTCATCAGGAATTTCAATTACCATCTTGGGACAAATTTGACTCAATGCTTTTAATTTCACTTACTAAATGACAAAATGTGCAAAATTATTTAATTGATCCAATTATCATGATTTTAATTGAAATTATGTTGATTTGATGCAGGTCTTGATGAAGTTGAACAATCAGCTAGGTCCCACCTTCACTCACCCTTAGTCATGACCATTCGGTCTAACAAAACGGTTTCGACCATTCAGTCTGACCAAACGGTTTTGACCATTCGGTCTCACCAAACGATTTTGACCATTCGGGCTGATGAAACAGTTTCGACCATTCGGTCTCACCAAATGGTTTTAACCATTTGGTTTCACCATTCGGTCTCACCATTCGGTCCTGGCCAAACGGTTTCATCCATTCGGTTTCACCATTCGGTCCTGGCCAAACAGTTTCATCCATTCGGTTTCACCATTCGGTCTCACCATTCGGTCCTAGACAAACAGTTTCATCCATTCGGTCTCACCATTCGGTTTTGTCCATTCATTCTCAAGACCAAATGAACATGCTTGCCTCAAAACCATTTGGAGCTGGGAATAGCGAGACCGTTTGCGTAATACCGGTCTGTGAGACCGTTTGAGTAATACCGGTTTGCGAGACCATTTGAGGAATACCGGTCTGTGAGACCGTTTGAAGAGTTCCAGTCTGCGAGACCGTTTGACGCAACTGCGAGACCGTTTGGGCACCTAGCCTCCAAAACCATGAAGAGCAGTCTACCTCAAAACCATTTGCAGTAGCCTATCCACGAGACCGTTTGATAAAGTAGCACGCACCAAGACCGTTTGGTCAGTTGTTCAAAACAGTATAAATATCCAAGACCAAATGGAGTAGAGTTGACCGTTTGCTCAATGCATGAAGATCGAATTGATGGATATGCATGAAGAACGTTTAAGTTAGCTGCTACATGGGACTGAATGACCACTTGCATGCAAACTGTATGAAAAGAAAAAAAGTGCAGACCGTTTGAAATAACCAAGTAGCAGACTGAATGAAGGAAATGTTAAGACCGTTTAAGCCAATAACACCCAAACCATTTGGAACAAATATTTTACAAAACCGTTTGAGCAAAAATATCCCCCAAACCGTTTGGACTAGAAATACACCAAAAATATGAGGACCAGTCTGGTGCCTATAAATAGGACCAGTAAGGCCCGCTTTGGGGGATCGGTTCTGGGACACCGACAGGCTGCATGTATATAGGTCCGATCCAGATCCAGTTCCATCCACGCCAGTTTTACTCCACCTACTGCCTGTGCTGCAACTAAGGAGAGTGAAAAGAGAAGGAAGACTGAGCGAGAGAGGCTATCTAGTCTATCTTGGCATCTCCTGTTTCGCGTCCAGATCTGCTCCAACATGACGTAGAAAAACCGCATCATCTTCATTGAGCTGCAACTACCTTCTGCACCGAGTTTATGGCAGATTTCTCTCTCTTTCTCATTCTTCTTATTTCTCACATCATGAGCGAGTAGTTCCCTTTTGTCGGGGTGCGGGAACTAGCCCAACTTCCCATGCAATCATGTTCTTTTGTTAAACTTTCCATGGCAATGTATATAGCTTTTCATTTCGTTGTTAATCATTATATTCGTAGTTAGATTAATTGTTTGCTTTCATCTTTGTTCTTCCTATGTTGTGAGAACTTCTATATGTAGGATTGAATGTCGTTTAACAAGTTGACTCACAAACTTGAAATAGAATGGTATTCCTTGAGGTCGTAAGTGTATGATCCGTGAGAGTACGAGCCATCTAGCCTTCGGTGACGCTTCTGTCTACCTAACGCTTGTATAGGGGGTTCACAACCTTAGTTGTATTTTGTATTTTCTTGTTAATCGTCGATGTTTGCTCGTATATTAAACACATGCTTGCTTATAGATTAATGCAGTTGACTCCCAAACTAGAAATAGAATGGGATTTCTTCGAGGTCATAAGTGTATGATCAGTGAGGGGACGAGCCATCTAGCCTTCAATGATGCTTCTGTGTGCCTAACGCCTGTATAGGGGGCCCACAACCTTCCTTAGATTTTTGTATCTTTGGAGCCATAAGTAAGTGATCCGGATGGTGACGAGCCATTTGATGCCTAAGGTGATGCTAACGCAAACCTAATGCCTGTATGGGGGGTTTTGCTGCAGCTCTATTTGGATAGTTATATCTTGCCTTGATGTTTTTTGTTTAGATGTGTTTGTATGCATAGCGGTGGTGAAACCCGATACCACCCCAGCGATTCAATATCATTGATCTAAATCCAACTTTAATTCAGCTTTTACTTTCTTGCAATTAGTTTAATCAAACTCAAATCAACCAATCGTTTTAAATATTAGTCTTAACTCGAACTAAACTAGACTAACAAGGATTCTTAAAAATGTTGGCCTTCGAGTTCGATCCTTAACTATACTGTGATTAGACCCATCCACTTGCGGGTGGTATAATTGCACTTTGGTTTTGGTAAAAGCTCGTGGATTTCAACCCCGAGTGAGTTTGGTAGTGCGATAAAATCCCACGTCAAATTTTAGTGCCGTTGTCGGGGACAACGGAATCAGTTAGTCAAATCTAGTTCTTTTGAGGCTAATCTAGGATTTTAATTTTCTTTTGATACAATCGATCATCCACTTGAATTTTGTCTCTACTCCGTGGTTCTCACTTTTGAAATCTTATTTCAAGTACAACCCAAAGCATAGTGCATGCACCGTTCGGATAGCCCCGGACTAACAGCGAGCTTTGATCCCGAGATAGACAGAACTTTTCATCGTCAGATCAGAGAAAATCAAGCAAGGATGGCTCAAGAAGAAGAAGTAGCCTGAAGGGTGGCTCAAGACATCAATGCGCAGAGAGAGAGGCTCATGCAAGAAGCCAGAGCCACAGTTCAAGAAGAAATCCTAGCAGCGCAAGCAGCAGCACAAGCAGCTGAACTACAAAAGGATCTTAGAGATTTCTCAATCCTGAAAGCTGTGAATGTTCATCATCTAGTACAACCTCCTCTCATCAACGCTCCTAATTTCGAGATAAGAGCTCATTGGATCACCCTTCTTCAGAACATCCCATTCTATGAAAAACAAGGTGAAGATAGCCAAGAACATCTTCTGAGATTTATTGATCTATGTGCTATGAAAAAACAAAATGGAGTCACAGACGATGCCATTCGACTCCGTCTCTTCAAGTATTCCCTCGTTGATAGAGCTATAAGTTGGTACAATTCGCTGCAAAGTGAAACACCCATCACCACCTGGGAACAACTCCAAAATGTGTTTCTAGAGAAATTCTATCCTCCATATCTCACATATGAAATTAGAGGCTGAATAACAAATTTCACTCAAGTCCCTGGAGAAACTCTTGCTGGAGCATGGGATAGATATAAAGAGCTACTACGCAAGTATCCACACCATGGAATTCCTAAGAATCAGCTCATCAAAATTTTCTATAGGGGTGTGGATGACGATATCAAGAGATTCTTAGACTTCTCGTCTGGAGGAAATTTCATGCGTCAAAGCTATGACAACACATGGAGGGTCGTCACCCTTGGAGCAGAAAATCAATCCAATTGGGGTAGATCTGTAGGTAAAGGAGTCTTGAAAGTAGTTATGGTTGAAGCTACTCTCGAGTACAAGTCTATCGCTGAAACCTTAAAACTCTTAGTTGCTGAGCAAGACCACATTGAATCATCTCTTACTGCTATTGGAAGAGGACGTTTGCCCAATCGATAACAAGAACAGATCAAGTCAGCTTCATTATTCTATGAAGCATGTAAAAGTACTGATCATTCCACATTAGCATGTAATGTTATTTACGATGATGTTCTAAGCAACGTATGTGGACAAGGAGATAATGGCCAAATGGAGAATCTTAATGATGTTAGTACCATCCCTGGTCAAAGTTACTACAATCTGAATTCGAATAGGAATCATCCAGGATTTCAATATGGAAACCCCTATAGAGCAGTAAACTCACATCAATTTGGTTCGAACAACCAGCCACAAGGCCCACCAGGATTCCAGTACAATCAACAACAGAATTTTGGAAATCAAGGAAAATTTAAGGAAACTTTCATAATAGAAACTTCAATAATTATCAAAACAACTCCCAGTACCAGAGTCTTAACCAAGTTCCTTATCAACAACAAGGACAACAAGCAGGTCCAGTTTCTCCTGATGACAAACTATCAGCCATTGAAAATATGTTGCAAACTCAGCAAACTATGATAGCTAACCAACAAGCTCAGCAAAAGGCTATTGAATCCCAACTAGATCAACTTGCAGCTAGCATCAAGCCACCAACTGGGGTTTTTACTGGCCAACCCGAGAATAATCCTAAGCATCCTGAACAATTGAAGGCAGTCACCACCAGATCAGGAAAAGACTATTCTGATCCTCCTATCAAGACACCTGTGGTTGTTACTAATGAGGATGATCCTGTGATCATTCAAGACTCAACAACACCAGAGTTTCAACCAGAAGAACCAGTAATTGATGATAAGACAGATAAGGAAAGTCTTGAGAAACCTATTGATGAAGAAATTGAAACACCAGAACCTGATATTTCTATATACAAGCCTCGTAAATTGTTCCCTGCTCGTTTAAGGCAAACAAAGTTGGATACTTGGTTCAATAAGTTTAAAGAAGCTATGAAGAAACTCCATGTTGATATACCTTTTTTGGATGTGCTAGCTGAGATACCAGCTTGGACAAAGTACTTAAAGTCACAATTGACCAGGAAATATATAACTGAAGAATATGAGACAGTCAAGTTAGCTAAAACCACTTCGGATATCATCCAGAGTAAGATGCCAAACAAGTAGAAAAATCTAGGATCTTTTGGGATTTCCTGCCATATCAGTGATTCTTCATGCAAGAAAGGACTAGCAGATCTTGGTGCTAGCATCTCCATCATGCCACTCAACCTTTGCAAAAGGCTAGGGTTTGCTGAAATTCTTCCAACTGGCATGACCATACAACTCATAGACAATTCGATAAAATGCCCGTTAGGAATTATTGAGGATGTACCTGTCAAGGTAGGGAAAGATTCTTATGTTCCATGTGACTTTGTCATCATGGACATAAAAGAGGATGCCAGATATCCTCTCATCTTTGCACGTCCTTTCCTCGCCACTGCAAAAGTTCTAATTGATGTTGAAGCAGGAACATTGCTTCTCAGTCTTGGTAAAGAAACCCTCGAATTCAAAGTTTTTGAAAGCATGAGAAGACCAAGTATGCAAGAAGAAGTTTATCTGATTGACTGCATTGAACAAATATCACTCCTTACACAAGAGGGATATGAACAAGACGATCATTTAGAAGTGACTCTAGCAAACCCCTCTGCTGATAACTCCATCAGTGAGCAAGTATAAGAGTGTGTTCTTGACCTTGACACTACCCAAGAAGATCCCTAAGCTACGTTTGAAGGACTCAAGGCAGTGGAAGCTACTGAAGAAACTTGCAAAAAACCAGAGTCCCCCGAAATGAAGCCCCTACCTGAGGGACTGAAGTATGTGTTTTTGGATGATCTCAAGGTTTGTCCAGTAATAATAAATTCCGATCTTACAACCGAACAAGAAGATAAACTCCTGAAAGAATTAAAGGAAAGAGAGAAAGCCATCGGCTATAAAATGAGTGACATCACTGGGGTTAGTCAAGCGTTGTGTATGCATAAGATCCCTATGATGGAAGATCACAAGACAACTATTGAACATCAACGGAAACTGAATCCAAATATGAAGGAGGTAGTCCGTAAAGAGGTCACTAAACTACTCAGTGCTGGAATTATCTATCAGACTCACCATGGGTGAGCCCAATGCATGTAGTCCCGAAGAAAGGCGGAACAACTATGATACAAAATAAAAACGATGAACTCATCCCCACCCGAACAATCACAGGGTGGAGGATTTGCATTGATTATAGGAAGTTGAACAAGGCAACTCGAAAGGATCACTTTCCAATGCCTTTTCTTGATCAAGTATTAGAGCGGCTGGCTCATCAAGAATACTTTTGTTATCTCGATGGTTACTGTAGATTCTACCAAATACCTATACATCCAGATGACCAGGAGAAAACCACTTCCACCTGCCCATTCGGAACATACGCATTTAGAAGAATATTGTTTGGCCTCTGCAATGCACCGACAACTTTATAGCATTGCATGGCTGCCATATTCACCGGTCTCACTGAAACCATTATGGAAGTTTTCATGGATGATTTTTCTGTATATGGAGATTCATTCGATTCATGTCTAAAACACCTCTCCCTGTTCCTCAAATGATGTGAAGAAGCACATCTTGTGCTGAATTGGGAGAAGTGTCATTTTATGGTAAAGGAAGGCATTGTCTTGGGCCATAGGGTCAGTAATCGAGGTATTGAAGTAGATAAGGCCAAGATTGAAGTGATTTCCAAGATCTCTATCCCTATCAATGTAAAGGAGGTTCGAGAATTCCTAGGACATGCAGGATTCTATAGACGGTTTATAAAGGACTTCTCAAAGATGACCAAGCCAATGACAAATTTGTTCTAAAGGATGTTGAATTCAATTTTGACGAAGAATGTGTTAAAAGCTTCAACACATTGAAGCATGCCCTTACAACCACACCCATCATTAGAGCTCCCGATTGGGACCACCCTTTTGAAATCATGTGTGATGTAAGCGATTATGTTGCAGGTGCTGTCTTGGGCTATTGTATAGAAAATAAACATTATGTGATCTATTATGCATTAAAGACCGTAGATGAAGCTCAGAGGAATTATGCTACTACTGAGAAAGAACTTCTGGCTGTCGTGTATGCCTTTGACAAGTTCAAATCCTACCTAATTGGTTCAAAGGTCATTGTCTACACAGATCATGCTGCCATTCGTTACCTTCTAGCAAAGAAAGATGCAAAACCTAGGTTAATAAGATGGATTCTCCTTCTGCAAGAATTTGATCTAGAGATTAGAGATAAAAAGGGTACAGAGAATGTTGTAGCAGACCACCTCAACTGCATCCACACTCTGGATACCAAGAAGATTCCGCTCAGTGATTCCCTTCTAGATGATCAGCTAATGAAGGTCTCAGAAGCTACACCATGGTACTCGGATTATGTGAACTATCTTGTCGCTGGGGTCATCCATCCTCAATGCATTGGAAATGCACTGAAGAAATTTATACATGATGTAAAACAGTATTACTGGGATGATCCATACCTCTTCAAATTATGTGTTGATGATCTATACAGACTGTGTATTGCTGAGGAAGAAGCTCAACTCATCTTGGAGCAATGTCACTCAGGACCAATTGGAGGACATATGAGCTCTAAAAAGAATGCCTTGAAGGTTTTGCAATGTGGATTCTTCTGGCCAACCATATCCAAAGATTCCTACGACTTTGTCCTATCATGTGACAAATGTCAAAGTTCTGGAAATATAATAAAGAGAGATGAGATGCCGCTGAATCTATGGCAAGAAGTAGAGATATTCGATGTTTGGGGGGTGGACTACATGGGTCTATTCCCATCTTCTCGTGGATTTTCATACATCCTAGTGGCGGTGGACTACGTATCAAAATGGGTTGAAGCCATGCCAACCGTCACTAGTGATTCCAAACCAGTCATCAAATTATTCAAGGATATTATTTTTCCCCACTTTGGTGTCCCACGCACGGTGATATCCGACGAAGGTTCCCATTTTCTTGAAAGAAGCTTTGAAGCATTGCTAAGAATGTATGGTGTTACTCACAAGGTAGCCTCACCTTACCATCCACAGATAAGTGGAAAGGTGGAGGTTTCTAATCATCAACTCAAGGGTATCTTGGAAAAGATAGTAGGTCGCAATTGGAAAGATTGGTCAGTGAAAATCAACAACGCATTATGGGCCTATCGAACTGCTTATAAAACTCCCCTCGGGACTACACCTTTTCGATTAATATATGGAAAGGCTTGCCACCTGCCAGTAGAACTGGAACACAATGCATGGTGGGCAATAAAACAACTGAATTTTGATATGAAAGAAGCAGGCCAAGCCAGGATTCTACAACTCCAAGAGCTGGACAAACTCAGGATGAAAACTTATGAGAATGCACGAATCTACAAAGAACACACAAAACTTTGGCATTATGGTCATTTGAAAAGAAAAGACATACAAGTGGGAGACCAAGTTCTGATATTGAACTCAAGGATGAAGTTATTCCCAGGGAAACTCCGCTCTCGCTGGTCTAGACCGTACATTGTCAAAAGCATATCCCCTCATGGTGCTTTCTCTTTATGGAGTGAAAAGTCAGGTGAAATCATGGCGAATGGTCAATGTTTGAAAAGATATTTCACCACATCCGAAATAAGCTCTGAAGCAATAATAGATCTCTCCAATCCAAAGGAACCACCATGAAGCTAAAGATATCAAGTCGAGACATCAATGTAAAATAAAGGCGCTTGTCGGGAGGCAACCCGATAAATAAAATTTGTATTTAGTTTTAATTTTCAATTAGGATTTTTCTTTAATTTTGTTTTTACCTTTTAGATAATTTTACACTAAACAAAATTGCATAGCAAGATGCTATTTTGAGTTCTGATTGGTCTTCATTTTTTAGATTTTCATATGAAGGATGCAAGCTTATTGGAATGCAACCACATCTGGTGGTCCAAACGGCATGCAAATTCCCCTCCATCTCAGATTTAGAGTTTTCTCAGGATGAGAAAATTTCTAAGTTCGGGGTGGAGGGTGGGTGGTACAAATCTTACTTTCCACATTTATCGTCACATTTTTTACCAAAAGCATTTTTGACCAAAATTTTCAAAAAAAATTCAAAATTTTAAAGTTTTTCAAAGAAATTCGAACAGATACGAGATGAAATTTTGACTCTTTTTCATTTCAATCTTATGCATTTCTAATCACTATACCCTCCTTATCCGAAGTAGATCCTCAAAAGGACCTTCTTCTGAAAACTAGCCTTTTTATTGAAATCATCTTGTGAAGCTTATGAATCCTAACATCATGATACTTATGCAAAAATGACAAGTGTCTGTCAAACTGATAGGGATCAAACACATCGTGCTTCCTAACTGACTAGTGGAACAATAGCATGGAATACCCACCGGATCCTCATCAATCCATTATTTGAGCAGAGTACGATAAAGAGAATGACATGGTGCACGGAATTGTAAATCAAGTTGCTTTCTGATCTGAACTCTCTTCTACACTTCTTCCATCATCTTCGTACCCCTCCATCCGTCAAAAAGAAACAAAAATAGACAAAATAGTGCAAAACCCTAAGTTCGGGGTGGCACGCCACTTCCCTCTATATATCAACTTCTTCCTTACCCCTCGAAAATTTACAGGGGCGTACCACCAACAATGCAATCTCGAGTCGAATAGAGGAGAGATTTGCACACAAAAAGATGCCAAAGTGCACATAAAAAGAAATGTAATCTCGAGTCGAATAGAGGAGAGATTCACACAAAAAATGCAATAAATGAAATTGCAAAGCAAAGAAAAAGAAAATCTCAAGTCGAATAGAGGAGAGATTTACTTCTTCCCTCCATACCACCATTCACTCCATTTTCTACCTAATGGCACAATGCATGCCCCCACTATCCTGAAAAACACCAGTGTCAGATCAGATGCACACTTGTTGTTCTGCATGTATCTCTAGACTCTTGCAAAAATCTTTGACATGCTTATTGTTAGAAAAAGTGAGGAGTAAGTGATATTAGAAAGTGAACTCGGGTATGAAGATATGGTAAGATGTGTTCAGTGATCTCAGGAAGTTGAGATATTGAGTCATACTCAGTAGAAAGAAAACAATCATGATGTGAAGATGAAGCAATCACACGAATTGAAAGTATTCATTTGGTGACTTTCAGATTTTGTGTTACTCTAGGATGAGCAACGTTTAAGTTCGGGGTGTTTTGATGAATGCATATTCATCAGAAATTTCAATTACCATCTTGGGAGAAATTTGACTCAATGCTTTTAATTTCACTTACTAAATGACAAAATGTGCAAAATTATTTAATTGATCCAATTATCATGATTTTAATTGAATTTATGTTGATTTGATGTAGGTCTTAATGAAGTTGAACAATCAACTAGGTCTCACCTTCACTCACCCTTGGTCCTGACCATTCGGTCTGACCAAACGGTTTCGACCATTCAGTCTGACCAAACGGTTTCGACCATTCAGTCTGACCAAATAGTTTCGACAATTTGGTCTGACCAAACAGTTTTGACATTCGGTCTCACCAAATGATTTCATCCATTCAGTTTCACCATTCAGTCTCACCATTTGGTCCTAGCCAAACGGTTTCATCCATTCGGTCCTAGCCAAACGGTTTCATCTATTTGGTTTCACCATTCGGTCTCACCATTCAGTCCTGGCCAAACAGTTTCATCCATTCGGTCTCACCATTCAGTTTTGTCCATTCAGTCTCAAGACCAAATGAACATGCTCACCTCAAAACTATTTGGAGCAGGGAATAGCGAGACCATTTGAGTAATACCGGTCTGCGAGACCATTTGAGTAATACCGGTCTGTGAGACCATTTGAGGAATATCGATCTGCGAGACCGTTTGAAGAGTGTCAGTCTGCGAGACCGTTTGACGCAGCTGCCAAACCGTTTGGGCACCTGGCCTCCGAAACCATGAAGAGTCGTCTGCCTGAAAACCATTTGCAGTAGCCTATCCACGAGACCGTTTGATAAAGTAGCACGTACCAAGACCGTTTGGTCGGTTGTTCAAAATTGTATAAATATCCAAGACCAAATGGAGTAGAGTTGATCGTTTGCTCAATGCATGAAGACTGAATTGCTGGATGCGCATGAAGAATGTTTGAGTTAGCTGTTGCATGGGACTGAATGAGCACTTGCATTCAAACCGTATGAAAAGCAAAGCGCAGACCGTTTGAAATAACCAAGAAGCAGACAGAATGAAGGAAATGTTAAGACAGTTTAAGCCAATAACACCCAAACCGTTTGGAACAGATATTTTACAAAACCGTTTGAGAAAAAATATCCCCAAACCGTTTGGACTGAAAACACACCAAAAACGTGAGGACCAGTCCAGTGCCTATAAATAGGACCAGTAAGGTCCCCTTTGGGGGATCGGTTCTGGGACTCCGACAGGCTACCTGTACACATGTCCGATCCAGATCCACTTCCGTCCACGTCAGTTTCACTTCACCTACTGCCCATGCTGCAACCAAGGAGACTGAGAAGAGAAGGAAGACAGAGCGAGAGAGGTTGTCCGATCTATCTTGGCATCTCTCGTTTCGTGTCCAGATCTTCTCCGGTACGACATATAAGACCGCATCATCTTCACCGAGCTGTGAGTACCTTCTGCACTGAGTTCATGGCAGATATATCTCTCTTTCTCATTCTTCTTATTTCTCACATCATGAGCGAGTAGTTCCCCTTCGCCGGGGTACGGGAACTAGCCCCGCTGCCCATGTAATCATATTCTTTTATTAAACTTTCCATGACAATGTATATAGATTTTCATTTCGTTGTTAATCGTTATTCTCATAGTTAGATTAATTGCTTGCTTTCATCTTTGTTCTTCCTATGTTGTGAGAACTTCTATATGTAGGATTGAATGTCGTTTAACAAGTTGACTCCCAAACTAGAAATAGAATGAGATTCCTTGAGGTCATAAGTGTCTGATCCGTGAGGAGACGAGTCATCTAGCCTTCGGTGATGCTTCTGTCTACCTAACACCTATATAGGGGGTTCACAACCTTAGTTGGATTTTGTATCTTCTTATTAATAGTTGATGTTTGCTCGTATATTAATCACTTGCTTGCTTATCGATTAATATGGTTGACTCCCAAACTAGAAATAGAATGGGATTTCTTCGAGGTCGTAAGTGTATTATCTGTGAGGGGATGATCCATCTAGCCTTCGGTGACACTTCTGTGTGCCTAACACCTGTATAGGGGGCCCACAACCTTCGTTGGATTTCTATATCTTTGGAGCCGTAAGTAAGTGATCTGGATGGTGACGAGACATATGATGCCTAAGGTGATGCTTACACGAACCTAACGACGTATGGGGGGCTTTGCAGTAGCTCTATTTGGATAGTTATATCTTGCCGGGATGTTTGATGTTTAGACGTGTTTGTATGCGTAGCGGTGGTGAAACCTGATACCACCCCAACGATTCCATATCATTGATCTAAATCCAACTTTAATTCAACTTTTACTTTCTTGCAATTAGTTTAATCAAACTCAAATCAATCAATCATTTTAAATATTAGTCTTAACTCGAACTAGATTAGACTGACAAGGATTCTTTAAAATGTCCTTTGGGTTCGATCCTTAACTATATTGTGATAAGACCCGTCCTCTTGCGGGTGGTGTTATTGCACTTTGGTTTTGGTAAAAGCTCAGGGATTTCAACCCCAAGTGAGTTTGTTAGTGTGATAAAATCCCACATCAGTCACCCTGCCTAAGGTCATTTGAGCTGTGGAAGAACCCTTCAGAGTTACCATTGATCAAGAGTGAAAAGGAGGTTGTGGTGACACACTGTTGAATCATCCTAATCCATGAACTACAGAATCCACATCCTTCAAGACATCTCTATATATATGGCAAATTAACTCTGTCATACGCCTTGGTGATGTCTAATTGAAGACAAGAAGAAGGTGTACTCCTCATCACATTGTAGTTTAAGGTGAAATATGAAGCTAACATGGCACAATCTTCAATCCTTCTCCCTTTTATAAAAGCACCCTGATTAGGCAAGATGATTTTGGGTAGAATGAATGACAATATGATGGTTATTATCTTCATTATGATCTTATAGAGGATTGAGCAGCAAGATATGGGTCTATAATCAGTTGGCGTGGACACTATCTCCTTCTTAGGTATCAATGCAAGGAACACGTGGTTGATTTGCTTAACCATGTTACCTCCATTGAAAAACCAATAGATAGCTAATACTAGAGATCTGCTAATAGTTTCCCAATTATGTCTGAAGAAATGGCCATTAAAGCCGTCAGGACCTGGGATTTTATCTGGACCTATGCTCCAAAGTGCACTTTTTATTTCTACTTCCCCTGGGATGCTACACATCATATCATTATCTTCCTCAAAAATGATCTTCTGCCATTGAATGTCTTCCAACTGGCTATCAACATTTGGTTTTTTATAGAGCTCATTGAAGAAACTGGTAGTTTGTTGGATGATATCCTCTTCATTATTGATGAAGTTACCCTCTGCATCATATAACTCAGTGATGGTATTCACCGCCTCTCTTCTCTTCACAATCGAGTGATATTATTATGTGTTACGATCACCATTCTCAATCCAATTCACTCTACTCCTTTGCCAGTAATATATTTCTTCAGCTTTATATATCCAGTTGATTGATTATGTCATGTGTAATTTTCTCATCTTCAATCAGTTCTTGATCCAGTGGGTTTCTTCTCAGTGCCTTCGCAATTTCATTCCTCTCACCTCTTTCCTTTCGGATCTGATTATGTAAGTTCATATAGTTCTTTGACCAGCTCTTGAGAGCAAGCTTCATGTTCTTTAACCTCTGGTTGAAACAGAATAAGGGGTTGCCTAGAACCTCTTCACTCCATGCCTTTTTGATGATATCTTTACAACTGGGCCATTCTTTCTAGTAGTTAAGAAAATGAAAAAGTTTCTTTTTCTTGGTGATCTCCCTCAGATTAACCTGTAAAGCTGCATGGTCATAAAATCACAATGATAATAGTTTAGTTTTTTAGCCTGGAAGCTCTCTAGCCATTCATCATTTCCAAAAGCCCAGACCAATTTGCAAGAAATTTGTTTAGACATTTTCAAATTGTTATGCTAAGTGAAGGCATCCTCCCCAATCATTGGTAGCTCAGTAAGGTTGGCTTTATCGATTGCATTGGATACTTCTCTTCCTCCCACTTTTTCTTCTCTTTTTCTGATGTTGTTCAAGTCACCGGAAACTAACTAAGGTAGATTAATTCCCGCTGATAACTTTTCAAATTTATTCCAAAGATCAATTATCTGGTTCATCTGGTTCCTTGTGTATACTACTGTAATGATGATAATCAACCTACCTTTATTAATACATCTTGTTGTTATCTGTTGATCATCCATGTCTAACAACATGAGATCCCAAGATTTAGGATTCCACCCCAAGTATACTTATCTATTGGGCGAGAAGTCATGGTTAGATATCCACTTCCAACCAGTATGTAACATCCTACTCATCAGATCCTTGCATTAAGTTTTTATTTTAGTCTCTACAAAACCTGCATTGGAAGCTTGAATAATAAGAATTACTTGTCTCACCTCCCTCCTTTTTTGTGGCTTATAGGAGCCATGAACATTGGACATAAAGAAGGCCATTACTGACCTCTATTGGATGATCGAGTCTTATGTGTCTTGGGCACCCTAGAACTAGCTCCCACTTTTGTGGATCTCTTATCCTTTTCACTTGCTATGTTTAAACAACCATCCTCTTCATTGAGTTTGTCAATTTCAATGACAACATCTGAACTAAGATTCTGAAAACTATTATGTGTAGGAATCTTGTCAATTGTAGTACCTTTTTCCTTCAGAGGTGAAACTTTCTCCTTATCTTTATCTTTGTTTGGATCTTTCCTGGTTACCTTCTTCCATTCCATCTTTGAGTTATCCTTCTGTTGCGCTGCTTTTTGCTTTTCCACTCTATCTGCTTCATGAAGTGGACAGTCCTCTTCTTCGTGACTAAACACTTTACATTCCAGGCATCTCTTCGGTAGATATGGGTATTCTCTACAAGGATTGGGTCTTTCTTTGTAAGATTAATCCAGATCTCCTTTGGAGGTTCCTCCTCAGCATCTATCTCAACCAGTGCCTTGGCTTTCCTAAAGATTCTTGATGTAAAGACCATAAGTCTACCCTCAGAAGCTTGCCCATCTAGAAGTGACGATCCCTACTGCCTTCTCCAACCAGTTTCTACCCATACTGTGTATCTTAATCCATACAGGTATGGAACTGAACATTTCCTTTCTAAAGATCATCCCCTATGTGATGTTCCTTCACCACCACCAGATGATCATCAAACCACCTCGGGCCCATGTTGATGACTTTTTTTGTCTTGTTCATCATTGAAGAGAATAAGGAAAAACTTATTTGGCTTCGAGTAGAGATCGAATCCTCCCTTCGGGTTCCATACTCTTCTGATCCAGGATAGGAAGTGGTAATAGTATGGTCTCTTCCCCATTACATATATGGAAATTGTATGTTCCCAGGTCTTCACCATCACCATGTAAGTTTCGTCATCTATAGTGATGAACCTTTTACCCTCAATCACCGGAGGATTGTACTGATGGCTAGGCTTGAACTGATCAGCGCGGCCAAGTACCTTTGACCATGGTTTCTTAGGTCCATCTCCATTGGTTTCTCCCATGTTGGGGGGGAAGACAAGCTTCCCCTCCATCACTACATGAGAGAGCCTCAGATCACCATCGAGATTGCCATAGCTATCTAAACCCTAAGCATGCATTTATGTATGTATGTATGTATGTATGTATGTATGTATGTATGTATGTATGTATGTATGTATGTATGTATGTATGTATGTATGTATGTATGTATGTATGTATGTATGTATGTATGTATGTATGTATGTATGTATGTATCGGAATATGGTAAATTTTTATTCTGAATCCCCAATAAAGTTGGGAAAAATTACATAGTAGCCCCTGCACGCTACTAAACAAAAACATAAAAGAAGAGAAAAGTTCCTATACATTGAGCCTATGAATAAGAACTTTACAAATTTTTTCCCCAATATATTTAGTGCTATTTGTTTTTGCCTTATGCTTCCTTGAGTTCCTTTCTTTCTAGGTGTAGTAGTATACTGCAGACAAGGCTGTCAGTAGCTTCTTCTTCTGTATGTTGAGGCTTGGGCCAAGTGTAGAGATCATCTCTTTAGTGGATAAGAGCTGTAAATGACTGAGTTTTGTTCGTGCACAGATATGACTCCATAGAGTAGTGATGAATAGGCAGCTGTGAAAGAGATGGTCATGCGTTTCTGGTCCTTCATTACGAAGCAGACATTGGGTGGGAGAGGCGCCAGGATACCATCTATCAAGTTTATCCAAAGTGGGGAAGGAGTCAAAAGCAGCTCGGTACATGCAAAGACTCCATTTGGGGATCTCAAACTCATTCCATATATATTTAGTGAAGTGTTGAGTAGGAGGCTGTGAGCTTCCTCGAAGCTTTTCCAAGCTCCATGGATCAGGACTGTTGCTACAGATTTGGTTACCAGAAACATTGCTGCCGAAATTGTATTTGATTTGCCTCCAAATGCTTGACATCCGATTGATGACTCAAGAATAACCTTCTCTGGTGGAAGGTTCAAAGTCCAGACCTTTGGGATAACGTTTCCGCATCCATTGTGCCCCAGTGGAAGACCCCTACTGGAAGTTGATGATGCACTTGATAGTGCCCCAATTTGCTATTTCCGCAGGAGTTTTCAGACCTACTCCGCCTTCATCTTTGTGTTTAGCTAATCTTGAATACTTCATGGCATGTGTGCCTCCTGCCCAAATGAAGTTGGAAAGTGTCATCTCAATGCGTTCGAGCACAGCAGGTGGGATTTCACCCTGTTGTACCCAATAAATGAGGAGACCTTCAAGGACACTTTTGGTTAATGTGATCCTGCCTGCCATAGAAGTTTTGTTCAGAGGCCAGTGGGAAATCATGGATTCAACCTTGTCCGTGCACTCTGTGAAGTCTTTAACTTGAGGTTTACCACCTGTTAAGGGGAACCCTAGATACTTGGTGGGAAGAGGAGAGATATGCATCTTCAGAGAAACTTCAATGTCATTCTTAATATGTTCACAGTTGGAAGAGGTAAAGACCTGCGTTTTATCCTCATTGATGTGAAGCCCAGTTTGAGTTCCGAATCTATGAAGCAGCTCCTTCAAATTTAACAGGTACTTAGGTTTCGGTTCTAAGAAGACAAGGACGTCGTCTGCAAATACAAGATGACTCATTATCTTCGTGCCCCTCACAGTATAAGTAGCTATGTCCTTGTTGTCTTCAGCCTGCTTCATTAGTTGAGAAAAGTATTCCATAATGATAGTGAAAAGCAAAGGAGATAATGGATCTCCCTGCTCAAGCCATTAGAGGCTTTGAATATGCCATTAGGGGTGTCGTTCACTAGCACTGAATAGCTGACAGTAGTGACGCATTGCTAAATGAGTGAGATCCAAATGGTGGAAAACCCCATCTCCTTCATTATCTGCCAGAGTTTGACCCAGCGAACACTATCAAAAGCTTTAGAGACGTCGAGCTTCATACAAACCTTCTTATGGCCTCTCTGAACATTGAAATCAAGCATAAATACTCCTGCTAGGAGTGCACAGTCTGAAATACTTATGTCCTTGATGAAGGCACCTTGGGCATCTGAGATGAGAGAAGGAAGAACTAGCTTGAGACGTTCAGCTAGGATGTTTGCCAAGATTTTGTATTGAACGTTACAACAGGCAATGGGCCTGAAGTCAGCCAAGGAAGCAGTAGATTTCTTCTTAGGAATGAGCGTGAGAAAGGCATGGTTGACTTGCCTGAGCATATTACCTCCTTTCATAATCCAGTTGATGTTGTTAAAGAGATCAGTTTTGATTGTCTGCCAAGCTTCTTTGTAGAAGTGGACATTGAACCTGTCAGGTCCTGGGGACTTATTAACCCCAATGCTCCAGACAACATCTTTCAGTTCCTCCATGTTAATATCCCTGCAAAGAATATTATTATGAGAGCTAGTAAGCTTGTACCTCCAGCTAAGATTTTCGTTCTGCAGAAGGGGAGTGTCTTCTTGTTGCTTGTTGAAAAGAGCTTTGTAGTAATCATTAGCTTGAATCTCTAAATCTTCCTGGCTGTTAACTACTTTGCCTTCATCATCAATCAGTTCAGAAATAGTATTATGTGCTTCATGTTTCCTTATTGTGTTGTGATAAAGCTTAGTGTTGCGGTCCCCATCTGCTATCTAGGACAGTCTTCTACGCTGCCAGGCGTAGTTTTCTTCAGCTTTTTTTAGGTCTTCTAGCTGCGCTTTCATCTTCACTTCTTCTTCAATAAGTTGACTGTTGAGAGGATCAGTGAGAAGAGAGTTCCTGATAGTGATAAGTTCTTTTTTGGATTTAGAAATAAGCTCAGGGATATTGACATGTTTCCTGGACCATCGTTTCAGAAGATATTTGGCTTTCTTAAGCTTTTTAGTGAAGACGAACATGGGGTTTCCTTCTATTTCTTCGGTCCAAGCTTCTTGGATGATGTCTGAGTAACCACTCCAAGTGGTCCAAAAGTTTTTGAAACGGAAAGACCTAGCCTTCTTCTTCTTTTCCTGAACTTGCATGATAAGTGGTGTGTGATCACTTATGTCAGCACCCACTACCTTGACATGGGAATGCGGGAGAACTTGAAGCCATTGGATGTTGACAAGAGCTCTGTCGAGCTTACTGGCGATTCTTTTGTCAGGTTTACCTTCATTGTTCCAAGTATATATGATATTCCCACTCATTGGAAGCTCACATAGGTCAGCTACATTAATAGTGTGGTTGAAAGCTTTGATGGCTGCTTCATGGGAGAGACGACCCCCTCTCTTTTCTTCTTGAAGCCTAACATTGTTAAAGTCTCCCATAATCAGCCAGGGTTCGTTAATGGTGTTTGAGAGAGACTCAATGTCATTCCACAGATCTATGTGTTGGTTGTGGAGATTAAAAGCATAGATTGTTGTGAACCAGATAAGAAGACCGCCATTATTTTTACAAATTAAGGTGATCATTTGATCAGTTTTCTTGAAGACATCCCCATCCTGGAAGCATGTGTAAATTCTCCCTCTTCTCTCTGGCCTGTCGAGCTCGACTTCCCATCAGCTGGTTTGTGCATAAATGGTGTGGGTTGTTCTCCTTGTATCTGCGCAGCTTCACCTTCCCCATCCACAATTTGTTCTGTAATTGCTTTCACCAGCCCATCCTCTGCTCGTGGTGGTTCATCATGCCTTTGAGTGCTCCCGGAGGTCTCGTTCTCAGTAATCACGACAATAGTGGAAGGCTGACCCTCGCAATCTTTTTCTTCTTCTCGACCCAGACGGGTTTCTTTGCTGCATTGGCTTTGGTCTTCTCATTGTTACCTTCCTTCTCTCCTTCCCGACTGACCTCACATTGTTGTGTGCCATGACCAAAGGCTTGGCATGTGCAGCAGTTAATAGGGATATGATCGTATTCTATGGTCACTGGGATTGGTTCCCTTCCCTTCACGTTCAGCCATACCTATGATGGCCTCTCTCCTTCTACCTCCAGCTCGACCAACACTCTGGGCTTGTCACCCTCGATGGATCTGTTGTCGACATGGAGGACCCGGCCTACCCCCACCACAATCGTGTCAATTGCTTTCTTCTTCCAAGAGCAACCAAAGGATTTCAACGTGATCCAGGTCGGTATGGTCATGAAGGAGTCCTTCCTAAGCTCATCTCCATGGTTGTAGTGCTTGGCGATCACTAGTTGGTGATCAAACCAGTGAGTCCCCATCACCAACACGTCTCTCTTGTCTGCCACCATAGAGAAACAAACCAAAAATATACCTTTGTCGTGAGAGAGGAGCTCAAACGACCCCTTCGGCCGCCACGTCCTCTTGATCCAGGCCAAGAGATGGGGGTAGAAAGGGTGCTTACCCAGGGTGTAAACCATCATGGTATGCTCCCAAACATTCGCAAGCCGTTCAAACTCCGCCTCCTCTAAATCAACATGTACCTCGCCTTCCTCAATCCTCATTTTTGGAAACACCATCTCCTTTTCTTTGCTTGAAGGTTGCTTAAGGATTTGGTTCTAGGCTATACCCTGATATCTAGGGCCTTCCGTCCATCCCGACTCTAGTGTTGCCTTCCCTGTCGTCGTCACCGTCCTTTCAGTTCCTACAGACTCCATCTCTTTCCCGGTTGTTTTGGCCTGCTGTTGGGTTTGGTGTGTGTGGAGGAGGGTGATGGGTGCGGAGGTGTGTGGTGGTGGACGCCTCCGGTCGGGGGAACCGAAGACGTGGGTGCCATGCCCACGGGCTTCCGACGATCGCACGGGTAGTCACCCAACGAATCGCCCAGAGAAAACCCTAGGGGAGCGTCGTTTATGTATATGTTGTATGTCTGTGGTATGTATCGGAATCTGGTAAATATATTCCGACATTCCCCCTAAAAAATATTAGGGGATCAAAGCTTACATGTAGGCCCAACGCCATACACCCATATCACCAATACAACTCATGCGTCTAGCTAATACGTAGTCTTCTCCTAATACATTTACATATTTTTACAGCAATTCTTGTGGCATTCGTGGACTTCCCTTGGTGTTTTCTATCATTGCTTTCTTCCCAAACATGGTAGCATAGGCCAGCAAACAAGATATTTTTCTTTACATCTGTTCCGCATCTAGCAAGCATCCTTCTCGGTTCAGTAATAAGTTGGATTTGATGTATGAATTCTCTGCATAAATACTCCCATAACTCCTTTTTGAACTTGCATTCCCCCACAAGATGGCTGTCACTTTCTTCCTTTTCCTCACATAGCAGGCATGTAGTAGATATATCATAGTTCCAGCTCTTAATTCTATCAAGATTGGCAAGGATATTGTGTAGAAATTTATAGATAGACATGCTCCATTTTGGTACATACCTACCCATCCATACTTGCTCACCCACTGGGTCCCTTGCGCCTCTAGTCTGGGTCACCTCCCACAAGCATATCTTCTTGTCTTTGAGCTGCCAACCTCCAGAATCATTAGCTATGAATAGATGTTTGACTTGTGGCCACATCTCCCTCATGACATTGATGGATCTTGAGTATCCCTCTCTTATATTTGGAATAAAGTCCAACCCCCTATGATATCTGTCTCTCATCCACTTTCCCCATGTAGAGGTACCTTTCTATAATGCAACAAGTCTTCTCATGGATACCCATCTAGCAATGTCTCTCGGCGTCTTTAAGTTCAGCCCACCTTCATCTGTAGGAAAAGCCAGCCTTACACATTTCATAGGATGGTGCTCACTCCCCCAAAGAAAGTTAGCAATTTTCATTTCAATTCTATCCAGAACAGATAAGGGAATTTCACCTTGTTGTACCCAGAAAATGAGAAGTCCCTCTATAGCAACTTTTATAAGAGTTGCACGCCCTGCCATGGAAGTCTTTTGTGTAGGCCATCTATTTATCATCTCCTCTACTCTATCAATGCATTTTGTGAAGTCTTTGACTTGAAGATTGCCATCAGCAAGAGGAAATCCCAAGTATTTGGTTGGGAAGTCACCCTTTTCAACACCCATAGCTTGTGTAAGCCTCTCCTCCAGTTGATAGAAGTTTTTGGAGAAGAAGATATGTGTTTTATTTGCATTAACACACAGCCCCATTTGCTCTCCGAACTTCATCAAAAGGCCTTTAAGATTCTCTAAATGTTGATGTTTGGCTTCTACAAAAATCAGCATGCCATCCGCAAAAATAAGATGAGCCATTACCTTAGTGCCATGGACTGTATAAGGTTTTATTTCCCTCCGTTCTTCAGCTTGCTACATTTTTCTTAAGAAATATATCATGACAATTACAAACAAGAGAGGAGACAAAGGGTCCCCTTGTCGTAATCCATTGCCACCTCTAAATAGACCTGCATAAGTGTTCTTAACCAGAATGGAATAGCTAGTTGTCCCAACACATTGTTTTATCCAGTTGATCCATTGCTCCTTGAAACTCATATGTTGCATGATCCACCATAACTTCTCCCACCTCACACTATCATAGGATTTAGAAACATCAAGTTTAAGGCAGGCCTTCCTACTGCCTCTCATGACATTATAATCCAGAAGAAATTCACCAGCAAGAAGGGCACAGTCACTAATACTCCTACATGTGACAAAGGCGCCTTGATTTGCAGAAATCAGATAGGGGAGGACCATCTTCAACCGAGCAGCCATGATTTTTTGCAATGATCTTATATTGTACTGAACAACATGCTATAGGAGGAAAATCAACAAGAGAAGAGGTGATCTTATTTTTAGGGATAAGAACCAGAAAAGAATGATTAACATGTCTCACCATATTTCCTCCTTCCATGAACCAGTTCACATAAGCAAGCAGATCATTTTTGATGATTCCCCAAGTTTTCTTGTAGAAGTAAGCATTGAAACCGTCGGACCCAGGTGACTTGTTGCTTCCAATACTCCATAGAGCATCTTTCACCTCTTATCCATTAACTCTTCTTATAAGGATGTTATTATGGGTGCTAGTGAGCCTATACTTCCAATCAACTACCTCCTCCTCATCGATATCTTCATGAAAGTTTTTGTTGTACAAAGGTGTAGCAATTTATAGCATGTTCTTCAATGTCCTCCTACTTGTTAATCACCTCTCCATCTACATTAATAAGTTTAGAAATGATGTTACATGCCTCCCTCCTTCTCACCGCAGTATGGTAGAGCTTTGTATTCCGGTCCCCATCATTCATCCATTTTTATTTGCTTATCTACCAGTAGAATTTTTTCTCTGCCTTTTTTAAATCTTCCAGCATCATCTTTAGCTCCCTATCCTTCTCTATCAAATGGGGGGTCAGTGGATCAGCCAACAGTCTTTCCCTTGTTTCTTTGCACTCCCTTTTGGTCTCTTTCAGGATATTTGGGATATTTACGTCCTCCTTTGCCCACTTTTTCAGGACCATCTTAGTGTTCATTAGCTTCTTGGAAAACACATACATAGGATTACTAGTCACCTAAGTGTTCCAGGCCTATTTAATGACATCATCAAAGCCTTTCCAGTCAGCCTAATAGTTAAAAAATCTGAACGGTTTCCTTTTCTACTTTTTCTCTGTAATCTGAACCGAGATAGGTGCATGATCACTAATATCAGATCCTCCTGCCTTTACCTGTACATTAGGAAAAATATTCAGCCATTCATCATTCACCAAGGCTCTATCAAGTTTTCTTGCTATTTTGTGCTCTGGGGCCCTCTCATTGTTTCAAGTGAAAAGATCACCGCCCACCATAGGTAGCTCGTATAAACCTGCCTTATCAATAGCCTGATTGAAAGCATCCACCTCATATGTGGCAACAAGTCTTTTTCCCCTTTTTTCCCCTTGTAGTTGGACAGTGTTAAAGTCGCCAATGACCAACCAGGGAGCCTGCATCTGTTTAGAAAGAATAACCAAGTCTCTCCATAGATCAAGCCTAGCTCTTCCATCATTATGACCATAGACTGCCGTCATCAAAATCAGTAAACCACCATTGTTTCTGCATTCAACTGTGACATGTTGGTCTGACATCTATATCACTAATACCTACCACGCATTGGGCTTCCATGCCACACAAACTATGGCAACATCACCACACTCTACATTAGACATGTGGTTCCATCCTTGAGGAAAGAGGTATTATATGCTATTGCTATTTTGTTTCTTTATTTTCATCTCCACTAACGCAACTAACGAGTGACCACTGGCAGTGATCAACTCATGAACATCCTTCTTCTTATTCATGTCGCACCCACCTTTAATATTCCAGAGTAGCATGGACATATCAAGGGTTCTTTGTAGACCTGGTTCGCCTATTTGGCTCCTTCTGCTTGTCCTTCTTTTTTGCTCCTTTATCCTTCACAATCTCTCCCTCTTCCTTGCCAGAGTCTGATAAGGCCCAAAAGCTATTTGTGGTGTCAAGAACTGTTCCCACTCCTTGGGACTTTGGGATACCTGCACGCCGGTTCCCTGGCCTATTGGATGCGGGTGTAAAAACCCCTTTAGCACCTCCATCATGTCTCTTCTCAGCACTGCCAGAACTCTTATCCTCTTTACCATTAGAGCTATGGCCATCATCACCATCAGCAGGAGATTTGTCCCTGCCATCGTTAGCATCCTACGTTTCCCTTTCAGTATTCTAGTTGGCAGTGGATGGATCAGCTTCCCCTTTTTGCTACTAGTGAATGCCTCAGCCCTCCCTTGGTCAGCCTCCCAAACAGACGCAGCCACTGCATCGGCAACCTGTTGCTGCTTAGCCTTCCAGACCTTCTTTCCAGTATCAGTTCCCGACGTCGCCCCTTGCCTGCAATGGCCATCGCCATGGCCAAAGGCACATCGGCTAGAGCATCTCGGGGGACAAAGTCATATGATATACGAACCGGAATCGGCTCCTTCCCGCCAACGTGCAGCCAGACTGAATCATGCTCCTTGCCATCAGCCTGAAGCTCGGAGATGACCCTGGCATTCTCACCTTCAACCGAGCATGTGTCAATGTATAGCACCTTGCCAACACTCGTTGTGATAGTGCCTGCTGCTCTCCTTATCCATGACCGCCCTATCAAGTGGAGGGTAATCCATGTCAGGATTGAGGGGAACAACTCCATCTTCTTCTCATCGCCGTATGAGTAATCTTTGACTATGATCAATTGTCCATCAAAGAATCTCGGTCCAGTATCCAGAATCATCTTCTTATCAGCCATCATCGCCAACTTGAAAAGAAAGATTTTATCCTCCTTCGAGAGCACCTTGAACGATCCCTTGGGCCGCCAGGTTCGGTGGATCCATGCCACCATGTGAGGGTAGTATGGCCACTTGCCCAGCGAGTAGAGAAGGACTGTATGCTCCCAGATGTTTCTCATCTGCTCGAACTCCTCAGTCTCCAAGTCCACATGAACTGATCCGTCGACAACCCTAGGCCTCGCGAACTCCAGGCTTTTGTCTACCGCAGGCGCCGGTTGCTTCAAGACCAGGTTCCATGGCAGTTTCGTCCTCCGCCCGTCGGCGGCGTTGTTCCCGTCTTGACCTTCGATCTAAGCACCACGCACTGGTGATGCCTGCTGCTCTTTCATGGTCGACAGGGGGTGGAGGGGTATGAGAGAAGGTGGTGGTGTGTGTGTGGAAGGGTGGACACCTCCAATCAGGGTGATCGGAGGCGTGGACGGCACGATCGCCTGGGTCGCATAGAGTCGAACCCTAGGAGATGGTGTTTTTATGTATGTATGTATGTATGTATGTATGTATGTATGTATGTATGTATGTATGTATGTATGTATGTATGTATGTATGTATTTATGTATGTATGTATGTATGTATGTATGTATGTATGTAGTATGTATGTATGTATTACATATGTATGTATGTATGTATGTATGTATGTATGTATGTATGTATGTATGTATGTATGTATGTATGTATGTATGTATGTATGTATGTATGTATCGAAATTAGGTAAATATATTCCGACATCCTCCTAAAAATATAGGAGGTCAAGAGTACATGTAGGCCCTACACCATACATCCTAGAACAAAGCTACAACTCACTCTTCTAACTAATGTGTAATTTATGTCTAACACATTTATATATTTTTACAGCAATACTTGTGGCCTCTATAGCAGTTCCTTGATGTCTTCTGGCATTCCTCTCTTCCCATACATGATAGCATAGACCAGCAAACAGGAGATTCTTCCTTCCATCATCGCCGCACTTGGCCAGCATCCTTTTTGGGTCCCTGAAAAGCTAAATTTGAAATTTGAATTCCTTGCATAAAATCTCCCATATTTCTTTTGTAAACTTATGTTCACCCACAAGGTGGCTATGGGATTCCTCCATCTCTTGGCATAGCAAACATAAAGTAGAAACATCGTAGTTACAGCTCTTTATCATGTCTAGAGTAGTAAGAACTGTGTACAGAATTTTATATACACACATACTCCATTTCGCCGCATACCTCCCCTTCTAGATTTGTTCTCCATACGAATTCTTTGTAACTTTTGAATGAGTCACCTCCCAAGTACAAATCTTCTGATCTCTGAGCCTCCATCCACCATTGTAGTTTGTAAGAAAGAAGTGTTTGACTTGTTGCCAAGTCTTTGTCATGACATTGATGGTGCGTGAGTATCCTTCCCTTGTCTTTGGTGTAAAATCTAGCCCTCTTGGGTATCTTTCTCTCATCCACTTTCCCCATGTAGAAGTGCCTTCTTGGAAGATGATGGTTCTCTGCATGGTCCCTAATTTAGCAATGTCTCTAGGAGTGTTTTCAAGTTCTGCCCACCTTCATCTCTTGGGAATGCCAATCTAGCATATTTCATAGGATGATGTTTGCTTCCCCATAGAAAATATGCCATCTTCATTTCTATTCTATCCAAGATAGAGAGGATGTGACTTTCTTTTTTGGGGTAAGAACAAGGAAAGAATGATTGACTTGTCTCACCATATTTTCCCCTTCCAGGAACCATCTCACATAATCTACCAAGTCATCTTTGATAATATCCCAAGTCTTCTTATAAAAGAAAGTGTTGAAACCATCTGACCTGGGTGATTTGTTATTGCCTATGCTCCAGACTGCTTCCTTGATCTCTTATTTATTAGTTCTTCTTGTGAGATTGTTGTTGTGTGTTCTTGTAAGTTTGAACTTCCATTTCACTTCTGCTTCTTCTTCTACATCGTTGGAAAGACTTTTTTTATATAGTGACGTATAGAAGTTTATGGCCTGCTCTTCTTAGTCTTCGTGTTTGTTGACCACCTCTCCTCGATATCAATCAATTCATAAAAAATGTTACTAGTCTCTCTTCTTTTCACTATAGTATGGTAGAGTTTGGTATTTTGGTCCCCATCGTCCATCCATTTCTCCTTGCTTTTTTGCCAGTAGAATTTCTCCTCTACCTTTTTCAGTTCCTCAAGAATCTTTTTCAGGTCCCTATCTTTCCAACTATTCTTTATGACTTCATCAAATCCTTCCCAATCAGCTCAATAATTTAGAAATCTGAAAGGCTTCCTCTTCTACTTCTTTTCAGTGACCTGAATTGAGATTGATGCATGGTTACTTAATTCAGAACCTCCTGCCTTCACTTGTAAATTATGGAGTATTTTTAGCCACTCATCATTCACCAGATCTCTATCAAGTTTACTTGCTATCCTATGTTCTGGTCCCCTTTCATTATTCCATGCGAACAAGTCACCTCCCACCATCTGTAATTCATGAAGACCCGCTTTACCAATAGCCTAATTAAATGCATCAACCTCTATAGCCAGTGCAAGCCTTTTCCCCTTTTTTCATCCTGTATATGAACTATATTAAAATCCCCTATCACCGGCCATGGTAATTTAACCTACTTTGATAAGAAAACCAAGTCTCTCCATAGGTCCAGTCTGGCTCTGCCATCATTATGATAGTAAATAGAAGTCATCCATATCTATAATCCTCCATTATTCCTGTATTCAACCGTAACATGCTGGTCTGACATTTGTATCACTAACACCTACCAAGCATTAGGTTTCCATGCCATACAAACTCTAGAAACCTCAGCACTGTACACATTAGACACATGGTTCCATCCCTGTGGAAATAGGTATTTAACACTATTACTATTTTGTACCTTTATTTTTACCTCCACCAAAGCAACTAAAGAGTGTCCACTGGCAACAATCCACTCACGGATTTCCTTCTTCTTATTCTTGTTGCACACACCCTTAATATTCCAAAGAAGCATGGACATATTAATAGTTTTTAGTTGATGTGGTTCGCCTGCCCGACTCCTTCTTATTGTATTTCTTTTTCATTCATTTTTCCTTCACAACCTCTCCCTCTTCTTTGTCTGAATCTCTAAGTGCTTCAAAGTTGTTTGCAGTGTCAAGGATAGTACCTACACCCATCTTCACTGGAATTCATGTTGTCCTTGCACCCTTCTTCTTTGTAGCTGAGACAAAAGTATCTTCATCTGCCTTGTTTCCCAGTGTCATGCTTCCTTCTTCTCCTGATACCTTCTATTCATTCACTATTCTTTTAGTTGGCATCGTCTCCGGTATCTTTTCCTTGCTATTGGTTTCGACTTGCTTTGTTTGGGTTTTCTTTCTCCACACCTTTGTCATTTCCTCCTTAGACATCACCTTCACGGTCTATTCTTTTCATTGCACGCTCGCTCACCATGACCAAAGTCATGGCATTGGCTACATCATGGAGGTACATGATCATAGGCCACCTTGACTGGTATGGGTTCGTGCCCTTTTACATTGAGCCAGACCTTCTCCAGTTCCTTCTTGTCTGCTTGGAGTTCAACTATTATCCTCACCCCGTCACTTTCTAGAGATCTGTCATCCACATGGAGTACTCATCCAACACCGGAAGCCACCATTCCAGTCGCCTTTATTGTCAACGATCTTCCAATACGCAATGTAATCCACGTCGAGATCGTGTTGAACAAGTCCTTCTTTAGTTCGTCTCTATACTTATACTCCTTGGTAACAACCATTTATCCATCAAGCCATCTAGGTCCCAGAACAAGAGTTGCCTCCCTATCAACTGTCGTCGAGAACCAGATCAAGAATATGCCATGTTTGTGAGAAAACAGTTCAAAGGAACCCTTCGCTTCTAGATTCTATTGATCCATCCTATAAGATGAGGGTAGTGTGGCCTTTTGCCCAGAACATACATCAGAATTGTGTGTTCCAATATGTTCTTCATTTGATTGAATTTGTCTTCCTCCAGTTTGACGTGAACTTCACCCTCTACTTCTCTCAGTTCCAGAAACCTGAGATCATCCTTGTTGCTCGATGAGGTTTGCTTCAAAATTTTTGTCCAATCCATCCCTCCCTTACTAGAATTCAACTGGTCGGTCGTCACAGGTTTACTCGCCCACCTAGGGTTTCTTCCTTCTTCTCCACCAAGGCTCGTCGTGTGACTTGAAGATCGTGCGCTGCCATGTTTGCCTGCCAGCACAGTAGCAGACCCACTCCTTGGAATAGGTCCAGTAGTAGTGTCGAGGCCTCCTCATGCGCTCATCATTGTAGCGGTCGCTTCCTCAAACATGGTCGTCGAGGCAGCCGCGGCCTCCTTCCTTGGCTCTCGCATGGTGTGGGGGGGCTTAGGGTTTTAGTGGTTTGGATGATGGTGGTAGGGTGGATTACAAGAGAGGGGTTCTCTCCCGCCATGGTCCTCTCCCTAGGGGGATTCGCCCGACCGATTGCTAGAGTGTGGCCTAGAGGGAAGACGGTGGGTTTGTAAGTATTGTATGTATGTATGTGTAACATCCCTGACCTAGGTTATGCCATAACCCTTGAAGTTTTGCTTAAGTTATTTATAAACTTGTTTTAATCTTTTGAAAAGTAATTAAGACTCAAAGAGAGTTTAGTTTTTAAGTTTGGGCTTATTTACAAACTGTTTGTGCATTATATGATAGTTTGGGTGTAAATTGTTATTTACCTAAGATGAGGGGTTATATTGCAATATGACACATTTTTAATGTTCCTCAAATGCTTTGGCATCATAAGAGAGGGAATTATGCTAAGGGGTGGCTTGTGTAAAGCCTAAGTTCTAAGTTGGAGCTTGTTTGAATAATGCTTGTGCCTTGTGTACCAATTTTGGTGCAAATTGCAATTTACCCAAAATGTAGGGTTGATATGAAAATTACCACCTCTAGAGTGTCCCTACTCTCTGTTAGTATCATCTATAGGAGAGAGAGAAAGAAATAGACACCGTGTTTGAATCATATTTGAGTGATGGTATTCTTGGTGATGAAAAGACCAAGAAGAGTTGTATAGTTGAAACCCTAAAATGAGTTGTATTGAGTTGTAGAGCTTATATGGGAGTGTCTATTGGCCAATAATCCATATAGGAGGTCCAATATCATTTTGTCAACTCATGGAAAAGGCCATGATGAGTTAAGAACCTCAAGAAGGTGTTGGAAATCAATTTACAACTTTCCTTGAAAAAGTTGTATCAGTTTGTGAATAAAGCGATGTTGGGTTGAAATATCTTGTTCAACAAGATAACTAATGGCTAAAATATTATCCCTATATTATCCCCAAGGATTTTTAATGTCAATATAAATATGTATACATGCATGAACACGTATCAACCCATACATGGACATGTGTCACCTAGTAGTATAAGGTGATGACACCTCTCATACACTCTCTCTCATGAGCCTCAATTATATATACCACTCCTTTCACCTACTAGTAAAACTTTTCAAATCCTACAACTCTCTTTCTCTTATATACCATGCACAGTAGTTGGGGATCAAGGAGGAGATCGAACCTTAAGCTTAAGGTGAAGCAATTTTCATCTTCAACCTTGGTTGAAGCATGAATCTTGGGTTGTGATTCTTCCTTTCTTTTATTCTTCACCAAGTTCTTATATATGGTGATTCTTTGCATATAGAGGAGTTGTGAACAAGTCTTGTATCATTGATAAATTCATCTTCAACCTAAGTAATGTGAATCTATGGATCTTGGAGCTTTGAAGTTGTTCTTGAGGCGGGTTATATAACTTGAACCCAATCATGTTATTATTCACCTTCAATCTTGCTATACTTGTTGATCTACTTTCAATTTCACTTTTTCTTGAATGATTGATGATTCTATGAGTTCTAATAGTTGCATAGGACTGTCATCCATGAATTAGAATAGTAAGGGATGAAAGTCTAGAGCTTGATGATGATGACATCATCATGGCACAAACCGATATTGTGTTGAAGCACCTCTAACCTGATATGGTAATGAAACTCAATATGGTGATATGAAATCGATTATACCTTGAAACATGATGAGTGCATATTCATCATGGAATTCAGTTATCTTTTTGAAACAAATTCAACTCTATTCATACCTTTTTCAGTCAATATGAATCATAATGTGTAAAACTACTTAGTTGATTCAATTATCAAGGTTTTAACTAAATATTGTTCATTTAATGCAGGTAACCAAGCAATTCCATGCATGCGGTCCCAAGACTGTTTGAGCCCTTGCGGTCCCAAGACCGTTTGAGCCCTTGCGGTCCCAAGACCGTTTGAGCCCTTGTGGTCCCAAGACCATTTGAGCCCTTGCGGTCCCAAGACCATTTGGGTCCATATGGACCCAAGACCGTTTGGGTCCATACGGTCTCAAGAGCGTTTGCTGGAATGCACGAAGATCGAATGTCAAAACCGATTGCTAAGGTCGACCGCGCGAGCTGCAAACCGCATGACCGATAGCGGACTCAAGACCGTTTGGGTCCATGCGGTTTCAAGACTGTTTGGGTCCATGCGGTTTCAAGACCGTTTGTGTCCAAACGGTATCAAGACCGTCTGGGTCCATGCGATCTCAAGACCGTTTAGGTCCATGCGGTCTCAAGACCGTTTGGGTCCATGCGGTCTCAAGACCGTTTGGGTCCATGCGGTCTCAAGACCATTTGGGTCCATGCGGTCTCCAAGACCGTTTGGATCCATGCGGTCTCCAAGACCGTTTGCCGCGATCGTGAAGTCCAAATGAAGATCAAATGTCGCGCACTCAGGACCGGTTGCTGCATGCGAAGACCGTTTGAAGCCGCTTCTCGGACGATAGACCGTTTGGAAGCAAACGGTCTCCAGACCATTTAGAATCAAACGTTCTCCAGACCATTTAGCACCAAACGGTCTCCAGACCGTTTGGAGGAGATATTTTCAGCAACTTACACAAACCGTTTGGGGACAGATCTGAGCCTATAAATAGGACCCCAAGGGTCCTCATTTGGGGGTATCGGATCCGGACGCCGCCAGACTGCCAGAGCACAACTCCGATCAAATTCCATTCCACCTACTGCCCGTGTTGCAACCAAGGAGGCTGAAGAGAGAAGGAAGATGGAGCAAGGGGCGTATCTTCTTCACTGAGCTGCGACTACCTTCTGCACTGAGCTCATGGTGGATCTCTCTTTCTTTCTCATCCTCCTTGTTTCTCGCATCATGAGCGAGTAGTACCTTTTTGCTGGGGTGTGGGACTAGCCCCGCTGCCCATGCAAACCATGTTCTTTTGTTAAACTCTCCATGGCAATGTATTTAACTCTTCATTTCATCGTTAACTGTTATGCTAGTAGTTTGGTTACTTGCTTGCTTTCATCTTTGTGCTCCCTATGTTGCGATAACATCTATATATAGGTTCGAACGTCGTTTAACAAATTAGACTCCTTGACGAGAACTTCTGAATGGATTCTTTGAGGTCGTAAGTGTATGATCCGCGAGGGGACAAGCCATCTAGCCTTCGGTGACGCTTCTGTGCGCCTGACGCATGTATAGGGGGTTCACAGCCTTAGTTGGATTTTGTATCTTCTTGTTAATTGTCGATGTTAGCTAGTATGTTAACTGCCTGCTTGCTTATCAGTTAATGCGGCTGACTCCCAAACTAGAAATATGATGGGATTCCATCGAGGTCGTAAGTGTATGATATGTGAGGGGACGAGCCATCTAGCCTTCGGTGACGCTTTTGTGTGCCTAACGCCTGTATAGGGGGCCCACAACCTCCGTGGATTTCTGTATCTTCAGAGCCATAAGTAAAGTGATCTGGATGGTGATGAGACATCTGATGCCTAAGGTGATGCTTACGCAAACCTAACGCCCGTATGGGGGGTTTTGTAGCAGCTCTACTTGGATTGTTATATCTTTCCTAGATTATTCACGATTGAATATGTTTGCATGTGTAGCGGTGGTGAAACCTGGTACCATCCCAGCGATTCCATATCATTGATCTTAACTCATTTTTAATTCAGCTCTTTACCTTCTTGCAATTAATTTAAATAACCTCAAATCAACCAGTTGTTCTAAATATTAGTTTTACTTGAGCTAGATTCAACTGACATGGATTCTTAAAAATGTTGTCCTTTGGGTTGGATCCTTAGCTATACTGCGATAAGACTCATCCGCTTGCGGATGGTATTATTGCACTTTGGTTTTGGTAAAAGCTCAGAGATTTCAACCCCGAGTGAATTTGTTAGTGCGTTCAAATATCACATCAAATTCTGGCGCCGTTGACGGGGACAACGTAATCAGTCAGTCAAATCTAGTTCTTTTAAGACTAATCTAGGATTTTGCTTTTTCTTTTGAAACAATCGATCATCTACTTGAATTTGACTCTACTTTGTGGATCTCACGTCAAAATTTTTCTAATTTTTAGGTACTACCCAACGCATAGTGTATGCACCGTTCGGACAGCCCCGGACTCACAGCGAGCTTTGATCCTAAAATAGGAAGAAATTTCCATCGTCAAATCAGAGAGAATCAAGCAAGGATGGCACAAGAAGAAGAAGTAGCCCGAAGAGTGGCTCAAGCCATCAATGCACAAAGAGAGAGACTCATGCAAGAAGCTAGAGCTGTGGTTCAATAGGAAATCCTAGCAGCACAAGCAGCAGCGCAAGCAGCTGAACTACAAAAGGATCTTAGAGAGTTCTCAATCCCGAAAGCTGCGAATGTTTATCATCCAGTACAGCCTCCTCCCATAAATGCTTCCAATTTTGAGATTAGGGTACATTGGATTACTTTGCTTCAAAACAACCCTTTCTATGGAAAACAAGCAGAAGACAGCCAAGGACATCTTCTGAGATTCATCGACCTATGTGCTATGACAAAGAAAAATGGAGTCTCCGATGATGTCATTCGACTCCGTATGTTTAAGTATTCCCTTGCTGATAGAGCCATCAGTTGGTACAATTCATTGCAAAGTGAAATACCCATCACCACCTGGGAGCAACTCCAAAATGTGTTTCTGGAAAAGTTCTATCCTCCATCTCTTACATATGAAATTAGGGGCCGAATAACAAATTTCACTCAAGTCCCTGGAGAAACTCTCATTGAAGCGTGGGATAGGTACAAAGAGCTCCTATGCAAATGTCCACACCACAGAATTTCTAAGAATCAACTCATAGAAATCTTCTATAGGGGTGTGGAGGATGATGTCAATATGTTTCTAGATTCCTCATCCAGAGGAAACTTCATGCGTCAAAGTTATGACAGCGCATGGAGAGTCGTCACCCTGGGAGCAGAAAATCAAGCCAATTGGGGTAGATCTGTAGGTAAAGGAGTCTTGAAGGTAGCTATGGCTGAAGCTATTCCCGAGTACAAGTCTATCGCTGAAACCTTGAAGGTCTTAGTTGCCAAGCAAGATCATATTGAATCATCTCTAGCTGCTATTGGAAGAGGACATTCACCCACTCGGCAACCGGAATAGGTCAAGTCCACTTCCCCATTCTGCAAAGCATGTAAGAGCACCGATCATTCCACTTTATCATGCAATGTTCTCTATGACGTTGTTCTGAGAAATGTATGTGGACAAGGAGATAATGGTCAGATGGAGAATCTTAATGCTATCAACACCATTCCTGGGAAAAACTATTACAATCTGAATCAGAATAGGAATCACCCATGTTTTCAATATGGAAACCCCTCAGGAGCAGTAAACTCGCATCAATTTGGTTCCAACAATCAATCAAGAGGCCCACCAGGATTCCAGTATAATCAACAACAAAATTTTGGGAATCAAGGAAACTTCAAGGGAAACTTTCATAATAGGAACTACAATAACTATCAAAACAACTCTCAGTATCAGAATCTTAATCAACAGCAAGGACAACAATCAGGACCCATCTCTTCTGATGACAAGCTATCAACCATTGAAAAAATGTTGCAAACTCAGCAAACTATGATAGCCAACCAACAAGCTCAGCAGAAGGCTATTGAATCTCAACTAGCTCAACTTGCAGCTAGCATAAAGCCACCCGCTGGAGTCTTTGCTAGTCAACCTGAGAACAATCCCAAGCATCCTGAACAGTTGAAGGCAGTCACCACCAGGTCAGGAAAAGACTATTCGGATCCCCCAGTGGAGACAGTTGTGGTTATTACAGACGAAGATGAACCTGTGATTGCCCAAAACTCAACAACACTAGAGTCTCAATCAAAAGAAGAGAAGTCAGATAAGGGAAGTCCTGAGAAATCTACAGATGAAGAAACTAAAACACCAGAACCAGATATTCATGTATATAAGCCTCGTATACCCTTCCCAGCCCGCCTGAGGCAAACCAAGCTCGATACTAGATTTAATAAGTTTAAAGAGGCTATGAAGAAACTTCATGTTGATATACCCTTCTTAGACGCTCTGGCTGAGATACCAGCCTGGACTAAGTATCTAAAGTCACTCCTCACCAGGAAGTATATAACTGAGGAATATGAGACAGTAAAACTGGCTACAACTACATCGGATATCATATTGAGCAAGATGCCAAAGAAACAAAAAGACCCAGGATCCTTTGGAATTTCATGTCACATTGGTGACTCATCATGCAAGAAAGGATTGGCAGATCTCGGTGCAAGCATCTCTATTATGCCACTCAGCTTGTGCAAAAGATTAGGGTTTGCATAATTGCTTCCTACTGGTATGACTATACAGCTTGCAGATAATTCGATAAAATGTCCGTTAGGAATCCTTGAAGATATCCCGGTCAAGGTAGGCAAGGACACATATGTTCCATGCGACTTTGTGATTATGGATATAAAAGAGGATACCAAATATGCTCTTATCTTTGGTCACCCATTCCTCGCCACCGCAAGAGCCCTGATAGATGTTGAAGCTGGTACCTTACTGCTCAGACTAGGCAAAGAAACTCTCGAATTCAAAGTTTTCGAAAGTATGAGAAGACCAAGTATGCAGGAAGAAGTCTATCTGATTGACTACATTGAACAGATGTCACTCCTGACCCTAGAGCATCATGAATCAGGCAATCCCATGGAAATTTCTCTATCAAACCAATCAATTGATGAACCAATCGACAAACGAGCAGAGGATTACATTGAATCCCTCGATTCTGCTAAAGAAGACGTTGAAGCCACTAGCGAAGAACTCAAAGCTATGGAAACTATAGAAGAAGCAAGCGAAAAACCAGAGGCTCCCGAAATGAAGCCCCTACCTGAAGGACTAAAGTAAATGTTTTTAGACGATCTCAAAATTTGTCCAGTTATTATAAATTCCGATTTAACAACTGAACAAGAAGAGAAGCTTCTGGAGGAATTAAGGGAACGAAAGAAAGCCATCGGCTATAAAATGAGTGACCTCACTGGGGTCATTCAAGCATTGTGTATGCATAAGATCCCTATGATGGAAGATCACAAGCTGACTATTGAGCATCAACGGAAGTTGAATTCTAATATTAAGGAAGTGGTCCGTCGTGAAGTTATTAAACTGCTCACAGCTGGAATAATCTATCCGATATCAGATTTGCCATGGGTGAGCCCAGTGCATGTAGCCCAGAAGAAAGGAGGAACAACTGTTATACGGAATGAAAACAACGAGCTCATCCCCACTCGAACAGTCACAGGGTGGAGGATGTGCATAGATTATAGGAAATTAAACAAGGCAACTCGAAAAGATCATTTTCCTATGCCCTTCCTTGATCAAGTCCTAGAAAGGTTGGCTCACCAAGAATATTTTTGTTATCTTGATAGTTACTCTGGATTCTATCAAATACCCATACATCTGGATGATCAAGAGAAGATTACTTTCACCTGCCCATTCGGAACATACACATTTAAAAGAATGTCAGTTGGTCTCTGTAATGCACCCTTAACTTTTCAACGTTGCATGGCTGCAATTTTTGTGGGGCTTACTGAAACTATTATGGAGGTCTTCATGGATGATTTTTCTATATACAGAGACTCATTTGATTCATGTCTAAAGCACCTCTCCCTGGTCCTCAAACGTTGTGAAGAAGCGCATCTCGTGCTAAATTGGAAAAAATGCCATTTCATGGTAAAAGAAGGCATTGTCCTGGGCCATAGGGTTAGCCATAGAGGAATTGAAGTAGATAAAGCTAAGATTGAAGTGATTTCTAAATTGGCTATACCCACGAATGTAAAAGAAGTTCGTGCCTTCCTTGGTCATGCTGGATTCTATAAAAGATTCATAAAGGATTTTTCCAAGACAACTAAGCCAATGACGAACCTGCTACTAAAGGATATTGATTTCAATTTCAATGGAGAATGTGTCCAAAGCTTCAACACACTGAAACAAGCCCTTACAACCACTCCCATCATTAGAGCTCCAGACTGGGACCATCCTTTTGAAATTATGTGCGATGCCAGTGATTACGTTGTGGGTGTTGTTTTAGGGCAATGTAAAGAAAAGAAACATTATGTGATCTATTATGCATCAAAAACCCTCGATGAAGCTCAAAGGAATTATGCTACTACTGAGAAAGAACTTCTAGCAGTCATCTATGCCTTTGACAAGTTCAGGTCCTACCTTATTGGTTCAAAGGTCATTGTCTACACAGACCATGATGCTATTCGTTACCTTCTGGAAAAGAAAGATGCAAAACCAAGGCTGATTAGATGGATCCTCTTACTACAAGAATTTGATTTAGATATAAGAGATAAAAAAGGGACGGAAAATGTTGTAGCAGATCACCTCAGTCGCATCCACACTCTAGATACTGAGAAGATTCTGATCAATGATTCCCTGCCAGATGATCATCTAATGAGGGTCTCGGAAGTTATACCATGGTATTTAGATTTTGTAAACTACCTTGCTGTTGGGGTCATCCTGTTGGGTTTTAGGGGAGACAGAGAAGGCAGCGGAAACAAAAATTTTCTCCCCAAACCCATACCGAGGAAACGCGTCAACGTCTATATAATAGGAAAGGATTTATGGAATCATACCTTGTCCCGAGGCTTGCTCGGCGACAATACCTCGCGCAATGCGCGGTCTTCAACTCCGGACTTCGACGGCATCTGTGCAGCTCCTGGTCGCACCGGGACTGACAACTCCTACTCGAACCGGACTGTCGGATGACAGTTGTCCTCCTAAGCGGCAGTGTCCTCCCGCCTCTGTAGTAGTCCACACGGACCACCTGGAACTCCACTCTCCTTGTCCCACAAGGAAGTGGAAGGAGTCGCACCCTCCTGTTGATGTACTAGTCGCCAACACGCTCTCCTGCCTCCTGTTGCAACTGCAGTTGCCCTTCCCTTGCTGCACCTCCCTTTTACGGGAAGCACTTGCTCGGGCTCTCTCACGGTTACCAAAACCAGAGAGAACGACAACTTGCAGAGCAACTGGTTGCACTGAGCTGTACTTTGAGAAGCCCCCAATACCCCTATATATATAGGAGAGTCATGGGACAGGGTTCTCCATCCCGGGCAATGCGGGACTAAAGCAGGAGTAGAAGGGTTCGAGAATTTTCCACAAAAAGCAACCGGTTCGCAACTTGAAATGATCGGTTCACAACTGAACCGATCGGTTCGGCCATTGAGCCGATCGGTTGGACCTGAGCCGACCGTTTGGGGCACTCCAACCGATCGGTTGGTGCCCTGAACTGATCAGTTCATGGTCCTAATCCGGTTCAAAAAGACTTTCCTTGTTTCGTTCCCAATTGGTATCGAATACCAATGTTATTCCCAATCGAATTGGGCAATTTGAAACCAAAGGAAAATTCTTGCCGACATGACTTTTCCCAACTGGTCGGTTGCACCAGTTGAGTCGATCGGTTCAACTCTTGAACCGGTCGTTTCAACCTGGGCATGAGCCGATCGGCCTGGACACTCCAGCCGACCGGTTCAGCACCTCAGCCGACCGATTCATCACATGAACCGATCGGTTGGGAGCACAGGTTGGGCAAAATCAGTCAATTGCGATTTCAATCAATCCGATACTCCAATCAATGCGTCCAACACCTTGAACCATACGATATTGAGCTATCGACTGATTGACTGTTTAATTGAACTACTAAACTCCTTTAGTAATCAATATAAACATTGCTTTGTGGACAAAACTCCTCTTCCAGGTTAACTCCTATGTGTGTGACCCTGCAGGTCCATTTCACGTTGGCAGTGAAAGTCCATAACACTTATGACTTCACAAGCAAAGAGCGGTGCCTAGTCACACATCATTGCTACCCAAGTGAAAGTAGAAAGTTGGAGAACAACTTTCATCCTACAATTCGTGAATCGTGTTACAGCGAATGTATAATTCCTTTGTCACTGATATCCCGAATGAACTCGAGGCATGGAACAGTCATCCTGTCAACGTTCATTCACTTCCTTGATCTCAGAGTAGACTGGAAGAGATATGTATGACATCAATATCATATACTGATTCACACATGCGTGCACGCCTTTCTCAATCCTACTCATCAAGTGGACATGGATATCAAACTCCCTCAGGAGGGACAAATCCCATATCTATCACTCACCCCTCAAAAGCCCCATGTGTCAAAGCCACCCAATCATCACCTTTATAACAACCCATGTTTCAGGACTGCGTTTGATGATGTCAAAGTGTGCCCAACGACATGTGTTGAGTGTAGTGATTTCAGGTCAAAGAATCACACTCACCACCATCACTGTGAGTACTGACTGTGACTACCATCTCATGGTTCCATGTGTCAAACTCACGGTGGGTCTGTCCGATACACTTGTTCTCTAACAAGTACCTATGTGTTTGGCATGATATCTCTATATCATGACTAATGAGATTCTGTCATCAACCAACACCACAATCTAGTCTTGTGTGTCATTGTTGTCTATCTACCTTCCACAATGACATCCGACTAGGGACATAACAAGAATGTACAAACTCTTAGCATCCGTATGATCTCATCGTTCAGGTCATGAACCTGAAGGCATACGTCATTGAGTACTGTCATTCTCTAGACATTCAATCTGTTCTATCACTATCTCATATGACTGAACCAGAAAGAATTGGAAGCTTGCCTTTGATGTTTATCAAATCAATCTTAATGTATCCCACCAATCATCCCATGATTGGCTCTCAGGGCATACATACCAACAGACTCCCACTTGCACTGCGAGCCAATCACCCATGAATCATATTCATAGTGATCTTCAAACATGTCCCACATGTTACTGTGCTTTAGTGCCAACATAGTGAGTAATGGCAACACCTTGCCAAAGTCTGTATCAATTGCATGTCTCTCATCTCTTCGCTGTACGTCACACGTATGAGATGGAGTTGCCGTAATATGCGATCTTGTATTCCATTTGCTAACCTTTAGCCACATTGCATGATCAAGGATTCCATACTTGTCATCAATGAGTGGAATATAAGTTCATCTCATGAACTTTCAGATCCATATAGTATCCACTGTTGTTTACTAACACATAGATACTCGGCATTTCCCTTTTCAAATGGCTTTATTGGAACACTTCCAATTATCAACAAACATTCTCTTTTATACATCTTATTTATATTTTGCGATTAATTTTCTGTCCTATCGGAAGTTCGCATCAATGTAACTCTTTACATCGAACTCTTCCTTATCTCCATAGAACTAGTACTTCACAAGCACTTATCAAGTTCTCATGGTATTCCAGTAACCCTTACTGGAAGTAGACAGACATCCACTCGTCATGTCCCACATACGAGTTATCAGGATGAGCACATCATATTGCCATGTCCTACATACAAGATGATGGATGCACTTTATTCTTGCCATGTCATACATGCAAGACAATGGGATAATTACATACATGATAGATTCATATCTATTCTTAGTTTTCCCATTCTTCGTAATAATTGGACACTTGGTCTTGGGATACTAACTCCATGTAACATGGACAAGTTTTCTCCCACTGAATCTATGCATACTGAACACTTTAGTACAGATTGCCAATGTATGCTTTCTCTTTCCAGGTCAAGAGATTTTTGAGAACTATCTCTATAGATCTCTATTCCTATCACATAGGAAACATCTCTATCTTCCTTAAAGATAATTTCCACATTCGGATTTCCAATCTAGAACATTTCCATTTCACATCAATATGTGGAATGTGAACACGCTCCCACTAAATCACAGATCCCTTCTTTATCTTTGACATATCAGTCAAACCCTTTGACTATATCATCAAAATAAAGATCCAATTTTGAGTTGCTTGTACTCAATCAATCACATTGATTAGTCCATTGTAACTTATAGACTTCATTTGCATTAGTGGATTCATAAACCTTATAGGTTGTGTCACGTACACATCCTAGTTTTATTCCTCATAGGAATGCGGTTTTAGTATCCATATTCCAAACGTCTTAGTCATTAAGTTGCATTCAACAAGCATCATCCTTCTCAAAATGTTATCCATGTGTCTTAACATTTAAGACTAATTTGCACTTTATGGATTTCATCCAATGAGTGCTACCATCAAGGTCATACCTTATGTCTCACATGGAAATCATTTAGGATGCAACAGTCATAAACCATAACTCAAGATTTGGTTCCTCATATTCATTTTGATAGTTGACTCATCACATGAACAACTCATCACATAGATAATTGAGGTGTATCTGTTAAAGATATAAGAACTCACAACCCTTGTGATTCTTAATTTCTTTTATTAGTGTGGGGTATTCTTTTATTAAGAAGAATTCAGTTATTTGATAATCATTCTCTAACTCCTTAGAGTATGATTCCTTCTTGATTCAGACATCACCATGCCTTAATCATGAGTTCACTATGATACACTATCATAATCACTCATAAGGATCTCAAACATTTGGTCCAAGTATTTCATTCATTGATTTCATCAAGAATTAATCTTTACCAAATTTGTACTTCATTTATGATAATCTTGAACACTTCAAGATATTCATATTGGTATTTCTCTAAACACCATTTGAAGTATTAGCATTTATTCCAATAGGTATGTAAATACATCACATGTATTATACCTAATAGGATAATCACTCTCCCACTACATTAGTGAAGATTGATCAATCATGTCCAAGATATTCATGTCTCTTACTGGTTCTATAACCAAAAAGTCTAGATTTATCCATCACATGGAAACTAGAAATGAATTTCTCATGATTAATGCTAATTAAATTGTTTGAGTTATCTATAACTTTTAGGTATCATCTTATCTTATGCATATCAAATATCACAAGATAAATAAGGCATTGCCACAAAGATCACATCTTTATAAATTGAAACATCTCTTTATTAATTGCCATCATTGTCATACAATATGCAAAAATAAAGTGTTTCTATCTATTGGCAAGTATGAAATAACAGTTCATAACTGTATTACATGCCTTATTGGCTGAAAATAAACTAAAGTATTCCTATCTATAAAGGAAACACTTGCCCCAAGTAAGAATGTTTTACACTTTACATCTTGATATCATATATCTCAAAAGTGTTACAAGTTTACTTTCATGACACCTTTAAGTAGAGGCTTCAGTTGCCTCCTTCTTCTTTTGTTCTTCCAGGTAGAGAGGACAATTCCTTTTCCAATGTCCTAGCTTTTGACAATGGTGGCAATTTCCTTTCTTGGTCACGCCTCCCTTGGCCTTGAGAGCTGAAGATGGCTTGGACTTCTGGCTAGCTTCAGAACCTTTCTTAGCTTTGCCCTTTCCCTTGCGCTTGGACTTGCCTTTCTTGCTCATGATCACCATCACAGCTTTAGGCTTGTCCTTCTTCATCTATAACTCGACTGTCCTCAACATGTCCAACAACTCTGACAGTGGCCTATCAAAGTTGTTCATGTTGTAGTTCATCACAAACTGACTGTAAGATTCTGGCAACGATTGCAGTATCACGTCAGTAGCCAACTCTTGGCTCAGTGGAAATCCCAGTCTCTGCAGGTTCTCCACATACCCAATCATCTTGAGTGTGTGAGGACCAACTGGATCTCCTTCTGTCATGACGCACTTGAACAGCGCCCTAGAAACATTGTACCTCTCTTGCCGTGCCTGATCTTCATACATGTTCCTGAGATGCAGAATCATCTCTATGACACCCATGTTTTCATGTTGCCTGTGCAACTCATGGTTCATTGAACATAGCATCAAGCACTTTGCATCAATGGCATCATCAGAATGCTTCTTGTAAGCATCCCTTTCTGCCTTTGGTGCATTAGGAGCGGGTTCCTCTGGAATTGGAGTATCCAGGACATAGAGCTTGCGCTCTTGAGTGAGAACAATTCTCAATGTCCGATACCAGTCGTGGAAGTTTGTCCCATTTAGCTTGTCCTTGTCAAGGACCGATCACAAAGAAAAGTTGTTGTTGTTTGTTGCCATTTTAACTACAAAAAGAAAATATGCAATTTTAGTCCAAAACTCATTTTTGACTTATTTGATTGATTTGAAAGTTTGACGATATAATTAGGCCTTTAATTAATTATCGCTCCCACTATTTTACTTCAAATTGATAGCCCTCACCATCAATTCGGAAGATTGCAGCGTACAACCTTCTAGTGGGCAAGATCCTGAAATCCTCTAAGTCATGAGTCAGCTTTGGCTGATCGCCCACAACTTAGATCTCTCAGGTAGGCAACTCTTGCCAATTGCATCATATGCAACTCTTGTTGAATGAACATGCACAACACCTTGCCATGAACATTCCTTGCCTCTGGGCCTAGACGCTCTAAGAATCACCAGTTAAGTCTAACCCAAAAGCCGACACGGTAAACATGCACCCTGCTTTGGCAGAACCTACATGTCTACCCTTCACACTTCCACAATATAGACGGCGCACCATGCTTTGGCGTAACCTACGCTTAGTCGATCGAGCTTTTCATGTGTGCCGCTAATGGAAGGCATATAATACTTAATATTTTCATGAGGGATTTGGTTTTATATACATATACATATCCAATCACCACAATACATAGTATGTATCATATACATGCTATATCCCATAGAAAACATGCACAAAACGATAAAAGCGATGATTATGGCCATCCTAATGTGATTCCTCGAGCCAAGAGGAATCACGGTCATCTAGGTCTACATCACATGCAACCTGTACAAGATGAACTTCTGTGTCTTGCATTCTGAGTTGATCAACTCATCACATGAATGATCTGTACTCTCCAGCCGGTCGTCTGGGTGCCACCAGCCGATCGGTTGGCTCCTCCAACCGATCGGTTCGCCTGGTCGTCGTGCATCTCGTCATGTCCGCCACCCGCTCGTCTCGCTCCTCGAACCGGTCATCAACCGATCGTTTTAGATGTCGACTTGATTTCCGCCGGTCTTGACATAACAGGAAATAAAATTCTATCCTATTAATTACATTGCTTTTAAAAGGAAACCCCGAGTTACATTTGGGGGGAGAAAAGGTAGGAAAGAATCTCAAATTATTTCGAGTTACATCAGGAATAAGAGAGGGAAGATCGGTGCGCAGACCGAGATGCAAGCAACCACAAACAACCACACACAGATAGGGGTTTATAGGCCATAATCACGCTACACACATCCACCACAAAACTCGTTTAAGGGAGACGTGTATCGAGTGCATTAATAATACATATCATATATGTAATTAGGGATTTGTGGATTTAGGATTGGACATGCATAAAGCCGATATTATTCGCATCGTATGTAATAAATAAAGGTGACAAACCAAAATCGATCATATCGATATTCCTAAAATATAGAACAGCTGACGTGGCTCTGATACCACTGTTGGGTTTTAGGGGAGACAGAGAAGGCAGCGGAAACAAAAATTTTCTCCCCAAACCCATACCGAGGAAACGCGTCAACGTCTATATAATAGGAAAGGATGGTTTGTGGAATCATACCTTGTCCCGAGGCTTGCTCGGCGATAATACCTCGCGCAATGCGCGGTCTTCAACTCCGGACTTCGACGGCGTCTGTGCAGCTCCTGGTCACACCGGGACTGACAACTCCTACTCGAACCGGACTGTCAGATGACAGTTGTCCTCCTAAGCGGCAGTGTCCTCCCGCCTCTATAGTAGTCCACACGGACCACCTGGAACTCCACTCTCCTTGTCCCACAAGGAAGTGGAAGGAGTCGCACCCTCTTGTTGACGTACTAGTCGCCAACACGCTCTCCTGCCTCCTGTTGCAACTGCAGTTGTCCTTCCCTTGCTGCACCTCCCTTTTGCGGGAAGCACTTGCTCGGGCTCTCTCACGGTTACCAAAACCAGAGAGAACGACAACTTGCAGAGCAACTGGTTGCACTGAGCTGTACTTTGAGAAGCCCCCAATACCCCTATATATATAGGAGAGTCATGGGACAGGGTTCTCCATCCCGGGCAATGCGGGACTAAAGCAGGAGTAGAAGGGTTCGAGAATTTTCCACAAAAAAGCAACCGGTTCGCAACTTGAAATGATCGGTTCACAACTGAACCGATCGGTTCGGCCATTGAGCCGATCGGTTGGACCTGAGCCGACCGTTTGGGGCACTCCAACTGATCGGTTGGTGCCCTGAACTGATCGGTTCATGGTCCTAATCCGGCTCAAAAAGACTTTCCTTGTTTCGTTCCCAATTGGTATCAAATACCAATGTTATTCCCAATCGAATTGGGCAATTTGAAACCAAAGGAAAATTCTTGCTGACATGACTTTTCCCAACTGGTCGGTTGCACCAGTTGAGTCGATCGGTTCAACTCTTGAACTGGTCATTTCAACCTGGGCATGAGCCGATCGGCCTGGACACTCCAGCCGACCGGTTCAACACCTCAGCCGACCGGTTCATCACATGAACCGATCGGTTGGGAGCACAGGTTGGGCAAAATCAGTCAATTGTGATTTCAATCAATCTGATACTCCAATCAATGCGTCCAACACCTTGAACCATACGATATTGAGCTATCGACTGATTGACTGTTTAATTGAACTACTAAACTCCTTTAGTAATCAATCTAAACATTGCTTTGTGGACAAAACTCCTCTTCCAGGTTAAATCCTCTGTGTGTGACCCTGCAGGTCCATTTCACGTTGGCAGTGAAAGTCCATAACACTTATGACTTCACAAGCAAAGAGAGGTGCCTAGTCACACATCATTGCTACCCAAGTGAAAGTAGAAAGTTGGATAACAACTTTCATCCTACAATCCATGAATCGTGTTACAGCGAATGTATAATTCCTTTGTCACTGATATCCCGAATGAACTCGAGGCATGGAACAGTCATCCTGTCAACGTTCATTCACTTCCTTGATCTCAGAGTAGACTAGAAGAGATATGTATGACATCAATATCATATACTGATTCACACATGCGTGCACGCCTTTCTCAATCCTACTCATCAAGTGGCCATGGATATCAAACTCCCTCAGGAGGGACAAATCCCATATCTATCACTCACCCCTCAAAAGCCCCATGTGTCAAAGCCACCCAATCATCACCTTTATAACAACCCATGTTTCAGGACTGCGTTTGATGATGTCAAAGTGTGCCCAACGACATGTGTTGAGTGTAGTGATTTCAGGTCAAAGAATCACACTCACCACCATCACTGTGAGTACTGACTGTGACTACCATCTCATGGTTCCATGTGTCAAACTCACAGTGGGTCTGTCCGATACACTTGTTCTCTAACAAGTACCTATGTGTTTGGCATGATATCTCTATATCATGACTAATGAGATTCTGTCATCAACCAACACCACAATCTAGTCTTGTGTGTCATTGTTGTCTATCTACCTTCCACAATGACATCCGACTAGGGACATAACAAGAATGTACAAACTCTTAGCATTCATATGATCTCATCGTTCAGGTCATGAACCTGAAGGCATACGTCATTGAGTACTCTCATTCTCTAGACATTCAATCTGTTCTATCACTATCTCATATGACTGAACCAGAAAGAATTGGAAGCTTGCCTTTGATGTTTATCAAATCAATCTTAATGTATCCCACCAATCATCCCATGATTGGCTCTCAGGGCATACATACCAACACATCCATCCTCAATGCACCGAGAATGCACTGAGGAAGTTCATGCATGATGTGAAGCAATATCACTGGGATGAACCATATCTTTTTAAACTATTTGTTGATGGTTTGTATAGATGTTGTATCGCTGAAGAAGAATCTCAATCTATTTTGGAACAATGTCACTCAGGACCAGTGGGAGGACATATGAGCTCTAAAAAGACTACTTTAATGGTCTTGCAATGTGGATTCTTCTGGCCAACCATATCCAAAGACTCTTACGATTTTGTCCTATCATGTGACAAATGTCAACAAACAGGTAACATAACAAAGAAAGATGAAATGCCTTTAAATCTATGGCAAGAAGTTGAGTACATGGGTCCATTCCCATCTTCTCATGGATTTTCATACATCCTAGTGGCGGTGGACTACGTCTCAAAATGGGTTGAAGCTATACCTACCGTCACTAGTGATTCCAAACCCGTCATCAAATTATTCAAAGATATTATTTTCCCCCGTTTTGGAGTTCCACGAACCGTGATATCTGACGGAGGGTCTCACTTCCTTGAAAGAAGCTTTGAAGCTTTACTGAGAGAATATAGTGTAACACATAAGGTAGCCTCACCCTACCATCCTCAAACAAGTGGACAGGTAGAGGTCTCTAACCGTCAACTAAAGGCTATTCTAGAAATAACGGTGGGACACAATCAAAAGGACTGGTCAACAAAAATTAACGATGCCTTATGGGCCTATCGTACTGTTTATAAAACTCCCCTTGGGACTACACCTTTTCGACTAATATTTGGAAAAGCTTGACACCTTCCGGACGAACTGGAACACAAGGCATGGTGGGCAATTAAACAATTGAACTTTGATATGAAAGAAGCAGGTCAGGCCAGGATGCTGCAACTCCAAGAGCTGAATGAGCTCAGGATGACAGCCTATGGGAATGCACGAATCTACAAAGAATGAACAAAACTTTGGCACGATGGACATCTGAAAAGAAAAGACATACAAGTGGGAGACCAAGTTCTGGTTTTCAACTCAAGATTAAAGTTACTCCCAGGAAAACTCTGTTCCCGCTGGTCTGGACCTTACATTGTTAAAAGTATCTCCCCACATGGTGCTTTCTCTTTATGGAGTGAAAAGACATGTGAATTTATGAAAAATGGTCACCGCTTGAAGAGATATTACACCTCGATTGACATAGACACTGAAACAACGATGGAACTCACCAATCCAAAAGACCCACCACGAAGTTGAAGAATTAAGTCGAGCCATCAACGTAAAACAAAGGCGCTTGTCGGGAGGCAACCCGATCAATAAATCTGTTTTACTTTTCTTTTCAAAACTTTGTTTTACCTTCTAGTTAACTTTTCCTTTAATAAAATTCGCTTCGTGAGATGATATTTTTAAGATCTAACAGCCCTTTACACTTGAAATTTTCAGAGAAGAGGATGTGCGCTGATCTGAACGCAACCACACTCGGTGGTCATTCTGGCGTGATCTTTCCCCTCCATCTTGAATTTAGGGTTTGCTCGGGATGAGGAAATCTCTAAGTTCAGGGTGGAGGGTGGGTGGTACGTACCTCACTTTCCACCTACACCCTCTTTTCATACTGAAGTTTTCATCATCACATTCTTGATAAAAAAAAAATTCAAAATTTTCAAAAATTTTATTGTTTTTTTTCAAAAAGATTGAACAAGATTTGCTATGCATTTTCAATCATTATACCCTCCTTATTCGAAGTAAATCCTCAAAAGGATTAATTTTTGAAACAAGCCTTTTGCTTGGAATCATCTTGTGAAGCTTATGATTCCTAACCTCATTATATTTTTTGCAAAAATGACTAGTATCTGTCAAACTGATAGGGATCAAACACGTCGTGCTTCCTAACTGACTAGTGGAACAATAACATGGAATCTCCATTGGATCCTCATCAAGTCATTAATTGAGCAGAGTATGATAAAGAGAACAACCTGGTACACTGAATTATAAATCAAGTTGCATTCTGATCTGAACTCTCTTCTACACTTCTTCCATCATCTTCATACCCCTCCATTCATCAAAAAGAAACAAAAATAGCTGAATATGTGCCAAACCCTAAGTTTGGGGTGGCACGCCATTTCCCTCCTTACCCGCTTCTTCCATACCCCTCGCAAATAAATAGGGGCATACCACTAAAAATGCAATCTCGAGTCGAATAGAGGAGAGATTTGCAAACAAAAGATGCCAAAGTGCACACACAAAAAAATGCAATCTCGAGTCGAATAGAGGAGAGATTCGCACAAAAAAAACGCAATAAATGAAATTGCAAAGAAAATAAAAATCTCTAGTTGAATAGAGGAGAGATTTACTTCTTCTTTCCATACCTCCTTTCACTCCTTTTTCTACCTAATGGCACTATCCTAAAAAACACCAGTGTCAGATCGGATGCACACTTGTTGATTCTGCGGGTATCTCTGGACTCTTACAAAACTCTTTGACATGCTTATTGTTGGAAAAAGTGAGGAGGAAGTGATATTGGAAAACGAACCCAGGAATGAAGATATGGTAAGATGTATTTAGTGGTCCCACGAGGTTGAGATACTAATTCATATCGAGCAGAAAGAAAACATTCGTGATGTGAAGATGAAGCAATCACACAAATTGAAAGTATTCATTTGTCAACTGTTTTAGATTTTGTGTTACTCGAGGGCGAGCAACATTTAAGTTCGGGGTATTTTGATGAGTGCATATTCATCATAGAATTCAGTTATATTTTTGAAACAAATTCAACTCTATTCATACCTTTTTCACTCAATATGAATCATAATGTGTAAAACTACTTAGCTAATTCAATTATCAAGGTTTTAACTAAATATTGTTCATTTAATGCAGGTAACCAAGCAATTCCACGCTTGCGGTCCCAAGACCGTTTGAGCCCTTGCATTCCCAAGACCGTTTGAGCCCTTGCGTTCCCAAGACCGTTTGAGCCCTTGTGGTCCCAAGACCGTTTGGGTCCATACGGTCCCAAGACCGTTTGGGTCCATACGGTCTCAAGACCGTTTGCTGGAATGCACGAAGATCGAATGCAGAAATCGATTTCTAAGGTCGACCGCGCGAGCTACAAACCGCATGACCGATAGTGGACTCAAGACCGTTTGGGTCCATGCGGTTTCAAGACCGTTTGGGTCCATGCGGTTTCAAGACCGTCTGGGTCCATGCGGTCTCAAGACCGTCTGGGTCCATGCGGTCTCCAAAACCATTTGGATCCATGCGGTCTCCAAGACCATTTTCCGCAATCGTGAAGTCTGAATGAAGATCAAATGTTGCGCACTCAGGACTGGTTGCTTCATGCGAAGACCGTTTGAAGCCGCTTCTCGGATGATAGACCGTTTGGAAGCAAACGGTCTCCAGACCGTTTGGAGGAGATATTTTCAGCAACTTATACAAACCGTTTGGGGACAGATCTGAGCCTATAAATAGGACCCCAAGGGTCCTCATTTGGGGGTATCGGATCCGGACGCCACCAGGCTTCCAGAGCACAACTCCGATCAAATTCCATTCCACCTACTGCCCGTGTTGCAACCAAGGAGGCTGAAGAGAGAAGGAGGACGGAGTAAGGGGCGTATCTTCTTCCCCGAGCTGTGACTACCTTCTACACTGAGCTCATGGTGGATCTCTCTTTCTCTCTCATCCTCCTTATTTCTCGCATCATGAGCGAGTAGTACCTTTTCACTGGGGTGCGAGGACTAGCCCCGCTGCCCATGCAAACCATGTTCTTTTGTTAAACTCTCCATGGCAATGTATATAACTCTTCATTTCGTCGTTAACCGTTATGCTAGTAGTTTGGTTACTTGCTTGCTTTCATCTTTTTGCTCCCTATGTTGTGATAACATCTATATATATGTTTGAACGTCATTTAACAAGTTAGACTCCTTGACGAGAACTTCTAAAAGGATTCCTTGAGGTCGTAAGTGTATGATCCGCGAGGGGACGAGCCATCTAGACTTCGGTGACGCTTCTGTGCGCCTGACGCCTGTATAGGGGGTTCACAGCCTTAGTTGGATTTTGTATCTTCTTGTTAATCGTCGATGTTAGCTAGTATGTTAACTGCCTGCTTGCTTATCGGTTAATGCGGCTGACTCCCAAACTAGAAATGGGATGGGATTCCATCGAGGTCGTAAGTGTATGGTCCGCGAGGGGACAAGCCATCTAGCCTTCGGTGACGCTTCTGTGTGCCTAACGCCTGTATAGGGGGCCCACAACCTTTGTGGATTTCTATATCTTCAGAGCCGTAAGTAAAGTGATCCAGATGGTGATGAGACATCTGATGCCTAAGGTGATGCTTACGCAAACCTGACGCCCGTATGGGGGGTTTTACAGTAGCTCTACTTGGATTGTTATATCTTGCCTGGATTGTTCACGATTGAATATGTTTGCATGTGTAGCGGTGGTGAAACCCAGTACCATCCCAGTGATTCCATATCATTGATCTAAACTCATTTTTAATTCAGCTCTTTACCTTCTTACAATTAGTTTAAATAACTTCAAATCAACCAATCGTTCTAAATATTAGTTTTACTTGAGCTAGATTCAACTAACATGGATTCTTAAAAACGTTATCCTTTGGGTTCGATCCTTAGCTATACTGCGATAAGACTCGTCTGCTTGCGGGTGGTATTATTACACTTTGGTTTTGGTAAAATCTCGGGGATTTCAACCCCGAGTGAATTTGTTAGTGCGTTCAAATATCACGTCAAAATCCTACACCCCTATCGTTTTGTACATTTGGGTTGGTTGAAAAAGGACTATCCAGTTGTCTAGGTTGTCACTCAACAGATGGTAGGTTGATACTTTGAAGCTTTGAAAAGGTATGAGCACAAGGGTCTAACCCGATATGCAAAACCCTACACTTGAGTAACCAGATATAAGTGACACACACACACCTCTTGGACGATATGGTGGTAAGTACACACCTCTTGGATGATATCGTGATAAGCACACACCTCTTGGACAATATGGTGGTAATCACACACCTCTAGAACAATACGGAGATAAGCACACACCTCTTGGACGATATAGTGATAAGCACACACCTCTTGGATGATATGGTGATAAGCACACACCTCTAGAACGATATGGTGATAAGCACACACCTCTTGGGTGACATAGTGATAAGCACACACCTCTTGGATGATATGGTGATAAGCACACACCTACATAGTGATAAGAACACACCTCTTGGATGATATAGTAATAAGCATACACCTCTTGGATGATATGGTGATAAGCACACACCTCTTAGACGATATGGTGGTAAGCACACACCTCTTGGACGATATGGTGGTAAGCACACACCTCTTGGATGATATGGTAATAAGCACACACCTCTTGGATGATATGGTGATAAGCACACACCTCTTGGACGATATGGTGGTAAGCACACATCTCTTGGACGATATGGTGGTAAGCACACACCTCTTGGATGATATTGTAGTAAGCATACACCTCTATCCTGATATGGTGGAAGCACCTCAAAACCAATATGGAGGTAACACCTCAAGTCCAATATACTTGATTGAGTAACACATGAAGTGTGTTATGCCAAATGATACATTAAGATGTAAAGAGTTTAATGCATTTTGATAAGTGTCGGCCAATGTACCTTGAGAAAAGAGTTGAGAAAACTTATAAAAGTATGATGTAATCAATATCCTAGTGAGGATGAGAGAGAAACGCATACTTTGTGTGATAATCATTAATGATAAATGATGAGAATAAACAAGTATGATTGAATGCTTATGATATCAGTGTATGCTCCTAATATGTATGGAGCAATGAATTAGGATTTTGATTCTTGATAATATGAACTTGAAACCCTAATTGGATAAAAAGGGAAACCCTAACCCTAATAATGGGAAGGTTGTATTTCTCTTGTATTGTATGGTGATGATCTGTACTTGATATTTCTTTTATCATGAAATACTAACCATGCATGTATCATGAGATGATGAGCATACCCAGGTGTGAGCTATGATGTTTCATATGATACAGATTAAATGGGCCTTGTGAGCCATGTGAAATACTTGTGCAATAAGTATAATGTATACCTAGGTCTGAGGACCTAGAGGTAATAGTTATCTAATAAGAGGTGACAATGTTAAGTGATGAACTAAGGGTTAGAATACCCAGATCTAGCAATCATGATGATGATAATGTTAAGGAATGAGAATCCCCAGTAATGTGATAAGGGACTGAGATCCAGAGTGTTATGCATTCAATGTGTTCTAAAGATTATGAAAGTACTTGATAAATGTATTACACCTTTCTTTGTAGCATATGTTATAATTCATACTTGTAACCTGGTTGATGCTAAAAGATATTGTAATGCACCTAATTAATCAAGCAGAACCTTATCATGTGGTTACCCTGACCATAGATTCATTTAGTGTCAAAATTTACTGAATGGTGAAATGAGTTTAACTTGGAGAGCATATTTTTTAATATGTGGGGATAATGGAAAAAAATATCCTTACGTCCAAATAGGGATTGTTGTGTGGTCTCCCTCATCATCATAAGAGTATGGCTATATGTCATGACTCAATATTAATATACTGGGGTTGTTGTGTGATCTCTCTGAAGAGAGTGCATGCTGCAGTTGTAACTCTATAGAGAAGATGTCACTATACCATGGAAAGCTAATTGTAGTTTGACACGTGATGTCACTGCAAGTTGTCTCATACTTATCGAGACAGGTGAGGTCTTAGAAGTCAGCTCTTCCTTTGATCTTGTATGGTATCGATGCTTTACGTAGTTGTGGTCGATTGGAGCATGAGCGGTATACCTCATCTCCTCAGGGCATAAGTGTGATTGTAAATATGTAATCAACTGTGTAGCGTAGTTGATTAAGGATTGAATACGAAAATATTGGTTGATGTTACACTACCTTTATACATCTCAAATGGATAAATGTTATGTGTTCTTCATATTCCTTATAAAGTGAATAGATGATTTATTGCTCTATCATAAATAATTGCATTGCTTGAAAAGATGATATTGCTCTATTTTGTTTATAAATAGTGATTAATCTTGATTATTAATATAAAAGATCCTTTGCTCAGTTTTATATTATTTACCTGTGATAATAATGTTGTTGGCGGAGAGTTATATCTCTTGTTGGGACTTTTTTCTCACCCCGTTGGTCCCAATATTTTTAGGTGGATGCGGACGAGGAGGTAGAGACCGTACTGCAGAGGGAGGACAACAGCAATAGGGACAACAGTAACAGCTCAAGGGCTATTCTCCGCGCACCTGACAGCTAAAATTGGAACGGATAAGTGCAGCTGCACCCGACCACAACTGATTTTGATTTTTTTTATCTTTAGGTCATGTTTGATTTTTTAGATTTTATCATATTATATTGTATACCACCCGATTGACAAAAGAAAAAATAAATCAGGTATGATATACAAATTTAGAAAATTAAACATCAAATTTATAGTAATGAGATTTTTGACAATGCAAGGTTTTCTTAGGAGTTTTTTTTTAAATCTCCCTCACTTTTTCTAAATTCTAGATAACCCCCTTATGTATTAACAATCATAGCCACCCCCTTCAACTATTTAGAGAATTCCAAATATCCCTCTAACCGTTAGCCACCGTTATCAAATTGACGGTTGGGCTACATTTTTTTCCTTTATCTACATTTAGTCACTTCCTTATTTGATTTTTTTATTTTTTTCTATTACATGTTTTAATCATGCAATCAAATAAGTAAAGATATATAGGTAGTATTGTAAACATATTAGTCCAGATTTGTAAATCGGACCAGACAGATGTTCAGTCCAGTCCGATCTTGGACTGATTTGACTTTCGGTCCTATCCACTATTTTTCCTAAAGTAGGTCATCTGTTCAATTTGGTCCAGTCTGGTCCAAAGTCGGGAGAAATTGGTCTGGACTGGTAGCTAGACCTGTCAAAAGATCGTATAATGAGTGAATATCACTATATTTGATATTTGAATATGAAAGAAATTCTGATCCAACACCGATGGATATCATAGTATTCAAATCAAAAAGTATACATTTAATATTTATAAATATTATATATTTAGAAAATATTAATATTACATTAAATATGTAGGACTAGAATCTGCATCGAATGTGCGCACATTATCCGGTACAACTGTAAATGGATAATCAGAATCCGCACATTCGATCTGGATTCGAGTCTAAAATTTAAAGAAAAAATTCAACATTTGTAAATTACGATCAAATTTTGAATATGGAATTTCGGGTTTGACAATTTTGGATTGGTATTCATTGCAAAAATCTAAATTTAACTAATATATAATTACATTATTAATATATATAATTATATATAGAAATATAGATGCTTAATCTTATATACTTTATGTAATATCAATGTTTTTTAAAGATATAGTATTTGTCAATATTGGATGTACACTTCTCGGATCATATCAGATATTTTATTTGAATTCAAATGTTATTCGTCGGGTCGGATTTAGATGTTAACATATGATATCCATAGGGATAGCGGATCATACTTTTTTCCGGATTCGAATCTGATATAGCATTATGCGCTCCATATTCAAACCGCTCACATATCTACCGACCGGTCCCGACCGACTTCTACTGATTTTGGACTAGATCAGATTGAATTGGACTCAAAACTAGATTTAGAAAAAATAACAGACCGAAGATTGGACCAAAAGATAAGTCTGTCCAAGATCAAACCCGACTGAAGTCTAGACTACATGTTGTTACTTAATTAGTTGCATGATTAAACATGTGATTGGAAAAAAAATCAAGGGAGTGAAACTCCTAGCCGGGTGAAAGAAAAAAAAAGGAAATGTAGCCCAACCATTAATTTATCGGATGTCGAATCATACTATTTTTTCGGATTCAAATATCTGATATAGCAATATACACTTCGTATTCAAACCGTTTACATGTCTATCAACTAATCCAGACCGGCTTCTACCGATTTTGGACTAGACCAGACTGGACCGGACTCAGAACTAAATTTAGAAAAAATAGCAAATCAAGGATTTTTTTTCAAACCAAGGATAGCACTGAAAGCCAAGTCAGTCCAAGACTGGACCAGAATGAATACCCAATCTAGTCAAATCCACAAGTCTCAACTAATATATTTGAAGTCGTACCTACATGTTGTTACTTATTTGGTTGCATGATTAGGCATGTAATTGAAATAATAAAAATCAGATAAGGGAGTTACTGAACTCATAGTTGGGTGATGGATAAAATTTTAAAAAAATGTGGCACGGCTGGGGGAATATTTATAATTTTTAAATAGTTGAGGGGTGGTTGAGATTATCTATACATCAGGGGGTTATCTAGAATTTAGGAAAAAGTAAGGTGGGTTGGGAAAAAACTCTTTCCTTAATATAGAATAGCCTAACTGTTAGATTCTTAAAATTTGAAGATCCAAAAACAGAAAAACGTCAGTCAATCAGCTGTATGAGTCAATTACTCCCCCTCAGTAATTGACTCAGATACCTCAAGACGTACGAGTATGAGAATTACAATTGTACCAAATTTCAAGTCGGCCTTACACTGTTGCCCGTACAAAACTGGATTCACATATTGAATCTATATATTAGCAGTGACAAATATATAAATAATATTAGATAATACTCCTCGAAATATTTGAACAATAAAATTTGTCTAGGGAAGAAAGCGAACCCTAGATGTCATATTTCTCTACTATCTCACAGATCAAGGCTGAAGTCAAGGCTTGAAGATCAAGCAATTTGGGTGGCGTACTCTTCCCCAATGGCGGACCGACGTTGGGGCCACATGAGGTCGTGGCCTCACCCAACGTCAGTGAAAACCTCTGTTTGCGCATGCTTTAACATGCAATATTAATTGCTGACAAGAAATTGGCCTCACCCACCGTCAGCGTCATATAGAGTCATTAATACATAGAGTTATACTTCATACATAGGATACATATTAGCACGTAGGAGAATGGATTTCTCTGCAACAACTTCAAATCGTCGTGCATATTAAAACTTGGATATAAAGAGGGTAGTTTTGCCACCCACGAAGAGACTAATTATTGTGAGAAAAAGTGAAGAAGAAGCATTTATTTTGAAAACGATATGTCTCTTCCTTCACAATAGCTAATTCAATAGATGTCTAAACAATCAAATAAGAGAATGCATCTCAAAATAATATATGAAAGGAATACAAATTTTTTAGTTAGGGTGTGTAATCTACGTATTTTCACATAAAATCATGGAACTAAACTGGTATATTGTTATAGTAAATAGATATTCAAAATTTATTAGATGGAACAGTATGTTCTAATATGTTAATCTTAACAATGTGTCCTATATTTTTTAACTTGACTACATATAGGTTTATAAATAAAGAAAGAAAACACCTCTACATGTTGTTAGCACACATTGGTCAAAGTACGTAAATCAAGTCTTAAAATGAAAATTGACTCCTAAACAACATGCCAAAATAAAATTTTAGATATCAAATAGGACTACGTGTTATAACCTCAATATAAGTTAAGTATTACAAGACATCATATTTGGTTTTGTATTTTTAGCTTTATAAATATTTTCAGGATATGCTTTGTATTGTTATAGTTTTGACATATATAATGCTAAAAATTGCTTGTTTTTCCTTTTGAATAGATGAACTAGAATGACATGGACAACTATGTGATCCACAAATAACATGTTCTAAAAAATCTGTATTTTTTCTTTTAGCATATTGTCACTTTGTCCATTATATTTGTCACATCCATCACACTCCATTTAAAGACTTGAATAGCATCACTAGCCTTGATTAGGAGTTGATTCGAACCAATTAGCATAAAGATTTTTATTTAGTCTACTGGCTATTGGTATTCCGTATCGCAACAGTTCCAATCAAAAATATCATTTTCATGATTAAAACTATGAATTGTCCTCTACTTAATTAAATGGGCGAAAAAAATCAAGGCAACAATGGAACGTTTTGAGACAAGAAAAATTGTGAGGTTTTCTTTAATTATTACTTTTATGGTTTTCTTTAACTTTCTTGATGAACATGTATTTAATGAATGTTATGTTTCATGAAATAACTAGTACTTTCCATCATTTTAAACTTTTGTAGTGTTGTTTTTATGTTTTTTGAAAATTGACATAAGTATGGACCAATTTTTTTAGTTATTATTGGCCTCACCCACCTCTATTTTCTGGATCCGCCACTGCTCTCCCCACAAGTCAAGGGCTTTTCTCGGCACACCTGACAGCTAAAATTGGAACAGTGCAGCTGCACCCGACCACAACTGATTTTGATTTTTTTTAGGTCATGTTTGATTTTTTAGATTTTATCATATTGGATTTATGCCACCCGGTTGACAAAAGAAACAATAAATCAGGTATGATATACAAATTTAGAAAATTAAACATCAAATTTATATTAATGAGATTTTTGACAATGCAAGGTTTTCTTAGGAGTTTTTTTTTTAAATCTCCCTCACTTTTTCTAAATTCTAGATAACCCCCTTATGTATTAACAATCATAGCCACCCCCTTCCACTATTTAGAGAATTCCAAATATCCCCCTAACCGTTAGCCACCGTTATCAAATTGACGGTTGGGCTACATTTTTTCCTTTATCTACGTTTAGTCACTTCCTTATTTGATTTTTTTTTCTATTACATGTTTTAATCATGCAATCAAATAAGTAAAGATATATAGGTAGTACTGTAAACATATTAGTCCAGATTTGTAAATCGGATCAGATAGATGTTCGGTCCAGTCCGATCTTGGACTGATTTGACTTTCGGTCCTATCTGCTATTTTTCCTAAAGTAGGTCATCTGTTCAATTTGGTCCAGTCTGGTCCAAAGTCGGGAGAAATTGGTCTGGACGGGTAGCTAGACCTGTCAAAAGATCGTATAATGAGTGAATATCGCTATATTCGATATTTGAATATGAAAGAAATTCTGATCCAATACCAATGGATATCATAGTATTCGAACCGAAAAGTATACATTTAATATTTATAGATATTACATATTTAGAAAATATTTATATTACGTTAAATATGTAGGACTAGAATCTGCATCGAATGTGCGTACATTATCTGGTACAACTATAAATGGATAATCAGAATCCGCACATTCAATCTGGATTCGAGTCCAAAAATTTAAAGAAAAAATCCCACATTTGTAAATTACGATCAAATTTTGAATATGGAATTTCGGGTTTGACAATTTTGGATTGGTATTCGTTGCAAAAATCTAAATTTGACAAATATATATATATATATATATATATATATATAATTACATTATTAATATATATAATTATATATATATAAATATAGATACTTAATCTTATATATTTTATGTAATATCAATGTTTTTTAAAGATATAGTATTTGACAATATTGGATGTACACTTCTCGGATCATATCAGATATTTTATCCGAATTCAAATGTTATTCGCCGGGTCGGATTTAGATGTTAACATATGATATCCATAGGGATCGCGGATCATACTTTTTTCCGGATTCGACTCTGATATAGTATTATGCGCTCCATATTCAAACCGCTCACATATCTACCGACCGGTCCCGACCGACTTCTATCGATTTTGGACTAGATTAGATTGAATTGGACTCAAAACTAGATTTAGAAAAAATAAAAGACCGAAGATAGGACCAAAAGCCAAGTCTGTCCAAGATCAAACCCGACTGAATATATATGTTATTTACACTCTAGACTACATGTAATTACTTATTTAGTTGCATGATTAAACATGTGATTGGAAAAAAAAATTAAGGGAGTGAAACTCCTAGCCGGGTGAAAGTAAAAAAAAGGAAATGTAGCCCAGCCATTAACTTATCGGATGTCGAATCATACTCTTTTTTGGATTCAAATATCTGATATAGCAGTATACACTTCGTATTCAAACTGTTTACATGTCTATCAACTAATCTAGACCGGCTTCTACCGATTTTGGATTAGACCAGACTGGACCGGACTCAGAAGTAGATTTAGAAAAAATAGCAAACCAAGGATTTTTTTTTCAAACCAAAGATAGCACTGAAAGCCAAGTCAGTCCAAGACTGGACCAGACTGAATACCCAATCTAGTCCAATCCACAAGTCTGAACTAATATATTTGAAGTCGTACCTACATGTTGTTACTTATTTGGTTGCATGATCAGGCATGTAATTGAAATAATAAAAATCAGATAAGGGAGTTACTGAACTCACAGCTGGGTGATGAATAAAATTTAAAAAAAATGTTGCACGGCTGGGGGAATATTTATAATTTTCTAAATAGTTGAGGGGCGGTTGAGATTATCTATACATCAGGGGGTTATCTGGAATTTAGGAAAAAGTAAGGTGGGTTGGAAAAAAACTCTTTCCTTAATATAGAATAGCCTAACTGTTAGATTCTTAAAATTTGAAGATCCAAAAATAGAAAAACGTCAGTCAATCAGCTATATGAGTCAATTGCTCCCCCTTAGTAATTGACTCAGATACCTCAAGACGTACGAGTACGAGAATTACAATTGTACCAAATTTCAAGTCGGCCTTACACTGTTGCCCGTACAAAACTGGATTCACATTGTGAATTTGTATATTAGCAGTGACAAATATATAAATAATATTAGATAATACTCCTCGAAAGATTTGAACAATAAAATCCGTCTAGGGAAGAAAGTGAACCCTAGATGTCATATTTCTCTACCATCTCACAGATAAAGGCTAAAGTCAAGGCTTGAAGATCAAGCAATTTGGGTGGCGTACTCTCCCCACAAAAACCCTAAAAAGCTTGTACTCTCTTTCAATGTTTTAGACCACCATCCAGTCCAAGCCTAGACAGGGCATCACACGATTCCAGTAAGCAAGAAGAAACATACAGTGTATAACTAAACTAACTGCTCTATATCCAAAAAAACTAGCAGAATATTGTTTTAATAACATCAACTTGTTCACACATAAGACTGCTAAAGAAATCTACTCTATATTCATCATCATTTAACCAACAAACAGGCTAATTTCAAAGCTTGAAGATCAAACACTCTGGGTGAAAAAGTCTTATAATCCCTTTTAAAATCCTTAGACCATCACCCAGTCCAGACCAACACAGGTCATCACAAAACTCCAGCAAGCAAGAAGAACCATAGTGTATAAATAAACTAACTGCTCTATATCCATAAAAACTAGCAGAATATTGTATTTATAACACCTTTTCACACACAAGACTCCCAAAATAAAATCTACTCTATAGTCATTATCATTTAACCAAAAGACAGGCTAATTTCAAGGCTTCATTCACGCAATTTGGGTGGCCTACTCTCCCCATTGTACTCCCTTTCAATGTTTAGACCACCACCCAGTCCAGGCCTACACAGGGCATCACACAATTCCAACAAGCAAGAAGAATCATACAGTGTATAGATAAACTAACTGCTCTATATCCAAAAAAACTAGCAGAATATTGTATTTATAACATCAACTCATTATATACAGGGACTCCTAAAGAAAATCTACTATGTATTCATTATCATTTAACAAACAAACAGGCTTTTTTCAAAGCTTGAATGTAACATCCCTGACCTGGGTTATGAACTAACCCTAGATGTTTTGCTTAAAATATGATTAGAGGCTTGTGATTACCCCCTTGATATGTCATTAAGCTTTAGAAGAATCTATAATTTCATTTCTGTCCCTTTTGAACAACGTTGTAATACTGTTTTGTAATACAGGGACCTATGTGCAAATTACCCAATTAAAAGGGGTTAACTTACAAATTGCACATGTTAAGATGTTCCTTTGGTGTTGAGACATCATAAGAATGAATATGATAAAGTATGATGGATTCTCCAAGCTTGGGCACCAAGATGCAGCTTGTGGAGCAATCCTTGTACTTAAAACTCTAGTTTTGGTGTAAAATGCAATTTACCCAAAATATGGGGTGCAACTTGTAAAATACACCTTCTAGAGTATCTTTTATGACTCTTGGAATCATTAAGAGTAAAAATGATGAAGAGGTCACTTCAATTGAATAATTAAATAAGAATGATAACCCTTATAAATTAAATGATCAAGTTATAAGTCTAATAACCCTTCTATATGTGCAACTTAGTAAGAAGTTGGCTTTCTTCACCTTTAGACCTTGGGTTTAAGATGAGTTTTGCTTAATTATGGAAGGGAGAAACGTGGTTAATAATAAGGGAAGGACCTAGAGGAGAAATGGAGAAACAAGTTGTCCTTATGTTGAAATTTCACCTAAAGTATATATACACCTTTTCTCACTTAGCAAGGATCGTTTCCTTCACTTCCTTTCTTATTCCCTTTGCTTAGACCGACTTAGGACAGAGCTCTGGAGAAGAGGAGAACGGCCAAGCAGTTCTAGGTAAGCTTTGATCATCATCTTGCTCGAATTCATGGAGGAATTCATGGTGCAAGGTTGGTTTTATGGTCTTCCTTACTTGTTTCTTCTTTCTAGCCACCTTTTCCCAACCTTTCCTTGGAGAAACACCCTTGTCCGACCTGTGGAGCTCAAGACACCATTAAAGACTTGAAGCTTGGAAGCTTGGAGCTCAAGAAACGACCTTAAGGCGGGTTTTATAACTCTAAACCTTTTGCTTTCTTATGCATATCTTTGTACTTGCAAAAGTAGCTTGTTCTTCTTTCCCCCATCCTTCCTTGCTTTCTTGCATCTAAAACCATGGGGAACAGACCTGGATCTGGAGGTAGAAGAAGGGGGGCGTGAATACCTATGTCACTTTAGCAAACGGTCTTGCACCCTTAGCCAAACAGTTTCACAAGGTCGGTTGGAGAAAACGGTCTCCAAGACCATTTGAGGGCGTTGACCAAGCGTGGACCGTTTGGGATTTCTGTTCATAATTATGTAGGCTAATGACCCACCAAATTTGAGTGGTTAACTCCAAAGGAATCGTAGTTTAAAGGCCAATCAATTAGGAAAATCAAATTGAATTAAGTGCTGATTTTCCAATCTATTTAAGTTGAACTTCTTGGGCAAACAGTCTCAAACCGTTTGAGTGCGTTGACCAAGCGTGGACCGTTTGGGATTACTGTTCCTAATGATGTGTTCTAATAACACACCAAATTTTATAGGTTAACTCCCAAGGAATCATGAGTTAAAGGCTAAACAATTGGATAAACCTAATTGGATTAAGTGCTGATTTTTCCAATTTGATTAATTGAACTTTTTGGGCAAACGGTCTCAAGACCGTTTGAGGTCGTTGACCAAGCATTGACCATTTGGGATTCCTGTTCATAATCATTTTATTTAATAACCCTCCAAATTTTAGGGATTAACTCCAAAGGAATCGTGAGTTGAAGGCTAATCATTTATGTAAACCCTAATTGGATTAAGTGCTGCCTTTCAACTTGATTGATATGACTTTTTGGGTTTTCTTGCCCAAACGGTCTCAAGACCGTTTGGGGATCACCCAAACGGTCTCAAGACCGTTTGGAGGTCACCCAAGACCATTTGTAGGTCTAGGTTTGGATATGGTTAAGTGTTTGAAGGACAAAAGATATGGTGTTAACCCTAATCGACTAAGTGTTGGATTTGCATTGAATTGAGTTGATTGTTTGGGGTTGATTGGCCCAAACGGTCTCAAGACCGTTTCGGGATCACCCAAACGGTCTCAAGACCGTTTGGAGGTCACTCAAGACCGTTTGGAGGTCTGGGGTCAAGTATAGTTGACCAATTGAAGGTCCAAAGGTACACAATTACAAGGCAATCAATTGCTGATTTGACGATCAACTCAATAGCTCAAACCCTAATGATTTTTCACTAGAATCCAAGGGTTGGGTGAGCCAAACGGTCTCAAGACTGTTTGGAACTCATCCAAACGGTCTCAAGACCGTTTGGAGGTCACCCAAGACCATTTGGAGGTCTAGGGGTGAGTATGGTTAAGCAATTGATGATCCAATGATACTAAGTTGGAATGTAATCAATTGTTGTTTTGGTGATCAATCCAATGATCCAAACCTTAATTGGTTGACTTGGATTTTGATGATATGATGGGAAAACGGTCTCAAGACCGTTTGGAGGTCATCCAAACGACCTCAAGACCGTTTGGGGTCAGGAAATGTCCCAATGTAATGATGGTTCAATAGGTTCAAATCAATTAGTCCCACTTTGAAATATGTTGAAGGGTTATTGTTTCCAATCCCTAATTCAATTGAGTTAAACCCTAATTGATGGTCAAGTGAGGGTCAAGTGAGGGACAAATCAGTTGAAGGTTGACCTATTAAACTCAATTAAGGTATGAGTATAGGTCCAATTGATGATTGGTTCCATGAATTCAAAGATTGAAGGAATCAACATTGGAAACCCTAATTAAATTGGATACCTTATGAAGTGGAGGTCCAATGTGATTGAATCCTTGAGAATTAAGATGATGAATGTTCTATTGATCCAATAATGATTAGTAATGATAATCAATGAAGGTGTGAAGGTTGAAACCCTAATAATACCTAAGTGATTAAGAACCAATTAAAGGGAGAATTCTTAATTGTTTATAGGATTAATAGCTTGATACACTATGTTAACCATAGTAGCATGTACTTGATTGAAGGGTTGATGTGACCTAATCAAGTTAAAAGAATGAAAGATTAGAATACATATATTTATATATATATATATATATATATATATATATATATGAATCATGGAATGATCTTATGTAGCACGACCGTGCAAGGGAGCACGTCCGTGGTAGCCTTAGCTTGCATGACCGTACAAGGGAGCACGGCCGTGGTAGTCTTACTTTGCACGACTGTGCAAGGTGGCACGGCCGTGGTGTCCTATTATGAAATTGAGAAGTTTTGGTATTGTGCTGACATTGTTATATATGCATGTCCTTATTTGTATAAGTCATACAAGTTGATATTATGAGGTAATCATAGCCAGGTATGAGTTATGATGTCATATTCGTTGAAAACAATTATAAGCTTTTAGAGTAATGATATGTGAAAAGTATATAGATATGGCTGCATTACAGCAAATGCATCCAAACAAAGCCCCGGGTCCTGATGGTATGAAAGTGATGTTTTTTCAAATATTCTGGAATATTGTCGGGAAGGATGTTTCAAATTACATTAAAGGGTGGTGGAAAGGTGAAGTTTCTATTGATGAGGTGAACTCGACTCTTGTTGTGCTTATACTAAAGGTGGAACATCCGAAGGATATGGATGAATATCGACTGATAAGTTTGTGCAATGTGGTGTACAAAATCGTCACAAAGGTCATGGCAAATAGGCTGAAGCCTATGATGGACAGGATTGTCTCACAAAATCAGAGTGCTTTTATTCCCGACAGGTTGATTACAGATAATGCCCTCATCGCTTATGAGCTTTTTCACAAAATGAAAAAAGGAGCCAATAGGAAGAAGGGGAGTATGACGATTAAACTGGATATGTCGAAAGCATATGACAGGGTCGAATGGAGTTTTCTCGATTATGTTATGTTCAAGATGGGTTTCTCTCCCTTGTGGCGACGTCGTGTTCTGGATTGTGTTTCCTCGGTTAGTCATTCCTTTGCCATCAATGGGGACCGATCTTCGGAGATGAAGCCTTCCCGCGGCCTGCGACAGGGTGACCCACTCTCCCCCTACCTCTTTATCTTATGTGCTGAAGCTTTTTCTACAGCTATTATTCATGCCTCTGACAGCAAGAGCGTGCACGGGCTTAGTGTGTGCCGCCTTGCTCCACGTATTTCACACTTGTTCTTTGCAGATGACAGTATCCTCTTCACTAGAGCAACTCAGAATGAATGCTTGACCATAGCTAATATTATTAGCCAATATGAACAAGCATCGGGCCAGAAAATCAACTATGACAAGACTGAGGTTGTTTTTAGTAAAGGGGTTACTACGGAGGTTCGTCAAAGTTTGCAGGAAATTCTCAACGTGAGAGAAGTGGACAAGCATGCAAAGTACTTGGGTCTTCCTACTGCTATTGGAAGATCTAAGCGCCTAGTGTTCAACTTTATTAAGGAGCGAATATGGAAGAAGTTGCAGGGATGGAAGGAAAAGTTCTTGTCTAAGCCGGGGAAAGAGGTTCTCATTATATCCATTGCACAGGCCATTCCTTCATACATTATGAGTGTGTTCCAGCTTCCTTCGATGCTTATTCAAGAGATCCACAGTTGTGTAGCCAATTTTTGGTGGGGAGCAAAAGGTAATGAGAGGAAGATAGCTTGGCAATGTTGGGAACGGCTATGCAAACCAAAAAAAGCAGGCGATATGGGTTTTAGAGACCTACATAGCTTCAATCAAGCTCTTCTTGCAAAACAAGTATGGAGGTTACTTGTAAAGCCGACTTCTCTAGTATCACAGGTTCTCAAAGCAAGATATTATCCACGTTCATCCATTTTGGAAGCGCATAGAGGATACAACCCGAGCTACACATGGAGAAGTCTGTGGGGAGCGAAGGCACTGGTTTGTGAAGGGGTGAACTGGAGGGTGGGTGACGGAGAAATAGTTGACCTATGGAAAAGCAGATGGGTGATGAACCTACAAGGCACTTTGGGTGATTTCTGTCCGGATGTACAGGTGGTGTACCCGTCTCTACGGATCAGCGATCTTCTTGATCGGGACAGCTGCGTTTGGAAGGAGGAGGAGATCCGGTCTATTTTTCCGCGTGCTGCCGCAGATGCCATAGTTTCCACACCGCTCAGCTTGAGGAGATCACCCGACACGCCCTTCTGGTGGCCGAGGCCGAGGGGAGACTTCACGACCCGCTCAGCCTACTGGTTGGGTCATCTAGGCAGGGAGGAGTATCTACACAGCCGTAGGGAGCAGAATGATCCGATATGGAGATGGATATGGAAGACACAGTGGCCTCCGCGTCTCGCGCATTTTCTATGGTAGGTTTGTACGGGCAGTATGGCCACGATGGGTAAGCTCTATGATTGCCATTGCAATGTGGATTTTCTTTGTCTGATATGTCACACAGAGAAAGAGACCATTGATCATCTGTTGTTCGAGTGCCCAGAGGTGCGGCAGTTGTGGAGCAACCACCCATTGAAGGAGAAGATACTACAGTCGGGCAACCGTCAGCTAGCTGACCGGCTTCAGTTCCTTGCGGATAACCTTTCCGGGGAGGAGCTCGAGATGGCAGTCGGTGTGTGGTGGGGGCTGTGGCACTGGAGGAATAAGCGGGTCTTCGACCAGGAGCTTACGGAGAAAAGGGCCATCATCAGCAGGTATACGGGCATCATCGGCGAGTATAAGGACACCATGGCGGCGCAAGCCACCGGCGCGGCGGCACGTGAGCAGCCGCAGCTGCAGCGCTGGAGGAGACCGCCCCGTGGGAGACTGAAACTGAATACTGACGTTGCTACGGGTCCTCATGGCTTCATTGGGCTTGGAGGTGTGCTGCGCGACCACTCGGGGAGGGTGGTCAAATCTTTCAGCCTGCGGCGGGAAGCAACTGTGGCGGTGGAGATGGGAGAATCTCTCACTCTTCTTTTCTGCTTGCGGCGTGCAGCGGCGATGGGGTGCATGGACCTGATCTGTGAGACGGATTCTCAAGTCCTACACCTGGAACTCATTGGACCGACGCAACACATGGATCATTTGGGTCTTATTGTAGATGATATACGTAGTTTAGCTATGTATTTTGCTTCTATTTCTTTTGTTTTTGCTCCCAGGAGCTGTAATAAAGTTGCTCACGCTATGGCCAAGAGGGCCCTGGTTGATGACAATGACTATGAACAGTCTGGAGAAATGGTACCTCCTTCCATCTCTCTGCTGGTCTTGTATGAATCTGGTGATTAGTTGAATACAGGACTAGTCCTTAACTTCAAAAAAAAAAGGGCATGCTAATAGATGGCTTGATGCTGATATGGCACTTCATAGCAAGTGTTATGATGATATAAGGGTGTGAGCACCCATGTTCTTGAATCATAGTGATAAGATGATCAAGAATTGATATCCAGTTGATAACTGATATGAGTTATACTTGTACATTTAGTATTCTTCTGTTATAGCCATGTTTAGTACTTGAATGTTTGGAAACATGTATGATGCTAATACTGATATGTACCTAATAATCAAGTATAATCATACCATGTAGAGCTCTGATCATAGATCCATCATTGTCAGAATTTAAATAATAGTGAAACAAGTTTTACAAAGGGAACTCCTGGATCACATACTTAGAGTATGTGGGAGTATATGGAATAACTGATAAAAGTTAAGCTTGACAAGTTTTATATAGATGTGATCAGATCCAGGTAAGATTTATAATTCTAATTGCATTAAGAACACTTGTTACCTGTAATTCAAGAGTATAACTAAATGCCATGTTATCTGGTAAGTGATAACATATGAGCTTGATAGGTTGAATGAGCCACGAGTAATATGATTTGTTGATCTTCAAAGGACATATTATTTAGATAACCAGATAAAATGAGATGTTACTTGGTAACAAATGCTATGATTAGTCCAGGGGTTTGAACTCCCACATTCCGGATTTCATATTAATAAGATGGTTAGGGATTGATATCCCAATATTAAAAATATGAGGTATGACCTAAACCAAAGTGTTTCTATGTGAAATTCTATTACAGAATAATCCTATGAAAATCTTAACTACATACTAATGGGTTATGAATGTAAATAACCCTTGTATTACATAAGTAATGTTAAGTCTGATATCATATGTACAAGTTATGCAGATATGTTGTGGAGTTGGAATCCTAACACTTTGGGAGAAGGAGTATGGCTACAGGCCATCCTTTCCCAAATAATAATGCCAGGCAATGGATATATGATCCAAGTCTGAAGGGAGTTAGTGATGTGATAAGTGACATGTGATTTTATCAATTTATAATTGCATTGCTTTTTGTAGAAAGAATAGTTTAATCTGTTAAACATTGTTTTAACTACTCTCAAATATACATAACTTCTTTGTGTACATTTATTCTCTTATGCTACAATAATTATGCTTCTGGCGAAGAGTTATATCTCTCGCTGGGATGATTTTTATAATTGTCTCACCCCGTAGATTTCAACCTTTAGGTGGACGTGGGTGAGGAGGCAGAAATCCTTCAATAGGTGAAGGGCAGCATCAGCAGTACCAAGGACAGCAGTGAAGCTTCAGGTGGAGGCATTGGCTGCTATGTCATGTGTAGATAGTGTTAGAGTCATTTATGTCGTCTCTGTACTCTCAGGTCCTCGGAGTAATAGTTAGTGCTTTCGAGTTTTTGGTACAGTCCTTAGAGACTTTTGTATCTTGCCTTACAGAGTTTTACTGATGGATCAGTTGTAAACAACTTATCATGTTGCTTTATGAGAAAGCTTTACCTTTAAAGGATCTCTTCGTAAAAAGTTTAAAATTTTTAGTGATTTCTGGTAATTCGATGCTTAGTGAACGCTTCCGCATTAGTTAATCTTGTTTTCTCGAAATAGACATTTCATTGAAGATCAACCAATCTGGGTGGCCTATTCTCCCTCAAAAAAACACTACAAAAATCTTATACTCCCTTTCAAAATCTTTAGACAATTACCCAGTCCAGGCCAACACAAGGCATCATACAGAATCCAACAAGCAAGAAGAAATAAACAGTGTATATATAAACTAACTGTTCTATATCCAAAAAACAAAACTAGTATAACATGGTATTTATAAGATCTGTATATCAATAACAATAACTTGTTCAAACACAGGACTCCCTAAAGAGAATATATTCTATATTCATTATTATTTAACCAACGATTAGAAAAACAAGACTAAATAAAATGATACCAGAACTTGTCATCCATTAAGAATTTCAAAGAAGAAATACAACGGACTGACTATTTTTGAACAATCCAAATTAACCAAGTAACTGAGATAGTTACATTGTAGATACAATACGAGTCAGTGACTCTACAGGTTCAAAGCTTCAAGATCAAACAAGAAAATCAAGGTGGCAAATTGTACACAGAAAAAACAGGAGCACGTCGTCTTCTTTTTCAATCTCTTCAGTCATTAGACCAAAACCCACCCAGGCATCAGACACTCCAGCAAACAAGTAGAGTTCATATCTTCAGCTATGAAATCTCCAGAAGTGATTTCCTAACAAACATAAACAAATCGATTAAAAAATTGTACCTATAAAATATTTTGTATAAATCTAAAACGAGTATATTAAAAATGCTTACATGGAGGAGTCCTACAATGTGACTTATGATCAAGCATTGCTGCTTTATGAGGGAAGTGATGTTCACACTTAGGACAGTAAAATGTCTTTTTATGCCGTTGACGAACATGCCCATGCAATTCAAAAATTGAAGGCAAGACTTTATCAATTTTTTGGTCTAAACATCATTGACATATGTTGTTCTTTCCATCATCAAACAATGGGTTTGCCTGAAACAAGAAAAGAATCTTAAAAAAAAATAAAGATTTTGCACAAATTGGAGATTGGGCGCTACAGTAAGAAAAAAAGATTACAATATAAAATAACTTTATAGAGATCAAGTACATATAATATTTGGGAGGAAATGATGATTACCCTGATAACTGCATTACCAACTACTTGCTCTTCTTCAGATGAAGAAGAAAGAGAAACCTATAAAAGAAATAAATAACAATATCAAGATGAGAAAATTATCATTTTTAACAAATCATCACATACATAAACAACGACAGCAAGATGTCAATGATGAGTAAAAAATTCTAAATTTAAACCTCAGAAGTATGATCATCAGCAAATACTCCATGGTCCTCAAGATCCTCTGGTTCTCCAAAGTCCTCCAGATCATCCGGTTCAATCTGATCAAGGTTGGGAGGGATATTTTCACCTTGTTCAAGATTTCCAAGATTTGGGAGAGCTAAGTGAGGGGCTTCAACTTCAGCAGCAACAGCCATAACAAGAGCATGGACATCAACGTTTCCGAGATTTTGAGCTAAAGGGGCCTCAAGTGCTTCATCCTCGTCCTGTATTGGGGTCTATCATACTGCGGAAAAAACTACAAAGAGCAACAACAAAAATAGAGAATTCAAGATTTATTAAATTTAGGAAAACAACTCAAAAGAAATTAATAAGGATGCAGGTTAGCATTGCATAGTAAGAATTGATAGTTTCTACTTGGGAGTACATATGAGGTTGCAGATTAGCATTGAATAGTGAGAATTGATAGTTTCTAATTGAGAGTGAATATAATTACATTCTCTAAGTTGACATTCAAAGGTTCCGATATTCAGAGTTCAAATGTCAGAGTTGCATTCATTCCAGTAGATAAAAGCAGGGGGGACTTCCATAATTACTACAAACTTGAAAACATAAACAGAATGGTTAGATGAGTATAGCTGTTTAATACTTGATAAAAATAGGGTTTCAAATTTTTAGAATAGGGGGGTTAATATAATTGCATCCTCGAAGTTGATATTTTCAGGTTTAGATGTTGAGAGTTCAAATGTCAGAGTTGCACTAATTTCAATAGATATAAGCGGGTGGGACTAGCTTCACAATTAACATAAAACAGCACACACAAACAGAGTAGGTAGATGAGTTTGCTTGATACGTAATGACATATAGGGTTCCACTTTTCAGACTTGAGGTGCATACCCTAGAAGTTGATATACAAAGGGTTAGATCTCCAGATTTTGAACGTTAAGAGTTTCACTCATCCCAACAGATATAAGCGGGAAGAACTTTGAGAATTAACACAAACAGTAAACATAAACAGAATAGCTAGATGAGAATAGCTTTTTGATACTTGACAACAAATAAGGTTTCACTTTTCAGAATTGGGAGTGCATATAATTAGAGCCTAGAAGTTGATAATCAAGGGTTTAGATAATTAGAGTTGAAATGTTAAGAGTAGTCATTCTGACAGATATAAGTGGGGAGTACTAGTTTCAATGAACATAAAGCTGCAAACAGAAACAAAAATCTAGCTAACTATAGTCGACATATATGACTTCAACAACATAATATGAGCAGTGGGAAACCATATTGGATCCTTAATAAAGGGTCTTTTAAGTTGGAAGAGGTCGATTTAAAGAACATACAACAAAAGAAGAAGAATTAACCTTGTTGAATGCCCCAAAAGACTCATTGGTCTTGCTGCAGCTGGGTTCGTCAGGGTTTTCTAGTACAGAAAAATGAAACCCTCCAATGTCTTTGAAGAGTATCTGAAATTGGTGATGCTGACGAAAAAGAATTCATCAAATCAGAAGCAATGCATTAGGTTTATTGTTGTCTTCAAGATGTAAATATACAAAAGAATAGAGAAGAGAATTATGACTCATACTGTGACAGAAACTACAAACGTTAATGAAGTGTCTTTATAAGCTGGAAGAGACTGGAAAGAGTGTTGATACTTGGATTAAACTAGAAATAGATACTTTTCAGGTTTAGGATTTTGGATTGTGAAGTTAGGGTTTCATTTATAATCATTAGTGATGATAGATTTATTAGCACCAGATAGTTAGGATTTCGACCCATGGAACTAGGATTTCAATGTTGGATTAGATAGCATCACGATATTAACAAAGATAAATTAAATAAAATAGTTTAATTAAAGAGAAAGCACATGAAGAGTCAATTATGTTAGTTGTAATTTCTACCAGCAGAAACTTGGGAGTTCAAAAATTATGATTGTAAAACCTTGTTGTTTGCGCTACCTCTGGTTTTGCATCTAAAATCACTTGAAAGGACGGCTAAAGGACTGGCTGGCTCTGAGATATGAAAGCCATCCCCATCTGGCACTAATAGCTGAAAAGGAGAAAAACATCAGAGGTAATTCAGTAGGCATGTGGTCGCCTTGAAGATGTAATAAGATGCCATTTTCTGAGTCTACAATACAACAAGAGGATTAACAGAATTGTGTAACAACCTTGTCCTTCAACCTATCATTGGTATTGGAGACCAAATCATTAGAGAGAGCGGCCAAGGGACTCGCTGGCTCTGACAATAATAGCTGAAAAAATTATATGAGAACAAGTGCAATAGGTTTATGGTCCGTCTTGGAGGTGTACATTACAACTGACAACTTTTATAATGAAAGATTTTTGGCAAAAAAACCTAAATGACACATTTCCCATATTTTATTCCCTAAATGGCACGTTCTTGAACTTATTGCCCAAAATGGCACATTTGCAGACCAATGTGTCCCCTATTGGGACGCATTGCGCTCTCGGGAGGCAATGCATCCCCGATTGGGACGCATTGCCCCCACAGTAGGGCAATGCGTCCCGAAGCCGGACGTATTGTTTTAATTTTTTTTAATTATGATACCATGTATATTATATATACATATATATGTCAAATTGCTAAATTAATATAATCTAAATTAACTTATATACAATTAGCCATATATATAAAATAATATCTGAAGATAATAAAATAATAACATAATATTATATTTATCAAAACATAATATTTATAAATGTAGATAAAAATATTCAAAATTAATAGATATAATACTAAAATTATATAATAAAGTTTAAATTATAAAAATAAAGAAAATATATACATGTATTTATTTGTAAACTTAGAAGAAAAAAAACTAATATAGCAATAAAAATAAGAAAATACTAATATCAAAAATAAGAAAATACTGATATAGAAAAATTATATATATACATAATATATATACATAATATATATATACATAATATATATACATATATATACATAATATATATAATATAATATATATTATGTATATATATTATGTATATCTAATATATATAAATATATATATGTATATTATATCATATATATATATTTATATAGGTATATATATACATATATATGTGTGTAAATATATATACATATATATATATATATATATATATATGTATATATATATAATATACATCATATATATACATAATATATATACATAATATATATATATAATATTATATATATATATATTACATATACATATATATACTTACATATATATACACACATATATATAAATATATATATACATATATATACATACATAAAAATATATATGTATACATATATATACTTACATATATATATACACACATATATATAAATATATATATATACATATATATACATACATAAAAATATATATGATATATACATATATATATATATATATTATATTATGCATATATTATGTATATATATTATGTATATCTTATATATTTATATATACATAATATATATATACACACATATATACATATACATATATATACATATACATATATATATACATATATACATATACATATACATATATATACATACATATATATACATATATATGTATATATATATATTATTTTGCTATATAAGTATTTTCTTATTTTCGTATTTTTGATATTAGTATTTTCTTATTTTTATTGCTATATTAGTTTTTTTCTTCTAAGTTTACAAATGAATACATGTACATATTTTCTTTATTTTTATAATTTTAACCTTTATTATATAATTTTGGTATTATATCTATTAATTTTAAATATTTTTATCTACATTTATAAATATTATGTTTTAATAAATATAATATTCAGTTATTATTTTATTATCTTCAGATATTATTTTAAATATATGGATAATTGTATATAAGTTAATTTAGGTTATATTAATTTAGCAATTTAACATATATATGTATATATAATATACATGGTATACATGGTATCATAATTAAAAAAATAAAAAAAGTAATACGTCCGGCTTCGGGACGCATTGCCCACCTGTGGGGGCAATGTGTCCCAACCGGGGACGCATTGCCTCCCGAGAGAGCAATGTGTCCCAACAGGGGACGCATTGGCCTGCAAATGTGCCATTTTGGGCAATAAGTTCAAGAACGTGCCATTTAGGGAATAAAAAATGGGAAATGTGCCATTTAGGTTCTTTTGTCAAGATTTTTTTCAAAATGGTTTTGGGAGTTCAAGCGAGCTTGGGGTTTACCGTCTAAAAATAAGAAAAGAAAGAACAGGCTAGAAACACATAGCAATGGGACGAGAATTAACCTTGCCCGATGGTCTGGCAGGCGCTGAGAAGCAAAAACCCCCGCCAGGCAGAAATTGGAACGACTGGTGACCAAAGATTGTATCACATAAAACTCGAAGATGTAATGGATAAAGACAGGGACGGGAATTAACCTTGCCCGATGGTCTGGCAGGCGCTGAGAAGCAAAAAACCCCGCCAGGCAGAAATTGGAACGACTGGTGACGAAAGATTGTATCAGACAAAGACAGCAAGTTGTTCAGAACTAGGACATGAAACTTACAAGAGACGAGTCGTCGGTTATGGCGATGTCACCATCATCAGCCATGGCGCTCGCGTTGTCGCTGACCTTTGTGCTCTTCGGGACGGTGTCGCCAACCTCCGCCTTTATGGCGTCGAAAACGCCCGACGCACCAAAGAAATCGTCAGCTAAGCCGTCGTCGTCGTCCGTGGTGAGGGTGGTGTTGTCCCCACTTCCTTCATAATGCATGGCGATCTCGGCGCAGTCGCTTATGACACCCTTGGGCTCTCTTCCGGCAATGACGTCGGCATCCGTTCCGGTGCGAGTGGTGGTGTCGTCACATTTCTCCTTTCCACCGACAAGGACGCCTGTACCGTGTGAGACATCGTGGGCATCGCCGTCGTTGGTGGCCTTCTCGTCAGTGGCGGAGTCAGCCCCCTGATGAAGGGGGGCACTTGTAAAAATAATGTTGTGTATTTATATAAGATCGATATTATTTTTGTTTTAAATCAGATGTAAATAGAATTTAAATAATCACCATAAGACAAATAGAGTGTGAACATGTCTCAAAGACATGATATGGACCTATTTACTTGGATCTAGTGAAAAAAATAGATGAGTCTTACATAAATAAAAAATTAGGTTGGAGACGTAGCTCATCACTTTGTGGAGTATTTAATATAGATCCGATCAAAATAACCTTCTCTGTATATCTAGTATTGCATAGTATTATGTATATTATAACATTCTACATATGTTTAGGATATTTTTATATGTAAAAAGAATTTAAAATGACGTCATTGGCATTGAAAATATTTAATTTCTTTGAATAAGAGTAACTATTCCTTTATATTAATTCTTCATATTGAAAAAACCACATAAATTTAATGTTCAATTTTGATTGTGTGGATTATTATTTAGTTTTTAAGATCACGCAAATAATGTCCTACATGATGAGTTTGACAAGCAAGTAACTAGAAAGTAACATAAAGTTAAGAAATGAATATATAAGTAGTACCATGTGGCAATTACTATTATTATATATAAATCAAGAAATCCAATACTCTAGTAGTTTAAAGTTAAATAAAGATACTTATGATGGTGTTAAACTTATTCATAATTTTTACCTAATAAAGTAATAGATCTTATGATAATTTATTGTTCACTAAGTTCTAAAGACAATTATTTCTATGTTGCGACAATTATTTCTATGTTGCATTGGAACTTAAGAAAATATCAAAATTCATTATCCTTGACATTAAGATGAAATCATATTTCTAATTTAGAGAAATAATATTTGCATAACTTGTGAATAGAAGTATAATTTTAAGGGTTCTTTCATAATGACACATGATATTATATTATTTTAACAAAGAATTATTGATGTATAGAAATCCAAAATAATACACTTATTTTGTTAAAAAATTATTAACTAATTTATCGTGACACCATGTACTAGTTAGAAATTATTATATTTTATTTGACTTTATCTTTACTAGCATGCATTACACATATAATAGAAAATAACTAGCATACACCATTTGCACAAGTAAAAGATACACACATAGAACTAATGTGCTTGTTACATTTTTTATACATTTAATTCTAACAATATTTAATATCTCATAGATTATACCATTAATTATGGATATCAATTTTCTTTCTCCCTATTACATATGCACATAGATATCAATTTTCTTTCACCTCATTACCTATGTACTTTCTGTAATTGTTACACACTTAATTATTTATATATTATTTAAATTATTTGATATTTTATAAAGTATATAATTGATAACAAATATCTATTTTTGTTTCATCATTATCCATACAACTAAATACTTGATATGTTTGTTATATATTTAAATATTTATATATGATATAAAAATATTTGACATTTAATAAAGTATATTGTTAATTATAGGTATTTATTTTTTATATTATTATTATACAAACAAGTGTAAAATAATAGTTAATAAGTTGACATGTATGTATGCGTTTTTGATACATTTGTTAATATATTTAAGAAAGAGCAATTCATTTAGTATGGAACATCGAGATATATTTGTAAAGTAAAGAAATGTCACTAATTTTTATGAAATTATCCTATTTTGATGTATTTTTATTTATGATTCTTTACTAAAATTAGTATTATTAATGACATTATTTATGGAAGAGAGTTTATATATTTATAAATTAGGTTAATTAGTGTGTGAAGGAGATAACATATTTATTAACTTTGACACCATGTAAACATCAAAATTGTAGGGGGCACGTGCCCCAGCTTCCCCCCCCCCCTCCCGCCGCCACTGTTTCTCATCACTTGCTTCAGCGCAGTCCTTGGCATCTATGCCGGCAGAGAGTTTATATATTTATAAATTAGGTTAATTAGTGTGTGAAGGAGATAACATATTTATTAACTTTGACACCATGTAAACATCAAAATTGGAGGGGGGCACGTGCCCCCAGCTTCCCCCCTCTCCCGCCGCCACTGTTTCTCGTCACTTGCTTCAGCGCAGTCCTCGGCATCTATGCCGGCAGTAACAACGGGAACCGTCACTCTGTCGCCGGAGTCGCCTATGTCGCCAGGATCGCCGGGGTCGCAGAAGCCAGTCTTCATGTGTCTTGGTAAGGGGTGTCTTGGTGAGGGGTGAAGGTTTTCTGGCTCGGAGAAGAGATGGGCGGGAAAAACTGCTAACGCTAAGCGAGTGGGGTTTACGCCAGAAATGACGCAATATATAAGCATGAGTGTCGGACTCCGATTGCGAGCCCGGTTTTTTAGGGTGGATAACTGATGTCGTTGTACGGCTCCGGTGGCCGGTTCCGACGAATCCATTCCTCAGCTGCGACTGAAAACACGATACGAGAGAAACAAAACAAAACAGGCGAAAGCGGTAATCTGTTGCGGTACGAGAGAGATCAAAAATGAATCGCGGCAGCTTTGCGCTTCAAACGACAGATGACGGATCGGGAAGGGAAGTATTGCGAAACGCGACGGATGTGTAGACGGTTGGGAGGTGAAGGGTGAAAGAGGAGCGCTATATCAAGAAACAAGAACCTCAGGGTAGCAGCGGTACTATGGAAGGGGCGAAGGTGACGGGCGGGGGACCGGGTAGGTCTTTTATACTTCCTACCGAAGCCATATAGGCGTCCGCCCAAACCCGGCCTCCCTTCCACGTGCAAATAGACCGAATATGCCACTCGTCTATTCGGTTCCTCCTACTTCGTTTTATTGGACTTTTATATCGATCCACTAAAACAAAATAATGTAAAATCAAACTACAAAATGGAATTTACAGAAAATTTCAACCACCTGATGCATATGAAATTACTAATACTTCCATCAGTATGAAAATAGTAAGTAGTTTTGCATTGATCTATACTAGTAAACACACTTGTGTCATGCACGTGCACTTGAAGATTGTTTCAATTCGTATTAGATTATAACTTACTTAGAATCAAATATGTTTACAAAAGCATGTAATCATTTATAAATCATGTAAAGAGAAAGAAAAAAAAATAGAAGTTATTGAATTGTATACCCAAGGGTGAATGAGTCACAAGAACCCTACATATCTTTTCAAAAGGGTGTGATGGTTGTCAATGGAATATTTTACAGGGTTTAAGGTTTATATTATGTTATTACATTGATGACAAAAAGAAGGTTCCAATCTCCTAGATGGTGACTCTAGTTAATGTTTCCATCATCTATGCATGGTAATGGATTTTATTCATGTAATAGAGAGGTAATGGTTAATTAATGTGGAAAAGAAGTCATTCTTAGTTAGAGAGGTGTTTCGTATGGAGCAAGGAATGTATGAGAATGCTCGTTGTTATCATAATATTGTTAGATGGAAAAGTAAATATTGTACTCACTAAACATAGCTAAGCTGGCACAAAATTCATGTTTACTAGATTTTAGGAATGCATCAACTGATTGATACATGACATAATAAACATATGAATTTTGAAAATACAGCTTACCACAAGTGCCCAATGTGCAAATCACTTTCTTCATGTAGAGAGAAGACAAAGAAATTCAGAATTTGAAGGTAAGAAGATGAAAGCATATGTGAAAAAAGAAAGAGTCAATGAGAGAAAAAAATGCAACAATTTGATTTTTCCATTTGAGAAAAAGACATAAAAGGCATACAATTAGGAATAGTGAAAGCAAGATTATACTTTTAATGTTTTATAAATTTTCAAAGGAGACATTGAACTAGTAAAGAAAGTGCATTTGATTAGGAGAGTGATAATAATAATTTATAACCTAAAATAGAATAAAAAATATACAAAAGGAGAGTGATAAGATTCATGTTATTAATTAGAATGTGGTGAAGATGTAAGATAGATAAGGAAGAGAAGCATATTGGCCAATGACGAAGAGTCGGGCAACATGACTTCTGGGTGAGAAGTTGGGGTGAGTTATATCGGTGAGGAGTTGGAGTGAGTTGTCTAGATGGTTGTTTAAGAAGGAAAGAGAAAATACAAGAATAACAAATGTTGAAGAAATAACTGGAGAGAGAGATAACAATGCTTATAGGGTAAGAAAAATAGTGAGGGAAATACAGTTTATTTTTAAATTGACCCAAAACAATATTGTAATCCACACAACAACAAATAAGTGAAAATACAACTACGACCTCTTACACCAATCTATGAAAATAAGAGAATAATAAATTCACAAAAAAGGAAAAGAAAAGCAGTTGTGGTTATAGATTATAGTTTGTTGTCCTTTTAAATAATGGTTCTCAAGGAGAAAAAGCATGACAATGTGCATTTTGGCACAACTATGATCTAATTACTCAATTTTCCATTAGTTGACTTGATTTTCTCACTCCTAATATTTTCCATGATTTCACAAATCTATGATGGCCACAATAGTCAAATTCCATGTTTTGAATCATTTTAATACCCACAAATTCATACAAACCCTAGCTTTCTTATACCCTTGGATCCATTAGTAAATTTGATAATAAAACTTGCTCATATCATTTTAAAAGTTGGCACACTTTTCCTACTATTTAATATGAAGTTATATTTCAAATTAGAGACCAATTAGTTTCATACAATTTCCTATGCTTTTTACATATTCTATATGCAAAGAAACAACCATATTTTGCCTTTTCCCATTTTTATTTGCTCTATGGGCTCGATCCATTAGATGTTCGGGCATATACAAGGCATGGCCGACAACAGTTTCCTTTAAATTGAGGAATTTCTCATTCAATTATTGTCAAATTGTTTCTTTCCTTTTGAACTTGGGTTTTTCAACCCTAAACCACAGGGTAGTCATCGACTCACCCCCAACCCGATCATCATTGGATCAAGATCCAAGAGGTACGGGTTGACTTCAACCTTGAACCTTGTTTAGGAAAGTAGGGCCAACACGTGCAATTTTCCTCCCAGACATTGCCCTTGTGGTAACCTCATTACCCTTTCTATGCTATGCTTTGACTCCCTCTATTTCAATCTGACCCAAATCATTTGTAAAAAGGGCGATCTTGGTGGTTGTTTCATGGATCACACCCATCAACGTGGAACCCTAACCCTACCCTCTGAAACTCCATAAAATTGTACCCTTCAATACTGCCTTGACTTCATGAGTTTTCACTTACTTTTTGTGGGATGAACCCCTCATTTTACCCTCAGTGGACCCTCGACCTCCACCTTCGAGCCCTCAAGCTCTGTTGCTCATGGTAATTTTTTACAACACACACCCAAATCAACTGAACTATGATCAGATGCACACAAAGAAAGCACACGTGGATCTCTCAAATTTATAAATGGGGCCCTATACTAATAGAATCATGTAGACCACAATATGTCACTGGTGCGATCTTCTCAAGGTCACACACTAGCCAACTAGATGGTGAGTAGATGTAACCCTAAGAGAACAGACACACACGATGGATCTTTCAAAATTTATATGTGGACCTAGTCCGACACACCGGCTTAACTAATCACACGTACCCGCAAGCGCACGGGGTCATGTTGTAGTGTAAGCAAGTGGTAAGATTAGGTTCGATCCTTAGGGGGAGAGGGGCATTAGGGCTAAGTTAATGTGAGGTATGTTCCTAAAGCGAAGAGTATGGTTTGAGGGTTTAAAGGTTGGTTTTGATCGATTACACTACAATAGAAAGCAAGAAGCAACAAGAACGAAGCTAGACTACCAAGAACCCTAGATTATGTTAATCAAGTTAAGAGTAAGAAACTATGCAAGTCAAGCAACTAAGCTAGAACAAGGAGTTACACTACACTAGCAAGTCAAATTATCAAGTAAGAGGCAAGCTAAGCAATAAGACAAGCAAGATCCTAAGTTATCACTACCCATCTAAATTAACACAAGCAAGCTCAAAGAGTCCTGACTACTTAAGCAAGAACTAACTATCAAGAACTAAGCAATTAGCTAATAAGGGACAAAGTCAATTAACTAAACTAGCATTAACAGGCTAAGATGACAAAGGGGGGTTTAAGTAATAAGATGGATAGGTGGTCCGTTTGTGAATGAAACTTGATATTAGTTGGGGGAAGGTTAACATAACATGCAATTCTCATATTTCAATCTATATCGCCAAACCAAACAACAAGGCAAGTGCTATTGGAATATATTATATGCTACTAGTTAGAGAACTAGGGCTAGGTGTAATTCTGATAGGACTTGGCAAGTCTAGGTTTCTAGGATAAGTGGTATTAGGGCAATTGAGAGCCAAGGGTAGGAATGGGAGTAGATATGAGGGTGTTTCACCTCATGTTACTTGCCATCTAGCCTTTAGAAAACTCCAGACAATTGCACTAATCACACTTACACTAGCTACTTAGATCTCACACCTACTTGTAGGAGAAGGGAGTTGCATGTAGAAAAAGGGTGTTGGATAGGGATCCACTATTTGGATCTAGGAGCAATTCCTAAGATAGACACATTCATTCCAATTTCCCCTAAAAGTTAAGTGTCAACAAGCATCATAAAACAAGCAATCCATGTTTACAAGCACAAACCACTATCAAGATCATGGAAAATGAGACAGAAGCAAGAAATAATCATCATAGAATAATAATATGTTCATTATAAGTTATTTCCCCCCAACATGTTATCAAAGTCACATTTTAACCCCAAACAGCCCACCACTAGGGGCTTAGCTAGACATGATCATAAAAAAGAGCAAAGAAAGGAGAAGAAAGGGTTCGGAATCCATGGAGCTCGTAGAAGCTTATTATCCTTCACCTCCTAGCTATTGTAGGGTGTGGCTCCTCCTCCAAGGTGGGTGAAAAGCATGGAGATATGGGGGATTATGGTAGGGAACCTAGAAAACTAGGTTTGTATGGTGGAAATGGAGTGGAATATAGAGTGGAAGGTAGGTGAGTGGAGTAAATTCAAGGAAGTGGATGAGGGAGCTCTAGAGTATATAGGGAGAGGTTAAGGGAGGCTAACCTTAATGATGTGGTCTCCACCTATGTATCTATATATGTGGTGGGGAGGCACTAGGGTAAGTGGGGGCAAAAAGGGGGAAATTGTGGAGAAAATGAGTAGGTTTAGGCGGTCACCACGGTCGTGGTGATGCGCCACGGCCGTGGTGGGGGTTGCATGGCACGGTTGTGGATAGTGGAATGGCCAAGGTGGAAGGTGGAGTTGAGGTGTGAGTGTGTATGGTGGCTACGAGTGTGGCGGGTGCCATGGTCGTGTTGGGTAGAGGGTACCGCAGCCGTGTTGGAGGAGGTAGCCATGGGTGAGGTCGCATTGTGATCATCTTGCCTTTAGTTGGCCACGGCCGTGGTGTTCACCACGGGCCAAGTGGCATGCAAGGGCCATAGTCATGCTAAGGCCACGAAGGCTAGTCATTCATGTGTAAAACAAGTTGAATCCCTATTGATTTTTGGGGTCTTGATGAATAAATTGCCACGGTCGTGGCATGGGCCATGGGCGAGTTGGGGCTCCCTCGCCACAACTATTCTGATGACCACATCGGTGATGTCTTTAGTGGCCACGACCGTTTTGTTGGCCACAATTGTGGTCATTCATGTACACAATTGGTGACTTCACTGTAACTTTTGGAGCTTAATTCCCCATGACCGTGGTGATTTGCCACAGTCGTTTTGGGGCTTCTTGCTGCTGATCTCCACTTCAACCTTTTCATTTAACATCCTTTTGCTTTGAATTGGTTCTTGTGCATCCAAATTGATCTCGGGGAAGAGGTACGTCCAATCTTAGGGTACAAGGACCCAAAGATATTCTTCATCTCTCTCCCATGCATCAATGCATGCATAAGTGCCATGAAAAACACACAACAGGAAGCATAAGTGCATTTATCATAAAAGATCATATTGGGGGAAATTACTTGTAATCTACATTGTCTAGATGTAATTTTAATACAAAAAGATACAAGATGAAGCCCTAAAATAGGGTTGCATCACCACCCCAAACTTAAAACATACTTGACCTAAAGTATGCCCCAACTTAATCTCTCTTTCAATTCAATCAAGAATCAAATATAATGTAATCATTGTGATGTTTATTGGCTAAAATGAGTTCACAGGAGGAATTAGGAATGCAATTCACTACTCTCTACTCATTCTCATTCTTTTCAAGTGTGAATCAAGAACAGAGCACAAGAACTTAGAATATGGATCATCATTCACATATGCAATCAATACATTTTTATAATGCTCCGGATAAACTGCAACATGTATGAAATGCATTCAAAAGGTTAGGATGATTGTTTCTCTTGCTAGAGTTACTTCATACACTTCATTTCTCTGCTCATGACCACTTGGATTGTGTAGGGAGATGAGGGCAAGAGTTGATTTACCCTAGCCCTACTAGGCATAAAAAGAGAAGAAATGGTTTGAAAGGGAGTGGAGTTCTTTTACACGCATCTTTTCTTTATTTGGATGCTCTTAAATAGGAGCACCCTTTGTTTCTTTTTGCTTTTTCTTTTCATTTTCTTTTCTTTTCCCTTAGTGTAGGTAGGTTATATGATGGAAAGAGTGAAGCGGGGAGGTAAAGACATGACCACCTTAAACTTTTTTGGGAGCGGAAAAGGCTGCTATGTGCACTTTGGCATCCTTTCATGAGGCGGAGAGGTAAGAAGATGGTGGAAGAAATGTTGGATCAAAGAGGGATCACAAGAAGTGGAAATCCATGTATAATCACAGTCAAGAAATTTAGTCCATGTAACATTCACCAATCAAACAAGTCATGCATAAAATGAACAATATAGTAGATAGCATCCTTTTCATATAGAACAAATAAAACCCAAATGTTCAAGACTTGCAAGAATCACTCTTTTATTCAAAACAACTGATTATTTTAAGAGGATTGGAGCACATGCAAAATTCCTACATAGGACTCATTCTAGACAAAACATCAAAAAAAAGATACATTATCTAAGATTTAATCATTCACATCACAATGGATAGAGATTCAGTTGAAAAACACTTTTGGGCAAGAACATTCAAATGTGGGCAAAATTGACCAAAATGGTATCAATTTGCATTTGATCATATCTAAACCTACTTTAGGTGAGTTTAAAAGATAAAGCATCAAATCCTAGTTAAAAGACACACAAAATTAATAAAATCTACATGAAAATGCAATGCATGACATGGAATTGCAAAAAGGACAATTTTTTTGAAAAATTATGCAAAAATGCATGGAATTAAACTACATGTATGCATGAATGCTAACAAGAAGAAATATACACTAGAAAGAGTAAAGTTAGAGAATCTAAAATTAGGTGGAATAGGCATAAGCAAAATGAGAATCAGAGTCAGGGTGGTGCATACCACCCTACCACCCTAACTTTTGAATCATGTTGTCCTCAACATGAAACTAAAGCTTAGGGATAGTAGGGTGAAGATCAAGGTTGGTGCTACTGATCAAAAGGTAGGTCTCCCTGTTGTGGTTGGTCTGACTACTCTGGTTGGTACTGATGAAGAGGTGGAGGACCAAGACGGGCTGGAGAGAATTGGTAGTAGTGGCCCCAATATGTATCTTGAGGGGGAGGGTAGGTGTCTTAATATCCCAAAATACCACCCCAGAAGTCTTCACCCCATTCAGGGTTTCTCTGTGCCTGAGCATGGTGGTATTAGTACAAGTTGTTGACCTGATGATGCATCTGTTGTTGGTCCTACCACATGTATTGTTGGATGATCTGCAAGTCCTACTGGATGAGATGCATGTTCTACTGTGTTTTCTGAATACCTTCAAGTTGTTCCTGGATGGATGACATATTATAGGCATTAATCGAAGGCTCCTACAACTGGGATGTTGCCTCATCCCTTCTTCTTACCCTTCGGGCCTATCTTACTAGCTCTTCTTCCCCTCCTTGTGGCTGATGTGCAATTGATTCTCCTACTTCTTCATGGGAAGCATTGGCATCAAAGTTCTCTCTAGGGTGGGTTATCCTCCATTCCATCAATTCTATGTCCAACTGGTTTTTAGGACCCATGGCTGCTAGAAATGGAACAAAATGATAAGGTAGCTCCATATTTGGTACTCTTATTGCCAAACTCACATTATAAATCATTCTTTTGTCTTTAATAGTGATCATATGAGAGAAAACAAGATACTTCAGATCCACAAGTTGAGCTCCCTCAGCTTCTTTGAGCCCAATGATGTCACAACCCAGGGCTAGGGCAATAGAGGTCACCAGTCCTCCCATAATGAATGCAATTTTTCTCTTGAACGTGACGTGCCTCATATGATCTATCAATAATGCCCCAAGGTCAATGTGTGACCTCTCATTCATACCATGCAAAACTAAAAAGGTCTTTCTGTGAGATGCTGCCCTAGTTGTCGTATCTCCCCACTATTGTGTTGGTAAGGAATTTCTGCACATATCGAACCATGGGGTTGTTGATCGTCGTGGTCTTTGATATCCCAATTGTATACTCGTGGCTTCCTGCCATATCAAACTAGAAATTAGAATAATCAACATATGTTTCTTTCTCAATCAAACCATTATTCATCTTGTTGGCATGATCGGCGTTTATAGCAAAAATGCAATTCAATTGAGATGAAGTATGAGTATGCATCTTTTTCATCATCCTAAACTTGATGGCATCTTCTCTCTTGACTTTGACCTTCTCAAGAGTGGTGAAGAATTGTTGAGTCAACTCCACATATGTGGTTTGTGGTGTGAAAAGCACCTTCCACAATCCAATTATCCTCCGCTTGTTCTCCATCGCCGCATTAATGCCTAGGTCATCAATTACCTTCGCACACCCATATCTTGTGGAGATAACTCTCCTTGTCATGCATTCAAGATATATGGGTGTGATGTGTACATTTCTCTTGACTCTCCCATAAGAAGTCTCCTTAGGATCTTTGCCAAATCCTTTCAGTCTGCCTACTTCCAGGTAGGCCAAGGTATACTTTGGCTCAAAATCTAGCTCATCCTCATCTGTAGCATCTTCTTCTTTATCAGCCTGGTAGGATCTTGACCCTAAGCTCATGTCAAGATTGAGCAGTACCCATTGCTCAGGGTATCATTGTGACCGATCCTCCTCTTCAATAATCAATTGTCACCTTGCCTGCAGTTGCTACTGTGGTCTCTCCCCTAATGAATAGGTAGAGTGGCGAGCTGGCGTAGCCATGGGGGTAACCTTGACGAAGATGGGGCTGCTACCCCTTGCCTCACTTTTGGTGAGTAGTGACCTCCAGCTCAACCTCATTAATCATGGCATCGAGGTTCTCCTTGGATGCCTCCTCCTTCTCCTCTAGATATGTCTCATCAGTGATGTGGTGGCTATCTGACGACTGGGTGTGGGAGGTACTCACGGATGCCGAATGATAGAGCGAATAGGAAATGGAGTTTTATGTTTATGGAGTGTGGGGTGGCATGGAAACTTGAGAGGAGTCTCTCTTGGTGAACATTTTTCCTCCAATGATCACCTTAAGGCTCTTTTGAGCCCCTTCTTCAAAGGCTTGCCTATCCCCTTCAATGTATGGAGGTGGTGGTGGTGGTCGGGCTATGACTTTTGGAATTTTTTAGGATAAGGTGAAATGGAGTTTGAGGGATGGGTGGAATAGGTTAGGATGGTTGTTTTGATGCTGGAGTATGGATTAGTTAAAGGTTTTCAGTGAAAATTGGTGGGTTTTCATGGGTTCTTGGGTGGGATGTTTGTAGATGGGGTGGAGGACAAAAATAGAGATGGTGGCTATATTGATGGAGGATTTGGGGTGCAAATGAAAGAGGGGGAGGTGGTTGAGGTGTAGGAAGTGATTGGAGGTCAATTGGGTGGAGGATTTGGGATAGAGGAACAAGGGAGGAGGTGCTAGAGCCGCTACAGGTCACCACGACCGAGTTGCAATGCACGGAAGTGAATAGAATGAGGGGCAGGGATCGTGGTTTTTGGGAGTTTAAGTGAAAAATGGGTGGGGTGGGGTCCCGCCACGGTCGTGGTGGAGGTTTGGTGACACGGTCGTGGTAGGTTCCACAGTCGTGGTGGTTGGTGAAGATGGCTGCTGTTCAACCCTCACCACGATCATGGTGTTCTCCTCTCGCCTTGGCCATGGTGGTCGCCACGGTCATGGCTGTTCATGTACAAAATCACCTCCATCACTATAACTTCCTCGAATTTTCACAATTAAATCAACACGACCGTGGTGGGATCTACGACCATGTTGTCCTGTTTGTGCCATGGCTATTTAGAGCGGTGCGACCATGACCATTCCTTCACAAAATTGGCCATGTTACTGTAACTTTCTCAATTAATTCCACCACGGTCATTTTGAAGCACCACAGTCATGGTGGGTCTTCATTCTATACTTTGTCAATTCAATTTTGAAAACTTTGATATTTTTGCACAATTTTGACTCTTTGTCACATTTTAACTTCAAAAACATGTCTTACCTCTCTTTCTCTCTCTTTAACCTATCACCTGCATCTCATCAAAACTTAAATAAAAAAACTATCAAGGATAATTGTGTGTGTGTGTATTCTTGGAATCGTGTGAAAATAAAGCAAAAGTATCAACAAAAATAAAGAAAAGTTCCCAAACCTAGGTGGGTTGCCTCCCATTAGTGCTAAATTTTACGCCTTCAATCGGGCTTATTGATTCTTGAACTCTTTCATCCACTCGGAACTCTCAAAGCATATTTGTAGTAAATATCCTTCTCGTGTGCACTCAAGAACATTTCCTCATCCAGCTGGTGTTCCTCAACTAACATCACAATGTCAAAACTTTGGTTGGCTTTATCTGGGCCTACTTCAACAACTTCTTTCAATCTTTGTCCATTCATAGTAAACTCTCCTACTCCATCCTTCTCACATATCAAAATATCTCTGGATGGGTATACATTCTTGATTAGATAAGGCCCTTCCCATTTAGATCGAATCTTTTTAGGGAAGAACTTCATCCTAGATTTGTATAACCATACCCATTGCCCGAGCTCAAAATCCTTTTTCTTGATCATCTTGTAGTGTAGAAACTTTGTCCTTTACTTGTAGCTTTTGGACAATTCAGAAGCCTCATGTATCATCTCCTTAAGCCTATGTCGCTGCAGCTTTCTTTTTAATTTGACCGTGTCCTCATATATATCCATGGCTTTTAATGCCCACAAAGCCTTGTGTTGCATTTCCACATGTAAATGGCAGCTTTTCCATACACAAGTTTAAATAGCGTGGGGCCAATTGGGGCTTTGAATGCAGTCCTATATGCCCACAAAGCTTCATTGAGACGTAAAGACCAATCCTTGCAGTCTGGCCTCATCGTCTTCTCAAGAATGAGCTTTATCTCCCAATTAGCTAACTCAACTTAACCACTCGTTTGAGGGTCGTAAGGAGTAGCCACACGATGATTTACTCCATGCCTTTTTAGCAGCCCTTCAAAGGTGCAATGGATGAAATGGCTTTTGCCATCACTAATCATCGCTCTTGGCACACCAAATTGGCTGAAGATGTTCAACTTCACAAAATCAAAAACCACTTTATGATCATTCATTCTAGTTGCAATAGCTTCAATCTTCTTTGAAACATAATCAACGGCCAACAAGATGTACACATATCTAAAGGATGGAGGAAACTAACCCATAAAGTCAATTCCCCAAACATCAAACACCTCAACCACAAGAATGGGTCATAAAGGCATCATGTCCGTTTTTGAGATAGTGCCCACCTTTTGGCACTTCAAACAACATTTGCAATACTCATGAGTATTTTTTAACAAGGTTGGCTAATAAAATCCACTTTGAAGAATCTTGGTGGCTATGTGCTTTCTGCCAAAATGACCTCCACACACACTGAAGTGGCACATGGCTAGGATCTCTTACTGCTAAATTTATGGAACACACCTTCTAATGAGTTGGTTCAGACAATATTTGAATATATGTGTGTCATCCCAAGCATAGTTTTTCACCATAGCAAATAGTCTCTTGCTCTCTTCCCTTAACCAAGTAGTAGGTATCCTTTCGCTACCTAAGAAGTTAGCTATGTGCTTGTACAGTTGTACCATGGTCTTTGGGTGGATGAAAGTAAGAAGAGATGCTCATGTGGCATGGTTTCCTTGATTTCGTTCCTATCATCATATGATGCTTCAATGCGAGAGAGATGGTCAGTTATAGTATTTTTGACTCCCTTCTTGTCAACAATCTCTAAATCAAACTCTTGGAGCAACAGAATCCATCAGATCAACCTTGACTTAGAATCTTTCTTTGACATAAGATATTTCAAGGTTGTGTAGTCCGTGTATACCACCACCTTGTTTTGTAAGATATAAGAGTGGAATTTGCCGAGAGAGAAAAAATCACGGCAAACAATTATTTTTCTGTGGTGGTGTAGTACCTTTGAGCTTCATCAAGGGTTTTGCTTGCATAGTAAATAGCATGTGGAACCCAGCCAATCATTTGGCCCAGCACATCCCCCACTGCCATATCTAATGCATCAGTCATGATTTTAAATGGCAAGGATTAAATTAGGGGTTGGATAATAGGAGCAGAGATGAGCTTATGCTTCAAGTGGTTGAAGGCTTCAATACACTTGTCATCAAAATGGAATTCCACATCCTTTTCAAGAAAATGGCAAAGGGGGCTCAAAATCTTACTGAAGTCTTTAATGAATGACGATAGAAACCTACATGCCCAAGAAAAATCGGACATGTCTTATGGTGGAAGGAATAGTGAGAGTGGAAATTAGGCCCACTTTGGCCTTATCAACTCAATGCCTACCTTGGAGACTCAGTGACCCAAAACAATGCCTTCAGGAACCATAAAGTGACTCTTCTCCCAAGACAACACTAAACAAAATTTGACACACCTTTTAAGAATGACTTCTAGGCAGAGCAAACACTCATCAAACATCTTACCAAACACATAAAAATAATCCATGAAGACTTTAAGCGATGAATCAAGCATATCATCAAAGATGGATGTCACACATTTTGAAAAGTAGAAGGAGCATTGCACAACCCAAATGGCATTCTTCTGTAAGAAAAAGTACCACCTGGACAAGTGAACGTCATCTTCTTTTGATCAGTGAGATGAATAACTATTTGGAAGTAACTAGAGTACCCATCAAGAAAATAGTAGAAACTTTGTCCAGCTAATCTCTCCAAGATCTGATCAAGGAATGGGAAAGGGTAATGATCTTTCTTAGTCTTCTCATTCAATTTTCTATAGTCCAAGTACATCCTCCACTTGGACTGCTCTCTCATAGTCATCATTGCCCCATCTTCATTCTCAACGACTGTGATTCCACCCTTCTTGGGTACAACTTGGATGGGACTCACCCATGGGTTATCAGAAACGGGATATATGATTCCAATATCAAGTAGCTTCACAAAAGGTGGGGTTGCCGCTTTTTTCAACACAGAACCGGCTAAGCTGTGCCCAGCCTTTCCATTTCCAAATCTCAGTCTCTTGTACGTAGGCAGCAAGGAGATGTTGTTGCTGGATGTCATGGTTCCGGGGCGCCATGATCCTTCTCTCGAGCCCCGCCGGGCATCAATCATCGCTCTGTCTTTCTGCCACCAAACCAAGGAAGGGGGCCTTCTTTTCTCAACTCAACGCCCAAACCCCTCTGTTGGCTCAGCTCTAAAGAACAGAGTGTTGAAATCCCTCTCCCTTACGGTCGAGCTACTTTGTCCCTTTTGCTACAACTTCTTTTAATTTTTTATTCAACCTTCTTTGCATTTGATGGGTTGGTCTAGCATCATCCTTAAGGTAGATTATGTGGACACAAATGGAGGGTCAATACCCCTCAAATCAGAAATGGACCATCCTGTGGTCTGAATGTTCTTCTTCCAAACCACATCAAAGCATCCTCTTGCTCCAAAGAAAGGATAGAGGAAATAATCACCAGGAGGGTATCATTGGAGTCTAAGAAAGCATATTTCAGCCCTTCAAGAAGTGACTTAAGCTCAAGGAATGGAGGCTCTTCAAGGGAATTCTACAATGGTTCAGAAATGGAAGGGAGGTCCTCACTTGTAGCCACTAAGTCTAGCTCTTCTTCCTCATCCTCATCATCATCGTTGGGAAATTTCATAATAGGCTGTAGACCTATACCTTGTGTGGTAGTTTGAATCCATACAGGTAGACATTCTTCTACAATCTCATCAAGACACTCAATAAGATAACAATCCTCTTCTGTAGCACCTATTACCTTGGCCTTAGTATAAGACTTGAACATGTTCAATCGGATCTTCATGTGCATGAAAGTCACATACAAGGTGTCGGTCCTCAAATGGATCACTGCATCGGCTGTAGCCAAGAAGGATCTCCCCAAGATAATATGCACTTTCTTCGAGTCTTTTTCCATGTCCAAAACAATGAAATCAGCAGGGAAGAATGCATAGGTCTCATCATAAAGCCTAACCAGAACATCATCAGCACGCCCTCTAGGCGTTTTCACATATCGATCATCTGATTGTAAAGTGTAGTGATATGGATGCATTTGTCCCATTTGCAATTCAGCAAACACATCATATGGCATCATATAGCCACATACATTCCATTTTCCCCTAGAAGCTAAGTGTCAACAAGTATCATAAAACAAGCAATCTATGTTTACAAGTACAAACCACAAGCAAGATAATGGGAAATGAGATAGAAGTAAGAGACAATCATCATAGAATGGAAATATGTTCATTACAAGTTATTTTTCCACAACACGGAATAAAAGTCAAAATTTAACCCTAAACAACCCACCACTAGGGGCTTAGCTAGACATGATCATAAAAAAGAGCAAAGAAAGGAGAAGAAAGGGGTAGGAATCTATGGAGCTCATAGAAGCTTCTTTTCCTTCACCTCTTAGCTATTGTAGGGCGTGGTTCCTCCTCCAAGGTGGGTGAAAAGCATGGAGATATGGGGGATTATGGTAGGTAACCTAGAAAAATAGGTTTGAATGGTGAGTGGAATATGGAGTGGGAGGTAGGTGAGTGGAGTAAATGCAAGGAAGTGGATGAGGGAGATTTATAGTATCTAGGGAGAGTCTAAGGGAGGCTAACATTCATGTTATGGCTGCCATTTATATATATATATATATATATATATATATATATATATATATATATATATAGGCAGTGGGGAGGCACTAGGGTAAGTGGGGGCAAAAAGGGAAAAACATTAAAGAAAATGGGTAGGTTTAGGTGGTCACCACGGCAGTGGTGAAGTGCCATGGCCATGGTGGGGGTTGCATGGCACGGTCGTGGGTAGTGGAATGGTTGAGGTGGAAGGTGGAGTTGAGGTGTAAGTGTGAATGGTGGCCACGGATGTGGCGGGTGCCACATTCGTGTTGGATAGAGGGTACCACGGTCGTATTGGGGACCACAGCTATGTTGGAGGAGGTAGCAACGAGCGAGATCACTCTGAGCATATTATATCCCCAACATCCCCTAGTACAAGTGCCGCATACCACAAGCATCAAAAGAAAGAAGACTAGTATAATAATATTATGTATCTCATAATATATCCTCTAAGGTTCTCAATTTATGTGTCCCATATCATAAACTATTGAGAAAGAAAGAGGACATGCTATGAGCTATGAAGTCATTACTCAAAACCCATTACACATAGACACTTGACCCTAAATTTACTTATCCCTCTTTGTCTCTTGCATTCTATATGTAGCAACTTTGATTTATAAAACATAAAATCCAAATAAAATACTACATTTCTTCTTTGAAAAGAGTTTGAGAATTGAAAACTTTAAAAAAACTCAAATCACTTCTTGATATAACAATTATAATAAGATATATTCTTTCTTTGATCACAACCAAAGCATTCAAGAGAAATACTAAAATTGTCATAAAATGTGGATAATCGATAGTTGTACATTAACGCTAGCCATGTATCAAAGGTGAGGGATCTCTACCTAAACAAAAGGATCTAGTAGTCATAAAGTTATTCACTATCTCATCATCATGACATCTAATGTAATGACCCCGCCTCCCGGTAACCCCCAATTAAGGGAGACCAGAAGGTCAGAGCCATTATCCCAATTAACAGAATCAAAGGTTCGATAAATAATCAAAACAATTATCAAATTCTACCAACTATACTGAAATCTGGTATAAATTAAAACTTTTTGCATACTTTGAAAAACTTGGATTACTAAACTTCTATCCATATGAGAGAATATTCTAACTAAACCTCTTTGATCATTAATCCTCATTTAATTCCACATATGCCACTTTACTGTTTGTTCTTTTCACTTGTACCTAAAACACCGATAAACAAAACGTCGATCAGCATAAAGCTGGTATGTGGGGGAAACAATAATCATGCAACTATGATAACAATGTAATCTGCCAATTATCATTTAACAGCCAAGATTATGTTTTAAGCAATACTACTCAATCCTTGCATATCCCCTATCTCTGTGATGTCCCTGCAGTGGACCTGGATGCTACCTTCCTCATGGTAGATCCCCATTAAACCCCGCATGATCCTACCTAACAGGTAGATCAATATCTAGGGTTGAGTCGCATGACACTACCCATAGGTAGCCCAATCCCTAACTCATGGTGTGCTAAAGAGTCACATGGCACTACCCATAGGTAGCCCAATCCCTGAATCAAGGTGACTTGATGGACCTACCCCATTAGTAGCCATGTACTAAGTCATCCAATGACCTAATGGACCTACCCCATAGGTAGCCATGTACTAGGTCAAACTATTAAGCCACAGAGGGGACTAGGATCTGAGCTAGTAGGCACATATCTTAAGTGATAGTCATATCCACATTATAGTTTGCATGAATTAAATTCATCCAATAGTTTAATTCAAGTCATCGAGGAAAACTTCAGAAAACCTAAAAAAACTAATTTGAGATATTCATAAGCGTAACCACATACCTGTCAGGCTGATTTGAGACAGAATAATCCTTGCAAGTAAGAAATCCAAGCAAGCAAGCACACATATCAAGATCCTGAAATAATTATACAATTTCCTTTTATTACTCATGTCATCAAGATCTATTAAATCTAGCTCGCTTCCTAGGGTTTCTAGTCCACTTTTAGGGTTTCCAATGCAATTAGGGTTTCCCTTCATCTTTTACTATTTTAAACCCTAATTTAATGCAATTGATCACAAACCCTAATTATTTCAACATCTAATCCTCAATTTCAGATTAAAGGCATAATTAACCATTAAATAAAGCCATTAAGCCTCTTTTACATTAAAGCTACCATTTTTATCCTTTTGTCCATGATAAGATCATTATGCTCATTTATCATCAATTCACAGTTCATTATGGTCTAATTCACATATGAACTCTATTTGCCATTAATTCTACCTTTATCCATCAGAAAACCCTAATTACTATATTAAGGGTATTTATCTATAATTATGAACTTTTATACTTTAAATAGCTTGGAATTATCACATCTCAACATTATTCATGATTTTGAATAATTAAAACCATTATGAGTCACTTTTACTAATATTAGGGTTTCAAGGCCCATTAAAGCATATTTATGCACATGAACTCTCAATTAAACCAATTACGTGCAAAGTTCATCTGTTTTGTTCCTAATGTTCCTTTTCATCATTAACAGGTTAATACCAACTTTAATCATCCATTAAACCCTACTAAATATATTAATCATCTCAAAATAGGGTTTCTTAATCTTTAATTCATCAAAGTTGATAACTTACACTACTTTTCGAATTTCAAGAGGAATTAGCTTCTATATGCATTTTTATTGAATTCCTCTCATTTTTCTGAGCAAAAAACATATATTATTTGCTATCATCGGAGTTACCAACATTTAGTTATGAATTTTGTAAAGGTTACCCTTTTGGACCAATCAGAGGACGCCACGTCGCCTCTATCTCCATGCAAAGCAGCGATTTGGAAACATAACCAATTTACGAGTTTGCCCCCGTGTAAGTCGGTTGTTTCTTCAGCCCGCGGAGGGTAGAACCATCCAACGACCCGTAGGTCGTCTTCCTCCCCGTGATGGTGCACTGTGCCTCCCTAGCTACACCTCGTGTAGCCTCTCCTTCCTCTCCTGGACCTCGACAGCCACTGGCGATGGTCCCTTCCGCTCCGTCGTGCCCTGGTGCACCCGGGGCGCCTGCCATTCTCGACCAATGTGGCCATTGCAAGCATGCTCAACCGATGTTTCTCAGCTGGTCGTGCAGCCTGTTGCAGGCATCTGTGTGAGTTCGAGTGGAAGTAGACGATGGTCGATCACTCCTTGATTGTCGTGGGGGCGTCCTGCTTCCATTAAGACCTCCACACCGCTCTCTGGTTACCTCGAATAGTTCTATACCCTCGACTAGGGTTTGCAAGAAAAGAAGATGAAGAAGAGAGGGATGGTTGCGTGGGACTTTCTTTGGCCCTAGCCAGGGACTCTATCCTTTTATAGAGGAGGAGAGCAACGCCCTAGGAAACTTGCCCACGAAGACAACAAGGTCCCTTCTCAAAAGGAAACCTTCTTTCTCTTAAACGAGCATGAGATTCTCTTTTAAATAATTATTGGATTATCTGGGATCATTGACTATTAGGGAATTCAAAAATCCTCTCTCTTATTCTCTTTATGTTTGGTTTATAATCCATGGGCATGAATTTCTATTTTCTTTTAGTAGAAAATATTTCCTTTTTAATAATGCCACACAATCCATTAATAATGTATTTACATTATCTTCTTATTTTCTATTATTGGTATTTTCTCTTTCTTTTTCTTCATTGGGACTCCTTGGATCCCAATAAACTCAAATATTTCGAAATTCCCTTTTAAGGATACTTATTATCTTTCTAGATGCATCTATACTCATTATTTCACATTATCTTATTTATTTCTTATTAAAATATCTCTATTTGAGTATTTCTCTTTTTCTTTCTTTTTATTTTCCTCATTGGAATTCCTTTTAACCTTAGGAATACTTTGGATATGAAAATCCACCAAGGATAATTCAATTATACCTCTTCTCTCTTATTTTCCACATTTTATCATTGTTTTCAATTTCTTTCTTAATAAAGGAATATTTAATTAATCTTTTGTTTTCTTATTGCTTTCTTTTTGCAACTTTGGACTCCTTGGAACCCAAGGAACCCAAGAGGCATGAAATCCACCTTTGGATTATATATTTCTGCCTTCTAGAGATTTCTACATTTTTATTTTCTCCATTTCTTATTAATAATGGAGTTCCTTTTGTCGCTTCCTTGTTATTGGGCCCAATAGCCAATAAAGCCCACAAAACAATCATCAAGGCTGTTGTAAACGAAATTCATTTATTTAAAACAAATTATATCTTTATTTGTTCAAATATCTTTAATATGAGAAATCACATTTCTCACCAAATGAACCCAAAAGTTGGGGTTGTAACATCTAACTTATTTGATATTTCATCCTACTTAATTTATAGTGTGCTATCTTCTTAGAAAGGTAGACCTTTTAGTCTAGGGTATAACAACCTCACTAATCAGGATGTTCTATATCCTCAAACTCCCATGGTATGTAAAAGTGAGGGATTATGATAACACAGACCCATATCTTTAAGAGGATCTTATTACTAATACTTGTTCTGACTTCACTAAATCCTACTCTTAAGACTCATCTAAGAGGTGAAGACTATAAGAATGTAAGAATATTTCCTAGTGGCCATCTATATTATTTCTCTGATACGACTTTTGTATTATCCCCCAAGTGAAATCTAAAAAACATCACGGAAGCATGGACCATGAAGATCACACTCAGGAAACGCCAAAAATAGCATATATTGTTCATTGCATTAATAAAAATAATCTTGCACTGGAGATAGATACATTGATTCTCATGCATATTCTTTTCACAAAGCTTCCAACAAAGAATATAAAACATGATACAACTAGTTGAACATCCTTGGATCACATAGATGGCGCCCCACTGGGCCTTGAACTTATGCATAGATCCTTGAGGTAGTCTGTGTATGTCAGATAGCTTTATCTTTTAAGCTTGCTCCTACCTGCGGGCATTGTGCCCCCATCCATGCATCCAACAAACTGATTGTAAGTGGTTGGATTTCTAAAAAATATATGAACATAACTTAAATAAGCTTAAAACTGGTATGAACTTGCATAAACATTATTCATGGATTAAGGATACATTCCTAACTTGATTAAACATTCTTATTAGGGAACTTACTCAATGAACATAAACATACCGAACACACTAAAAGTGAACAATCATATGAACATACTGAAAGTAAATAGTAACATAAACATGTTGAACACATTGAAAGTAAACAGTCTTCTGAACACACTGAAAGTGAACAGGAACATAACATACCGAACACACTGAAAGTGAACAATCTTCTGAACACACTGAAAGTGAAAGGAACATATACATATCAAACAGTGAACAATCCTCTGAACACACTGAAAGTGAACATTATTTGGCTTGAACTTTATAAATTGAAGGGGGCTCATAAGGCACCAACCTTCCATAAAAAGGTTCATGAGTACTGCCAAATTATTTGCCATAAATTTGATCTTATCTTACATAGGGTTTTCACCCATAATCACATTATTGATCTTAAACATGAAGAGGTGTGTTCTTTTAATTGATCTGGTTTTAACATAAATCATAATGCAGTAAATCTTAGTAAGATGTGCATATATAAATACCTCTTAAAACATTTAGGTTCTCACATGATAACATATGTAAAATTAACTTATACATGCTTATAGGAGAAAAAATGTATGAATGCAGTATATGAAACCCAAGGCATGGACTACTTACCTAGTGTAATAGGAGCACTCGCTCCTAGGTTTCTGATCTCAAACTTTAGTCTTCCTGTAATTATAATCCAAAACCATAATTACTTTCTCATAAACCCTAATTAGGTTAAGCCTAGCAATCTAAGAAACCGGAGTCAAGATCATGACTCCTAACCTAACCCAATGGCTAGATCTCAAAAAATCGATTAAAAAAACCATATATTACTCAAACACATAGGAGCTACCACTATATGGACCAATTAGGGCTCAAATAAATCATTTATCTAAAATTGAGATTTGGATAAAACAAAATTGAAACTACTGGAAAATCCTTTGGTTATATCACAGACTTAGAGTGTGACAAGGGCTACTATTGTCAAAACATCTAAAATGTAGTTGATACCATAATGAGAAGAAATCTCAATAAGGTCCATGCAAGGGTGATAGATCTAGATCTGATGCAAGGGTATGATGGTCATTTTGTGACCTGGCATCTTCCCTGTCGAGCCATGGCGCTAGGAGCCTCCTGGAGCAGCAAGCTCCTATTCCGACTATCGTCCTGCTGGAGGCTTGGGTGTAGGGGAGGCATGCGATATCTTTTCCTTGACAGACCGAAGTCAGGGAATCATAAAGGGGTGATGAAGAGTTCCCAGAACCTCTTCCATGAACCAACCATGGTCAGAGAACAGATCCCAAAGCTCAAACTTAAAAACAAGGTTATGACCACGAACGCTTGAGATCATGGACGGAGAAGAATTTAAGTGTCTATGCTGGAGACATAATTATAACTATTAAAGATTAGTTACAAGGGTGTTTTGTATTTGATGTAGGGAATATCATATTACATTGTTGTAGAAAATATTATGTTTCACCTATTTCACCTATTACCTTATCCATTTACCTTATGGATAAAAGGATGTGGGTAAGGGTAGGAAAATGTTTTTAAGAAAATGATAATGTCACGACCTGCTACTTACATCTTTTACGTCAGTAAGGTTAAGAATAGGTCTTTATTCTACCCTATCCATTTACAGCCCCTGGAGATGAAGAAGGAGTGACATAAAAGAGTGTAACTGTAAATGAGCGGCTAAAGTAAATGTAGATCCGACAATGGGCAATTTTTGTCAAACTGATGATGTGAGGAATAATTAAGTGTGACTGATCCAGAGGCTATTTTGGGGATGGTGGGAGAGTTGTGCAGCTTAAGTTTGTTTGTCTCACGTATGTATCAAGCATGTAGTCTCATTGGGTTGTAAGTTGTCAACACAAGAAGACTTTTGTTAGGGTGGATTTGCAGTCTCCCCGGATTTTTTTACTGTGTGATGCTCAAGTGTGAGTGACCAAGAAAATAGCAAATATAGAATGGAACCAAGCAAATTATGCATGTCAATTGTAATAGTTTCAGTAATTCAAACTCAATTATTTGATCAAACATCAGAAGTCAAAGGACGTGATGTGTGACCCAACACGGCTGAGGCCAATTGGTAGTGCCCCGAGCAAGCTCGTCGTGCTTCCCGAACATCATGGACGGCGTGAACTCAGAGGTGACGCCTTCGTCGAGGTAGATCATGTTGTTGGCTAGCTGCGGGAACTCCTTGGTGGAGTAGAAGAGAGGGTTCTGAAGGTGGAGGAGGAGGAGGGGACTCAGGGAAGAATATGACGACACTTTGGCACTTCCATCAGTTTGTCTTTAGAATAGACATTATTGATTGTATGATGTTGGTTTTGCTTTGGAACCGACGTTATCAAAAGTGACATTAGACATTAAAAATGTACTAGTGATTATGATTGTTGGTTCATTTAATCTCTTTCTTGCATAAACTTTTGTTTCTACTAATATCGAGAGATTAGTGGTAAAAATGGATAGAGTAGATAGTTTAACTCATAATGTTCTTGGCTATTTTGGATCTGAGAAATCTCTGGGGTTGTTGGTATGTTATCCTTGAGAAAGGTTCTAGATTTTTGATGGGATTTAGTCATACTGTGCTGAGAGCGAGTGGCATGACCCCCAAGAGTAGCTACTGTGGTACATGTTGGTTGGAATGCTAGCTGCTTGTTAGGGTGTTCAAGGGTAGTCTACGCCCAAGAACGAGATCCATAGATTGTCTGATTTATGGTTACAAAGCCAAGAACTCCTTCTGATTAGTAAGATTTGATGGAATCTATTTTTTTTATTTTGCTTTGTTTTGTTTTATTCTCTTTGTAGACTCATTCTAGTTCTAAAGATCATTCAACCTCTTAAAGAGCATAATCTTAGATGATTAAACATCCCCACATCTATGTGCTCGATCATGTATTGGGTTGTGAGCGTCTTGAAGATTTTGGGTTATAAATTTAAAGTCTGACTGCTTTTATCCTTATTTTTTATACCAATTTGAGACGATCACATGTGACAAACATATGAGTTATGTTTATTAGTTGTTGGGGCCAGGAAGTATGGTACATCGTCAGTGGCTTCAAAGTTACTTTTGCAACTACACTCATGATAAATAGTGGAGATTGTGGTTCGAAACATGGTGTATAACCATTGCCTCCAAAATAGTTTTTGCAACTCGCCCTCACAAGGGTATCACCTTTTCTCTATCTCCCAAGATTTGACCGACTCGAATACTAATAATATCCTCTCTCGTTCGAATTGTCCAATAATATACTTTAACACAAAGACGAAGACAAATGGGAGTGTAAATGGATAGTATATTACCCATTTATCCACCACTAATACCATCTAGGATAGGATAAGAATAAGCATATTTTTTACCCACCGCCACTAAGGTAAGGTTAAGACACAGCCACATAAAAGAGTCTAACCGATGATGAACCAAAGTGTGGTAAAAGTAAATGTAGATCCGACAATGGGCAGTTTTTGTCAAACTGATGATGTTAGGGAATAATTAAGTGTGACAGATCCAGACGCTATTTTTGGGATGGTAGGAGCATTGTGCACAAAAATTTTGTTTGTCTCACGTGTGTATCAAATAAAGTCTCATTGGGCTGAAAGTTGTCAACACAAGATTTTTATTGGGGTTGAAAATGTTCGGCCTCCCCCAGCTATGCAAACCCGTTTTGGAACCCAAAATGAAACCCGAAGCAATTCCAACCACATGTTACAAGGTAGAACAAATAAAATAATAGGCAAAAAAACCTAAATGGCACATTTGCCAATTTTAATTACCTAAATGGCACGTTCTTGAACTTATTGCCCAAAATAGCACATTTCTGGAGCAATACGTCCCCTGCTGGGACGCATTGCTCTCCCGTGAGGCAATGCGTCCCGGCGGGGGACGCATTGGTCCCACAGGAGGGCAATGTGTCCCGAGCCATGATGCATTGCCCTCCTGTGGGACCAATGCGTCTCTCGCCGGGACGCATTGCCTCGCAGTAGAGCAATGTGTCCCAGCAGGGGACGCATTGACCCCACAGGAGTGCAATGCGTCACAACTCGGGACGCATTGCCCTTTGTGGGACCAATGCGTCGCGGGGCGCCCAACGGCTAGAAATTGCCACGCGGGCAATGCGTCCGGGACGGGGACGCATTGCTCCCAGGGCAACGACTATTTTACAGTTGGGGCCGCCGGGCGGTGCCACGTGGGCGCAATGCGTCCCCAACCGGGACGCATTGCTCCCCTATATATATTTGCCGAAAACAACCCCCTAAACTCACACCATTCTTCATTTTCTTCATCTAGCTCTATACTCCCATTGCTCTGGAGCTTTTTCTCAGATTTCTATTGCTTTGGGTGATTTCTAGCTTATTTCGGGCGATCTTGGAGCTAATATCTTCTACTACTCGGAGACTATTTGGAGCTTCTTCTTTCTCTTCTTCTATTCTTCGATTGTCAACACATAACTCTCCATTTCAGGTATTTATTCTACCAAAATTTTAATTTTCAAAATATGAACTTAACTTTAGTACGAAATATTACAACTGAAATAATTATATTGTTACTCTTTAATTGCACATTACTGAAATAATGATGTAGAAAATGACAATTGAAGGCTACTTAATACCTGAAAAATTATTGTTCAAAATTGCAAAATTGTTATTTTGAAATGTTAGTGTTACTAAAAAATTGTTACTAAAAAATTAGCAAAATTGTTGTTATGAAATGTTATTTAATTTTACTGAAAAAATAGCAAAATTGTTGTTCTTAATTGTTGTTCACTGTTAATGTTATAGAAAAAGTAGTCCAATAAATTTAATTCCAAATTGATGTCACTGCTCTAAAATATTAATTTATGTTGATATAATGTCATAAAATATGAATTTTTTCTGATGTTAATATAATATTCTAAAATATAGGAACATGGCATCTAGTTCAAATTCACGAATTGTGAAGATGTGATATGATGGGCAATTTCTCTCTGATGGGTCTTATTCTAGTCTATCTGTTAGACCCATAAACATTTCACTTATTAATACCCTATCTGAACTAAAATCATATATCTATACAACACTTGACATCAATCCCAACCACTTCTCTATCAAAATATCCTATCTTTTCCCTGGAGAAAATCATATGCTCGTACAAGTTGATGATGATGATGCATACAGAACCTTGTTATCACTTTCAGTTGATGCCTATATTGATGTGTTTCTTGAAAAAACATATATCCACAAACAACTTTGTTTAATGAGTCTATTGAATCAATTTCAATCTCAATTCTCTCGGAGTCAACCACCTCAATTCTGTCAAAGTCATTTAACTACTGAATGGAGTCAACCACCACAATTCAGTCCTACACCTCAATTCAGTCTTAGCAATTTAACTGCTGAGTGGAGTCAACCACCTGAATTTTCTCAAAATCTTACTATTGAGAATATTGGTGTTGAGGTTGAGGAGGGAGATAATGATATTAATCATGAAGGTGATAATGATAGTGATCATGAAGGTGATAACAATAGTGACATTGAAGGTGGTAATAACAGTGAACCACCTGAGGATGAGTCATTGACTGAAACCGATGATGAGCACACACATCCATTCCCTGACTCTATTGCAACATTGAGTTATATTCCATCCATATTTGACAACCAATGGCCCCAACATGAACACATTGATTCCAACTATGAAGCTTTTCAAGATGATGACTGGGTGGAAGATTTTTGTCATGAATTTCGTCTCAATTACAATCCTTCCAGTGCTGTTATATATGAGGGTGCTTTATTTGCATCTAAAGTTGTACTGGTTGAGACACTCCAAAAATGGTCGGTACAAAAGAATGTCCAGTACCGTACATTACGCTCAAATAATTGTCATCTTAAACTTGCTTGTATCCATGATGAACGATGTCCTTGGAGATTGACCGCTTGCCAGTCCAAAAAAGCAGGTGGCATGTGGAAGATAAAACGTTGTAAAACAGGCCACAATTGTGAATAAACTGTTATGAATCATGATCATCACCAAGTCATAGCATCTTATATTGCTCGAATGATAATGCCAATCCTAGTATCACGATTGGATATGTCGACACGAGAAATTCGTGACAAGGTGAATGTTGAACTAAGGCTCAATATATCTTACAAGAAGGCATATCTAGCGAGGAGGAAGGTTGTTTGTAAAATATTTGGAGACTGGGAATCATCATATCATAGTTTGTTGTCGTTCCTGATTTCTCTGACACAATATATTCCAAGAACTATATATGCCCACCTTATTGATGATTATACCCTTCAAACTGAAGGCACTCGTAGATTCAAGCGGGTGTTTTGGGCATTTGGTCTAGCTGTGAGGGGTTGGGCCTATTGTAGGCATGTTTTTACTGTTGATGGCACATTTTTAACAGGAAAATATACTGGCATACTTCTCCTTGCATGTGGCATAGATGCTGATAATGGTCTATTTCCACTTGCTTTTGCTGTTGTCGAGAAAGAAAATAAGGACTCTTGGGAGTGGTTCTTTGGTTCTCTACAAACTTGTATTCCAATCATTCCACGACGTACAGACTTGTGTATTATTTCTGATCGAATGAGTGGGATTTTTCCAGCCCTTCAATCAAAATTTCATTGGGCTCAACATCGTTATTGTCTTCGACATCTTTGGGAGAACTTCCATAAGCAGTTCAAGTCCAAGGAGTTGAGGGACCTTATGTGGAAGGTGGGATCCACAACTGATACACATGAATTTGATCGTCATATGACTGTTATAGAAACCATAGAACCAGCAGCAAAGTCGTATTTATTAGGCCAAAATCCAGTACATTGGGCTCTCACATATGACAGAGGTTGCAGGTATGGGTCATTGACTACCAATCATGTTGAAGGGTGTAATGGAGTCTTAAAAGGTGTTAGAGGTTTGCCAATACAAGCATTAATTGTTGCCACATACTATCGCTCTGTGACCATGTGGCTGTATAGGCGTAATCTCGCAAATAAACGTGCACAAGATGGATTTAAATGGCCCTTTAAGGTTCATGATAAGCTTTATAATGTTCGAGAGGATGCAAAAAACTTGACAATACACATCCGTGTGAACAATGATGAATGGCTTGTTGGTGACATGGATGGATATAAATTTCAAGTAATAGTGCGTCCAAATGGTGGCAGTCAATGCAGCTGTGGTTTTCCACAACAATGGCATTTTCCATGCTCTCATATTTGGGTAGTTGCAGACTCTGTCAATTGGGATCTTGATGCACTTGTGAGTGCATATTATACAAATGAGGCTTATCTAAATGCATACAGAACTGAATTTCGTGGCATTCCCGACAAGAGGTATTGGCCTCAATTTGATGAAAGTAGAGGTATTTATCCCTTATTACCCCCTAGGAAACGAAGGCAAGCTGGAAGACCAAAGAAAAAGAGAAGGCATTCAACTATGGATGTTGATCCAAATCAGTATACATATCACTGTCATAAGTGTGGCAGAAAGGGCCATAATAGACGCACTTGTCCTAATGTCATATGATGGTTGGTTATGTAATGTTTGCAATTTCAATTGACTCAAGTCATGTAATATTTGCACTTTTCAATTTCACTAAATTCATGTAATGTTTGTAATTTCAATTTCACTAAAACAATGAATTTATAATGGTTTTTCTATAGATGGCTCATCGAAGGACATGGACATTTCACATGTCCGTAGAGTTAATCCAAATAATAGCTACGAAGTGCCTATAGGGAAAAATGGCTCATCAAACTCTATTGGATGATGACTGGAATGACGTACCAGATTTGTTGCACAACAAGTTAGGATTTATAGTGACAAAAGAACAAGCAAAATTTCATTGGCAATTTTCAAAGCAAATGTTTCACATGTATGAAGAACTTCTTGAACTACCTGGTTGGTATTGGGATCACACAAAACAGAAAGCAATGCCAATCAACGAACAAGTAAAAAACTAGTTAGCTGTATCACATCCAGAGATACATCGAGTGGTACATCAAGTGTGGCCATTTTATGAACCTCTAGATGAGATACTGAATCAAATACAGTAATTTCATGTAGTTCATGTTGTATTTTTATATTGTTTGTTCATGTAATTCATGTTGTAATTTCATCTTATCTAATGAAGAATCTTGACAATCTTAAATGTTGTACACTATTTGCACTTTTCATTTAATGTAATTTTTGTACTTTTCATTTAATGTAATATTTGCACTTTTCATTTAATGTAATATTTTCACTTTTCATAGATATGGCTCCTAGACAAGAAACCTACCGACTCTCCCAGCACCACATTATGTTGGCACAATGGCCTATTACTGACCAGGATGTTTTAGACAATATTTCCATAGCTGGTTTTGGGCTTGTTCATAGGCTACCATGTATCCACCTTGACCCTACTTTAATCACTGCATTAGTTAACAGGTGGGACAACTCTATCAATACTTTTAGGCTTCCCCCTTTTGAGATGAGTGTCACTCTTCAGGATGTTGCAGTTCTTTTAGGCCTGAGGATTGATGGACCACCGGTTATAGCTTCATATCCTTTAGGTGTAGATGAGGGGCAATTTTCTTCATGGACTCACCTTTGTGAGAATTTCTTAGGAGATGCACCAGATGGGATGACTAAGGGGCATATCTCCTTGATTTGTTTGCGTGAGACCTTCAAGGATATGGATCTTACCGCGGGTGATGAAGAACAACAAGTAGAAATGAGGACAAGGTATACTAGGGCATATCTCTTATATTTCTTAGGTAGTTACCTTATCCCAGACAGTACAGGGGATAGAGTTCATGTTAGGTATCTCCCTCTTGTGTCCGATTTTGAACGTTGTGGCACTCTATCTTAGGGTGCTGCAACTCTAGCTTTCTTATATAGGGAGTTGTATAAGGCAACCACCCGGTCCAGGAGAACTGCCCATATATCAGGTTGTGTGTGCCTATTACAGCTGTGGTGTTGGGAGAGGTTGGGAATTGGACGCCCAGGTACAATTAGAATGCGCTGGAATGATTGGCCAGAAGATGTTTCCTTGGGCTACAGGTTAAAGATCTACACAATTAATTTTTATATTTGTCCAAATATTATGTAGTGTTTATCTAAATTTAGTTTGTCAATTTAATAGGTGGCCTACCTTTGTCCAAAGGATTCAAACTATCAGGGGAACAATTCAGTTTTACGATTCAGCATTTGACCAGATTTTGCCCTCACAGGTATAACTTACTTACCTCTGTTGTATGGTATATGTTTTATTTATTTGCAATTTACTCTGTTTTATATGATACACGTTGTCTATATGAATAACAGATAGAGTTGACTCCATACACTACTGATGTTCTCGAGAGATTGCCTGCCATTTGTAGAGATGGTAGTGACATTTGGTTGGCACGAGTGCCTCTGTTGTGCTACACAATAGTGGAGTGGCACTTTCCCGACAGAGTACTTGGACAGTTCGGCTTTGTTCAAGTACAAACTACTCTTGAGCTTCCGAAGCTTAGCCGGATAGATGGGAGGGGTCATGCGGCTGAGGATTGGATGCTTCATTATAGGCAGGAGGTGCAGATGTAGAACAACAGACGTGAGAGCTTAGTTCCCGCTCCACCAGCTGATACAGTCTACAGTCCTCAGGTTCACTATGCATGGTATCATCCACAATACATCGTGCCCCCTCCAGCTATGCCTCTAAGCATATACTACCTGCAAAGTTATCGTCAACAGGAATTTGTGAGTATCATTATTATTTTCTTTTACAAATTGTTATTATTTATCTTTGTTATTTTTAATATATGTAATTGGTCTTTATTATGTGTACATACTTTATTTTACAGGTACAAACACAGGTGGCGATCCGAGCGGCAGTAGAGCACGCCCCTGCAGAGATCAGAGACAACATCTATAACATCCAGGGGAGTTGCTTTGATAGTTTTCCAGACTATGCTCGGCCGTGGGATCCCATACCCACTCATACCACAGCCCTTGAGCCCACTCCTACTCCTACTCCTACTCCTACTCCTACTCCAACTGTTGAGCCAACTCCCACTCCCACTGCTCAGTTCATGTCATGGGGACTGACAGGGCCATATTTTTCAGGAGTTGTTTCATATTCCTCATTCGTCACCCCACCTCAACCACCATCATACCATGGAGCAAGTTCTTCTTCTGCTCCATACACTCCATTCCCACCAGTAATTATTCCGGAGAGCCGACCACCATCTTATGTCACATATTCACCTACTCCGTTTGATTTCTCAGGATGCACCCCACCTGATGCATCCTATCCTGGTTTTCCTAGACCCCTCACCCCACCTGCACCTTTTCATTTCTTCCCTGATGCTCGCCAGCAGCCTCCTACGCAGTTGTCCCCAGTCCAGCCGTCTGCAGATGACATCGGTACAGAGGATCCTGATGTAGAGGGACGTGGGCGAGGACGTCGTGGGCGAGGACGACATACTTAGTTTTTTATATATTGTACAGTTTTGTATGTATGCCTTTGTGAGGACATCTATTGTATGTGGATCTATCATATTATGATATCACATTGGTTCATTTTGGATCATGTTGTTGTGGATCTATCATATTGTTTTGTTGTGTATTATTTTCCCGTCATGTTGGTTCATGTTTTAACCTTGTTTTTAATTGCTATCTCATTTTTTTGGATTAAGTTCGTATTATATAATCAATTAGGAACCGACCAATGTTGGTTGCAATACACTTATATATTCTATATGCATGTTACGACCTATTGAAATTGACAAATTTATAATAATTGAGTATATTATAGACATCCAAATACAAGTGAGCGAATTATAAATGTATAAATATAATCAATATTATTAATATACATATCAATAACCATGAAACAATATCAGTGACTGCAAAAATATGATTAAAAAAAGCAATGCGTCATGTATGGAGACTCATTGAGCAATGCGTCCCTCCAGGAGACGCATTGGTCCCACAAGAGGGCAATGCGTCCCGGTTCGGGACGCATTGTTCTGTTGTAGGACCAATGCGTCTCTTGTTGGGACGCATTCCAGCAATGCGTCCCGGCGGGGGACGCATTGGTCCCACAATAGAGCAATGCGTCACGGATCGGGACGCATTGCCCTCTTGTGGGACCAATGCGTCCCCCGGCGGAACGCATTGCCTCGCGGGAGAGCAATGCGTCCCCGCTGGGGACGTATTGCTCCAAAATGTGCCATTTTTGACAATAAGTTCAAGAACGTGCCATTTAGGTAATTAAAATTGGTAAATGTGTCATTTAGGTTTTTTTGTCAAAATAATATGTTTTATTTGTTATACCTTATAACCGCCGCTCCCCCAGTTTTTTTTTAATGTGTGATGCTCAGGTGTGAGGGTCCAAGAAAACAGCAAATATAGAACGGAATAAAGCGAAATATGTATTGCAATAGTATCAGTCATTCAACTCAATTTTAATCAAACATTCAGAAGTCAAAGGACGTGAGGCACGACCCAACACGGCTGAGGCCAATTGTCAGTGCCCCGGGCAAGCTCGTCGCGCTTCCCGAACATCATGGACGGAGTGAACCTGGAGGTGACGGCGTCGTCGAGGCCGATCCTGCCGCTGGCTAGCTGCGGGAACTCCTTGGTGGAGTAGACGAGAGGGTGTACTTACCCTACAAATGCGACGTAGTTGCCGACCTTGCCGGTCACGTCGTTCCACTCCAGTCGTCCGACATCCAGCCGTGCGAATCCAACGGGGACCCCCATATCTGCCAGACGCCGCTGCCGAAGCCGGCCAAATAGGTCGTCGGCTTGGCATTCACCGTACGCCACACGCGGTGTCTTGGCTCCGATTGTTGTCCAGCATCGGTTTCTGTCCGGTCCGGCTGCACGCGGGGCGTCCAGGAGGGCATTGTGGTGACCGTCGGCGCTGCGCTGTCGCCGGAGACACCGACTAGGCCGTCGATGCGGAGGACACTCCCCGTCTAGTTGGCCACGTAAACCGAGCCGTAGTGTAACAATATGTGGCGGTGCGAGGGGGATATCTCCGACCGGGAGCAGATCTCTGTCCACGCGTCGTCCCCGTCGACGGTGAACAGAAGCCCGGAGGTATCGGTGATATACGGCGCTTCCCCAACTGCGAGCATCGTGTATCCAGCCCCGCGCCTCATTGGAATGCTGCCGTCAGAAGAGGAGGAGGATGCTATCCTGTTTGGTAGGGTGTAGCCGGATGACAAAGTGCGTGTTTAATGTACATTTTTACATTGCGAACTCACACAACTGCACCCTACTACACCCAACCAAACTAGCCATAAACGGGGTTCTGAGGTAGGAGGAGGGGACTCAGCTGGGAAGAATATGACGGCACGTTGGCACTTCCACCTCATTCGAGGATCGCGTCCCCGAACAATCGACGTAGACGGAGCCGTAACCCTCTCCCCGGCCCGCTAGTCACGTGAACGCCGTGAATGGCCCCGAAGTTGTTGTTAACGTACAGCAACGTGCCGTCGGGGGACGACCCGACTACCTTCTGGCAAGAGGACGCGGCCAGGAGGCCGGCGAGCTCGTACATGCGGTTCTCCCAGGGGGAATAAAAACTCACGACCAGTTCGTCGGCGGTGCGATTCTTCGCTTCGTCCTTGGACGGCACGTGTGTGAGCATCCAGGGCAGTGGGACGAGGCGGGACTCCGGGATGGAGTTCCAGTGGCGGCAGAACCGCGCGCGATCGCCCGCGGGGAGGCGGTCGAAGATGTTGGATAGGAGTTTGATAGGGATCGCCGCCGCCAATGGACGGTATCGACCGCGGCGGTTCGGCTTCATCGACGATTGCTTTAAACTGGGAAGGAGGATCGCTAGCTGGGTATAGGCGGCGCGGCTTGTATTCGTTGGTGGCGATTTAAAAACCGCTCTGATCCGGTTTCCACGATTGGAAATTTGGAACATCATAGGATAATATTCCTCATGATTATCAATAAATTCACAAATTTTAATTGGGACAAAAATCTGACACCTACAAATAAATATATACCTAACAAGAAATACTAGGTTTGTATGAGTTGGTGAATGGTGGCGCCGGATCCGCTAGTGTTCCACTTTTCCCAACTTGGGAAACTCCCTTCTCTTCTCTGATGGAAAAGCCCTGTTTTCCTGGACCTTCAAAACCGCTGATCCGGTATCAATTGGAACATCGTAGGATAATATTTCTCATGATTATGAATAAATCCAAGATCGTTTTATACACACCATGAATTTCATGATTCAACAAATTTTCAAATGAGACAAAAATCTGACACCTATGATAAATATATATACCTAACAGTAAATATTGATTAGAAAAGAAAAGAAAAAAAGCAGTGCTCGTTGATGGCTGATCCAGCCGTCTTCTCTGTAAACTAGTACATCAGACTTTGTTGAGAGCCGCCGTGGACGCCTCGTCGTCGTCTTTGCCGGATGATGACCCTTGTTCTTTCTTAGATCCTCCACGGATTAGGCAGTTGAACTGGTCCCTGACAGCAGCTAGGACATGAGTGCCCCTGCTCGTAACCGACCCTTCCCCATCAGCTTCTCCTCCGGCTCCCTTAGTTACATCATTGATTTTGGTATCATCAGCGGCAACAGGAGCAGAATCCGGAACTGTAGTCTGAGCAGCACCAGCACGTTCCCCTTCCACTCCGCCCCGTCTACTACCGCCGCCGCCGTGTCTTGATCCCATCCCAGCAACAGCCCTCCCAAGCGCCGCCCACCCTCGATCCGACTTAGCCATCCGATCCCACCTCCCTAACCCCATCTTATGATTCCTCCCGCTTCGACTACTCCCTTCATCACCACCGCCACCAATATATCCTCTCCTCGAGCTCCTGAGCCCTGTCCCCGCTGGAAACGCTCCCGAGACACTCCCCGACCGTGGCAGCTTCCCTGCCATCACCTCCCGTCTCACGTCCTCGGGCAGACGCAGCGTGAACCTTTCCCTCTCCTCTTCGCCCCAGAACTGGCCCACACGGTCCCCGATCGCCGGTCGGGCAGACCTTGACCGCCACGTCCGGAGGGATTTCTTCGGAGGCGGAAGTGGGTCTTTCCTTGTACTCCCGATCCTCGTCAGCTCCGCAGGGTACTTGTCTGCTTCTTCCTCTCCGTCGTCGTCCACCTTGATCGCAACCACGGGGACATGATGCTCATCCGGGCGTGCTGGCCTCGACTCGTCCTGGTTATTTGTGGTTGAAGAGGAAGTCCCGACCACCGTCGGCTCGCACGGCTGATCACCCTCCCCTGCCTCTTCCTCTTCTGCTGCGAGGTTCGCCCTGCACACCGGGCACGTCGTGTGCGACTTGAGCCACTCAGCAATACACTCCGGGTGGAACGCGTGGCTGCACTTTGGCAACAGAGCCAGGGACTCCTCCTCATCAAACTCGCACAGGCAGACCGCGCACTCTAGAGGCGCATCGGCGTGGTCCCCCAACCGATGTCCCTTGACGTCAGCGTACACGACGGTCGGGAACGCGGCCACGACTTCCGGGTCAAGCCCCCTAGCGGCCTCAACGGCCGCCTGCCTCCGTGACCGCGCAGCGGTGATCCACGCGCGGCGCCTCGACCCGTCACGGCGCTGTGTCGCCCTCTGGCGACAGTAGACGAATAGGAAGCCGGCGAAGAAGAAGGCGCTTATGAGGAGCACTACTACGACTGCTACTGTCGGGTTGAACTTGCTCGAGAAGCCGTATGTTGGGGACGGGGTGCTTGTCTGTTGGGCATCTGCTGTGCAGGCAAGAAGCAGGACCAGGAGTGGCAGGAAGAGGTTGTGATCCGCCGCCGTCGACATGAGGCTGGTGTGGAGTACTGCAGCTGCTGCTGGGTGGTTGATCTCCGCACGCCTGGTGGCTTGTTGTTGTGATGGTGTGGACGAAAGGTCATCGACGGTACTGGTCGCTGGGGGTAAGCTGCTTTTTCCAGACTTGTTGATATAGCTTTGCTGCTGGTCCTGACTGGGCTGTTGACATTAACAGCAAATTAGTGACGAACGAGCTGCCCGGCGAGGACTGGATTAATAACCGGTCGCCATCAATTTGAGTGATTGATTGGTGAGAGTGGTGGCGTCTGGCTTCTTGCTGCTTGCGCTGGCTGATCCTCGTCCTTTCCCGTGGGCACTCGACCACCACGCACCTTCCCTTGCCTACACGACCCATGTCGTTATCCGATAGGGTCTCCCGGAAGAAAAATCGGTGTTCCTAGTACGGCCCCCCTCCCCTGGTAGCACACCTCTCCGACCGCTGCCTCTTATTGACTATTGGGGACAACTAGGGGCCGGGGCCATGGATTGGTGGTGGCGGGACCTTAGCGCCATGTTTGGGAATGGACCGGGATTATTAGAATTATGAAATTTGGGCTGGGATTAGTCCAGTTATCATCAGGATTGGGATTGATGTTCTCCACTTAGCCTTGTTTGGCAAACCAATCTGGTTTGTCTAGTAATTTTTGTTTTTCAGTCTGTTATATAAAACAAAATAAACAAAAGACAGAGCCTAATTCGGACTGGGATTCCTAATCCTGCTGCTGGCAGGACTGAGATAGTCTAACTTTTGGGATTACAGAATCTCGAAATGGGGATTCTAGCCAAACGCGTAAGTACAGAACCGGACTAGATCAAGAATGGATTTGTTGCTGTGACGCAGACTTGGCCTAATAAGACAAAACTCAATATGTGATACGTTTCCGGAGCTAGACGACTGGTTTTTTTTTAGTCAAAGCAGCAGGTGTGGAGCGGCGACCGAGAAGTTTCGTGTGTTTGGTGGAACAGAAGCCAAAAGATAGAGAGAGAGAGAGAGCAGCGGGTGGAAGGTGGATATACGTCACGCTTTCAACTACAGTTTGTATAGATCAGAGAAGAAGCGTGCTTAATGTTTCAGCACGTGAGAATTCCCATATCATAGTCTTTGGATTATTCAAGATGAGCACGAGTTTTCGTGCTTTGACTCGGCAGTTTCTCCAGCAGAACGAAAACATCCACCTCGTAAAACCACACCCACAACCACAACACTTTTTCTATTCATACATATAAATTTGTATAGAAAGCAAATGGCCAACATCAATAACCATCGATCCGCCAAAAGGAAGGAAGATGTATTAACAGCAAGAGGATGATAGGAACAGCCAAATGCGAAGATATAATAAAACAACAGGGAGTCAGGGAATCATCTTGCGATAGTAGTACTTGTAGTAGTAGTACTAGTGACCTCAACTTTACTGCATCCTTTTTGGAGAGACCATAGCTGCCAGCAAAGTCCAAGCTGAAAAGACAGAGCAGTGACTTTTCTTTCTTGGTCGTTGAATATTATAGGATAGTCAAAACTTGATAAAAAAGACTTGGTAATAAACCTTGTTGACGTAAGATGCACTTCTATTGTGTGGAACATGCAAGAGAGCGACAAACAACCATAATGCACCGGAAACAAAAGACGAAATTGACAAATCACAACTGCATGTATTGAGGTAAGTGGGGAAATAGTCAAAAACAATCCCAACCAAACCAGATGAGTACAGCTAAAGTTAAAAGTTAAAAGCGTTTACAGGCTGGAGCAGCCGCTGACCAGAATAAGGAGTTTAATGGAGGTCAAGATATAAAGGAAATAGATTAAGTACAATGAGGTGGCTATACTTTTATCCACCATTTACATGTCTTTAGCAAAAATTTATCAATAAATCTTCTATGACAAGAATATGATCAATAATTAAAGGTCGTCTTAATGGAAGACAGTAAAGGTTAAACATTTTATTAAGATTATGAAATATGGGAATATATTTTGCAGGAAATCTTTTCAGATGTATTTAAGTTAGTGTTTGGTGTGTCACCTATAATGTTTCTCTGAACGTGTAGAGAGAAGTGGCAATATAGAGTGACAATACAAGAAAAGTCAAGTCAGTAGTTTCTGTATTTTCTCTGCACGTGAGGAGGAACAGCCTAATGATTATTTTTTGAATTGATAGATGATACTATAGATAGGTTTCCAAATGGTTTTCATGTCCAAGCGATGCCAGGGGTTTTTGTTATAATAGTTATTGTGTATCATGTCCACTGATTGTGGTTTTCATGCCTAACGAGAGGGTCAAGTTGTTTTCACCTAAAACATCAATCATGTGCTCTTATGCAATAATGTCAGGTCATTGTTGCTTTTGGGTCTACTAAGGTTGTGCTAGGTGATAAGGTGTATGTGTGTGTCATTTCTACCTAGATCCCAGAGGAACTTCTTCTCATCATGTTATTAATTTTGGTAGGCATTGCTATCATGTTTAACAAGTAAGATGGTAGACTAGAGACATAGGAGTTTAGTAGGGCAAATATATCAGTCACGGTGAGAGGTTATCATCTCCATGGAATGAGTCAAATATGCATCTTGTCTATTATGGGGTTCCAAACAAGGTTTGGGAGTCTTGTTGGGGATAAGAGTAGGCTAAACAAGTGGTGGGGAAGTGTGTTGTGCTGCATTGAAGAATCACTATGACATAAATGTCTAGTAGTGGTGTTTAATCTAGTGGCTTTTATAAAAAAAAATGCCACTATCTATCCAAATTGCAGGCATTTTTTAATTAAAATACATGTAAACCACCTATTATAGAGTTTTTAAAAAGAACTAAATACCAAAAGGAACTTATACATCTAATTAGTGCCTATCTAAAATTATCAAATTAAAAGAGGAACTAGCTAATTGCACATAATTAGCAATTTTTGTTCCCGCTTTGTGTTCGCGCTCCCACACTGAGTCTCTCTGCAATATCTTCCTCCCTGATTCCTCGCTCGCTTGCGGGTATCTGAGAGGCAGTGAGAGACGAGCACACGGAGGGGAGCCCGACTGGATCGTCTCCCTAAAATGTTGTCGTGGAGGAGAGTGCACGCAAAGGGAGTCCGGATGGGAAGTTTGTTGGTGACGATTATGCAGGGGCGAGCGCAAAGGGAGCCCCACGGCTATGAAGTCTCCTGACAACAATTGTCTAGAGGAAGTCAACGGCTACGGCATTGCCATCGTAGAGGTACCAAATCACACGTTGTTGCCTCTTCACGATAACATAAGATGAGTCATTTGTTCTTCCTATTTATTGATGTAAGGAAGCTACTATAGTGACTTATCCAATTCCAGACTACGATGTAATGCTAAACAATATTCTACACCAATGATAGAGCCCCCCTCAAAAAATACTGCATGGTTCTGGGTGTAGCATTTACTCTTTTATTGTTGGTTCAGATTGAACTGTCTATGGGGACAATAAAGGCATGTTAAGAGCATGTAATTTGTCACATGCCCTGGAAATAGAGAAGCGTATCCAAGTCAAAATTGCATCAATGGACAATTTAGCTAATTGCTATATGACAATAGTTTATGGAGATTTGAGAAATGTTCATGCACCATATGAATCTTGATATGAATCAAGACGTTCTAGAGAGTTTTCTAACCCCTTTTCTAATACCACATACTTTGTAGTCCACAAAGGTTATGCAAATATCAATCAATGGGTAAGAATGCATAGTAGTTTTTGTTAACTCATTTCATTATGATTTGGGTACCTGCTAGAGAAACAATGTTAAACAATAGATTTGAAGGTAGGGAACTAAATTATAGTGACCCAAGGACTTATTTCAATTACTTGATACATCCAAGTAAACTGGGACATTACATCAATGCAAAAATCTAGATTGTGCCTATAGTAACATTTAATTCTTAAACGATTATCTTATAAAGTGTCACATAATAGCACGTAGGAGTTTTTATTCCTGATCTAAAGTGTTATTTACAATCATTTAGAGCTAGAAATTTAAATAGCTTATCCAAGTTGTACCATCTTGATTAACTTTTTTAGAAAATATTCACATTTAGTTTTGATAGATTACATGTTATGTTGTTAGGTCTCACATTTGAGTTTCAACTTGCTACACCTTTGGAAAAAGGGTTTATCCAGGTAAGAGGGGTTATGTTGTTTGGTCTGACCTTTGAGTTTCAGCTTGCTACACCTTTGAAAAAAGGGTTTATCCAGGTAAGAGGGGTTAATTTGGACAAGAAGTAGATATATGTTCTTCTCACTGATGAGTACATATCTTCAATGAGCCAGTCCTAGACATCTATCCAACTAATAGTTCTATTTCTTGATATTTTTTAACTCCAGAGCTGGCCACCATGATTACTCAAATGAGTAACCATATATCTGTTTCTTGCCACAAGTTAGATGGATAATCAATCATTACCATCATATATAATAAGATCAACTGAACACGGCAATCACTATCAATTACTATTATATTATCACTTGTTATTTGTCAACTCGATTTCATTGAACTTTTAATTGGCATCATCATCATCATCATCATCTAAGCCTCAGTCCCAACTATGTTGGGGTCGACTAGATGGATCCTTCATTTCCATTCAGCTCTATCATGGGCCATATTCTGATTGAGATGTAGAGATTCAAAATCTCTCTTTATAAGCTCATCCCATGTTAATTTAGGCCTTCCTTTTCTTCTATTTATAGTGTTTGGCTCTATAGCATTGCTTCGTATAGGTGCACTAATAGGTCTGCGTTGCACATGTTTGTACCATCTGAGTCGGCCCTCGCGCAACTTGTCCTCAATGCTTGCCACCATCACTTTATTCTTGATATAGTCATTTCTCAAGCAGCATGCGCATTTCAGCCACGTTCATCTTGTTGAGACCTTGTTTCTTCACTGCCCAACATTCACTCCCATAGAGCACGGTTGGTCGTACAATTGTTCTATAAAATTTGATTTTTAACTTGAGAGGGATCTTCTGATTGCATAATACTCTAGTTGCACTCCTCCATTTCAACCATCCTACAGTGATCCGGTGACAAACATCATTTTGGACATCCCCGTCTATTTGAATAATAGAACCCAAGTAACAGAATTTATCACATTTTGGTATATCTACTCCGTCCAACTTGGCTCCATCATTCACACTGCGAGATTGGCTGAAATTACAATGCACATACTCAGTTTTGCTCCTGCTAATCATCAATCTATTTGATTCCAATGCCTTTCTCCAACATTCTACTTTATCATTCAATCCATCTTTAGTTTCATCAATCAAAACAATATCATCAGCAAATAACATACACCAAGGAATATCATCCTGAACATTCTTTGTCAACTCATCCATAACAAGAATGAATAGATATGGGCTGAGTGTGGATCTTTGGTGTACCCCAACTGTGATAGGAAAAGTCAGTGTCTCTCCTCCAGGAGTCTTGACACTAGTAGTAGAGCTATCATACATGTCTTTGATCAAGTCAATGTATTGGATTGGCACACCCTTTTTCTTCAAAACCATCAACAACACTTCTCTGGGTACTCAATCATAAGCCTTTTCTAGAACGATAAACACCATATGAAGATCTTTTTTGCTTTGTCTATACTTTTCCATAAGCCTCCTTATCAGAATAATAGCATCTGTTGTTGATCTTCCAGGCATGAATCCAAATTGGTTATTTGATACATGTGTTATAGATCTAAACCTATGATCAATAATCCTCTCCCAAAGCTTCATCATGTGACTCATCAGCTTGATACCTCTGTAGTTTGTACAGCTCTGAATGTCACCTTTGTTACTATTTCTCCACTCATCCGACATCTTCTTAGTCTTCATGATCTTGTTAAAGAAATTTTTAACCACATAACTCCCTCATCCCCCATACTCTTCCATACATCAATGGGAATACCATCTGGTCTGCATGCCTTTCTCATTTTCATCTTTTTAAAAGCATTCTTAACCTCAAATGGTGAAACTCATCGTGTGTAAATGATATCTCTTGTATTCATGTCACACGAGTCACTAACATTATATGCAGTATCTCCATTGAAAAGCTTATGGAAGTAATTTCTCCACTGGCTCTTGATATCATTGTCCTTCACCAATACTCTACCATCTTCATTCTTGATGCATTTTACTTGACTCAAGTCTCTTCCTTTCCTTTCTCTTATATGAGACATTTTATATATATCTTTTTCCCCTTCTCTAGTGTCCAGCTTCTTGTACATATCATCAAAGTATCTAGACCTTGCCTCCCGAACATTTAATTGTCCAAAATGAAAATAAATGATAAAAGAATATGACTATTATATTTTCAAAATGGATAACAATTTGGTTAACAAACTCGAGTCTGACAATTCCAGAATTTGATTCACAAATAACTAGGGTCACTGCAGATAGAACGCCATTGTCAGAAATCACACAACATGGCAGATTAGTAGTTGCTCTAAATGTTGATATCAGCCCTGCAACATCCTGGCATAGAAATCTGTCAGTAACTTAATATTGCAAAGTGAAATAGAAATGCATACAATGGTTATGGTGTACAATTGTGACATTAGAAGTCTGATGAATCTAATTTATAGGTGGTGACTAGGGAGCTCCAACATTAAAACCATTTGGGAGAGGCTTATAGTTTAGGAGAAGAGGACATGTGTAACATACCAGATCTTGGACCCTACCCTAGAACTTTGACCTTTTGGTCTTGGCCAAACAATGATGGACTAAAATATGTTTAGAGTAATCATATGGGTTAACTCATGTATAAATCACCCTAAGTATAACCATAATAAACGTAGGCATGAATGTATCACCCTGAAACAACCTAATGTGTTCACACTAATCTGAAGATAATAATGGGAGCATAAAATATGTCACATAACTCTTTTGGTGGTAACAAGAAGATAAAGAACTTCATTAGATGAATAAAGTGGTTAATGGGCCACTAATAGGCCATATGATAAACTCATATAAGAAAGCCTCAAAAGTGAAAATAAACTTCAAAATTGTAATCTACATATCAAAATAAGCCTACATGTCAAATTTCATATAATTTAGACAACCTTGAAATATTAGGGTAAGTTTAGGAGAGAGAAAATGAATAAAAGACATTAATGCAAAATAATATGATTAATAACTCCAAAAGTTGGAAATAATGGAAAATTCATGTTCAACACACTTCATTTAACTTGTAAATGAAGTTTCACTTAATTACGATAATCCTAATGTCATTAATACACGAGGAAAGAGAAACAAAGAATTGATTAATTAATGCATATGAGGTCTTCAAAAAGAAAATCTAATTTTTGAATCGGAATCTACATGTCTTCATTGACCTCTGTGCAAAATTTCACCCAATTTGGATAAGGTTTGAACCCTTAAATGAAGAGAGAGAAAAGATAAATAACTTAACATATTTCACTTTGGTCCAATTTTATTTTGTATAAAGTTTTTCTAATTTGATGTGTCACACAGTTTTGTATTCTAACTTACCTTATTCACGGCCCAATCGGACGGTCCAAATTTTATTTCGGATTTCCTGGATCCATCTGAAGGGTTTCCTAGATCCATCGGACGGTCCAAATTTCATTCACCCGACTCCTAGTCGGAAGTGGAGCACATTTCATGATTTCTTCTCCTTTTCCCATCTCTTTGACCACGATATATTTGCCGAGAAATCCTCCTTCAGCTTCCTCTCTATTTCTCGAACCCATCTGCAACATAATAAATCTTAGATGTAATCTCCATGTAAACCTTTTCCCCAAATTTTCCCTTTCATTTCTATCCTTTATGTCATTTATGTTTAATTAGTGGAATTTATAGTGGTTTAGTGAACATTTATTCACTAATTGTACCAATATAAGGGTTTATGCAAATATACCTCAGTAAAAGCTTAATTATCATAATTTAGTGTTATAAACCTTAATATAATTTTTTATATGATTTGAAAACATAAAATGAACCTAAGTTTCAAATTTGGTTCGATTTGGATGATGTTTGTGCAAGTTATGCAATTTTAGGTACATTCTGGACTTTTATGCAATTTACCAAATTGGGAGGTTTAGTTTACAAATTATCACCTGAATTTTAATCTTTAGATATTTCCTTATCATTCATGAGATTTTGAACCATGGGGCACCTGGTTGCACCTTGGTTTGAAGGTGTTACTTTCCAAGGGCATTATAGGGATTACCCTCTTTATAAATGTGCTTATCTTTAAAAGCTATCAACCAATGGGGTTATTTCTTTATTTGAAGGGCGGTGGGGATGGCCTAGAAGTATCTAGGGGCTCTTAGGACCTACCTTTGATATTCAAGAAGAGTCCATGAGCTGTCCTCTTGCATGGCCATGAAGCCTTAGCCTAAGGACACATGGAAAGTCACATAGACACCTCATACTTGCCCCCCTTCTTTATAAAGTCATGCCTACCCCTTCCCACGTCTCAATCCAAGAAGCAATCCTCTCCTTCTCTTTCCCCCAGCCTAGAGCATCGTCCTTTCTATGTTTGGCCACAAAGTTATTGTACTAAGGTAAAAGAAGGTGCCTACCTTGGTGGAGAAGGCTCATAGGGTTCCAAATTTCTCTATTTAAGATTTCTTAAGCCCCTCCTTGGTGATTTTGACCAAAACTAGTAAGAATCCTCCTTTCCTTCCCTGTTTTCATGTTTTTAGTATTCCTCCCACCTTCTTCTAGGTCGGAACCATGACCTTCCATGATAAAACTCCACCTAAGAACCCTAAAACATCTCATCTTCATGCTCTTTTGCTAGGGTTTGCACCTCTAAAGTGGAGAAGGTGATCTTTGCTCAAGAAAGGAGCTTGGCTTGGAGCAACCAGACCTTCTAATCTTAGGATCCTTTCTATTTGGACCTTCTTACCTTCCTAGAGGCAAGTTTTGTTAACCCCCTTCTCATATATTGATTAGTGCATGCTTAACACTCATGCTTCTATGTTGAAAATCGATGATTTCCATCTCTTTTTACCATGTTCTTCTAGGGTTTTGGTTTCTTGCTGTTTTACCTTCTCTAGAAGCTCTAGTTTGATTACCTATGCAACTTCAAACCTTATCTTGGGTCAAATGGTGTTTTCTCCCTCTCCCTCTATCTTTGATTATCTCGATCGGTTTGATGATGCGGCAATTTTCTATTGGTCAGTATTGAAAAAATCATATCTTCTAAACCGCTTATCTAAATTTGACAAATAAATATGTTTTGGAATTGTAAAATTGATCTCTGTCTAATAAAATATTTTCAAGGTCTTATTTTATGGTTTTACGAAGGGTGATTTTTTTTAAATGAATTTAATTCATAAAATCCATAAAAATTACATCTTAATCATCATAACTCCAAAATTAACATAAAAATATGTTTTCTTGATCAGGAGAACTTAACAATTTTATTGGTGATGTTTTAAGAGTCTAAATTTGAGTTTTTCAAAAAAATGCCTAAAATTAGGGTTTCTATACATTAATGTGCACTATGTACTCTAATACATGTTAATACATTGAAAATAGGCAAAGTGGAACTTGGACTCAATTAAAGTGGTGAAAGTTAGTAACTGATATCAGTAAGAGAGGTATGTGCATTCCTTACACCCTATGTTGGGATAATTGTAGCCAAACCCTATATTTCCCTAATGAGGGTTAAATAAACCCTAAATATTCTATTCTTGAATCCTAATGTTGTTTATGCCTCAAATTAGATTATAATTTCTTCTTGTCTTATACCCCACTTGCATGCTTATTGAATATTATGACTACTCTTGCCATGACTACTTTTCTAGCATGTGGATTTATGTTCTATTTAATTTAAATTAGCGGTACTTATGTACATCCACCCACAGAGAGCATGTATTTAATCGCCCTGGGTAATATTTTTATTCTCCCCTATATAATTGTGTAGGTGATTGAGAATGTCTTATTCTCCCCTCACCTATAGGTTAGAGGTCTGGTAGGTGCCTCAACCCTACTTAGTTATGTAGACATAATTATCTTACATGTAAATCCTTTTTGATATAATTGTTAATGGCAAGTTTCTTTTGAATATAGCCTCATACTCTTATTATCTTCATCTTATGAGGAACCCTAGCATGTCTTTATTTGCTTTACTTATCTTGTTATCCTAGACTAGTTTTGTGACACATACCTTGTTTTCTTTCCCCTTTTTCCGGGTGTTTTCCCAACCACCCAGGTGCTGGTGTTGAGCAAGGAGAAGGACAAGTTTGAAGGAAGCCATCTCAGGAGTAGATTTCAAGCTTTTTGAAAGGATGTCTAGGTTGCTATAGCTAGATCATTTTCTCTTATCTTTTTCTTTTGGGAATAATCATGTAATGAACAATGAAAGCCATGTAATAGGCTTAGTACTTTTATTTCCGTTTCTATTGACATTTTGTAATGTATCTGGTGCATGCTTATTTACTTAGAATATTATACATACATCCCTCAATATTTTTGTCTTTCTAAAAAGATGGATGTTTTGTACTTCCTTTAAATTTTAGTAAGGAGGTGATCTCACCTCTTTACAGCATGGTATCAGATCCTTTAGGCAACTATTAGGACATGAAGTTGAAGCAAAGGTGTCTAGAATGGATCAGGGTTTCGGGGGCTAGTAATATTTTCCTCTACACCACTAGTTTGGTTTACGAGGACTCCCATGCCCATATGATACCAACCTAGCCTGAGCTGATACGAATTGCCCAAAATAGTATGCTTTTAGGAAATAGCATTCTATATATTCTTTTCTCGTCTATGCTTCTATTCTTTTTCATCTATGATTCAAATACTCCTGGGAACTTAATATGTTAACCCTACCTTTCAGGATAGGTGACTTGTTTGACAGTAGGAACAAGGGAAATAAGTCAAACCCTAATGACTCTAATGTGGAAAACACTCATGTGACTCATGTCGGCCATAGTGTGGTCAACCCTGCTACTTTGGGCACCCCCTCCTTCACACCACAGCAAGAGTTGGCAATGATGTGCCAGTTTCTCTCCATAATGATGGGGCAGCTCCACACAGTGGCCGCCAATGCCAACAAGTCGAGGGAGTTCACCCTCACCGACTTCATAAAGGTGCAGCCATCCTACTTCAAGGGTGAAAGTGAACACAACATGGTGGATAAATTTGATGATTGGGTGTTGGCTTTGGATCAGACCTTCGAGGGTATGGCATGTCCTCCTCACCAGAAAGTTCAGTTCGTGATGTATGTGTTGGATGGAATGACATGTGTCTGGTGGAATGGTGTTGCCCGCACTCGAGACACCTATACCATGGAGTGGGACCAGTTCCTGAAGCTCTTCAGTGAGAAGTACATATGTCCTACCTTCTTAAGGAAGAAGGAAGTCGAGTTCTACAGCCTCAGGCAGGGAGACATGAGTGTAGCCGACTACATCCAATAGTTCCTACTTCTGGAACGCTATGCCACTGACCTTGGAGCTGAGAGAAGGGCAACATTGTTCTTGGAGGGCCTAAACTACCAAGTGGGTCGAAGTCTTGTTCCACAGCTTCCACTCACCTTCCAGCAGATGGTGGATAAGGCCATGGCCATCGAGTCCTACCCAGGATTCCAATCCTATGGACACAGTAATTGTTATAGCAACAATAAGAGGAAGAACCCTACCCAGAATGAGAATTACAGACGTGATCGGTGCAATAGGTGCTCTCACCACCATCCTCCAGGGAGATGTCCTATCAACAATGCACCTGCTCGTAGAGACAACCGGCCTCCTCTGACCTGCCACGAGTGTGGCCAAGTTGGGCATATCTGACCACTCTTCCCTCGTTTCCAGCAAGGACAGAATAATGCCCAACAGCCAAGGCAGAATCCACCTCTGTAGAATAATAATAACAACAACAACCAGAACCTGAGGCAACCGCCAGCGGAGAGGAGGAATGGGAGAGTGTTTGCTCTCAATGTTGAGGAAGCAGGCGAAGATAATGAAGTTATTGAAGGTACCTTGTATCTTAATATGCATCCTATAAAGGCACTGTTTGATTCTGGCTCATCCAATACCTTCATATCATGTCAGCTTGCTTCTATGTTAGAAATAGAATCTGAGTATATGGATCATATATTAGATGTAAAAAAAACCTAGTGGTAAGATCTGCTCTTCGTATCTCTAAACTTTGACCATGGACCTCTGTATATCTGGTATAATGTTTCCCTCAGATTTCATCTTGCTCAACATGACCGCCTTTGATGTCATCCTGGGAATGGATTGGTTGAAGAGGTAAAAAGCTATTTTGTTTTGTGAAGAATCAAAGGTTAGTTTGTCACATCCTATTGAGGGAAGATTGTGTGTCAAGGGTAGGAAGCGAGAAGATCGGAAATTTGTTATCTCCCCCATCAAAGCTGAAAAGCTAGTCTCACAAGGGTGTAGAGCTTTCTTAGCCTCTATAGTCCTCAAGGGTACACCTCCTTCTCTCGACCATATAAATGTGGTGAAGGACTTCCGGGACGTCTTTCCCGAGGAGTTACATGGTTTTCCACCAACTCGGGATGTGGAGTTCTCCATCGAGCTTGTACCCAGAACTTCGCCAATATCCAAGCCGCTTTATCGCTTGGCCCCTGTCGAGCTTGCCGAACTGAAGAAGCAGCTAGAAGAGATTCTCGATATGGGCTTCATCCGCCCTAGTATTTCACCTTGGGGAGCCCCTGTCCTGTTCGTGAAGAAGAAGGATGGTTCGATGCAGATGTGTATGGACTACCTCATGCTTAACCAAGTGACGGTGAAGAACCGTTGTCCTTTGCCTCGCATCGACGACTTGTTCGACCAGCTAAAGTCAGCCACTGTGTTCTCCAAGATGGATCTGTGAAGTGGCTACTACCAAATGCACATGAAGGATGATGATGTACCAAAGACGGCGTTCATAACTCACTATGGGCATTACAAATTCATGGTCATGCCTTTCGGCTTGACAAATGCCCCTGTTGCCTTCATGGACTTGATGAACCGAGTGTTCCGCCCATACCTTGATAAGTTCATGGTGGTGTTTATCGATGACATTTTGGTTTATTCTGAGATGTTAGAACAACATCGTGAGCATCTGCAGATTGTACTCAACACACTATGAGAAAATTAGCTCTATACAAAATTCTCAAAGTGTGATTTCTGGATAAAGGAAGTGATGTTTCTGGGTCATGTGATTTTTGCCGGACATATAGTTGTTGATCCTGCAAAGGTAGAAGTTGTGACCAAGTGGAAAGCTCCAAAGAATCCCTCAGAGATCTGTAGTTTCCTTGGCTTAGAAGGTTACTATCAAAGGTTTATCAAGAACTTCTCTGAGTTGGCTTTTCCTTTAACCAAGCTTACGCGAAAGGAGGTCAAGTTCTCTTGGACACCAGAATGTGAGAACAGTTTCCAAAAGTTGAAGGATTGTTTGACTTCTTCTCCCGTTCTTGCCTTGCCTGTTGAAGGCATACTCTATGTCATCTACATTGATGCTTCTAAACAAAGCTTAGGGTGTGTTTTAATGCAAAATGGAAAGGTGATCACATATGCTTCCCGCCAATTGAAACCAAATGAAGCTAATTGGCCTACACGTGATTTAGAGCTTGCTGCCATTGTTCATGCTCTGAAAATCTGGTGACAAATTCTCTATGATGTGAAGTTTGAAGTTTTCTCCGACCACAAAAGCTTGAGGTATCTGTTAACACAGAAGGATCTGAATCTACGATAACGAAGTTGGATGTAATATCTCAAAGATAATGACTTCACCATCACCTATCATCCTGGTAAAGCAAACGTCATAGCTGATGCTTTAAGTCACAAGAAGGATCCCGTTTGTGCTGCTCTGAGATGTTCGGTGTGGGAAAATCTCAAATATGTGACTAATGGGTGACCTCAACCTGTCGATTCAGTGGATGAAGACAAGATGTGTTTCCATATGGCTAGTTTTACTGTTACACTGACTTGGATCTTAGAAGTCATTTATGCACAGTTGGAAAGCTCTGAGATGGAAAAGATGAAGGCCTTGACCGAGAAACTGCAATCTGACTTCTCCGTCGGAGTGGATGGTGCTATCTGCTTCAGACAAAGGTTGTGGATTCCTGACGTGGGTGATCTGAGAGAGAAAGTGCTGAGTGAAGCACACGGGTCCAAGTACACTATCCATCCTGGCACAACAAAAATGTACAAGGACTTACAACGAAGCATCTGGTGGAAGAACATGAAGAATGATATAGCTCTATTCGTCGTGAAGTGCTTGACATGTCAGCAAGTCAAGATCGAACATCAATGAACTGGTGGTCTTCTTCACCCTCTTGAAATTCTAGAATGGAAGTGGGAGAAAATCACAATGGACTTCGTTACTGGTTTCCCCAAGTCCAAGAAAGGTTATGATGTTGTTTGGGTGGTTATTGATCGGCTTACAAAATTTGTTCATTTCTTACCTTTCAAAACCAATTACAAAGTTGCGGATATGGCTCAGTTGTACGTTGAGTGGATCGTACGCCTACATGGAGTACCTGAGGCAATAGTTTCTGATCGTGACCCAAAGTTTACTTCTCATTTATGGGGCAGATTCAGGAGGAGATGGGTACTGACTTGTGTTTTAGTACTACTTACCACCCGCAGACTGATGGTCAATCTGAGAGAACATTTCAGATTCTATAGGACTTGCTTCGTGCTTATGTGATGGATTAGGGTGGTGCATGGGATTGGTATCTGCCATTAGCTGAGTTTGCTTACAATAATAGCTACCAAGCTAGTATTGGTATGCCACCTTTTGAAGCTCTCTATGGTAGACCATGTCGTTCACCTTTGCATTGGGATGATGTCGGTGAACGTTCTCTAGTGAAGACCGATGACATGCAAATGATGACAGAAAAGGTGCAGTTTATAACGAAATGCATGAAAGCTACTCAAGACCGACAGAAGATGTATGATGACAAGAAGAGGTCCGATGTTAACTTCCTAGTGGGTGACTATGCATTTCTAAAGATCAAGCCTATTTGTTCTATTGCTAGATCTAAAGTTAAAGGCAAGTTGAGTCCCCACTATGTTGGACCATTTGAAATCTTAGATAAGATTGGAGACTGTGCATACCACTTAGCATTACCTCCTTCCTATGAGAAGATTCATAATGTGTTCCATGTCTCTGTGCTGAAGAAGTATGTGAAGGACTCTTCTCATGTGCTTACTGTTGAGCCTTTAGAGATACATGAGAATCTGACCTATGAAGAGCTACCTATGAAGATTTCTGACTCCTGAGTAAAGTAGCTCAAGAACAAAGAGATTGAGCTGGTAAAAGTTTTGTGGAAATATCATGGTTTGGAAGAAACTACTTGGGAGTTGAGAGATGAAATGTTATGTACTCACCCTTCTCTTTTTTCTTGAGATTTTGAGGACGAAATCCTTTTAAAGGGGTGGAGTGATGTAACAATGAATCTTAGATGTAATCTCCATGTAAACCTTTTTCCCAAAGTTTCCCATTCATTTCTATCCTTTATGTCATTTATATTTAATTAGTGGAATTTATAGTGGTTTAGTGAACATTTATTCACTGATTGTACCAATATAAGGTTTATGCACAAATACCTCAGTAAAAGCTTAATTTCCATAATTAAGTGCTCTAAACCTTAATATTACTTTTTGATATGATTTGAAAACATAATACGAGCCTACTTTTCAAATTTTGATCGATTTGGATGTTGTTTGTGCAGGTTATGCAATTTTAGGTACATTCTGGACTTTTATGCAATTTACCCAATTGGGAGGTTTTCATTGCAAATTATCACCTGAATTTTAATCTTTATATATTAACTTACCATTCACGAGATTTTGGACCATGGGGAACCTTGTTGCACCTTGGTTTGAAGGTGTTACTTTCCAAGGGCATTATAGGGATTACCCTCTTTATAAATGTGCTTATCTTTAAAAGCTATCAACCAATGGGGTTATTTCTTCGTTTGAAGGGAGGTGGGGATCGCTTAGAAGGCTCTAGGGGCTCTTAGGACCAACCTTTGATATGAAAGAAGAGTCCATGATTTGTCCTCTTGCATGGCCATGAAGCCTTAGCCTAAGGACACATGGAAAGTCACATAGACACCTCATACTTGCCCCCCTTCTTTATAAAGCCATGTCTAGCCCTTCCCACCTCCCAATCCAAGAAGCAATCCTCTCCTTCTATTTTCCCCAGCCTATAGCATCGTCCCTTCTATGTTTGGCCACGAAGTTTTTGTACCAAGGTAAAAGAAGGTGCCTACCTTGGTGGAGAAGGCTCCTAGGGTTCCAAATTTCTCTATTTAGGATTTCTTAAGCTCATCCTTGGTGATTTTGACCAAAATTAGTAAGAATTCTCATTTCCTTCCCTGTTTTCATGTTTTTCGTATTCCTCCCACCTTCTTCCAGGTCGGAACCATGACCTTTCATGATAAAACTCCACCTAAGAACCCTAAAACATCTCATATCCATGCTCTTTTGCTAGGGTTTGCACCTCTAAAGTGGAGAAGGTGATCTTTGCTCAAGAAAGGAGATTTTCTTGGAGCAACCAGACCTTCTAATCTTGGGATCCTTTCTGTTTGTACCTTATTACCTTCCTATAGGCAAGTTTTTTTAACCCCCTTCTCATATATTTCTTAGTACATGCTTAAAACTCATGCTTCTATGTTGAAAATCGATGATTTCCATCTCTTTTTACCATGTTCATCTAGGGTTTTGGTTTCTTGCTGTTTTACCTTCTCTAGAAGCTCTAGTTTGGTTACCTATGCAACTTAAAACCTGATCTTGGGTCAAATGGTGTTTTCTCCCTCTCCCTCTTTCTTTAATTATCTCGATCGGTTTGATGATGCGGCAATTTCCTATTGGTCAGTATTGAAAAATTCATATCTTCTAAACCGCTTATCCAAATTTGACAAATAAATATGTTTTGGAATTGGAAAATTTATCTCTATCTAATAAAAATATTTTCAAGGTCTTATTTTATGGTTTGACGAAGTGTGATTTTTGTAAAATGAATTTAATGCATAAAATCCATAAAAATTACATCCTAATCATCATAACTCCAAAATTAACATAAAATTAAATATGTTTTCTTGATCAGAAGAACTTAATAAGTTTATTGGTGATGTTTTAAGAGTCTAAATCTGAGATTTTCAAAAAATGTCTAAAAGTAGGGTTTCTATACATTAATGTGCACTATGTACTCTAATACATGTTAATACATTGAAAATAGGAAAAGTGGAACTTGGACTCAATTAAAGTGGTGAAAGTTAGTAATTGATATCAGTAAGAGAGGTATGTTCATTCCTTACACCCTATATTGGCATAATTGTAGCCAAACCCTATATTTCCCTAATGAGGCTTAAATGAACCCTAAATATTCTATTATTGAGTCCTAATATTGTTCATGCCTCAAATTAGATTATAATTTCTTCTTGTCTTATACCCCACTGCCATGCTTATTGAATATTATGACTACTCTTTCCATGACTACTTTTATAGCATGTGGATTTATGTTCTATTTAATTTAAAGTAGTTGTACTTATGTACAACCACCCACAGAGGACATGTATTTAATCACCCTGGGGAATGTTTTTATTCTCCCCTATATAATTGTGTAGGTGATTGGGAATGTCTTATTATCCCCTCGCCTATAGGTTAGAGGTCTGGTAGGTGTCTCAACCCTACTTAGTTAGGTAGACATAATTGTCTTACATGCAAATCCTTTTTGATATAATTGTTAATGGCAAGTTTCTTTTGAATATAGCCTCATACTCTTGTTATCTTCATCTTATGATGAACCCTAGCCTATTCTTATTTGCTTTACTTATCTTGTTATCCTAGACTAGTTTTGTGACACATACCTTGTTTTCTTTCCCCTTTTGCTGGGTGATTTCCCAACCACCCAGGTGCTGGTGTTGAGCAAGGAGAAGGACAAGTTTGAAGGAAGCCATCTCAGGAGTAGATCTCAAGCTTTCTCAAAGGATGTCTAGGTTGCTATAGCTAGATCCTTTTCTCTTATCTTTTTGTTTTGGGAACAATCATGTAATAGACTTAGTACTTTTATTTCCGCTGCTATTGACATTTTGTAATGTATCTGGTGCATGCTTATTTACTTAGAATATTATACATGCATCCCTCAATATCTTTTGTCTTTCTAAAAAGATGAATGTTTTGTACTTCCTTTAAATTTTAGTAAGGAGGTGATCTCACCTCTTTACACCCTCCATCCTAACTTTGTGGGGTTGAGGTGCTCTATATCACCTGGACTCATGGAGTTGTCGCCAAACTTCCCCTATTTCCATTCTGCTCCATCTCTTTTCCCTTTTCCTCACAACAGCAGGTTGTGGAACCCCACAGAACTACTCTAAAACCTTCACTAGACTTTTGGGAACCAGTCGTAATGTCTGGGTCTGGATTCTTTCACCTTGGAGTATACATGTGCAGCAACCACCGTCTCTGGCGGTCTATACTTTGTCCCATGGAGTCTGCCAGCTATGCTTTGGCTATGAACTTTCATCGTGAGGGTGCATTTTGCATTCTTTGGCGGATCTTTTTCTGGCCTTAATTTCTTCAGTTGAGGTATCTTGCTAACTTTCCCTAATTTGTCATAGCTTTTGACCTTCGATCAAATCTCTAGTCTTTGGATCACTGGATGTATCGTTTTCTTCACCCTGAGCTTTGCGATGCTGCTGAGAACTCGACTAGGTTCTCAGTTGCTGAGGTTTTCCTCTGCTTCTTAGCTTTGGGTAGTCTTCGTGGGGTCTGTGAATGGGAGTGTAAGCTTCACCATGTCTGTCTTGCGAGGGAATTTTTTTCCCTGGGTACATTTCCAATTCTATCCCTCTCCCTTTCACTTCCTTTTCATTTTTCCGTTGAGGGCAATACAATAATTTTGATCTTCCTCTTTTGCTATTCTATGAGTAAAGCTAACCTTTGACCGTGTGAGTTGGCCATAGTTGATTGGGCCATGTCGGCGAACTAGGTCTCTCTCTCTTTCCCTGGCTGATGTCTTTGCTGACTTGGTTTTTCAGATTTTTATGATTGCTTGAATTTATAAACTTCATAACTATTTATTTACTGAGCCAAAAATTATAAATAAATAGTCATTGGATTTAGAAAAAAGATTATTTGTCTAATGGTGTTAGTTTTATCACCTAAATATAATAATTAATATAGGTGATTTTAATGGATCTAAAAAAATAAGATAATAACTTGTAAAATTCATAACTTTTTTTTTATGACTGAGAGAACCCACCCCGGGCGAAGCCGACATGGTAAACTCTCGAGGCATGAGAGGGTGTGGTCCGGTCACCCCCCTCCCACACCTAATCAGCGTGAGTTTCCATTTGCAAAGTGCCTTCGGTGAGGTTCGAACCTGGATCCTTCATTGGGACTTACCGAGCTCTTACCACCCGGGCTACTATGGCCGGACTAAAATTCATAACTAAATATTTATAAGTTAGAAAAATATAATAAAATATGCTTGGAACTCAGAAAGGTATAACTCAAAACATGTCATGGTTTTCATAACCTAATTCACATATAATGAAAAAGGTGATTTTTAGGGTTTGTTTAATGAATATGAAATTGACACAAAATTTACATATGTGCTTAATAGGTTCTTTGGAAGTCTAGGCTTAGACCTAGATTAGACTTGGATTGTTTTGACTTTGAAGTTGAGGTATGATTGCATCCCACATTGTTCCCATGTTGAGAAATTTCTAATTCATCTCTCTTATTTATGTTTTGCATCCCCTATTATATTATGTTGAGCAATTCACCTATATTCTTCTTTCTCTTGGTCCTATGGATATTAGCCTATACACAATGTCTTTTTCTTTTGAAAATTATGCTTCATGTGAAGTACCCTACTTGTTACTGACCTTGTGATCATGGATATTCTTTTGGACTCTTTTCATATGCTTTGTTCATGTTAGAACTCTATATGATGGCGTGATGTTTTTTTCCCACTTGTGAGGTGAATGTTTATGTTGACCATTAGTATGATGACAACTTTTGTTTAATCTGACTATACTTTCTACTTGACTCTACATTAAACATGTTATGTGATTCAGTAGCAATAGAGTAGTGTAATTGTATTGGTTTTGTTTATGGGAAGATGTGTAAATTCCTTCTTGAGCATTATGTTCTTTGGGATGGAGGTGGCCCCATACCCAGGTTTCAAATTTGTGAGGTTTGGCCCACTTTATATTTATATATATATATGTGTGTATATATATATATATATATATATATATATATATATATATTTGGGTGTTTAATAGTACGTCATTCTCTATCAGGTTTCAAGTTTGTGAGACTTGGCTGACTTTGTCTTTATATTTTTCTAGGGATATGCATATCTCACATGCATGTAGGTTATTGATGATGATTGTGGGGTGTGTGCCCTACTTTCTTGATATGTGCCTAATTTCCCACCATGGTAGTGGATGTATATATGGTACAATCCTTTTACGTTGTTTTATGGCAAGTATCTCTTTTTTTGTTGTTCTTTTCTTTTATGCCCTCTTTGGGTAGTCCTTGTCTTTTCTATGGGAAGCTTCTATATATTTTGATGTCCTTTATTTCATATATTGCTGAAATTACTTTTTAGTATGCACATACCAGCCTTTGTTGATGACTTTTATTTTTCTCTTCTTGTTGGGGTATGCTTCCAACCCTAGGTGAAGGATATGGAGGACATGGCATAAAGATATGTACTTAGCTTAAGAGTTTAAAGCTTGGAGACATTCTTGATGTGGTTTAGATTTCCCTCTACATGGATCCTTCCTATGAATATTTTCAGTTGTTAAAAATTTAATATGTCACATGTGAGATTATAGGGCTGAAGGCTTGGTTGGCATATGCAAGATTCATTGATGATGGTCTCTTTCAACATAATATGAGTCCATATAAAGTTGAGGTATATGAAATGGTTGTACAAGTACCTCCATTCTATAGTCTTTCAATGGTTTCCAGGTAGTTCTACATATACTAACAATATAATCCAAGCGCACATCATACTATAAACAAGACAATAACCTAAACTTCCATAGTTTAATATCACTCAAAATGGGTGCATTGAGAGAGATCCTCCTTTAAATGTACACTCTTTAAAGGGCATAGGATGACTCTCAAAAGCAATGATGTTCGTTCTAATAGGCTGATAATAAAGTAGAGGCATTAATAGTCCTTGATGATGATGCTTGTAATAAGGACATTTCAAAAGTGGATGTTGGTAATCCTCTATGCATAAGTAGTTAAAGAAGGTTCACATATTTAGAGGCCTAAAATATAAAGTTCTGGATTCAAATCATATCCATAATCATGAAGCCAGTCACCTCACTTGAAATTCAATGTCTATTTGTCAAACCAATATCATGAGTATTAGAGACAAGAAGAATCTAAAAAATTGCAACCCAACTTCACAGAAAAAGATAAACCACCAATATATAAGAAATAATGAGGGAGCCATAAATGTACATTTTGAAAACCTACATTAGAATTATTATGGTTAATATTGCATGAGTGTCAGCTATTTTGGTTCATTTTAATCACAACTTTACCTCCTAGAGGTTGAGAGGAATCAAAGACTGACCAAAAACAACCTGGTCTTGCATGATCTGTCACCGTGCATGTAATCTGAGAAAACTATAAATGAAACCCTCTAGTCAAGGCTTAAAAAGAAAAGCAATAAAATAAAACCTATATCTTTTTCTCAAGTGATAAGTAATATGCATGTTAACATTGAGAAAGTTATCTCAACATGTTGCTGAAAAGGATACATGATCTCCATGGAAGTGTGTGCTTACTAGAAATACACACACATAAAGTTAGCTTGATGAGTTAGTCTTTATAAGATTGTACGCTTGTTTCCCAAAACTTAAAAATTGCATTGAATATGGCTAGGTTTATAATGTCTTGTTTCTCTAGTAGAAAAAATTTCCAGTTTGATGGAGCTTTTATGAGAGCTTACATGCATTACTACACCATCACCCATATATTGGCCATGATTTCAGTCCTTGTTCACCAAGTCACCATAGGCACAATCATAATTAGAGGGGACATAAAATTGTGGCAAGGTTGATAGTTCCTACTAAGATATTACATTGAAGTGATACTCAATTGATAAAAAATGCATATAAATATCCTAAAGTACCTTGAGACTTAAATAATATTTTCCTTCTTCTTCATACAACCATATACTCTGCTTACTACTACACTTTCCACCTACTCAGCTTCCCCTCACCCATCAGCCACCCATATGTATGCTCCACCTTTGTCCTTCCTCTCTTTGTATCCTATTCCCATCTCACTCCATGACCGTCCTATCTCTATTCTTGGTCTCTCTTTGTATCCTATTCCCATCTCACTCCATGACCATCCTATCTCTATTATTGGTTCCTACAATAGTTAGAAGGTATGAAACAAATGGAAGAGGAGGCATTGGAGAGAGGAGGCATTACAAACAATAGATATAGAGGAGAATTGAGTGAAATCAAGTAGGGTAGATGAGAATGCACGAAGGAGATGGGTGGCTAGCAAGAACTGGGGGACAAATGGAAATTATAAGCGGGAGAGATGTAACCACTCGATATAGCACTTAATTAGATTTTGAGAATTATGTAGAGGGATTCAAATTCAAACCATAAGATCATAAAATTAATTACTTTACTATTTTCATATTGTTAAATATGAAATGTGTCAACATTTCATAATAGCCATTTCAAAAAAATATCCATATGTTTAGAAATTTAAAGTACAGAAGGAGTTATAATATAATTGAAACCTAAACCTAGAAATATTTGAAAAGGAGATCTTATTGTTTGAAGAATATGTTGAATTTATTAGATTTTTTATTTTAAAATTATAGACTCAAACATTTAGACTACAATTGTGGAGGCACTAAACAAAGCCATGAATATCATTGAAATAAGGAGAAGTCTGAAGCATTTAGGAAAATGAAAATTGGTTTAGGTCAAATTATATCAAATTTAAGCAAAAATGCATGGGCGCCCGCCTGGACTGGGTTGGCACATAGGCGGGCTAGACACATAGGTGGGATAGGCTCACATGGACTTCACTTGCATAATTACACTATATTTTCTCATATTTTATATTCATTTTTTGATATGACATACTTACTCATATATTTCATATGTTCTACTATTTTTTATAGAATGGATAAGTCCTGGATAGCAGAGGATGACCAGACTAGTAGTAAATACTTACGTGGAGTATCAATTTTTTTTGGATTTTGCTTTTGAACATTTAGCGATTGGAGACAAGATTGTATGCCCTTGTAGAAAGTGTGCTAATATATACCAGGTCACCTAAAAGACTGCATTGAGCCATCTATTGTGGCATGACTTCTTACCAAGCTATATTTCTTGGGCTTTTCATGGTGAAGATGTCTATGTTCAAATGGATACTCCTACTGATCAGGGTGATTGCCTAAATGCTGAAAATTTACAAGATATGTTGCATGATGCTTTTTTGGGTTTCAGTGAAGACAGAAATATGGAAGGAGTAGAGTTGGCAAGTGATCAACATTTCAATGGTGATAAATTGTATATATTGTTAAAGGATTCTGAGATAGAATTATATCTAAGGTGTGAGGAATTTAGAAAACTTGCTTGCATCCTAGAATTCTATCACCTGGTTTGTCTTAATGGCTTGAGTAAGAAAGCATCATCTATGTTTCTTATGTTCTTTAAGAAGATGTTACTAGAAGGAGAACAATTACCTAATTCTTTTTATGAGCTAAAAAACACGATTAAGGAGTTGGGATTAGATAATGTGAAGATTCATATTTTTACAAATGGTTGCATGCTTTTTTGGAAGGATTCTGGTGATAAAGACGTTTGTGATACATGTGGAGCATCAATATGGAAAACAATTACAAGCCTGGATGATGAGGAGGAGCATGCAAAAAAAAAACCAAGAGAGTATATGTCAAGGCACTCAGACACTTTCCACTTATACCACACCTAATGTGGTTGTTCATGTCATCAAAAACATCTTCCTTAATGAGCTGGCATGCAGAAAAACATGAAAAAGATGACAGGTTAAGACACCTGGTAGATTCACTTGCATGGAAAACATGTGATGTAACGCATCCAAAATTTGTTGCAAACACTAGAAATGTTCGATTGGAACTTGCAACTGAAGCGTTTAACCCTTTTGGGACAATGAGCACTTCTTATGGTACATGGCCTGTTGTGATTATTCTATATAATTTACCTCCTTGGTTGTGCATGAAGCAACCATATTTTATGTTATCCCTACTCATTCCTGGACCAACTTCACCAGAAAATATAGATGTGTACTTGCATCCATTGATTGATGAGTTGAAAGAACTATGGGATACCGGTGCACATACATATGACGCTGGAACCAAGAAATTCTTTCTTATGTGTGCTTCTTTACTGTGGACTATTAGTGATTTTTTAGGATATGCACATCTATCTAGTCGGATCACTAAAGGCTACAAAGCATGTCCTTATTGTAATAAAGATACTATCTCACGTTGGTTTCCACATAGCCGTAAAGTTTGTTATAGAGGACATCATAGGTTTTTACCAACTAGACACAGATTTTGAAAAGAAGCAAAGGCATTTGACGGTGAAGCAAGATTTAGGAGTCCACCTAAACCACCTTATGGATCTAAAATCTTATCACAATTTGAGGACGAGAGAACTATAATTGGCAAGAAAAGGCCAAGAGGTAAAGATTAAACACTCAATTGGAATAGGGAAAGCATATTTTTTGAGATATCATATTGGAAATCTAACATTGTAAGAAACAATATCAATGTCATGCACATTGAGAAGAATATGTGTGAGAGTACTGTTGGAACATTGCTAGATTTTAAGGAAAAAAGTAAGGACAACTTGAATGCAAGGAAGGATTTGGAGGGTGGGAATTAGTTTTTTCGCTTCATTCAAAAGCAGTTGGTCAATATACTATCCTACCTCTAGTTTTCTATACAATGAGAAAAGATGAAAAAAAATATTATTTTGCAATCTCCTAAAATCTATCAAAATTCCAGACAGGTATGCGTCTAATATATCTAGATGTGCACGACCAAAGGATTAGAAGATGCTAGTAATGAAAAGTCATGATTATCACGTCACGATGTAACAACTTCTATCATTAGTTGTCATTGTGTCTTTGCCCAGTAAGAATGCTAAGTCATGTATTATTAATCTTTGTCGCTATTTTTAAAGTTTGTGCATTAACGTCATATATCCAAATGATTTTGCTGCATTAGAATATGCAATAGCTGTCACACTTTGTGAGATAGAGAAGATATTCCCTCCATTTTTTTGACATCATGGTGCATCTATCAATCCATCTCGTTTATAAAGCCAAGATAGTCGGCCTTGTTCAATATCGTTGGATGTATCCAATTGAAAGGTAAGTTTTCATACATCATTATGATTATACCTATTGAAATGTAATCTGTGATAATATTTCCCACAACATCATTATTAGATATCTAATGACTCTAGAAAGATGTGTTCATAATAAAAGATATCCAGAAGGATCAATAGTAGAAGGATATATAGAGAAAGAGTGTCTAACTTTTTATTCAAGATACTTGGACAAAGTTTAAACATAATTAAATTGGTCAAATAGAAATGATACCAATGAAGTAGATTTGGAAGATGAGCTAACATATGACAATGGTGATTGGCCTATTTTCTCAATAGTAGGTTGTGGTGTTGGTAAAATGGTAACATATATCTTGGATGAACATGCATTGCAACAATCTCATAAGCATGTACTTTTCAATTGTGAAGCAATTGAGCCCTACATTAAGTAAGTTAGTGACAATTATCTTCTATTATTGAAATTCTATAATATATTCCAATGACATATTGCAAATATTTTGTATTCAGGAATCACTATGATATCATTAGGCAAACACGTCCTCAGAAGTCCTTAAAGGAGGTTCAAAGAATACATAGTAACTCATTTGATTGATGGTTTAAAGAACATGTAAGTTTAGTTGGACTAATTTAATTTGTAATGGTTCATGAATAAGATCTAACAAGCTTTTATTTTGTTAGATTGAGACGCTCCTAAGAACAAAGATGTTGGATGATAAAATCAAGTTTCTTTCTCAAGGTCCACATCAACTGGCCTAAGTACAAGGGCTATGTTGTCAATAGTCACAGATTTCATAACAAAGAAAAAGACGTGAATCGAACAACACAGAATAGTGGAGTCTTTTTCGTAGTTAAGATTGATTGTTATTCTAAAGCGACTGACCGCAACCCAATTACTAGATATGTTACTTACTATAGTGTTTTAAAGGATGTTATTCTGCTCAATTATTATGAACACTTTAAGGTGGCATTATTTAAGTGTGATTGGATGGACATCTACTCAAAGAGGAGAATCAAGCATGATGAACATGGGTTGACCCTTGTTAATTTGAGACAACTTCAAACTACAATAGAACCATTTGTAGTGGCATCTCAAGTTGGACAAGTATTTTATGTAGAAGATCTCATTGCAAAAGGTTGGCATTTTTATGTGAAGATTGCCCCACAAGATATGTTCAACATGGAAGAACAATCATGTATCGAGAATGTCAAAGCTTATTTACAAGGTGAAACTAGAAATGAGCCAATAATGGCATCAGAGGATGAAGATATTGATTGTGACATAGTTAGATTGGATATGGAAAGAATTACTATTGATAGTTCAATAATGGAAAAAGACCAATCCCAAATTTAGTAGGATCATGAAATTGTATCTCAATATAGTGAAGATGATAGTATTGATTGAGGAGATTAGAAAAAAAACATATGATGTTTTTTTCTACTTTGTCATCATTATTTCACATGTATAAGCCATTTTTGGCTCGATGTATCTCTTTCATTTTTTGTTGAGGATTTGTGATCTAGGTGTATGCATTTTGCATGTCTGACATTCTTCTTAATCAAATTTATCCTTTTCTGTAGTGTTGTTTATAATGATATAGTGTTTATGTCTTTGGTATCTATGATTCTTTTTAATACATATATTAAAAATTGAATGAAGATGACATGAGCTTACTTTTTAAACATTCATTACATAAATTTTAATTTGTTGTTCACTATTTTTTAATCTCTACTAATATATGTGATTTGATATACTCATGATGAGAGAACAATACAGTGACAACTATCATGACAAGGTAGCTACAAGGATTGATAAAAATAACAACAATGATTCTTGTACGACAACTCATTTACCTAGCCTTACTCGACATGGTTGTTGGGAATCTTCGAACCTGTCATCTTCAAATATCTCGAAAAAAAAATTAGCTTCCCTTCCAACTGAAATGCAAAATGATGGATCAAAGAAATTCAAGAAAACAGTTGCTAGCTCTGCAAAAAATATCCAATCAGCTATGTCTCCACAAGACTCTAATATGGTTGGTGGTTCCAAATCCTCTCAAATATGCACAAATAAAAAGGAGATGGGAACAAGGTTCCAAAATCAGCACAACAAAGAAAGTGGTGATAAAGTTACAAGATCAAGATATTCACGGGAAATACGGTGTGCCTAATTTCAATGCTTTTGTGTCTATTCAGTCAAGAAGTATAGAAAATAGAGTTGCCAATAACCAAAACAACAAAAAATTTCCTGATAACATGGAGCAAAATGATATCTCTTATCACCATGTTGAGTCATTGAATGTTACAACAACACCTTATTCATATCATTATATTCCTAGTATTGCATAGATGACATGTCATTTTTCATATATATTTTAACTTTTATGATTGAATGGTCAAAAATATTGAGCACGTGGCGGAACACATTGTTTGATGGTCTGGAAAAGAAAGCTCGATGATCCAATTCCCTTTGAGAAAAATCAATTTGGGCAACCAGTAGGTGAAAACCAATGTCGCTTATCAAGTTTTTGAAAACCATTGCAAGGGATCCCAATATTTGTCTACTAAACTATGAGGACTGGAAACAATTTCTAGCAAATGAAAAATATTATATATGGAATTTTGTGAAGGTACACTATTAAATTTTATTTTTGTATTGTTAAGTGAAGCTTCTAATTGATATCCTTTATGTGGATAGAGTAAATTGACAATGGATTTAGATCTAAAGGAGTGGACAATAAAGAGACTATGAAGAAATGGAGGGACCACAAGTGGGAGTTATAGAATGTTTACTTCCAAGAAGATGGTCCATGTGAATAATAGTTTGAACAAGTTGTTACCCATGTGGACAAGTCTCATTGGAAATTTCTTGTAGATTATTGGAGGAGTAATAAAGGAAAGGTAATATTTCTTTTTCTATTCACTAATACTTAATTTACCTCACCAATAATTAATATGCACCATACTAGAATATTTTTTACAGAGGAAGTCTATAACTAACAAGACAAGCAAAAAAATTCAAAAGCTTAGCCACACAACAGGAACCAATTCATTTGCATGTCTAAAATATGATGTAAGATTAGTAACTTTTATGATCTATATGAACAATTTGATGACATCCTTTTATATGATGTTTACAATAACCTTATTTGTCTGATAAAGATGGAGAAGGAAACATGTGGAGAACTGGGTCCCATAATGTTTATCGAAAGAACTCATCATCAAAAAGATGGGAGCATAGTTGATATTAAATTTGCCAAAATTTTGGTAGAACACATCCTCTCCTATATTATTATGTTACATATACTAATTGGAAAATATAGAAGAATATATTCGATATGAAATTCATCCCCTATGATTTGTTGTATCTAGGAAAAAAATTTGAGGCATGAGAAGAGCTGCAAAGAAAACAATCTGATGTTACTTCAGATGAAATTTATAGGCATGTTATGGGAGAAGAGAAACCAAGATATGTTCATGGTTATGGGCTTGAACCATCACCTTTTGATGTTTGGGACAAAAATCATAAATCTCAAGAAGCTGAAGAAGCACAAAGGAAGCATTTTCAGGATAATATTGAAGAGCAGCGGTTGGAATTTGATGCAAAACTTCAAAAATAAAAGGGTGAATTCAATCATAAGTTAGAAGAGTTACTTGACTTAAGGAGAGTAGGGAACACTCAAGCACAACATGCTGGCAATGACCAAGTATGAATACATTTTATACAAGATGTGTTATATCAATTATTTTCTGTGTTGACTTTTTTGGTCGTATGTCAAAAAATAAAATAATTGTGCAAACAAACGTATCAAGGCAAACTCCACTCCATAGAAGGCATTCATCATTTAAGAAGGACAAGTATGTTCGTATTTGTGTAAATTGTATTTCATTTTTATATAAATTTGTTATGTAAACTGTAATTTCTTTCTAGGATGTGTATCTACTGAGTTTCAAAGATCCAGATGCTAGAGTTGCATTCGGTCAAGTTTCTAAGGTTGACCCCATGAGAAGTGTGGGAGGTGCAATATTAGACTCATTATTTGTTGGTATTTTTAGGTTGCTTTGGTGGATAATGATCCTCTAGTGAGACCTTATGAGCAATATCAATCTATTGATGATGTTGTTGGCAATGTCATAGCATGGCCGAAAACACATGTATTGCCACTGTGAGCATAAAGACTTCTTTATAGTTATACATAATTGAAACCAAAAGTAGTATCTGAACTCGTTTCCATTTGTTGTGGGACATGAAGTATAAAGATATTTGCATTCTTGGATATTGTCTCAAGAGACGACATAGTTGTTTTTCTTTAATTCAATTTTTTTATTCGTACACGACGATCCAAATAATGTTGTTTAATGTTCATTGTCAAAGACGGTATTGATAAATGACAATCCTATTTTTTTTACCTATGTTTAATTTTCTTATGGAGAATCCTAGTATTATGGATAACACATGAACTATGAATGGTTTGTGGTTTTGAGTAATGTTTGAGCTTCATGTTTGTGAGATTTAGATTTGAGATATTGAAATATGGATTTGTTTCTTTTGAAAAATTCATGTGTTTCTTTTTTTTGAAGTCTTGTACACGTTTATTGTTCCTATAATGTGATAGTATGTTTAGTTTTGAAAATCTTTCTAGCATAACTGAATCACTTTTCACCACTAATGTAGGTGGCCCAACCAGACTGTTAGCAGTTAGTGGAGCACTAGCATTACCCACACTGGCTGGAGAAGCAACTCCACTCATACCATGTGTGTTGGAAATAATAGTTGTTAGATTTTTCTACACAGAGATGTCAATAGGATTTCTACCTATAGACATTGTCTTCTATTTTTGTGAACCAAGAACATAAACATTGGAAACTTCTACATATTGAGATGAAACATGAGATTGAACTGATGTTCTAGAAGAAAATTGAGGATTTTGTGTTTCTTTCTTCCACATGTCCTTCTCAACTGGTGACCCAAAGCATTACTGCACTGGTATTTTACTACACTAGTATTTTTTTCATTCCAAAGTACAAAAACACCCACTAGATTTGGATTCAGAAATTGAATAGCTCTGATTGGATTATGAAGTTGCTTTAAAACAAGAGATTGCATGGGATTCTCATCTCTCTTTACAGGTTATTTACTATTATAATTTCTTCTTAGTTATGTTTATGTCCCCTCAGGGCAAATAAGGTTGTAGATGAATTTCAAGTAGGACCATTGATGATTGGTGTATCTAGACAAATTCTTTACATTTTGGTTTGACCCAAGCACTAGTATTTATGCCTTGGTTACATTTATTTGGCCTTTTTATTCAAAAAAGCATTCCATAGGGTTTTCTTTTCATATTCTGAATAGAAAATACTATTGTTCCCATCTTCTTTTATAGATGTAATTAATGCTACCTCACTTTATGGATTATCAGCTGCATTTTTCATGACTGTATTTGGAATTTAGGTTTATGAATCATTTTTATATTAATACTTGAGTGGTTAGGTACCTATAATGCATATTACATTTCAAACATTTTTCTTACTTTCCTTCAGTATATACTCTTTACTCAGTTGTAATGGTGCCAAGGCCACAAGGCTCCATGCTGGAGGATGCCTCTTCAATATGTTCCATAGGTCTTGTTGCTGTGTAAAATTTTTAGGGCTAGAAGATGGCCAAAAGGTGAGAAAAAAAAAGGTAAAATATCAAAGTTGAATGCTCTGAGTAGTTAACAATGAATGGAATCATTACTTCATTGTAAAAAATGTAAATCTATTTTATAGTGTTTATATCATTATTTGAAACATGTTTGTGAAATCTAGATGCTTTTTTAGAGTTGCAATGATGTTATTTTGTATATCTACCAAGAAGAACAAACATGCCAAGGCTATAAATGTCCAGTTGGTTGCTCTGTCTCTGAATGATGGAATTGTTTTGTTGAGAACTTATAACATTACTATCATTAATTTGGAATTGAATTGTGGTCTTAGGCTACAAGTCAATTGACTCCCTGACTTAGTGATAAAACTCCACAGAACTTGAGCGATGTCATGGTCAAGAAGCACATAGTAGTTTTTATTTTGAGCTTTAAAGATATAGTGTTCAGTATGAAATATTCTAATGCATAATGTTCACTTTGCTACTCATTTCTATAATGTAGAAGTTTAGCATCCTAATACTTATTTATTTTCCTTGCAAATTTTCAACTTTTCTCTAGCTTTCAAAAAGTTTTGGGCTCTACATGCAAATGATTTTCTGAATAAAATGTTTGTTTTTGTTGTTGGGCTCAACTGTTGGATTCTCTTTCCCTTCCAAAAATCATAGAGTGATTAATGATCAACCTTGAGTTTATGTTGTACCTGCATTTGCACCTTATTATTATGCTCCACAAGTTGAGGTATATATGTATTTGAGGATTACAACACAATATCATAATAGGTTCTTGCCATTATTTTATCAGCTAACACATGGATATCTCTCAGACATATAATGTTGTTCCAGTTCTATGTGTTGCATATCGCTTGCAATTTTTCCAACTTGCATGACTGTTCTCAACAAGTGACCTACGTCCCAACAGCTCGGGCTTTCATCAGAGATTTATACCAATTCATTACGGTCGAACATCCTCTCTATAACCAATTTGTTGCATGTGCTTGAAATGGTAACCCTAATTATTTAAGCCTCAATTACAACTAATTCAGAGTCATTTTATGTATTTTTTTTCATTGAACTGTAAAGAAGACATTTAAGTCCTAGTTACTTCAACTACAACTACCATTAATCCTTGCAAAGGTTTGCCAAAGGAGTGCTTTACAGTAGGGCTGGCAATCGGGTCAATTTCAGGTCAATTTTGGGTCATATGTTCAGAAGTCTTGAAATTGAATGTAAAAATAAAATCTTCAAAGAAATTAATTTCGGGTCATTTCGGGTCGGGTCTGGCTTATTCAGGTCTCATACAACCAAAAATATTACCAAATGAAAGAAATCAGGTTTGGAATAAATTGCACATTTTCGGGTCATGTCGGGTCAAAAATTGCCAGCCCTACTTTACAGTGCCGAAGGAAGTAGAGTGGATGACCCTACTCTACCTCCATTTGATGCTGAAGAGGTACCTACTTCTTCCATCAATGATCTTGACCTCGTGTTTATCCTATAGAAGGGGTTTCAATCTTATATGACCATCATCCTTATTAGTAATGTGATATTAATATCCATTTTTCTTATAGATCTTATATTGAATCCTTGGGGATAGGGGTCGGATTTGGTATATGGAGACTGAGATGAATGAGTTTGGTTGAAATGCCACCCCAGATCTGTCATCACCTCATGTGAAGAGTGTGGATGGGTACTGCAATTTAGTATGGAAATATAAGCACGGTGGTTCTATCAACATGCTTAAAGCTTGTATGATTATTGATGGATATATAGACTTACACCATAAATTTCTATTTGATAGCTTTTTTTATGTTTCTATACTAGACTCAATGAGAATCGTTATTTCTCTTACGTCTCTTTGACAAGCCTTTGTTTTAGCTTGATAGGAAAATATGGTAGAAGTGCAGGCTTGTTAGATGAAGCTCATATGTAGTAACCTCTTTGATATATACCGTAAGTCATGTATTGGAAGGTATCAGTTGAAAATGATGCAAGACATTCTCATACATTCATCTGGCAGGGTTTCAAATACTTGTTGTTTAGTTACTTGATTTCCTAAGGGTTGGGATTGGTTGGTCATTGTTCTAATAATATGTTTATATCACACTACGATATTGACAGGTATAATCTAGTTGTGGTTGAATGTTCGTTTTTCTTCAAGGGTTTTGATTGCATGATAACAATATAAATTAGTATGTAAAGCTTGATGATAAATTTGTTAATGAATTGATCACTGAGAGTCTTTACTTATATTCCAAACTGAATATGCATGATCTATTTACTCCGGCTTGAGGGTGAGTGCTAGAAATAGGGAGTTGTTTTCAATTCTAATTTCTTTTCCGTTTCTTGTTCTATTGTTTCTGAATCGACCCCTTAGAATATTCTTATTACGGTGCTATATTTTTTTTATGGTCCTAGTAGCACTTGCATCAAAATTATTCCATTTATGCACATTTAATACTTCATCTAGGTTGAGTAACCTATTTAAATCTCATATAATTCTATTATTTACTAAAATTTGATGTTCCTATGGTGAAGTGTTAGTGTTAAATAGAACAAGGATGGGTGTCTTGACACCTTGGTGGCCAAGGTATTCTACATGGTCTATTTGTGCAAGATGTTGGGGCTGAACAAGTTGGTAAGACTCCATGGTAACCTCCATTCACAAAATGATGCGGCTTCTGATGGGGATTTATCTGGAGGTAAGTTTGTTAAGTAATGTTTCTTATACCTAAAGTCACTTGTTCTATTAGCAGATTTTTTTATATCGTACTTGTTGTTCTATATATTCCTTTCATGGAATGTAATTGAGAAAAGGTAGCCAATGTCATACCTCTATGATTGTGTAAATAGACTCTCAAGATGGTTCTTTCTTTATCAATCAATATGGCAAATGATCGGTAACAAAAGACATTGAAGAACGGAGTGGACTATATTCATGTTTTTTGGTTATGTACTATTCTTGTCATTATTTGACAAGAAGTATGTTATGTATATTCAATAAACTAATGCACTGAAATGATTATTTAAAACTAATTATTTCATATACATGGCCTCTGCATGGTATTCCTTATGGATTGAAGGATATTATTTCTCTCCCGCAGTACAAGACAACTTCGGGCTTAAAGACATTCAAGGATCAACCTCTTCACTATGAAGCATGGGTTTATACAAGGTTTTTCCTCATGAATATGTTTGCCTCTAGTTTTGATTTATTCTTTGTGTTGTCTATCACTGCATGTAATACCTTCCAATAGGTTAAAAGCCGCAGGTGCAGTTTTGGTAGCGAATCTTATTCCTGGATCATTACCTTATGATGATGTATGGTTTGGAGAAATGGCATAGAACCCATGGAACACTGAAGGGTTCTCAACATGCTCATCAGCTGGACCTATAGGTGACACATATGTAGATTTGTTGACAATTTTAATGAGAGTTATTGCTTCAATAACTTACATTTTAAGAAGTATGGTTGGGGTGGACTAGTGACATTATTGTCTTTGCACAAAAATATACTAAAGCATTTCTACAAACATTAGAGGTTTGTTTCCATATATGTTGGCGACCTCTTTTAGGTATCTTCAGATGCAAATATAGATATTACTACTTTAAAAATGAGATTATATCTTCGTTTGATATTGAACTAGTTTACATCTTCAAGGAAATAAGGATTTTTGCTACATGTGAACTGTTATTTGTCTACACTTTAATGGAAAAGTTAGAATAAGTAGGGTTCATATATTATAAATCTGATATAAACAAACTTAGACCTAAAACAAGTTTGGGTAGTAAAACATTTTAACTATATGATTGAGATTGTATATAGAAGTGATTATTTCTTTTCTAATTAATTTTTGAATCTGGATCTTGCTATTGTATCATGTATTTTCTGTATACTAAATTTCTCTTTTGCTTCATCTAATCTGATATGTATTAAAATAGAAGCAATTGTCTAAAGCATCTTTCATCATATTTTGTGGCACCGGAAACTATTTACTGCTACCTAAAACCTTAATATATAATGATTGAATGTCTTTGAAATTGTGCAAAATAAGGTTTAGATATATGAAATTTTCTATCCTTACAAATTCCTTTTTCCTTTTAATTATATATAAGCATTATATTATAAATTATGAATCCCCTTCACTAAATCCTTGATCTTGACATGTTTTGTATACAAGCTATTATGATCTTCTTCCAGTGGACATGGTTTCTGTGGAGAGGTTTGATCATGGCAACCAAGTTCATCCAACATATCAACATTGTTTACAGTACATGCCATAGTATTTGTCCCAACATCTATAGAAGGGATAGAAAAATCACCATATGTTGATGAAAATACAATGTTATCGACATCTAGCATTGTTTGCTCTGAGTCGAGAAGAGAGACTAAATGACCCTCTGTTGGTGGTGATGACCCCAATACAATAATGTTTGGGCACCATTTTGTTGTTGATCTACTAGCATCAAAGGTTGGTTTCTAGTGATCTATTATAATTGTTTGAGTTCTTGTAGTATCATTTTTTTACTAGAGAGTACATTTTAGATTGTCTTGCCTACAGCATTGGAGTCAAGATTTGAGATATATTTGATATATCACTATTGCACAACTAGGTGATCCATTCAAGGGACTTGAACGATCAAGAATATTCTGTCTTACAAATTCTAAGCATGTTGAGACGTCAAAAGCATTCCAGAATACTAGTTCATAAATAGTGTTGTTAGCAATTAATTAATGACCTAACAGACAACAAGAAACAAACCCTTTCACTAGCTCTACCAAACATAATTGTAAGAAATAATAACATACATAACTTTTAACATATGCACAACAACATGCAACTACTTCTATTTAAAATTCATGTGGACTACATCATCCAGGTGCCTTGGATGTGAGAATATAAGTATGACATACACTAAAAGAACCATTTAAAAATAGAGATACTAAGATTTGGATGTTATAATATAATGACTCAACTCTATCAAATGTTTATATGTCTGGTAAGATTTGAACTAAAGAGTACACCTACTTGATCCAAGTTCAAGAATCCAATTCTTATTGCTATATTGCATTACAAATATATATGCAGTCCATCAAGTCCCACTGTCAGAGTTAGCTCATAGCCTCTTGGGCGCATAAACTTAGTTTCATGTTCTATTTGGAATTTAGCAAGTCTACAAGACTTTTAGATTTTAAGTAGGATTATAAGTAGCAATGTCTATGTATAATAACTATTAATATGTTTGTGTGCATGCGTATGTATGTATGTGTCTATACTCTATAGTAGAGATTCTATTGGACCTTGGCATAACTAATATGTCAATCAGACCTTATAAAGTAGGCATAACTAGAGTTTGCTACAACGGTGATCAATGTCTACCTGATCTTGAAGCTGACATCAGAGGTTATTTGCTACCACAATGATGAGATGCTAACTGCCTCCTCCCATGTCAAAAAATGCACAACTATCCATAGGAGACACCTTCCCATGCCGACATGGTTGTCTCTTTCATGAAGCACCACACTAAGATTGCCACATCTAGGTGAGGTAGGTAGGATACAATCGAACACTACAACAATGTCATGGTGTGAATCACCAAAGAAAAAGGAGAAGCCAGGGGAAAAAGACTTAGTTTGGGCCATGAAAAAGTTCATGCTGGGAAGTGGCTGGAGTAGCTAAATTGGATCTAGTAGCGTTGCTCACCTGTAGAGGAAGAAAAATATAGAGAAATGGTAGATCACGGGAGGAGCAGCTAAATTGGATCTAGTAGCGTTGCTCACCTGGCTGGGCATCCTTCAATCCTTGTTTTGACATAGACATGTAGCCAAATAGGAAGAGCTTTCTCTCAATAGCTCTATAACATTTTCCTTGGTCAAACCTAGCTAATGAACTAACCAAAATCTCACATAGGTACAGTCCTTATAGAAGAAGAAATAGATGTATTATCCTAGATATCTTCATCCCACTTTAGTAGAAAATGATGTGCATGATAGTTTTTATCCTCTTCCTGAAAATGTCACAGTTGTCTAAGTCTCCTACATGTCTTCACTTAAGGTTGGAATATTGGGTATATGAGTTTTACAGTTTCTTCAAAGGAAGTGATTCATATTTGGAGGCATATGTCTTCTTCATAGATATCTCTGGTCGGGTTCCCTTGCAACCTTGTTCTATTGATCCAACAAGCTATATGACTGCAAACCACAAACTTGTTTTGTTCATCCAATCAGTTGTATGACCACTTGTAACATACCAGAATTTGAGGCCTCAGATAAGTTGATCTTAAAAGGAATGATTGGACGACCCATATCACCAAGGTGCACCTCCTTTTCTGGGTACCCATCACTAAGAACTCCATAGTTAAGCGTGCTTAGCTTGGAGTAGTACTGGGATGGGTGACCTGTCGGGAAGTTGATCATGACATGCGTGTGAGTGAGGACAAAGCGTGCAGTTAAAGTTAGTGGTGGTCTGTGGGGACAGTCGTCATTCCTGAAACTCTACTAGAGCCTTGGGCAGTGGGTCCGGGCATTACAAATGGTATCAGAGCCATAACCCCTCCAGTAGGTGGGGCCCACATGGGTGGTCCAGGCATGTAGGAAAGGGCTATCCATGGTTGACGTAGCCACCCTTGCGCTGGTGTGCTCAGCTTGGAGTAGTACTAGGATGGGTGACCTATCGGGAAGTTGATCCTGGCATGCGCGTGAGTGAGGACAAAGCGCGTAGTTAAGACTAGTGGTGGTCTGTGGGGACAGTCGTCATTCTTGAAACTCTATTAGAGCCTTAGGCAGTGGGCTCGGGCGTTACACCACTACTATTTCCCATTCACTTGTTCCTTTTTCTCCATTTCCCATGTATGTCTATTTCAAATTTTTATTTTCTTCAATGTATGTTTACTCTTTGTGATTCTAAATATCTTGCTATGTTATTGGATAATGTTTTTTTGTGAGTGTTTTGGCAAGTGTTTCAAAAAACACTTGTTTTATGTGCTGGATGACCATCTTCAAGGTATAACCTAACCCATTAAATGTTTGTTATGGTGCACTAGGTCTGCGTCAACTTGGTGTCGTCATGATGCATTGCAAACTAGAATTTTTGGTTGCAAACTTCATGAAAGTCTTATGTATTCAGGACATATACAAGTTTTTATATTTTGTCTAAGTGGTCGTTTGTGTGGAACCATTGTAAGTTCTGATAGTTTGACATATATAAACTACCAAGCTTTATTGCTGTTCAACTTGGAGACGAAAAAATGTAGGTGTGCAGTGTTGCAGCTCTGTACAATAGTGTGCTGTGAGACTCATTGACATGGTACTTTTCAGTCTCATGAAAGCATGTGGGTTTTTAATTTCTACAATTCTACGCAATAAATGATTGAGTAAAATACAAATGAATGGTATTGGACACTAATCTTGAATAATTTTAATATACAAACTACCAACATTTTAAAATTTCCAAGGCAAACGACTCCTACATGTCTAGTCTGAAAAATATTCTAATTTCAGTATACCTCACTAAAACCAACTAGTTTTCTATTTTTTCAGGTATGCTCCCATGGAGATGGGTCATGACAGTACTAATTTACCAATGGGCATGTTATTTGAATTTCACCTTAGAAGATGTAGAGATATCCTTACAATATTCTTCAAAAAGAATCTCCTACCTCTCTAGGACAACAAGACGTCATCGGATCCCAAAGTCAACACCTTGTGGTTGGATTTCAACAATAAGTGGTTACTGAAGTCAGGTCATTCATGTAGGGACTACCTTTTGTATTCGATCCCCATCCACACACCCACTCACACCTACCCATGCACTACCCCATGGTGTTGTATTGCCTCCATCAATGAGGTGAATCATCAAACCAAGTCAGTTGTGTATATAATAGTAATACATGTTGTAGTGGAAAGGTGAATAGAATCAGAGAGGAAATTAATTTGTAATATAATTCTTTGCTTGTATATTTTATGATACCCTAAATATTATCATTTTGATCCAAGTTTCACTTCCTTAGTTGTCACAGCAAAAGGAGAAATGGAGACACTAAGGCCATCCTTCCAATGTATGTACTTGACATAAGCATATGCATACATGGAGGCACTTAAGAGTTTCATGAAAAGGTTACCAAGAGGACATACAACAAATTATGGAAAGAGAGGAATATGAGAAGACAAAGACAGAATGATGCTTCTTGACTTCATTACAGAAGGTTGTAGGTATTAGTATACTATATCACTTGCAAAGTCATTCTCATGGTGGTTTTAGACATGTTAATATCATGTTTTGAGAGTTAATATCTGAAACCTTTATGAATTCATTTTGATTGAAATCTAGGGTTTGCAGACATATGAGTTTTGTCATTGTTGAGACTCAAAAGACAATTTGGATGCATGCAGATGAGTTTTACCATTGGTGGGTAGGCCTATAAATGGGTAGGTTACCCGTTTACCCACTACCCATACCTTGTAGGGTAGGGTAAGGGTAATCATATATTTTACCCACCACACATTTACCCTTTACCACTTTATCTGAATCTAAAGAGGGTAGGGTGAGCGAGAGGGTTTACCCTACCCGCTTTACCCATTTGCCCATTATTAAAAGTCTAAAGTTATAACTTCAAATTCTATTATATGATATTAATGCCTACCAAACCCCCCAACAAGCAACACCACTTCTTACTCAATTTGTAGGATTATGATTCTAAATTTTTTTAATAGTCAACAGGCATCATGAGAGTACCTTTTACATATAATTTAGAGAAAAAAGGATCCATCAACAAGAAATAATATATTAGAAATACTAATCCTTGTCTTAAAAAAAAATCACGTCAAATATTACTATTTTCTATTGTATATCACAAAAGATATAATTATTACTATAAAAAACTATCATAATGAGTGACTTGTGTTTGATGTAGGGAATATCATATGAAACTTTTGTTTAAAATATCTCATACTATCTTCATGTTATTTTATCCATTTCACCCTTACCCTACCCAATTACCCTGTGGGGAAGGGTGTGGGTAAGGGTAGGGTAAAGCTTTTTAAACAAAGGGTGATTACCCTACCTGCTACCCACATCTTTGACGTAGGTGAGGGTAAGGGTAAGCCTTTACCCTACCCTACCCTACCCATTTACAACCCTATTGGTGGGACTCAGTGGAAAATTTGGATGCAAATAGTTATCTCTCATGACAAATCAAATGCACAATGTGAGTTCATGATATGCTTATTGATGACTATGCAGACAGTTGCTCTTGCTCTTAATAAAGTTCATCAATGCAACAACTCATGGATGAATGACTTCACATGACAATACGTTACAGTGAATACTATATCTGATACATTTGTTTGAATATAACCAAGACTTTAGTTGTTCATGGGCCCTCTTAATGTAGATATCACATTGTGAACATCAATGTTTCTGTGCAGTTGAAACATGACCTTTTTGTGTCAGTTATCAAGGTAAGTGACATTATAAGGACCCCACCTCCCGGTAACCCCCTGTTAAGGGAGACCAAGAGGTCAGAGGCGTTATCCCAAAATAGGATCAGTGTTTTTGCAAATAATCAACAATAATTAATAAATTCTACTACAACTAAACCTTTACTGGAATAAAAATTCTCTATTCATACCTTGCAAAATATAGGAGGTGGAAGTCTTTACCCAAGAAAGAACTTATTTAACTACAATCCTCCAATTCTTTATTAAGCTTTATTCCATCAAAGTTCACTTTAAAGGAATATCCATTTTCTTGATAACCTAAAACGCCGAAAAACGAAACGGCGGTTAGTATAACGAATTATACTAGTATGTGGGGGAAATAATAATCTTGCATTTAATTGTGACAGCATATTGCAAGCAATTATGGTTTAACAAGCAAACTTTAAATTTTAAACATGACTACTTAATCCTTACATACCCTAGACTTTGTGTTGTCCCTACAGTGGACATGGATTGTAAAGAGTGGGACCCGATAGTGGGCCCACTCAATGGTAAAAACACGAGCCATGTAATATTTAAGCAGCGGAAAATATAACTATTTACAAAGTTACAAAATGTTCTCATGTACATAACTTTATCACCCTAAGGGTGGTACATAAAATGAAAAGATTACACCTATTCACACATATGCCCATATGCAGAGGGTAACAAGGCTATCTCAAGTTGTCCTTATGTCCATCAATTAGCTCACAATCATCATGAGTCTTTGTTTTGTCAAGCATCTACACTTGGGTGGAGGGAACACCCAGAAAAATAGGAAAACAAGACATGTATCAGCAAAAGTTGAGTATGTACATTAGATGATTAACTAGGGCATTAAAAAGTAAAGTAAGATGTTCTCATAAAAAAGGGCCATTAAAGTTAGGTAAGTTTCAATGAGAAGTAACAAAAGAAGGAATTTCCAAAAGAATGAGGCATATAAATAAACAAGTGAAATAATACATCTTGTCATTAACCATTCACAATATTACAACAATCATAATAGTTCGCATGTAGATATATTGGACTACAGTAACTATAGTAGGGTCATGACACCACTGGGTCATTGGCCTAAGTAATATGGGTGGAAAAGCACACTCTAGGCGGAAAAGCACGCCTCTGTATATATAAGGGTAGAAAAGCATACCCCGGGTAGAAAAGCATACCCTAATGGTTACACATAAGTGTCTATGATAGTTAAACTAGTCGAACTATCTAACATGCATAAATAGAGTGGCAATATATACCTTTCACAAACATGTGGCATGATTTAAGCACAATAGAAGATGGGGTCATTAACCCAATTCAACATGATAGTAATTTCAAAAGAATAATAATAAATCTAACTGAAAGTATATGAATTTTCCAACAAATGGAATAAGAGCAAGTATTTCAAAAGATGCCTCATTATGGGAAAATTTAGTCATATAAATGCCCAATTATAAATAGGGAGGAGTACATACCTTATGTTCATGGTTAACACTATTTGTAGGGGTAAATATCATAGTTTTTCCATCTTGACCTAAAGGTGTTGGATATACCCATTAGTACACAGATATCAAATCATAATTGGATGTATATATAAACCTAGTATCGGTCATCCATTGTGAAGTTAGGGATGGTTTAACTATTATTCACATGGATACTCTAACTAGAAATATCTTGAGTTTAACATGAATTGCCTTTATATGTATATTGGTCATATATTCATGCTTAGATCTTTATGTGTATATGCAAGTATATTCCATATGAAAATTCATTAGGTTCACATATAATCCAACTAAGATATCATCTAGGTATATGTTTATAAAAGTATCTTTTTATACATGTCATTCTCTCTTTCATCATTTATTTCATAAACTGATTAACGTAGATGTATTCCCTAATTATATTTGTATTACTAATTGCCATCACTTTTGTAAATATGTGTACCTAGGGTTTTTCATGTTTAGAAAGGATTTCATTGGGTACACAAGGTGTTTTAAGTAGACTTATACTTAAATATGAAAGCTTGATATTCATTAACATGCATATATTAATATTTCAGATTCGAACCAAGAGATCGAATACTTTAATATCATCTTTAACCAAACTCTACATACATGACATATTATGACTAATTCCTATACTTGGTTCTATATATTAGCATTAGGGTCATAGTCATATAGAATTTTAGATCCTTGCTTTGCTTCTACTAAATATTGACGTACAAATATATATATATAGATGATAGTCCAGCTGTAATATACATACTTGAGTCTACTATTCTAATGTTTAGCCATGTATCAGTTTACCAATATATTATACTAGTTCATTAATCTCATTGATTAACTACTTAACGACTTGGATTGTATGAAAGGTTTCCCATCATTTAGACGATGAAACCAACTGAATTTTAGTTACCCATATGCAAGTTGGGTTTATTCAATGTATGTAGAGTTGTACCTTTGATCATAGTTGCCAAGAGGAAGTTATACAAGATGCCTATCCCAAAGTGCATGTCGTAGGTGGTCTTGCCGTTGAGGTGAACCGGCTGTTGTGGGGGTTTTATGATTCGGGTTTGCAGTATAATCACCCTTGGATGAGGGAGTATTATCGGCAGCCGAGATTCAAGAAGATAGGAGGAACCACGATAGATTTTTGGTGCCTGATAGAGGCAGCTGTAGTGTCCAGGGATGAAGCTAGGTCTGCGGTGACTCCTTCAGTAGACAATGACGTCGATGTTGGCAAGGGAAGGATAGAGATTTCCTTTTTCCCAGTGATGGAGGTGTTACGGGTGGTGGATGGCAGCGCAGCCTGGCAGAGTGGGAGAGGAAGACATCGAGGCAGGGGTGATGATGCTACCTGGAGGCGCCAGACATAGGCTGGAGACACTTGCTTTGCTTGGCATTGTTTGGCACTGCTGGGCGCAAGTGAAGGAGGAGCTAACGGAGGAGAAGGCGTATCTGGTGAAGGAGGTGTCTAATCGAGGAGATGAAGCAGAGGGGGAGGCGGCCTGGCAGCAGGTTGCTTGAGCCGACCAAGGTGCCTAAGGTGGCACTGAGATGGAGTAGGCTGGTTGGGTTTAGGGCTCTGTCTTGGGGTGTCGCTGATCTTAGTGGCGCTCATCACCATGGTCATGGTGGTCAAAAAGGTCCTGTTGTAGGCTGCCATCCTTGGTCGTTGGAGGGAAGAGAAAAAGAATGAAAGGGAGAGGACGTGTAGGGGAGCATGAAACCTGGAAGTAGGCATCAGATCCCTTATTGTGTCAGCAGCGCCTGCATCACAACAGGGGCAACGGCAGTGGAATCGGGGTGTAAAGAGGCTAGCAAGTCAGTGAGGGTATCTGGGATCCAACCTTGGCAGTGATAGTTTGCTTGCAGGAGGAGGCAGACAAAGATGTTGTAGATGCCATAGCCGTAGCAGACTGCCAGCGCCGACTAGGTTATATGATGGTGTTAATGGGTAGGAGGAGGAAGATTGAAGAGAAGGGAGGGTTACGGCCATTTTATTCAGCCCAGTTGTCCGTTTGTAGGTGTATCCAATCGAGAAGATGGAGGAGAAGGAAAGGTAGACTGAGGAGGGGGCAAGAGAAACCGTCGATCACTAGATGGGTCCAGGAAGCCATTGTGAAGAAGACAACTAGCGAAGCGGAGAGTAAGTCACACATTACACTTTGACTAGAAATGAAATGATGTGTTAGGGTAGTAAATTCACGGAGGTGATTAATGGAAATTAGCCTTAGGTCTTTAATGGTTTTCTTTACTAAATGAATTAAATGAGTAGACGCCACCCAAAAGCTATAAAATTAGCTAAGTAGACTAAATAGGATATGAGGAATCCCAATGTAATGTCAATTTTACCCTTTAAGATCATTGGGTGTACTATCTTATTATTAGTATGTAATGTGTTCTTTTAAGGCATGATTTCCAAGTAATTTACCAAATGTGACATCTTGTTACCAATTAAATTGATATCTTCTATATTACACCCCTAGGAATATTCAGGATTGTCGAGTTCGAGGGAATCATATTTTCGATATTTTTGTGCATCAAATCCTATTCTTGAATATATTATGATTATTGTACCTTTAAACTCTCTACGTTGGAGGCATGTACAAATCGTTTTACCATTTGTCTTTAATTAATATCCATATGTTCTATATCAAAGATGTAATAATTTACAACTATCAATTAAAAAGTATTCTAGAAAGATGGGGGATAAATCTATGGGCATAGGTTCGAGTATGTTACAACACTCCACCCCTTAGAAAGGATCTTGTCCCCAAAATCCACCCAGATATAGTCTTGTATACTAAATTACATATCCTACCAAAAAAATGGATTTTAGCTCACTTAATTGAGTGAAAGTATGTCACTTCACACAACAAGTATTTATTAAACTATTCCGACTAAAAGTTTATCTAGGAAATTAACACCAAAACCTAGGATTTCCATAACATAGTTGTATTAATTGTGGTTACCTGTTCTATTATGGTGATTTCTCTATCCACTACCATTTTCATGGGATTATTTGCATATGGTCTCTGGGTTTTACTACCACTTGGGATCATTCAGATTATCACCACCAAGTTGGTAGACCAAGCTAATCCATGGAATACAAACTCAACATATATTGGAATGATTTTTTTTACATATAAATTCGTATATTATCTAAATTAATTTCATTCTTTAGGGAATCCTGATTTTTTTTACCAAAGTAACATTTATGATGGTATACTTAGATATGCGTACTAACCAACCTGAATTCTAAACACCATTGATTTCAACTATTCATCCAATATTATTACAGACTGAAGTGTACAAGGCTCAACCCCTTAAAGGACATATCTCATCATGCAAAGAATCAAGAGGGTAGCTGACTAGATCATAACTATTATATTTTTTCATCCTACATCACACGTATGCCTAGATTCGGAGGGTGGAACATGCAAATCAAAGGTTTCTCCTCCTACTACAACTTCCTTCTTGTGGTGACTTGGTTCAAAAATCATCGATGAAATCTTTTTTTTTTGTAAATATAATTTAACAAGTTTGACGATTAAAACCTTGCGATTGGAATCCAAAATGGTGCCAAAATCAATATGAGAACCAAGTCGGTCACTTTCAACCACGCACTACATATACTATCACTCTAACATCACTTCATTTTCACAAGAGGCTTCTCTACACACATCATCGAGGCATAGAACTAGTTTATCTCAATTCGAGATGAAGATAAGATACATGTTTCTTCTAGCATACTGTTAACTTCTACTAGGTCTAACTACGCATGACCTCCATCATTCCACCATTCTATTAATTGTGAATTATGCCATCATATCCCAAAACATTACTTATTTATAATATTTTGTAACCATAACAAGAAGAGATTAGGGTCTTTACTACCCCAGTTGGTTTACACCATGTGAACTAGCTAGTCAACTATTCTTCATCTCAAACATCAGATAAGCTAATTACAAGGTGGCGATGAGTGAGTTGTCAAATTTCTAAGGATCACCCTAGATGCACCTACCTCACATAACCTCAGTGTCGATGTATGTCCAAAGTTTTAAGAAAAAGAGTGTCCAATATAGCTTCCAAACTTGATTGTGCCTCAATGTCTTCAAGAAAAAAAATTAATATGGCACAAAGTTTTATTGTGTGATCCCACTATGTGATCATTCCTTTATAGGATAAGGGAAATAAGCATCATTCCAACCTTATGGATATGTGAGGAATGGAATCCCAAGGACAATTACTCGAAACCTATATCTTCCTTCATCAAACCCTCATTTATGATATATTGGTTCAGCTATGATAGTATCCAACCCTTGGATGGCAAGTCTCTAGCAAGGCTATGTGGATATAACTACATGTTATAGGCAAGAAAAGCCTAACCTTAAATGATCTACTTCACATCATCACGTATTATCATAGAACATCTCAAGACCTAACAATCATATCAATATTCTAAGTTTGGATTTATTAATGCTCAATCCACATGAGGGAAAACAACCAAAAGCAAAAGGTTTAATTAGTGGTACTAAGGTTACTCACAATTATGTGAGTTGAAGTCAACCTACTCTTTATAATAGATGAATTGTCCTCCCCTAAGGTGGGAGGTAGGGGCTGCCTCCTAGGATAGCCAACTTTTTAGTATAGAAAGTGGTTATATCTCTGAAAAGAGGATAGGGTCAACAAGAGTTTACCCAAAACTAGGTCATACACATACTTAGTTTGGTATACATATATACCATCCAATTGGATAGGGAGGTGAAACCCTAATTGGTAAACACAATTCAGGTTTAGGTATGACAACAATCTCTAGAGGGTCATCTACCTACTAAGGAACAATATAGGATAACTTGAAATAGTCTAGTTACCGACTGCTTAGGCTCTGATGCCATTATGTAAAGAGTGGGACCCGATAGTGGGCCCACTCAATGGTAAAAACACGAGCCATGTAATATTTAAGTTGCAAAAAATATAACTATTTACAAAGTAACAAAATGTTCTCATGTACATAACTTTCTCACCCTAAGGCTGGTACACAAAATGAAAAGATTACACCTGTTCACACATATGCCCATATGCAGAGGGTAACAAGGCTATCTCAAGTTTTCCTTATGTCCATCAATTAGCTCACAATCATCATGAGTCTTTGTCCTGTAAAGCACCTACACCTGGGTGGAGGGAACACCCAGAAAAATAGGAAAACAAGATATGTATCAGCAAAAGCTGAGTATGTACATTAGAGGATTAACAAGGGCATTAAAAATTAAAGTAATATGTTCTCATAAAAAAGGGCCATTAAAGCTAGGTAAGTTTCAATGAGAAGTACCAAAAGAAGGAATTTTCAAAAGAATGAGGCATATAAATAAACAAGTGAAATAATATATCTTGCCATTAACCATTCACAATATTACAACAATCATAATAGTTTGCATGTAGATATATTGGACTACAGTAACTATAGTAGGTCCATGACACCACTGGGTCATTGGCCTAAGTAAAATGGGTGGAAAAGCACACCCTGGGCACAAAAGCACGCCTCTATATATATAAGGGTCGAAAAGCAAACCCCGGGTAGAAAAGCATACCCTAATGGTTACGCATAAGCATCTACGATAGTTAAACTAGTCAAACTATCTAACATGCATAAATAGAGTGGCAAGATATACCTTTCACAAACATGTGGCATGATTTAAGCACAATAGAAGATGGGGTCATTAACCCAATTCAACATGATAGTAATTTCAAAAGAATAATAATAAATCCAACTGAAAGTATATGAATTGTCCAACAAATGGAATAAGAGCAAGTATTTCAAAATATGCCTCATTATGGGAAAATTTAGTCATATAAATGCCCAATTATAAATAGGGAGGAGTACATACCTTATGTTCATGGTCAACACTATTTGTAGGGGTAAATATCATAGTTTGTCCATCTTGACCTAAAGGTGTTGGATATACCCATTAGTACATAGATATCAAATCACAACAGGATGTATATCTAAACCTAGTATCGGTCATCCATTGTGAAGTTAGGGTTTTAATCTCATTTGTAGTGTTAGGGATGGTTTAACTATTATTTACATGGATACTCTAACTAGAAATATCTTGAGTTTAACATGAATTGCCTTTATATGTATATTGGTCATATATTCATGCTTAGATATTTATGTGTATATGCAAGTATATTCCATATGAAAATTCATTAGGCTCACATATAATCCAACTAAGATATCATCTAGGTATATGTTTATAAAAGTACATTTTTATACATGTCATTCTCTCTTTCATCATTTATTTCATAAACTGATTAACTTAGATGTATTCCCTGATTATATTTGTATTACTAATTACCATCACTTGTGTAAATATGTGTACCTAGGGTTTTTCATGTTTAGAAAGGATTTCATTGGGTACATAAGGTGTTTTAAGTAGACTTATACTTAAATATGAAAGCTTGATATTCATTAACATGCATATATTAATATTTCATATTCAAACTAAGAGATCGAATAATTTAATATCATCTTTAACCAAACTCTACATACATGACATATTATGACTAATTCTTATACTTGGTTCTATATATTAGCATTAGGGTCATAGTCATATAGAATTTTAGATCCTTGCTTTGCTTCTACTAAATATTGACGTACAAATATATATATAGATGATAGTCCAACAATAATATACATACTTGAGTCTGCTATTCTAATGTTTAGTCATGTGTCAATTTACCAATATATTATACTAGTTCATTAATCTCGTTGATTAACTACTTAACGACTTGGATTGTATGAAAGGTTGCCCATCTTTTAGACGATGAAACCTACTGAATTTTAGTTACCCATATGCAAGTTGGGCTAATCAATGTATGTAGAGTTGTACCTTTGATCATAGTTGCCAAGAGGAAGTTATACAAGATGCCTATCCCAAAGTGCATGTCGTAGGTGGTCTTGCCATTGAGGTGAACCGGCTGTTGTGGGGGTTTTGTGATTCAGGTTTGCAGTATAATCACCCTTGGACGAGGGAGTATTATCAGTATCTGAGATTCAAGAAGACAGGATGAACCACGATAGATCTGTGGTGCCTGGTGGAGGTGGCTGCAGTGTTCAGGGATGAAGCTGGGTTTGCGGTGACTCCTTTAGTAGACAAGGACATCGATGTTGGCTAGGGAAGGATAGAGGTTTCCTTTTCCCAGTTTTGGTGGCGATACAGGTGGTGGATGGCGACGCAGCCTGGCAGAGTGGGAGAGGAAGACATCGAGGCAGGGGCGATGATGCTACTTGGAGGTGCCTGACACATGCTGGCGACACTTGCTTTGCTTGGCATTGTTTGGCGCTACTGGGCGCAAGTGAAGGAGGAGCCAATGGAGGAGAAGACGTGTCTGGTGAAGGAGGTGTCTGACCTAGGAGATGAAGCAAAGGGTGAGGTGGCCTGGAAGCGGGTTGCTTGAGTCGGCCAAGGTGCATAAGGTGGCACTGAGATGGAGCAGGCTAGTTGGGTTCAGGGCTCTGTCTTGGGGTGTCGCTGATCTTGGTGGCGCTCATCACCATGGTCATGGTGGTCAAAAAGTCCCTGTTGTAGGCTGCCATCATTGGCCGTTGGAGGGCAAAGAAAAAGAATGAAAGGGAGAGGAGGTGTAGGGGAGCATGAAACCTAGAAGTAGACATCAGATCCCTTATTGTGTCAGCAGCGCCTGCATCACAGCAGGGGCAACAGCAGTGGAATCGGGTTGTAAAGAGGCTAGCAGGTCAGTGAGGATATCTGGGATCCAACCTTGGCAGTGATAGTTTCGTTGCAGGAGAAGGCGGACAGAGATGTTGTAGATGCCATAGCTGTAGCAGACTGCCAGCAGCGACTAGGTTATATGATGGTGGTAATGGGTAGGGGGAGGAAGATGGAAGAGAAGGGAGGGTTACGACCATTATATTCAGCCCAATTGTCCGTTTGCAGGTGTATCCAATCAAGAATATGGAGGAGAAGGAAAGGCGGACCGAGGAGGGGCAAGCAAAATTGTCAATCACTAGATGGGTCAAAGAAGTCATTGCGAAGAAGATGACTAGCGAAGCGGAGAGTAAGTCACACGTTACACTTTGACTAGAAATGAAACGATGTGTTAGGGTAGTAAATTGACATAGGTGATTAATGGAAATTAGCCTTAGGTCTTTAATGGTTTTCTTTACTAAATGAATTAAATGAGTAGACGCCACCCAAAGGCTATAAAATTAGCTAAGTAGATTAAATAGGATATGAGGAATCCCAATGTAACGTCAATTTTACCCTTTAAGATCATTGGGTGTACTATCTTATTACTAGTATGTAATGTGTTCTTTTCATGCATGATTTGCAAGTAATTAACCTAATGTGACATCTTGTTACCAATTAAATTGATATCTTCCATATTACACCCCTAGGAATATTCAAGATTGTCGAGTTCGAGGAAATCATATTATCGATATTTTTGTGCATCAAATCCTATTCTTGAATATATTATGATTATTGTACCTTTAAACTCTCTACGTTGGAGGCATGTACAAATCATTTTACCATTTGCCTTTAATAGCAGATGGGGTCATTAACCCAATTCAACATGATAGTAATTTCAAAAGAATAATAATAAATCCAACTAAAAGTATAGGAATTGTCCAACAAATGGAATAAGAGCAAGTATTTCAAAAGATGCCTCATTATGGGAAAAATTAGTCATATAAATGCCCAATTATAAATAGGGAGGAGTACAGACCTTATGTTCATGGTCAACACTATTTGTAGGGGTAAATATCATAGTTTGTCCATCTTGACCTAAAGGTGTTGGATATACCCATTCGTACATAGATATCAAATCACAACTGGATGTATATCTAAACCTAGTATCGGTCATCCATTGTGAAGTTAGGGTTTTAATCTCATTTGTAGTGTTAGGGATGGTTTAACTATTATTTACATGGATACTCTAACTAGAAATATCTTGAGTTTAACATGAATTACCTTTATATGTATATTGGTCATATATTCATGCTTAGATATTTATGTGTATATGCAAGTATATTCCATACGAAAATTCATTAGGTTCACATATAATCCAACTAAGATATCATCTAGGTATATGTTTATAAAAGTACATTTTTATACATGTCATTCTCTCTTTCATCATTTATTTCATAAACTGATTAACTTAGATGTATTCCCTGATTATATTTGTATTACTAATTACCATCACTTGTGTAAATATGTGTACCTAGGGTTTTTCATGTTTAGAAAGGATTTCATTGGGTACATAAGGTGTTTTAAGTAGACTTATACTTAAATATGAAAGCTTGATATTCATTAACATGCATGTATTAATATTTCATATTCAAACTAAGAGATCGAATACTTTTATATCATATTTAACCAAACTCTACATACATGACATATTATGACTAATTCTTATACGTGGTTCTATATATTAGCATTAGGGTCATAGTCATATAGAATTTTAGATCCTTGCTTTGCTTCTACTAAATATTGACGTACAAATATATATATAGATGATAGTCCAACAATAATATACATACTTGAGTCTGCTATTCTAATGTTTAGTCATGTGTCAATTTACCAATATATTATACTAGTTCATTAATCTCGTTCATTAACTACTTAACAACTTGGATTGTATGAAAGGTTGCCCATCTTTTAGACGATGAAACCTACTGAATTTTAGTTACCCATATGCAAGTTGGGTTTATTCAATGTATGTAGAGTTGTACCTTTGATCATAGTTGCCAAGAGGAAGTTATACAAGATGCCTATCCCAAAGTGCATGTCGTAGGTGGTCTTGCCATTGAGGTGAATCGGCTGTTGTGGGGGTTTTGTGATTCAGGTTTGCAGTATAATCACCCTTGGACGAGGGAGTATTATCGGTAGTTGAGATTCAAGAAGACAGGAGGAACCAGGATAGATCTGTGGTGCCTGATGGAGGCGGCTGCAGTGTTCAAGGATGAAGCTAGGTCTGCGGTGACTCCTTTAGTAGACAATGACGTCGATGTTGGCGAGGGAAGTATAGAGGCTTCCTTTTCCCAGTGCTGGTGGCGTTTCAGGTGGTGGATGGCGGTGCAGCCTGGCAGAGTGGGAGAGGAAGACATCGAGGCAGGGGCGATGATGCTACCTGGAGGTGCCTGACACAGGCTGGCGACACTTTCTTTGCTTGGCGTTGTTTGGCGCTACTGGGCGCAGGTGAAGGAGGAGCCAACGAAGGAGAAGACGTGTCTGGTGAAGGAGGTGTCTGACTGAGGAGATGAAGCAAAGGGGGAGGCAGCCTGGAAGCGGGTTGCTTGAGTCGGCCAAGGTGCATAAGGTGGCACTGAGATGGAGCAGGCTAGTGGAGTTCACGGCTTTGTCTTGGGGTGTCGTTGATCTTGGTGGAGCTCATCACCATGGTCATGGTGGTCAAAAAGGCCATGTTGTAGACTTCCATCCTTGGCCATTGGAGGGCAACGAAAAAGAATGAAAGGGAGAGGAGGTGTAGGGGAGCATGAAACCTGGAAGTAGACATCAGATCCCTTATTGTATCAGCAGCGCCTACATCACAGTAGGGGCAACAGCAGTGGAATTGGGGTGTAAAGAGGCTAGCAGGTCAGTGAGGATATCTGCGATCCAACCTTGGCAGTGATAGTTTGGTTGCAGGAGAAGGCAGACAGAGATGTTTTAGATGCCATAGTTGTAGCAGACTGCCAGTAGCGACTAGGTTATATGATGGTGGTAATGGGTAGGGGGAGGAAGATGGAAGAGAAGGGAGGGTTACGATCATTATATTTAGCCCAGTTGTCCGTTTGCAGGTGTATCCAATCGAGAAGACGGAGGAGAAGGAAAGGTGGACCGAGGAGGGGCAAGAGAAACTGTCAATCACTAGATGGGTCGAGGAAGTCATTGCGAAGAAGACGACTAGCGAAGCAGAGAGTAAGTCACACGTTACACTTTGACTAGAAATGAAATGATACGTTAGGGTAGTAAATTCACAGAGGTGATTAATGGAAATTAGCCTTAGGTATTTAATGGTTTTCTTTACTAAATGAATTAAATGAGTAGACGCCACCCAAAGGTTATAAAATTAGCTAAGTAGACTAAATAGGATATGAGGAATCCCAATGTAATTTCAATTTTACCCTTTAAGATCATTGGGTGTACTATCTTATTATTAGTATGTAATGTGTTCTTTTCAGGCATGATTTGCAAGCAATTAACCAAATGTGAAATCTTATTACCAATTAAATTGATATCTTCCATATTACACCCCTAGGAATATTCAGGATTGTCGAGTTCGAGGGAATCATATTATCGATATTTTTGTGCATAAAATCCTATTCTTGATTATATTATGATTATTGTACCTTTAAACTCTCTATGTTGGAGGCATGTTCAAATCATTTTACCATTTGCCTTTAATAGCAGATGGGGTCATTAACCCAATTCAACATGATAGTAATTTCAAAAGAATAATAATAAATCCGACTGAAAGTATATGATTTGTCCAACAAATGGAATAAGAGCAAGTATTATAAAAAAGATGCCTCATTATGGGATAATTTAGTCATATAAATGCCAAATTATAAATAGGGAGGAGTACATACCTTATGTTCATGGTCAACACAATTTGTAGGGGTAAATATCATAGTTTGTCCATCTTGACCTAAAGGTGTTAGATATACCCATTAGTACATCGATATCAAATCACAACTGGATGTATATCTAATACTAGTATCGGCCATCCATTGTGAAGTTAGGGTTTTAATCTCATTTGTAGTGTGAGGATTGGTTTAACTATTATTTACATAGATACTCTATTTAGAAATATCTTGAGTTTAACATGAATTGCCTTTATATGTATATTGGTCATATATTCGTGCTTAGATATTTAGGTGTATATGCAAGTATATTCCATATGAAAATTCATTACGTTCACATATAATCCAACTAAGATATCATCTAGGTATATGTTTATAAAAGTACATTTTTATACATGTCATTCTCTCTTTCATCATTTATTTCATAAATTGATTAACTTAGATATATTCCCTGATTATATTTGTATTACTAATTACCATCACTTGTGTAAATATGTGTACCTAGGGTTTTTCATGTTTAGAAAGGATTTCATTGGGTACATAAGGTGTTTTAAGTAGACTTATACTTAAATATGAAAGCTTGATATTCATTAACATGCATATATTAATATTTCATATCCAAACTAAGAGATCGAATACTTTTATATCATATTTAACCAAACTCTACATACATGACATATTATGACTAATTCTTATACTTGGTTCTATATATTAGCATTAGGGTCATAGTCATATAGAATTTTAGATCCTTGCTTTGCTTCTACTAAATATTGACGTACAAATATATATATATATATATATAGATGATAGTCCAGCAATAATATTCATACTTGAGTATGCTATTCTAATGTTTAGTCATGTGTCAATTTACCAATATATTATACTAGACTACTAGTTCATTAATCTCGTTTATTAACTACTTAACGACTTCGATTGTATGAAAGGTTGCCCATCTTTTAGACGATGAAACCTACTGAATTTTAGTTACCCATATGCAAGTTGCGTTTATTCAATGTATGTAGAGTTGTACCTTTGATCATAGTTGCCAAGAGGAAGTTATACAAGATGCCTATCCCAATGTGCATGTCGTAGGTGGTCTTGCCATTGAGGTGAACCGGCTGTTGTGGGGGTTTTGTGATTCAGGTTTGCAGTATAATCACCCTTGGACAAGGGAGTATTATCGGTAGCCGAGATTCAAGAAGAAAGGAGGGACCACAATAGATTTGGGGTGTCTGATGGAGGCGGATGCAGTGTTCACGGATGAAGCTGGGTCTGCAGTGACTCCTTTAGTAGACAATGACGTCGATGTTGGCGAGGGAAGGATAGAGGTTTCCTTTTCCCAGTGCTGGTCGCGTTACAGGTGGTGGATGGTGGTGCACCCTGGCGAAGTGGGATAGGAAGACATCGAGGCAGGGGCGATGATGCTACCTGGAGGTGCCTGACACGGGCTGGCGACACTTGCTTTGCTTGGCATTGTTTGGCGCTACTGGGCGCAGGTGAAGGAGGAACCAACGGTGGAGAAGACATGTCTGGTGAAGGAGGTGTCTGACCTAGGAGATGAAGCAAAGGGGGAGGCGGCCTGGAAGCGGGTTGCTTGAGTCGGCCAAGGTGCATAAGGTGGCACTGAGATGGAGCAGGCTGGTTGGGTTCAGGGCTCTGTCTTGGGGTGTCGCTGATCTTGGTGGCGCTCATCACCATGGTCATGGTGGTCAAAAAATCCCTGTTGTAGGCTGCCATCCTTGGCCGTTGGAGGGCAAAGAAAAAGAATGAAAGGGAGAGGAGGTGTAGGGGAGCATGAAACCTAGAAGTAGACATCAGATCCCTTATTATGTCAGCAGCGCCTGCATCACAGCAGCGGTAACAACAGTGGAATCGGGGTGTAAAGAGGCTAGTAGGTCAGTGAGGATATCTGGGATCCAACCTTGGCAGTGATAGTTTGGTTGTAGGAGAAGGCGGACAGAGATGTTGTAGATGCCATAGCTATAGCAAACTTCCAGCGGCGACTAGGTTATATGATGGTGGTAATGGGTAGGGGGAGGAAGATGGAAGAGAAGGGAGGGTTACGACCATTATATTCATCCCAGTTGTCCGTTTGCAGGTGTATCCAATCGAGAAGATGGAGGAGAAGGAAAGGCAGACCGAGGAGGGGCAAGAGAAACTATCGATCACTAGATGGGTCGAAGAAGTCATTGCGAAGAAGACGACTAGTGAAGCGGAGAGTAAGTCACATGTTACACTTTGACTAGAAATGAAACGATGTGTTAGGGTAGTAAATTCACAGAGGTGATTAATGGAAATTAGCCTTAGGTCCTTAATGGTTTTATTTACTAAATGAATTAAATGAGTAGATGCCACCCAAAGGCTATAAAATTAGCTAAGTAGACTAAATAGGATATGGGGAATCCCAATGTAACGTCAATTTTACCCTTTAAGATCATTGGGTGTACTATCTTATTATTAGTATGTAATGTGTTCTTTTAAGGCATGATTTGCATGTAATTAACCAAATGTGACATCTTGTTACCAATTAAATTGATATCTTCCATATTATACCCCTAGGAATATTCAAGATTGTCAAGTTCGAGGGAATCATATTATCGATATTTTTGTGCATCAAATCCTATTCTTGAATATATTATGATTATTGTACCTTTAAACTCTCTACGTTGGAGGCATGTACAAATCATTTTACCATTTGCCTTTAATAGCAGATGGGGTCATTAACCCAATTCAACATGATAGTAATTTCAAAAGAATAATAATAAATCCAACTGAAAGTATATGAATTGTCCAACAAATGGAATAAGATCAAGTATTTCAAAAGATGCCTCATTATGGGAAAATTTAGTCATATAAATGCCCAATTATAAATAGGGAGGATTACATACCTTATGTTCATGGTCAACACTATTTGTAGGGGTAAATATCATAGTTTGTCCATCTTGACCTAAAGGTGTTGGATATACCCATTAGTACATAAATATAAAATCACAACTTGATGTATATCTAAACCTAGTATCGGTCATCCATTGTGAAGTTAGGGTTTTAATCTCATTTGTAGTGTTAGGGATGGTTTAACTATTATTTACATGGATACTCTAACAAGAAATATCTTGAGTTTAACTTGAATTGCCTTTATATGTATATTGGTCATATATTCATGCTTAGATATTTATGTGTATATGCAAGTATATTCCATATGAAAATTCATTAGGTTCACATATAATCCAACTAAGATATCATCTAGGTATATGTTTATAATAGTACATTTTTATACATGTCATTTTCTCTTTCATCATTTATTTCATAAACTGATTAACTTAGATGTATTCCCTGATTATATTTGTATTACTAATTACCATCACTTGTGTAAATATGTGTACCTAGGGTTTTTCATGTTTAGAAAGGATTTCATTGGGTACATAAGGTGTTTTAAGTAGACTTATACTTAAATATGAAAGCTTGATATTCATTAACATGCATATATTAATATTTCATATTCAAACTAAGAGATCGAATACTTTAATATCATCTTTAACCAAACTCTACATACATGACATATTATGACTAATTCTTATACTTGGCTCTATATATTAGCATTAGGGTCATAGTCATATAGAATTTTAGATCCTTGCTTTGTTTCTACTACATATTGGCATACAAATATATATATAGATGATACTCCAACAATAATATACATACTTGAGTCTGCTATTCTAATGTTTAGTCATGTGTAAATTTACCAATATATTATACTAGTTCATTAATCTCGTTGATTAACTACTTAACAACTTGGATTGTATGAAAGGTTGCCCATCTTTTAGACGATGAAACCTACTGAATTTTAGTTATCCATATGCTAGTTGGGTTTATTCAATGTATGTAGAGTTATACCTTTGATCATAGTTGCCAAGAAGAAGTTATACAAGATGCCTATCCCAAAGTGCATGTCGTAGGTGGTCTTGCCATTGAGGTGAACTGGCTGTTGTGGGGGTTTTGTGATTCAGGTTTGTAGTATAATCACCCTTGGATGAGGGAGTATTATCGGTAGCTAAGATTCAAGAAGACAGGAGGAACCACGATAGATCTGTGGTGCCTGATGGAGGCAGCTGCAGTGTTCAGGGATGAAGCTAGGTCTGTGGTGACTCATTTAGCAGACAATGACGTTGATGTTGGCGAGGGAAGGATAGATGTTTCCTTTTCCCAGTGTTGGTGGCGTTACAAGTGGTGGATGGCGGCGTAGCCTGGCGGAGTGCGAGAGGAAAACATCGAGGTAGGGGCTATGATGCTACCTGGAGGTGCCTGACATAGGTTGGCGACACTTGCCTTGCTAGGCTTTTTTTGGCGCTACTGGGCGCAGATGAAGGAGGAGGCAACGGAGGAGAAGATGTGTCTGGTGAAGGAGGTGTATGACCGAGGAGATGAAGCAAAGGGGGAGGCGGCCTGGAAGTGGGTTGCTTGAGTCGGCCAAGGTGCATAAGGTGGCACTGAGATGGAGCAGGCTGGTTGGGTTCAGGGCTATGTCTTGGGGTGTCGCTGATCTTGGTGGCGCTCATCACCATGGTCATGGTGGTCAAAAAGGCCCTGTTGTAGGCTGCCATCCTTGGTCGTTGGAGGGCAAAGAAAAAGAATGAAATGGAGAGGAGGTGTAGGGGAGCATGAAACCTGGAAGTAGACATCAGATCCCTTATTGTGTCAGCAGTGCCTGCATCACAACAGGGGCAACAGTAGTGGAATCGGGGTGTAAAGAGGCTAGCATGTCAGTGAGGATATCTGGGATCCAACCTTGGCAGTGATAGTTTGGTTGCAGGAGAAGGCGGACAGAGATATTGTAGATGCCATAGCTGTAGCAGACTGCCAGTGGCGACTAGGTTATATGATGGTGGTAATGGGTAGGGGGAGGAAGATGGAAGAGAAGGGAGGGTTACGACCATTGTATTCAGCCCAGTTGTCCGTTTGCAGGTGTATCCAATTGAGAAGATGGAGGAGAAGGAAAGGCAGACCGCGGAGGGGAAAGAGAAACTATCGATCACTAGATGGGTCGAGGAAGTCGTTGTGAAGAAGACGACTAGCGAAGCGGAGAGTAAGTCACACGTTAAACTTTGACTAGAAATGAAACGATGTGTTAGGGTAGTAAATTCACAGAGGTGATTAATGGGCATTAGCCTTAGGTCTTTAATGGTTTTCTTTACTAAATTAATTAAATGAGTAGATGCCACCCAAACGCTATAAAATTAGCTAAGTAGACTAAATAGGATATGAGGAATCCCAATGTAACGTCAATTTTACCCTTTAAGATCATTGGGTGTACTATCTTATTATTAGTATGTAATGTGTTCTTTTCAGGCATGATTTGCAAGTAATTAACCAAATGTGACATCTTGTTACCAATTAAATTGATATCTTCCATATTACACCCCTAGGAATATTCAGGATTGTCGAGTTTGAGGGAATCATATTATCGATATTTTTGTGCATCAAATCCTATTCTTGAATATATTATGATTATTGTACCTTTAAACTCTCTACGTTGGAGGCATGTACAAATCATTTTACCATTTGCATTTAATAGCAGATGGGGTCATTAACCAAATTCAACATGATAGTAATTTCAAAAGAATAATAATAAATCCAACTAAAAGTACAGGAATTGTCCAACAAATGGAATAAGAGCAAGTATTTCAAAAGATGCCTCATTATGGGAAAATTTAGTCATATAAATGCCCAATTATAAATAGGGAGGATTACATACCTTATGTTCATGGTCAACACTATTTGTAGTGGTAAATATCATAGTTTGTCCATCTTGACCTAAAGGAGTTGGATATACCCATTAGTACATAGATATCAAATCACAACTGCATGTATATCTAAACCTAGTATCGGTCATCCATTGTGAAGTTAGGGTTTTAATCTCATTTGTAGTGTTAGGGATGGTTTAACTATTATTTACATGGATACTCTAACTAGAAATATCTTGAGTTTAACATGAATTGCCTTTATATGTATATTGGTCATATATTCATGCTTATATTTATGTGTATATGCAAGTATATTCCATATGAAAATTCATTAGGTTCACTTATAATCCAACTAAGATGTCATCTAGGTATATTTTTATAAAAGTACATCTTTATACATGTCATTCTCTCTTTCATCATTTATTTCATAAACTGATTAACTTAGATGTATTCCCTGATTATATTTGTATTACTAATTACCATCACTTGTGTAAATATGTGTACCTACGGTTTTTCATGTTTAGAAAGGATTTCATTGGGTACATAAGGTGTTTTAAGTAGACTTATACTTAAATATGAAAGCTTGATATTCATTAACATGCATATATTAATATTTCATATTCAAACTAAGAGATCGAATACTTTTATATCATCTTTAACCAAACTCTACATACATGACATATTATGACTAATTCTTATACTTGGTTCTATATATTAGCATTAGGGTCATAGTCATATAGAATTTTAGATCCTTGCTTTTCTTCTACTAAATATTGACGTACAAATATATATAGATGATAGTCCAACAATAATATACATACTTGAGTCTGCTATTCTAATGTTTAGTCATGTGTCAATTTACCAATATATTATACTAGTTCATTAATCTCGTTGATTAACTACTTAACGACTTGGATTGTATGAAAGGTTGCCCATCTTTTAGACGATGAAACCTACTGAATTTTAGTTACCCATATGCAAGTTGGGTTTATTCAATGTATGTAGAGTTGTACCTTTGATCATAGTTGCCAAGAGGAAGTTATACAAGATGCCTATCCCAAAGTGCATGTCGTAGGTGGTCTTTCCATTGAGGTGAACCGGCTGTTGTGGGGGTTTTGTGATTCAGGTTTGCAGTATAATCACCCTTGGACGAGGGAATATTATCGGTAGTTGAGATTCAAGAAGATAGGAGGAACTACGATAGATCTGTGGTGCCTGATGGAGGCGGATGCAGTGTTCAAGGATTAAGCTAGGTCTGTCGTGACTCCTTTAGTAGACTATGACGTCGATGTTGGCGAGGGAAGGATAGAGGTTTTGCTTTTCCCAGTGTTGGTGGCGTTACAGGTGGTGGATGGCGGCGAAGCCTGGTGGAGTTGGAGAGGAAGACATCGAGGCAGGGGCAATGATGCTACCTGGAGGTCCCTGACACAGCTGGAGACACTTGCTTTGCTTGGCGTTTTTTGGCGCTACTGGGCGCATGTGAAGGAGGAGGCAATGGAGGAGAAGACGTGTCTGGTGAAGGAGGTGTCTGACCGAGGAGATGAAGCAAAGGGGGAGACGGCCTGGAAGAGGGTTGCTTGAGTCGGCCAAGGTGCATAAGGTGGCACTGAGATGGAGGAGGCTGGTTGCGTTCACGGCTCTGTCTTGGGGTGTCGCTGATCTTGGTGGCGCTCATCACCATGGTCATGGTGGTCAAAAAGGCCCTGTTGTAGGCTGCCATCCTTGGCCGTTGAGGGGCAAAGAAAAAGAATGAAAGGGAGAGGAGGTGTAGGGGAGCATGAAACCTGGAAGTAGACATCAGATCCCTTATTGTGTCAGCAGCGCCTGCATCACAGCAGGGGCAACAACAGTGGAATCGGGGTTTAAAGAGGCTAGCATGTCAGTGAGGATATCTGGGATCCAACCTTGGCAGTGATAGTTTGGTTGCAGGAGAAGGAGGACAGAGATGTTGTATATGCCATAGCTGTAGCAGACTGCCAGCGGCGACTAGGTTATATGATAGTGGTAATGGGTAGGGGGAGGAAGATGGAAGAGAAGGGAGGGTTACGACCATTATATTCAGCCCAGTTGTCCGTTTGCAGGTGTGTCCAACGAGAAGATGGAGGAGAAGGAAAGGCGGACCGAGGAGGGGCAACAGAAACTTTCGATCACTAGATGGTCGAGGAAGTCGTTGCGAAGAAGACGACTAGCGAAGTGGATAGTAAGTCACACGTTACACTTTGACTAGAAATGAAACGATGTGTTAGGGTAGTAAATTCACAGAGGTGATTAATGGAAATTAGCCTTAGGTCTTTAATGATTTTCTTTACTAAATGAATTAAATGAGTAGACGCCACCCAAAGGCTATAAAATTAGCTAAGTAGAATAAATAAGATATGAGGAATCCCAATGTAACGTCAATTTTACCCTTTAAGGTCATTGGGTGTACTATCTTATTATTAGTATGTAATGTGTTCTTTTCAGGCATGATTTGCAAGTAATTAACCAAATGTGACATCTTGTTACCAATTAAATTGATATCTTCCATATTACACCCCTAGGAATATTCAGGATTGTCGAATTCGAGGGAATCATATTATCGATATTTTTGTGCATCAAATCATATTCTTGAATATATTATGATTATTGTACCATTAAACTGTCTAAGTTGGAGGCATGTACAAATCATTTTACCATTTGCCTTTAATAGCAGATGGGGTCATGAACCCGATTCAACATGATAGTAATTTCAAAAGAATAATAATAAATCCAACTGAAAGTATAGGAATTGTCCTACAAATAGAATAAGAGCAAGTATGTCAAAAGATGCCTCATTATGGGAAAATTTAATCATATAAATGCCCAATTATAAATAGGGAGGATTACATACCTTATGTTCATGGTCAACACTGTTTGTAGGGGTAAATATCATAGTTTGTCCATCTTGACCTAAAGGTGTTGGATATACCCATTAGTACATAGATATCAAATCACAACTGGATGTATATCTAAACCTAGTACCGGTCATCCATTGTGAAGTTAGGGTTTTAATCTCATTTGTAGTGTTAGGGATGGTTTAACTATTATTTACATGGATACTCTAACTAGAAATATCTTGAGTTTAACATGAATTGCCTTTATATGTATATTGGTCATATATTCATGCTTAGATATTTATGTGTATATGCAAGTATATTCCATATGAAAATTCATTAGGTTCACTTATAATCCAACTAAGATATCATCTAGGTATATGTTTATAAAAGTACATTTTTATACATGTCATTCTCTCTTTCATCATTTATTTCATAAACTGATTAACTTAGATGTATTCCCTGATTATATTTGTATTACTAATTACCATCACTTGTGTAAATATGTGTACCTACAGTTTTTCATGTTTAGAAAGGATTTCATTGGGTACATAAGGTGTTTTAAGTAGACTTATACTTAAATATGAAAGCTTGATATTCATTAACATGCATATATTAATATTTCATATTCAAACTAAGAGATCGAATACTTTTATATCATCTTTAACCAAACTATACATACATGACATATTATGACTAATTCTTATACTTGGTTCTATATATTAGCATTAGGGTCATAGTCATATAGAATTTTAGATCCTTGCTTTGCTTCTACCAAATATTGACGTAAAAATATATATATAGATGATAGTCCAACAATAATATACATACTTGAGTCTGTTATTCTAATGTTTAGTCATGTGTCAATTTACCAATATATTATACTAGTTCATTAATATCGTTGATTAACTACTTAACGACTTGGATTGTATGAAAGGTTGCCCATCTTTTAGACGATGAAACCTACTGAATTTTAGTTACCCATATGCAAGTTGGGTTTATTCAATGTATGTAGAGTTGTACCTTTGATCATAGTTTCCAAGAGGAAGTTATACAAGATGCCTATCCCAAAGTGCATGTCATAGGTGGTCTTGCCATTGAGGTGAACTGGCTGTTGTGGGGGTTTTGTGATTCAGGTTTGCAGTATAATCACCCTTGGACGAGGGAGTATTATCGGTAGCTGAGATTCAAGAAGACAGGAGGAACCAGGATAGATCTGTGGTGCCTAATGGAGGTGGTTGCAGTGTTCAGGGATGAAGCTAGGTCTGCGGTGACTCCTTTAGTAGACAATGACGTCGATGTTGGCGAGGGAAGGATATAGGTTTCCTTTTCCCAGTGTTGGTGGCATTACAGGTGGTGGACGGAGGCACAGCCTGGCGGAGTGGGATAGGAAGACATCGAGGCAGGGGTGATAATGCTACCTGGAGGTGCCTGACATAGGCTGGTGACACCTACTTTGCTTGGCGTTTTTTGGCGCTATTGGGCGCAGGTGAAGGAGGAGGCAACTGAGGAGAATACGTGTCTGGTGAAGGAGGTGTCTGCCCGAGGAGATGAAGCAAAGGGGGAGGTGGCCTGGAAGCGGGTTGCTTGAGTCGGCCAAGGTGCATAAGGTGGAACTGAGATGGAGCAGGCTAGTTGGGTTCAGGGCTCTGTCTTGGGGTGTCGCTGATCTTCGTGGCGCTCATCACCATGGTCATGGTGGTCAAAAAGGCCTTGTTGTAGGCTGCCATCCTTGGCCGTTGGAGGGCAAAGAAAAAGAATGAAAGGGAGAGGAGGTGTAGGGGAGCATGAAACCTGAAAGTAGACATCAGATCCCTTATTGTGTCAGCAGCGCCTGCATCACAACAGGGGCAACAGCAGTGGAATCGGGGTGTAAAGAGGCTAGCATGTCAGTGAGGATATCTGGGATCCAACCTTGGCAGTGATAGTTTGGTTGCAGGAGAAGGCGGACAGAGATGTTGTAGATGCCATAGCTGTAGCAGACTGCCAGCGGCGACTAGGTTATATGATGGTGGTAATGGGTAGGGGGAGGAAGATGGAAGAGAAGAGACGGTTACGACCATTATATTCAGCCCAGTTGTCCATTTGCAGGTGTATCCAATCGAGAAGATGGAGGAGAAGGAAAGGCGGACCGAGGAGGGGCAAGAGAAACTGTCGATCACTAGATGGGTCGAGGAAGTCATTGCGAAGAAGACGACTAGCGAAGTGGAGAGTAAGTCACACGTTACACTTTGATTAGAAATGAAACGATGTGTTAGGGTAGTAAATTCACAGAGGTGATTAATGGAAATTAGCCTTAGGTCTTTAATGGTTTTCTTTACTAAATGAATTAAATGAGTGGACGCCACCCAAAGGCTATAAAATTAGCTAAGTAGACTAAATAGGATATGAGGAATCCCAATGTAACGTCAATTTTACCCTTTAAGATCATTGGGTGTACTATCTTATTATTAGTATGTAATGTGTTCTTTTCAGGCATGATTTGCAAGTAATTAACCAAATGTGACATCTTGTTACCAATTAAATTGATATCTTCCATATTACACCCCTAGGAATATTCAGGATTGTCGAGTTTGAGGGAATCATATTATTGATATTTTTGTGCATCAAATCCTATTCTTGAATATATTATGATTAATGTACCTTTAAACTCTCTACGTTGGAGGCATGTACAAATCATTTTACCATTTGCCTTTTATAGCAGATGGTGTCATTAACCCAATTCAACATGATAGTAATTTCAAAAGAATAATAATAAATCCAACTGAAAGTATAGGAATTGTCCAACAAATGGAATAAGAGCAAGTATTTCAAAAGATGCCTCATTATGGGAAAATTTAGTCATATTAATGCCCAATTATAAATAGGGAGGAGTACATACCTTATGTTCATGGTCAACACTATTTGTAGGGGTAAATATCATAGTTTGTCCACCTTGACCTGAAGGTGTTGGATATACCCATTAGTACATAGATATCAAATCACAACTGGATGTATATCTAAACCTAGTACTGGTCATCCATTGTGAAGTTAGGGTTTTAATCTCATTTGTAGTGTTAGGGATGGTTTAACTATTATTTACATGGATACTCTAACTAGAAATATCTTGAGTTTAACATGAATTGCCATTATATGTATATTGGTCATATATTCATGCTTAGATATTTATGTGTATATGCAAGTATATTCCATATGAAAATTCATTAGGTTCACTTATAATCCAACTAAGATATCATCTAGGTATATGTTTATAAAAGTACATTTTTATACATGTCATTCTCTCTTTCATCATTTATTTCATAAACTAATTAACTTAGATGTATTCCTTGATTATATTTGTATTACTAATTACCATCACTTGTGTAAATATGTGTGCCTAGGGTTTTTCATGTTTTAAATGATTTCATTGGGTACATAAGGTGTTTTAAGTAGACTTATACTTAAATATGAAAGCTTGATATTCATTAACATGCATATATTAATATTTCATATTCAAACTAAGACATCGAATACTTTTATATCATATTTAACCAAACTATACATACATGACATATTATGACTAATTCTTATACTTGGTTCTATATATTTGCATTAGGGTCATAGTCATATAGAATTTTAGATCCTTGCTTTGCTTCTACTAAATATTGACGTACAAATATATATATAGATGATAGTCCAACAATAATATACATACTTGAGTCTGCTATTCTAATGTTTAGTCATGTGTCAATTTACCAATATAGCATACTAGTTCATTAATATCGTTGATTAACTACTTAACGACTTGGATTGTATGAAAGGTTTCCCATCTTTTAGATGATGAAACCTACTGAATTTTAGTTACCCATATGCAAGTTGGGTTTATTCAATGTATGTATAGTTGTACCTTTGATCATAGTTGTCAAGAGGAAGTTATACAAGATGCCTATCCCAAAGTGCATTTCATAGGTGGTCTTTCCATTGAGATGAACCGGCTGTTGTGGGGGTTTTGTGATTCAGGTTTGCAATATAATCTCCCTTAGACGAGGGAGTATTATCGGTAGCCGAGATTCATGAAGACAGGAGGAACTATGATAGATCTGTGGTGCCTGATGGAGGTGGTTGCAGTGTTCAGGGATGAAGCTAGGTCGGCGGTGACTCCTTTAGTAGACAATTACGTCGATGTTGGTGAGGGAACAATAGAGGTTTCCTTTTCCCAGTGTTGGTGGCGTTATAGGTGGTGGATGGCGGCACAGCCTCGTAGAGTGGGAGAGGAAGACATCGAGGCAGGGGCGATGATGCTACCTGGAGGTGCCTGACACAGGCTGGCGACACTTGCTTTGCTTGGCGTTGTTTGGTGCTACTGGGCGCAGGTGAAGGAGGAGCCAGCAGAGGAGAAGACGTGTTTGGTGAAGGAGGTGTCTGACCGAGGAGATGAAGCAAAGGGGGAGGCGGCCTCGAAGCGGGTTGATTGAGTCGGCCAAGGTGCATAAGGTGGCACTGAGATGGAGCAGGCTGGTTGGGTTCAGGGCTCTGTCTTGGGGTGTCGCTGATCTTGGTGGCGCTCATCACCATGGTCATGGTGGTCAAAAAGGCCCTGTTGTAGGCTGCCATCCTTGGCCGTTGGAGGGCAAAGAAAAAGAATGAAAGGGAGAGGAGGTGTAGGGGAGCATGAAACATGGAAGTAGACATCAGATCCCTTATTGTGTCAGCAACGCCTGCATCACAACATGGGCAACAACAATGGAATCGGGGTGTAAAGAGGCTAGTAGGTCAGTGAGGATATCTGGCATCTCACCTTGGCAGTGATAGTTTGGTTGCAGGAGAAGGCGGACAAAGATGTTGTAGATGCCATAGCTGTAGCAGACTGTCAGCAGGGACTAGGTTATATGATGTTGGTAATGGGTAGGGGAGGAAGATGGAAGAGAAGGGAGGGTTACGACCATTATATTCAGCCCAGTTGTCTGTTTGGAGGTGTATCCAATCAAGAAGATGGAGGAGAAGGAAAGGCAGACCGAGGAGGGGCAAGAGAAATTGTCGATCACTAGATGGGTCGAGGAAGTCATTGTGAAGAAGACGACTAGCGAAGCGGAGAGTAAGTCACACGTTACACTTTGACTAGAAATGAAACGATGTGTTAGGGTAGTAAATTCACAGAGGTGATTAATGGAAATTAGCCTTAGGTCTTTAATGGTTTTCTTTACTAAATGAATTAAATGAGTAGACACCACCCAAAGGCTATAAAATTAGCTAAGTAGACTAAATAGGATATGAGGAATCCCAATGTAACGTCAATTTTACCCTTTAAGATCATTGGGTGTACTGTCTTATTATTAGTATGTACTGTGTTCTTTTCAGGCATGATTTGCAAGTAATTAACCAAATGTGACATCTTGTTACCAATTAAATTGATATCTTCCATATTACACCCCTAGGAATATTCAAGATTTTCGAGTTCGAGGGAATCATATTATCGATATTTTTGTGCATCAAATCCTATTCTTGAATATATTATGATTATTGTACCTTTAAACTCTCTACGTTGGAGGCATGTACAAATCATTTTACCATTTGCCTTTAATAGCATATGGGGTCATTAACCCAATTCAACATGATAGTAATTTCAAAAGAATAATAATAAATACAATTGAAAGTATATGAATTGTCCAACAAATGGAATAAGAGAAAGTATTTCAGAAGATGCTTCATTATGGGAAAATTTAGTCATATAAATGCCCAATTATAAATAGGAAGGAGTACATACCTTATGTTCATGGTCAACACTATTTGTAGGGGTAAATATCATAGTTTGTCCATCTTGACCTAAAGGTGTTGGATATACCCATTAGTACATAGATATCAAATCACAACTGGATGTATATCTAAACCTAGTATCGGTCATCCATTGTGAAGTTAGGGTTTTAATCTCATTTGTAGTGTTAGGGATGGTTTAACTATTATTTACATGGATACTCTAACTAGAAATATCTTGAGTTTAACATGAATTGCCTTTATATGTATATTGGTCATATATTCATGCTTAGATATTTCTGTGTATATGCAAGTATATTCCATATGAAAATTCATTAGGTTCACATATAATCCAACTAAGATATCATCTAGGTATATGTTTATAAAAGTACATTTTTATACATGTCATTCTCTCTTTCATCATTTATTTCATAAATTGATTAACTTAGATGTATTCCCTGATTATATTTGTATTACTAATTACCATCACTTGTGTAAATATGTGTACCTAGGGTTTTTCATGTTTAGAAAGGATTTCATTGGGTACATAAGGTGTTTTAAGTAGACTTATACTTACATATGAAAGCTTGATATTCATTAACATGCATACATTAATATTTCATATTCAAACTAAGAGATCAAATAATTTAATATCATCTTTAACCAAACTCTACATACATGACATATTATGACTAATTCTTATACTTGGTTCTATATATTAGCATTAGGGTCATAGTTATATAGAATTTTAGAACCTTGCTTTGCTTCTACTAAATATTGACATACAAATATATATATAGATGATAGTCCAACAATAATATGCATACTTGAGTCTGCTATTCTAATGTTTAGTCATGTGTCAATTTACCAATATATTATACTAGTTCATTAATCTCGTTCATTAACTACTTAACGACTTGGATTGTATGCAAGGTTGCCCATCTTTTAGACTATGAAACCTACTGAATTTTAGTTACCCATATGCAAGTTGGGTTTATTCAATGTCTGTAGAGTTGTACCTTTGATCATAGTTGCCAAGAGGAAGTTATACAAGATGCCTATCCCAAAGTGCATGTCGTAGGTGGTCTTTCCATTGAGGTGAACCGGCTGTTGTGGGGGTTTTGTGATTCAGGTTTGCAGTATAATCACCCTTGGACGAGGGAGTATTATCGGCAGCTGAGATTCAGAAGATAGGAGGAACCACGATAGTTTTGTGGTGCCTGATGGAGGTGGCTGCAGTGTTCAAGGATGAAGCTAGGTCTGCGGTGACTCCTTTAGTAGACAACAACGTCGATGTTGGCGAGGGAAGGATAGAGGTTTCCTTTTCCCAGTGCTGGTGACGTTACAGGTGGTGGATGGCGGCGCAGCCTGGCGGAGTGGGAGAGGAAGACATCGAGGCAGGGGTGATGATGCTACCTGGAGGTGGCTGACACAGGCTGGTGACACTTGCTTTGCTTGGCGTTGTTTGGCGCTACTGGGCGCACGTGAAGGAGGAGCCAACGGAGGAGAAGACGTGTCTCATGAAGGAGGTGTCTGACCGAGGAGATGAAGCAAAGGGGGAGGCGGCCTGGAAGCGGGTTGCTTGAGTCGGCCAAGGTGCATAAGGTGGAACTGAGATGGAGCAGGTTGGTTGGGTTCAGGTCTCTGTCTTGGGGTGTCGCTGATCTTGGTGGCACTCATCACCATGGTCATGGTGGTCAAAAAGGCCATGTTGTAGGCTGCCATCCTTGGTCGTTGGAGGGCAAAGAAAAAGAATGAAAGGGAGAGGAGGTGTAGGGGAATATGAAACCTATAAGTAGACATCAGATCCCTTATTGTGTCAGCAGTGCCTGCATAACAACAGGGGCAACAGCAGTGGAATCGGGGTGTAAAGAGGCTAGCAGGTCAGTGAGGATATCTGGGATCCAACCTTGGCAGTGATAGTTTGGTTGCAGGAGAAGGCGGACACAGATGTTTTAGATGCCATAGCTGTAGCAGACTGCCAACGGCGACTATGTTATATGATGGTGGTAATGGGTAGGGGGAGGAAGATGGAAGAGCAGGGAGGGTTACGACCATTATATTCAGCCCAGTTGTCCGTTTGCATGTGTATCCAATCGAGAAGATGGAGGAGAAGGAAAAGCAGACCGAGGAGGGGCAAGAGAAACTATCAATCACTAGATGGGTCGAGGAAGTCGTTGCGAAGAAGACGACTAGCGAAGCGGATAGTAAGTCACACGTTACACTTTGTCTAGAAATGAAACGATGTGTTAGGGTAGTAAATTCACAGAGGTGATTAATGGAAATTAGCCTTAGGTCTTTAATGGTTTTCTTTACTAAATGAATTAAATGAGTAGACGCCACCCAAAGGCTATAAAATTAGCTAAGTAGACTAAATAGGATATGAGGAATCCCAATGTAATGTCAATTTTACCCTTTAAGATCATTGGGTGTACTATCTTATTATTAGTATGTAATGTGTTCTTTTCAGGCATGATTTGCAAGTAATTAACCAAATGTGACATCTTATTACCAATTAAATTGATATCTTCCATATTACACCCCTAGGAATATTCAGGATTGTCGAGTTCGAGGGAATCATATTATCGATATTTTTGTGCATCAAATCCTATTCTTGAATATATTATGATTATTGTACCTTTAAACTCTCTACGTTGGAGGCATGTACAAATCATTTTACCATTTGTCTTTAATTAATATCCATATGGTCTAAATCAAAGATGAAATAATTTACAACTACCAATTAAAAAATTATTCTAGAAAGATGGGGGGATAAATATATGGGGATAGGTTCGAGTATGTTACATGGATACTACCTCTCATATGGTAGATCTCAACTAACCCCCATGACCCTACCTTACAGGTAGATCAATACATAGGGTCGTGGAGTCGTATGGTCCTACCCTAGGGTAGAAAAACACATCGACTCATGATAACATGATGATCCTACCTCACGGGTAGACTATGTAATAGGTCATCTATCTCATCAACATCAGAGCTACAGAGGAGGACCATGATCTGAGCTAGTTATGCACATATAATTATGGTGATAGTCATAGTCACTTTATAGTTGCATGAAATAAAAGACAATCAAGCAGTTATTCCAAGTAATCGATAAAACTTTGGGAATCACCGAGAAACTAAAGCGATTTAACCATAAGTGTAACCACATACCTGATTTGGAGATCTCAAAGAAGAAATATATCCAAATTCAACTAGATGTCCAATCAAGCAAGCCAATCAATCAAGCAAACATTGATCCTGAAAATATGTATAATGTCTAATGGTCACAAACATATCCCCAAACCATTTCTTATTGACTTGGGACACCTTTATAGGGTTTCTAGGTCTCATTAGGATTCATTAGGGTTTCTTAGATCAATTTCTTAAACTTTATCCTTTTTAGGTCAACAAACCCTAAAATACTTTTTCTACTCATAAAAACCCTATTTGCTCAAACTATCCATATTAAGGATCCTTTATTCTCAAATTGGCTTAGTATCATCATATCTCTATTTTATTCATATATTTGCACAATTAAAACCATTAAAAATCATAATTATCAAAATTAGGGTTTCTAGGCCCATTAATGCATAATCATGTACATGGAACCCTAAATTGAGCCAATTATGTACAAAGATCATTCTTTTAGATCGAAATCATCCTTTTTATTAACAATAGATTAATATTTACTCAAAACATTCAGAGAACATCATTAGATCCAACTATCATCAAATCTAAGGGTTTTTCATTAATTAAACAATTAAAGATGATAACTTTATACAGTTTTTGAATTACAAGCATATTCAGATCTTAATTATATTCTTATTGTAATCCTCGCGTTCTCCTAATCAATTTTCATATATGACATGTCTTATTCTGAGTAGCCTATCAATTTCTACAATTTTTGAAAGATTAGATTACCTAAGCCAATTGGGCTTGACACGTCAGCGGCTCTTCGATACTTCGGGCGCCCTTTTTAATTCATGAGAAAAGACTCTAATGCCCTCAACTATCATGCACACATATAGGGGTATTTGTGTCATTTCATTATATCCTTCTCTAACCTTCACTTCATCTCTCACGCGTCGCAACGCCTGCGAGCAAAGCTCCTTCGCCGAGTCAATCATGTGGTTGACTCTCACTACTCGAGCCCGAAAGTTGAAAGTAACAACATGGAGACTTTTGCGAAAGCCGCACGAACCTACTCGAATCCTCCAATGGCTCGCTATCGGCGCCCAAGCACCGGCTGGGGTGGTCATTCCTCTACAGGAGCAGGTGTTGTTATACGGGAAGCAGGAGGGGGCGAGGGATGAAATAAAAGATGTGGACGAGTTGGGCGAGCAATCAGATCCTCGGGTTGAGTATATGGAATCATAGAGGGGTTTGTAGCCCTCTCCCTTATATAGGGGTCTATGGCAATAGAGTCCTTCTTTGATTAGATTTGGGCAAAATGTCGATTTCCCTCCAAAGCAACTAAAATTTAGGATGATCCGGTGTGGATTCCTTCTAGGAATCTATCGGGAAAGTTTCCAGATTTGTATATGAATCATGTGAAGAGGAAACTGATCGGGAGAAGCATGTGTCCTATTTCCTGTTGATGTACATGGCTAGATCTAGAGGACGGTCTCCAGATGTTGGATTTCAAATCCAATGGTGCAAATCACGCGCGCCCACAAAAGACTAAACAAGGAAATTTCATTTTAATTCCAACTATGACATTTAAGATAATTGTGTCGCTTTAGGATTTCTATAAAAATCCATATCTCTCAAATTACTTATCCATTTGATCCCAAATTTTAATGGGAAGTCTATAAAGACTTAATCTACTTATATTACAAGTTTGAAGCCAAAACTCAAAAGGAATGACTCCTTTTCTTCATTTTCAAGTTAATGACTTATAAAGCATGTATTATGTATGAAAAAGACACATATTTTCTCTCTCCTTCTTTCCTATTTTCTCTATTTCGATTTTTATAAACATTATAAGGCAAGTGGAGTCAAAACCACTCTATAATGATTCCATTATCCATATCTCCACATATTTCTTATATTTACATCATTATCTCTTATTTCCTTCTTAATAAAGCCATATTTGATTTTGTTTTTGTTTTAATAATATTGGACTCATTAACATGTTATAGTCCATGAATTCACATGCACAAAGGAAATATAGCAAAGAGAATCCATTAATACATATAATTCATATAATTACCATAATCATACATTTATTGGGGAAATTGCATTTCCAACCATATGAACCCAAAAATTAGGGTTGTAACATCCTTCCCCTCTAATAGGAATTTTGCCCTCAAAATTCCACCAAACATACAAATATTTCAGGATAAGACTTTTCCATATCCATCATTAGCTCCCATGTGGCTTCATCCTCTTCATGGTGCTTCCAAAGAACCTTTATCATCTTATATTCTTACATCTGAGTTCTTTCACCTTGGTATCTAGAATCCTCACAGGTGACTCAAGACATTTCAACCTCCCTTGGGAGCTCACTAGGTTCATTTCTCAGCACATGGCTCGGGTACTTCACATAGTGCTCTAGATTGGACACATGGAACATATCATACATCATATTATCCTGAGGGGTAAGACTAAACATAAGCAACTTCACCAATCCATCTCAAATGGAACCATGTATCGGGGACTCGACTATAGCTCAGAGGGGTCGGGTTTTCATAAGACATATTCACCCACAGTGAACGGCATGTCACTCTGCTTCACATCAGCTCACGATTCCCGTCGTCTATGGGCTTTCTCGACCATTGCTTGATCAAAGCATCTGCATATGCATCCACTGTGGTCTTACTGACCTTCATAAGTTCCTCTCACCATCATCATCCAAGTGAAGCGATGGCTGACACAACCTCCCTTATAGAGATTCATACATCCCGATACTGGCTATGGTGCCTATCATCACAAGCAAACTCTCTTAGGGACAGGAACTGCTCCCATGTGTCACCCTGAACGAGCACACATGCTCTCATCAGACCCTCTAAAGTTTGGATCATACTCTCTTGATTGTCCATCATTCATGGGTGATATGTTGTACTAGCATCGAGTTCTTCTTACACCTACTTCCACAACATGGAAGTGAACTTGAGGTCGTACTCAAGAACCTTTGAACTCGGATCATGGTTTAGTTGAACTATCTCTCTGTCATATATAGTTTAACCAGATCTATCAAACTGACAGTGGTCTTCCTCTTAGGCAAGGGATTAGGTCAACTTGGTAAGGTGATCTACCATAACCCATATTGCTTCATGACCTCTTTTGGTCCAGGGGAGACCCACCACAACGTCTATGGTGATATACTCCCATTCCCTCTCAGGGACTCTTCATTATTTGTAGCAACTCATGAGGTTACTAGTGTTCGACCTTCACCCTCGACATGTACGACAACTGGGCACATGCAACACTATATCCTTCTTCATCCCAGGTCCTCAAGGTACCCCATACAAACCTTAACCATCTTGGTAGTACCACGGTGTACGGTGTACTTAAAATCATGAGCTTATGGTATGACATGATTCCTCTAGGGTGACTCCTTAGAAACCCTTAAACACTCCAGTAGTGGGTTTCACCTCCTTCCTTTTCTTGAGAGGTGTATTTAAGGTTCTTACAACCATCCTTCTATCTCATCAAGCTCTGGGTTGGCTAATTGAGTATCCACCAACTTGACCAACGGGTCAGGTTATATCTGAGTGTTAGCCACATAGATCTCAACCTTTTCCAATCTCTCTACTGGCTGTGCAAGACAGAGGTACACCCGAGTCGTATTATGTCGAGAACATCTTATTACCACATAAGCCTCCTTACATGCTAAGTGGTGGTGAGGACATAAACCCTCATATACTTCACTCATCATCCTCATCTCGGGTTTAGGTCTAACTGATCCCAGAAAATGTTGATCTCATCATCTCAATTATCAAACCCAAACTTATGACTCATAGATTCCATCTACCTCCAGGAAGGTACGTTCTTCATATCACTTTTGTTCTCTTTATGTTTTCAAACCATCTTTCCAACATACTCTCATAAGGTGTGGTACTTCCTCTATCCTCAATCATCGCAAAAGGGTTTCAACTCATATCACTTCCATCCTTAGTATATGGCATGCATTTTGCCCTGTCTCTCACCCCCATAACAAGATGAAATAAGTATTTGGTTGCAGTCCAAACACAGAGTTCATCACATTCCAAGAGTAGAGATGGTGCAACACACAACGCCACTAACTTTTCCAAACTAATTTGAAACATACCTCACATTATTCTTCACCATGAACGTCTCCAGTATGAGTCTACACCCAAGGGAAGACTTTTCCCATCACCTCTGGATTTTAACATTTCTATTATGTACAATCCTTAGTCATTACCTCAAGGTCTCTAGGGTGCCGTTACTTTTGGAGTGATTTGACCCTTATGCATCTAGGGAGTGCCTCTCACAATTACCCCTTAGGCCTCATGAACTCATGAAGGTGGCGAGCCTCCTAACCCATAAGCCTCAGACAAAGGTAGTTGTTACATCTCGACCCTATGGTCTTGTGCATCTAGGGAACAGACAACTCCTACTCCCATCGGTCTTATTCCTACCTGACCTCGATATTGACTTAGGATCTACCATAGCACATCTCGAACTCGAATCCTCACCCAGATCTCCATCATCTCTCTGGGCACTCATGGTTAACTCACATCCCTTCTTGGGAGTCATGGTGGCCTACCTATCTCGGTCCGGCCCATACAGGTTACCCCCATGGCAACATATCCTCATGCCCCTTAGAGATGGCCACACATGGGTCTATAGATTCATGGTCATACTATGTGCTGTCCACTTATCTTATCAAGCTCCTATGAAAGACCTCTTTAGGTTACCTCAGACCTAAACCAAAATATGGTACTCACCCTTACAAAAGGGTCCCTTCCCAAGATGGGAGAAAACTATCTCTTGATAGTAACAAAGGTCACAAACGTCCTTACTTCCATGTTTTACATCATCATGTGCAAGCTTAACCCTATCATGCAACTTATGCTTGTAGCTAATAAGAAGGCATTCTACTAAACCATGTTAAGTTCCCTAGTATGTCATATTTGTCATTCCTCAAGGTTGGACCAATCTCATACATACTTATGTCACCAACATGTGAGAGTGGTTCCTCAAACATATACCTTTGTTCATGTGGTGTTTCCTTTTGCACTAAAACATGATGGGGGTGCCATACTCAAATACCATGAATTCAAATAGCCTCATGTGCACCAGATACTACTACTTCCCCTCTTTGGTCTAGGAACCCCAAGTTCACCTCTTATGCATCAGGTAGCTAACTGCATGCTCAACTGTTCAACCATGAACCAAACCTATACCAGATAGGGCATATACTTCTTAACACTCTTCCATGTAAACAACCCTTAGAGTCCTACCCAAAGACAACCAACTGGGTGCGAGACCTCACAACTTGCTATCATACCATACCTCTTTAGGATCCTTGGAACTCTCTTTCTATACCTAAGAGGTAGGCACCTATATCATTTGTGCATCGGTTCAAGAAGCCTCTTTCTCTTTCTAGGGTTTGGTTCCTCTAAAGGCAACCAGGGTATGACAAGATTTTAAGGATCATACATGAGGCAACCACATACATCTACTCAGGGTCGTCCATTCCAGGTCATATAATAACCAACTTCTCATGATTCCTCATGTCTTGTAGTCAAGGTCACCAACCTTCTTCATCGGGTCTGGTTCTTTCTCTCTAGAACTAACCCTACATCTGGTCCTACCACGGAAGGTTCTTTCACCAAAGATGGGTCAAGCTCATAAGAGCACACGTCTATCCCCACCTGGGTGCAACGTACTATCAAAACTTATATTTGGCCAAAGATTATCTGAAGCCCTACATGCTCATCTCATGATCATCAGGAATAACCCTACGGGTCTAGGTCTAACACATACTATCAGCCTTGTTGTCATTCTCTTCTACGTAGGTGCATGCATCTTTCCTACGTGTATATGTCTGTCAGGGTTCCTATAGGGTCACCATCAACCCTCTCAGTAAGGGAATTATCTCTCATTCTAACAGGTATGACCCACCCAAGGTTGGGTCGCCACAAGGCACTAGAGGTCAAACAACTACTCAAAGTCTATGGTTCTCATGGATACTAAAAGCCTCACATATAGCATGCATGTCAAACCCACATATGTGTATGCACGAACAACTGAGGTATCCAACTCATCATGTCTTCTCTTTCTCTAACTACCACTTAGGGTTAGGGTTAGCATCATCCTTAGAGGATGCGTTAGGTTTCTTCCTCTTCCTGGAGGCTTCTTCCCCTAAGTCTAACTATATATATCTCTCTCCCTCTCTCTCTCTCTATATATATATATATATATCCTCCTATGAGAAGGTCTAACCTCAGACCTCTCCTGAGGGCACGACAACACGCGCCATGCAACTTTGAGCATGTAACTAACCTTTAGTTTACGCTTAACTATTAAACTTATGTCCATGACACATTGTTTACATACTTTTCATTATTTGGTGGAGGATTCCTTAATCCTTATTACTCTTATCCCAAATACATGAGGGTGGTGGGGAGAGAGAATACCCCAAACACTTAATGTTTTTTCATAAAGAAGAGGTAAAGAAGGGACGAAATTAGATGAGGACCTGGAGGTATCTTATTTCGAGTCAAATCCTTTGATTTTGGCCAAGTAGTCACATAGAATCTGGGAGTTCTCATAGACCGACTAGTAGTGCAGAGGAAAATATTGCCAGCCCCCGAATTGTGATCCTTTTCTAGACACTTCCATCATCAGAAAATCCTCTAATAACTCCCTCGGGCTCTAAAGAGTTTGGAAAATTTAATAATTATTAGACATTAAATGGAAAACCACGACTCTGATACCAATTGTAACGATCTCGCCTCCCGGTAACCCCCTATTAAGGGAGACCAAGAGGTCAGAGGTGTTATCCCAAAATAGGATCAGTGGTTTTGCAAATAATCAATAACAATTAATAAATTCTACTACAACTAAACTTTTACTCGAATAAAATTTTTCTATTCATACCTTGCAAAATATAGGAGGTGGAAGTCTTTACCCAAGAAAGAATATTATTTAACTACAATCCTCCAATTCTTTATTAAGATTTATTCTATCAATGTTCACTTTAAAGGAATATCCATTTTCTTGATAGCCTAAAATGCCGACAAATGAAACGGCGGTCAGTATAACGAATTATACTGGTATGTGAGGGAAACAATAATTTTGCATTTAATTGTAACAACATATTGCAAGCAATTATGGTTTAACAAGCAAACTTTACATTTTAAACGTGACTACTCAATCCTTACATACCCTAGCCTCTGTGTTGTCCCTGTAGTGGACATGGATACTACCTCTCATATGGTAGATCTCAACTAACCCCCATGATCCTACCTTATAGGTAGATCAATACATAGGGTCGTGGAGTCGTATGGTCCTACCCGAGGGTAGACCAACACATCGACTCGTGATAACCTGATGATCCTACCTCATAGGTAGACCATGTACTAGGACCTCTATCTCATCAACATCAGAGCTACAGAGGAGGACCGAGATCTGAGCTAATTATGCATATATAATTATGGTGATAGTCATAGTCACTTTATAGTTGCATGAAATAAAAGACAATCAAGCAATTATTCCAAGCAATCAATAAAACTTCGAGAATCGCTGGGAAACTAAAGTGATTCAACCATATGCATAACCACATACCTGATTTGGAGATCTCAAAGAAGCAATATATCCAAATTCAACTAGATGTCCAATCAAGCAAGCCAATCAATCAAACAAACATTGATCCTGAAAACATGTATAATGTCTAATGGTCACAAACATATCTCCAAACAATTTCTTATTGACTAGGGACACCTTTATAGGGTTTCTAGGTCTCATTAGGATTCATTAGGGTTTCTTAGATCAATTTCTCAAACTTTATCCTTTTTAGGTCAACAAACCCTAAAATACTTTTTCTACTCATAAAAACCCTATTTGCTCAAATTATCCATATTAAGGATCCTTTATTCTCAAATTGTCTTAGGATCGTCATATCTCTGTTTTATTCATAGATTTGCACAATTAAAACCATTAAAAATCATAATTATCAAAATTAGGGTTTCTAGGCCCATTAATGCATAATCATGTATATGGAACCCTAAATTGAGCCAATTATGTACAAAGATCATTTGTTTAGATCTAAATCATCCTTTTTTATTAACAACAGGTTAATATTTACTCAAAACATTCAGAGAACATCATTAAATCCAACAATCATCAAATCTAAGGGTTTTTCATATTCTGAGAAGCCTATCAATTTCTATAATTTTTGAAAGATTAGATTACCTGAGCCAATTAGGGCTTGACACATCAGCGGCTCTTCTATACTTTGAGTGCCCTTTTTAATTCACGAGAAAATATTCTAATGCCATCAATTGTCATGCACACACAGAGGGGTATTTTTGTCATTTCTTTATATCGTTCCCTAACCTCTGCTTCATCTCTCCCGAGCCGCAACGCCTACGAGCAAAGCTCCTTCGCTGAGTCAACCATGTGGTTGACTCTCGCTGCTGGAGCCCAGAAGCCGAAAGTAATGGCATGGAGACCTTCGCGAGAGCCGCACGAAACTCGACTCCTCCAATTGCTCGCTATCGACACCCAAGCACCGGTCGAGGTGGTCATTCCTCTACAGGAGCAGGTGCCGCTACATGGGAAGCAGGAGGGGGTGAGGGATGAAATAAAAGATGCGGACGAGTTGGGCGAGCAATCAGATCCTCGGGTTGAGTATATGGAATCACAAAGGGGTTCGTAGCCCTCTCCCTTATATAGGGGCCTATGGTGGTAGAGTCATGCTTGGATTGGATTTGGGCAAAACACTGATTTCCCTCCAAAGTAACTAAAATTTAGCATGATACAGTGCGGATTCCTTCTACGAATCTATCGGGAAAGTTTCCAGATTCGTATATGAATCATGTAAAGAGGAAACTGATCGGGAGAAGCATGTGTCCTGTTTCCTGTTGTTATACATGGCTAGAGCTAGAGGACGCTCACCAGCCATTGGATTTCAAATCCAACGGTGCACATCACGCGCGCCCACAAAAGACTAAACAAGGAAATTTCAATTTAATTCCAACTGTGACATTTAAGATAATTGTGTCACTTTAGTATTTCTATAAAAATCCATCTCTCTCAAATCACTTATCTGTTTGATCCCAAATTTTAAGGGGAAGTCTATAAAGACTTAATGTACTTATATTCCAAGTTTGAAGCCGAAACTCAAAAGGAATGACTCCTTTTCTTCATTTTCAAGTTAATGACTTATAAAGCATGTATTATGTATAAAAAACACATATTTTCTCTCTCCTTCTTTCCTATTTTCTCTATTTTGATTTTTATAAACATTATAAGGCAAGTGGAGTCGAAACCACTCTATAATGATTCCATTATCCATATCTCCACATATTTCTTATATTTACATCATTATCTCTTATTTTCTTCTTAATAAAGCCATATTTGATTTTTTTTTTATCATATTGGACTCATTAACATGTTATAGTCCATGAATTCACATGCACAAAGGAAATATAGCAAAGAGAATCCATTAATACATATAATTCGTACAATTCTCATAATCATACATTTATTGGGAAAATTGCATTTCCAACCATATGAACCCAAAAATTAGGATTGTAACAGACATACTCTACTTGACTGCATTATTATCATCCAAATTTATTATTGTCTCTTGATCTTGTGGGCATATTATAGAGTTCTAACGAGAAGGGCCTACCCAGAATTTCTGAGGTCAAAAATTGATACATAAGGCAAAGTAAAATGGCTTGAAACACGAAGCTTACGAGGTTTAAATTGGACATGTTGTCGATCAGCTGAGAGAAAGGTTATACCAAGTCAAGGACATGATTAGTTTGCTTTTGGCTCCTTCATGGCAACCACTCTAAGTTGTGACCATATGAGAAGAACATGACTGTTGCAGTTGGTGCAAGGGCCACTACAACACATATGCTCATCAGTGGCATTTCATATATTGACTTTTATTAAAAATGCCATAAAATATATCCTTATAGAGTCACTTTTTTATCAAATGCCTCTAAACACCATATTACAATGATTCTTAATAGCACCTAACAATAATCGCTTTTATAGATTTAAATAATGGCAGTTTAAAAATGCCAATTTGAACCATGGCTATTTCCCATGCGTAAACTTTTGCCTCTCGTGTTCCCAAAATTACTATTTCCCTCCTATGTTTTGGCGTCGGCAACAAACTTAAAATCCCCAATTTTAAACCTGCTCTTCCCTAAATTCTCATTCTCAATTTCACATAACCACTGCCTCCTCAATTTCTAGGATATCACTATTAGTCTTCTTAGCGTTGTGGGAGGCACCAGAGGTAGATTGAGATTCACGCTACTGGACAAGGTTAAGTGGCATCGAGGTTATAGGGTTGTCATATCACCGTTGAAATATGGGCGAGACACTATTGTTTTCGGGAGTGCCCATCGCCCAAATCAGAATCTAATGGCTTGATCCTCATTTTTCATGGTTTTCTAGACTCTCCTTGAGATTGAGCGCCGACTGGTTACAAGAAACCAGAATCGTCAGCTTCCGATCAAGATGCGCGTTCCGCTTGCAGGGCCACCTTCCGTTTGCAACCTTCACTCACCCGCCTTCCGGCTTCCATTTGTACTCCCTTGGTGCAGAGGAGTTGTCTGGGCAGAGCTGTGGAGGTCCCACTATGGACCATAGGATGTTAACAAGATCACCGATCGACTCATCAATAACACATGTTTTTATAGAAATGCCTCAGCCCGGTATGATGCGTAACACAATGTCAATTGTACTCGGTATGATGTGTAGCGACTATTTTTATAAAAATGCCTCAGCCCTAAACTTCAACTAAGTTCCGATTATATCCTTATCTACTTCCTACTGCTCAACGTCCAAACTCAGCTCTGTTTCCCAAGAAATACGACATATAGATAGTTTTTTGGCATAAATATGGGTGGGGATATTAGCCGAAGGCCTGAAAAGTGTTGACCTAAAGGTTATACATTGTCCATATTTTGATAATGACTCAACCATTCCATTCATATGTATCTAATATTTGTATTCAAGATTGATTTCAGACTTTAGATACATGAAAATGATCAAATTACACAAGTCCTAGCTTATCCAAGTTAAAGTCAAATGCAATGCAAGTGTACTAATAAGGAAATCACTTCAAACGACCTAAGAAGAATTTTGTAATCACTTGTATTGATGATATGACTTATAACTAAGATGAGAAAATATGTGGGACACTTAATACCAAGTTGTAATCACTTTATAGCCAATTTAAAAAATTGACCACATGTTGTTCATCGGTCGAGTTACAATCTCGACCGATCTTATGGTTGATTTTCTGAAGATAGCCATTGGTCGAGTTGTGTATTCACAGAACTCGACCGACCGACTCACTGAGAAAATTCAATTTTGGCTGATCGGTCGAGTTAGAAAGACCATTTTAAGATAGCCCTAGCTTGTATTATCCCTCTACTTATAACTACACCATTAGTGTTTCTAAATATCTATATCTGAAAAAATTTGGAGATAAAGGAAAACAAGTTTCTCCATTATAACTAGAAGGCATGTACTATCTCAACAACTACCATGATAATTTGCATGTGCCTCGATAATAACTAGAAGGTATGTGTTTGTTGCCTTACTTTCTGTTATATTGTTTGTTTTGTCTATGACTTATGGTGTAACTTTCAGGCAATAATGAATTCTTTGGAGGCAAAATCTAGTGAACTCTGCTTAAGTGTTCAATGCTGACATTGGAGGGTACTGAACTATACAATGAGATTTTTGTTTTTCATTTTGATATCCTAACTTTTAGTTTGTTTCACAAGATAGTTTTCTTCATCTGAATTCCTTTTCTCAAATAAAGGGGTTATACACTTGATTACCAACTTGCTTTACATCAACATGTCATAAATAAATTCTAGTAAGTTGCATATATGTACCCAAAATAATTCTATCTACATTATGATTAGAATAACATTAATATTGGCTAATACTCTCAAATCTTTTGAGGATGCTTTAACAACATTAATACATATACATTTCCATTCATACTTATATTTATCATGACAAAGAATCTCTTGACAGTAATGAACCTATGTCAGACAGATATGGTTTTGTATTTCGATTAGAATTAGTATTTGATACTTGAATATTGCAGATAGCTACAAATGGGAATTTCACTTTGATTTTACATCAAACAACTTACCAAGATCAATTAGAAGTTGGATGATTGGATCGTCAACTATGATAATAATTGTGATCTCATTCCCAACATTTTCAACATCATTTCTTCTAGATGTGTAAGTAATTTACCTTGATTTATTCTTATTTGATTAATTCAGATTTTGGAATCCACCTTGTATTGAATGATCTATCGTTCTGGCAAGTGAGGTTTCACCCTTTACACCACTTTCTAGCGGGTGGAACGATGAAAGGGTCTAGAGATCTTATTCATACTTTTCTCCTATGATCACCATTTTGTCTCCTTTTTTTTGCAAGAAGTTGTTTCTCTACATGGGTAGGATAGTGAGGCACCACTGGTTAGGAAGTTTCTTATCACACAACCCAGCCTCTTATGGACCTGAAAGAATTCAGAGCGGTATATACAATTTCTCCTTATCTTGTGCACTTGTACTTAATAAAATAGTGTCTCACATGTGTTATACTTAATAAAAGAGGCTAGGTATAATATCCTCCCCATGTAACTTGTATTTGATTATAAATAAAAAATATTGATACTATATTTTGAAAATGTGAGCTCAAATTTTAATTGGCAATCATTTAGAAATCTTGATAATGAATTGAAAACTAAATGATTAAAAGTAATGAAAATTCCATCATACACAACAAGTATGTCATTAGCGACATTTTTTGTACGCCATTATACTCAATAAGAATAGTTTCATAGAACAACCTAATACCCAATTGTGGCATTTATATTAAAGTCAATTGATGTAATAGTGGCTTTTTTATAAAAGCCAAATGATGTTTTAGTGGCATTTATTTAAAGCCACTAAAATTGAATCTTTAGTGGCATTTACAACTTATGTCACTATCTCTCTAGTGGCATTGGTACTAGAGGCATTTTCTTAAGTGTCAACAAATGCCACTAAACACTATTAGTGGCATTATGAGATGTCATTAATGTGTATGTTTGTTGTAGTGGGCTATCAACATTTCTTGAAGCTGGCAAGTTTTATGCATGGCTACTAAGAAATAATAATGTCATCAAATGAAGCTATTTGTTAAATAGAAAAATATTTTACACATGTGTGTATTTATTAAAAGGGGCAAGGTAAAATGTCCTCCCCATGTAATTTGTATTTGATTGTAAATACATAAGATCCATACTTTTAAAATTTGTGAGTTCAAAGCAATTGACATTCATTTAAATTTTTTGGCAATGGATTAAAAATTGAATGACTAAAATCCATAAAAATGTAATCATACACAACAAGTATGTGATTAGTGGCTTTTTATGTATGCCACTACACTTAATAAGAATATTTTCATACAACATCATAATACACAATGGTGGCATTTGTATAAAAGCCAATTGATGGATAGTGACTTTTTGTAAAAGCCAAATGATGTTTTAGTGGCATTTATATGACATTTATTGAAAGCCATTAAAGTCAAATGTTTAGTGGCATTTACAACTTACACCACTATCTCTCTAGTGTCTTTGGTACTAGAGGCATTTTTTTAAGTATCAACAAATGCCACTATAACATATTTAGTGGCATTTAGTTATTATCAATGGAATTTCTAAAATGCCACTAATGTGCATGTTTGATGTAGTGAATGTTACTAGCAATGATAGGTTTTGTATCTATCATGTATTCTGGTAGTAGGTATGATTTGGTGGAGTTGATATGAGTCTTGATAAATGTTACAAATAACAAAGATTTCTTTCAAGATCGTAGGTTTTAAAGAAGATAAGTGTGTTTTCTACAAACTGTAATATATGTGGAATGCAAAATGGTGTGTTATTTTTTAATATTGTTTCTTAGGCCAAGTTTGATGAAGCCTTAAGGCATTGAGTGAGTATGACAAATAAATAGGGGAATGTAGGATCACCTTGTCTCAATCCATTTCAACTACATTTTGAAGATTAGATAAGCGTCTTTATAGTGTTTTAGCATGTGAGGATCATGAATGAGGTCTTTCAATTATTGAAGATGAAAATCTCGTGATATTACTCTATAGTCTCCAATAGAACAAAAATATCAACCTCAAGAACTAAAACCACAAGGCACTTTTTTCACACAAAAAATTGGAGAAACCAACCAACAATAATAATGATCGAATTGCCAAAAATGTAATTTGTATAAACATCAATATGATAATATTAATAATGATGCACTTGTCAATTGGTTTAAATAGTAAGTCCAGTAGATCTGTTAGTTGCAGTTTGCACATTTAATATCTAATTGGAGCACCCCAAAAGATTGGAGACTCATAGCAAGATTGTGATAGGAATGCACATCTCCTCTCCACATAACATTACATAATCCTTATAATATTTAATAATATTATGCTAATTAAATAAACAATTAAATGTGAAGTTGTATGAGATGATCAAGAATCACCTTAAGGGAGTAACAACAATAGTAATCTAAAGTTATTGGATCATTTTTGGAGGGGCCATAGTAGTTGTGCTCAATTATAAATACTAACCACAACCTTAATCACCTTTGAATGTCTTATTTGTATCTGATGATTGACAACAAGGAGAGGAGATTTAGTGTTCTTGTAGAGAATTTGTATTTAATCAATATACAAGTAGAGTTTCCTAGTTGAATTGAGGAAAATCATTGGTTAGTAAAACTTTTAGCTATCTATTTTCATGAATTTCAGTATGGTAGGTTTTCTTGGTTGAATTTCTTTTGAAATTCCATTCCCAACTCCAATTTATTTATTCTCTGTCCAATTCTCCATGTCTTGCCCTAATATTTTTTAGATGTTATGTGTAGGGAAATCAGGCGCAGATATAGGTAGCAGAAACAAAAAAAAAACTTATATATTTGTTTCCCGAACCAGTAAGATCGCATCAACAATAATGTATCTAGGAATGAAAGGTTGCAGGGTTATACCCAATCCTGGAGCAAGTCCAAAAACATTATCCTTGCAGTAGCATCGTGCTTCTTCTTCAAGCAGCAACATGCTCATTCAGCAACAACAACACTAGAATGGTTGTCTTCACCAACTTCCCAGTGCAACACTATGGACAACAGTTGATGATGTTCTCCTAGAGGCAGACAATGGCTTCTCGCCTCTAGAGTAGTCCACGTGGACCATCGGGAACTCCACATCATGCTACCAGAGCTAATAGAAAGGAGTTGTCCCTTTCAAACATCAACCTGTTAGGGTTGATTCTCTTTCCCACAATTATCTCTTTCTTGCTATCCCTCCCTTTATCCGGTAGAATTTTCTTGGGCTCTTTGTTAATTACCACAACCAGAGAGGACAACAATTATCAGAGTCAAGTGTTGTGTTCTGGGAAGCTCCAATACCCCTCTATTTATAGGAGAGGCCAGAGTTAGGGTTTTCAGTTGGTGTAGGAGTCGAAACAGGTGGATTTATAAATTTTCTAGAACCCGTGCATCGCAAAGCGGTCAGTTTGCATGCCCAACTGGTTGGTTTGTGAGTGCAGCAAACTGATCGGTTCACGTAGTTTCCTATTCTCAATCACATTAGTATTTAATGTACGATTAATGCACAACATGACGTCAACACCAATCCTTGATCCAATCGATTGACCACCAAATCAGTTAACCCAGATGATGAACTGGTCAGTTCACATCACCAACCAGTCAGTTGCGTCCTACAAATTGATTGGTTCACACCCTAATTCAACCATTGATCAGCCAATGTTGATTTCAACTGAGTCGACACTCCAACCGATTGGTTCAACACTTGAATTGATCGGTTCAAAGTCCAGGCAGTCAATTTTAAACCTTGGTTGTTTAATTTAATACCTAAACACCTTTAGTAATCAATCTAAACATCATTAATGAATATACTCCTTTAATCCAAGTGCATCCTATGTGTGTGACCCTATAGGTCTAGAATTACACTAGTAGTGAGTGTCCATAACAAACTTATGACATCACAAGCAAAGAGTGGTGTCCAGAAACACATCATTTCTATCCAAGTAATTCAAAAAATTAGAGAACAATTTCAACCTACAATCTGTCATATGTGTTATTGTGATCATATAGTTCCTTTATCTATGATATCTGGATTGAACTCGAGGCATGGAATCGTCATCCTCCCAATATTAAATCCATGTTCCTTTAACTAGTGCAGACTGTCTGAGATGCATGTGAGTTCACATATCACATATTAAATCACATGAGTACAAACCTACATTTCTCATTCTTGCTTATCAAGAGGCCTTGGATATCAATCTCCTATAGGAGGGACAAATCCCATCTACATCACACACATTCAATCTCCATGTATCACAATGCACCCAATCATCACTGTTATGGCAACCCTTATTCAGGTTTATGTTTGATGATGTCAAAGTACATGAATGACATGTGATGAATGTAGTGACTTCAGGTCTAAGAATCACATTCCCCACTATCATTATGAGAGTTGATTCTGACTACCATTCCATGGTCTCCATGTATCACTCTCATGGTGGGTCTATTTGATAAACTTTTCTCTAACATGTACCTCTATGCTTGACTTGATAACACATATCATGACTAATGAGACTCTATCATCAGTAAACATAGACTCTACTCTTATATATTACTATTGTATATTTTGCTTCCGCAATAATATTTGACCAGGGACATAACAAGAATGTATGCACTCTTAACATTCCTACGATCTCATTGTTCAAGTCACGTGCTTGAACACATATGACATCGAGTAACATCATTTTTTAGACATTTGCTATGTTTGTGTCATCATCTCATGCTGAGACAAACATAATAGATAAAATCACCTTTGTTATTATCAAATTAGGTATTTTTATTCCCCATTTCAATCTTCATATGATTGTCTCTCTGGGCATACATACCAAAAAAACTCCCACTTGGACTTAGAGCCAATCACCCATAAATCTTATTCCAAGTGATGTTTAATAGGTCCATCATGTTTCTGCTACACAAGCGCTTTTATAGAGGTTGGCAATGTTTGCTTCCAGTCGGTATTTTACAAATTTCACATCTCTTCATTGTACGACGTCTCATATAAGATGAAAGTGTCATAGTTTGCTATCTGATATTCCTTGCCTAACCAGTAGCTCCATTGTTGTCATTAGTATTTCTACTATGTCATCAATGGTTGGAACCTCACAGAAGTTCACCCATATGAACTTCTTGATCCATACAGTTTCCTCTGATGTTCTCATAACATAGAGATACTCAACTTCTTTTATATATTTAAACAATTGTCATTAGCTGAAACCCTTTCCAGCCTACAGTTCTCAATTAAGGTCAAACATAAATATAGATTGTGATCATTACTTTTACTTATCATTTCAGAAGCTTGCACTGATGTAACCCTTTACACCCGATTCTTCCTTATTACTGACTGTTCTTCCCACCAAGGCTACACACTAGCCAACTAGAGGTGGCTAGATGCAACCCTAAGGGAAGACACATGTGTGGATCTTTCAAAATTTATATTAACCCTAACCAAGTTGATCACCGTACCAAATAGGTCACCCGCAAGCACACATGGTACTATTGTAGCATAGGTGAAGGGAAAGTGTAGGGGTCAATCCTCACGAATAGAGGGGGCACTAGAGCTAGGTTAGCATTAGATACATTCCTATTATGGATATTAGGGTTGAAGGGTTTTAAAGGGGTTGCTTTTTTGTTAAACTAGATGAACAAGGAAGTAAAAGAAGATATGAAATCTGGATTATCAGAACCCTAAATTATCCTAAACAAGCAAGTCTAATGAACTAAATTAAGCAACTAACAGAGTAGGATCAAAGGTTAACTACACTACACTAGTAGAGCAACTAGCACTAAGAACTAGATTAACCATAAGAGAGAGAGAGAGAGAGAAAAGACCTAAGTTAACCCTAAAGAACAAGATTAAGCAATTAACTAGATTGAGCAAAAACAACTAAACTAGATTAGCATGAACAAGCTAAGAAAGCAAAATGGGTTTTAAGCAATGAGATTAAGTAGGTGGGACGTTTGGGGGGATGTGGTTTGATATTAGTTGGAGGATCACAACATAGCAAGCAATTATCACAATTCTATCTAGATTACCAAACCAAACAACAAGGCAAGTGCTAGTAGAATGTACCCTATACTACTAGTTGGAGAACTAGGGTTAGGTGTAATTCTAGTAGGACTTGTCAAGTCTAGGTCTGTATGGTAAGTGGTATTAGGTCAATTGAGAGCCAAGGGTAGAAATGGGAGTAGAGATGAGGGTTTTTCATCTCATGCCACTAGCCATCCAACCTTTAGAAAGCTCTAGGCAATAGCACGAATCACACTTACACTAGCTACTTAGATCTTACACTCACTTGTATAAGGAGGGATGTGTATGTAGGAACAAAGGGGGCTAGTTAGGGATCCACTAATTTGACCTAAGATCCATTCCTAAGATTGGCCACATACACTCTAATTCCCCCTAGAAGCTAAGTGTCATCAAACATCTTAAAGCAAGCAAATCCATGTTATAGGCACACACTACATGCAATAAAATAGGAAATGATATAGAAGTAAGAAGCAATCATCATGGATAGAAATTATATTCATTACAAGCTATTTCCCCCCAACATGGTATCAAAGTCACATTCTAACCCCAAACGGCCCACCACTAGGGGCTTAGCTAGACATGATTAAGGAAATAGCAAAAGAAAGGGGAAGAAGGGGTAGAACTCCATGAAGCTTGAAGTAGAAGCCTCCTTCTTCACCTCCTAGCATCTTGGGGACGTCCTTCCTCCTCCAATGGTGTAGATGGGCATGATAATATGGGGGATTATGGAGGAAAGCCTAGAAAACTAGGTTTCCAAGGTGGAAGTGAGGTGGAAATGGTGGATGGAGAGCATGCATAAATGCAAGGTGGAGTGCAATGAATGCTCAAAGGGTGAGTAGGGTGGAGTAGCAGTAGCTAGGGGGTCTAACCTTCATTCCCCAGCCACCACCTATGTATATATAGGTGGTGGGGAAGCACTAGGGTAAGTGGGGGTAGTTTAGAAAAAAACAATGTGAAAATGGGTAGGGTAGGTTGGCTACCATGGTCGTAGTGGGGGTAGGGGGAAACGGTCGTGGGGGAGTGGCCACGGTCAAGGTGTAAAATGAGGGTGAAAAGGCTAAGTATAGGTGGTGGCCACGGCTATGGCAGGATGCCATAGTCATGTTGGGTAAGTGGCACCACGGTCGTGATGGTGTACCCTGGCCATTTTGGAGGAGGAAGTCTTGATCATGGTGGGTAGCACGAGTGTTTTCTCTTCTTTTGGCCACAGCCGTGGTGAGTGGGCACGACCGTAGTGTCTTCAATGGACTACATCTGTGTTGATGGCCATGGCCTTAGTGAGTTTGGTGCAGCAACCTGACATCTGTGTTGATTCTACTCAATAACTGACACAACCTGTGGCCATGGGGCCACGGCCGTGTTGTGATCTCTAGTGGCTAAATGAACTTCAATTCACATTATCCATGGACTTCTTTTCTTGATGACGAATCTTGGCCATTAGGGGTAGGTTGAGGGGGCTTTGGGGCCTTCTTTGGACCCCTCCATGAGTGGAGGAATCCTATAACTCCTTCCTTCTCTTTCATCCATCCAAAGCATGGCCCAAGTACCTAAAAATAGTGCAAAGAACGTCCATAAGTACATTTGATAGTAATACTCATATTGAGGAATTTAAATTGCATTCTATTGTGTTTAGATGTGAATAAAGTACAAAATGGCACAAGATGGAGCCCTAAAATAGGGCTGCATCACCACCCCAAACTTAAAATATATTGTCCTCAAGTATGCTCCAACTTAATCTCTCTTTTCAGTTTTCCTTCAATAAACAAGAATGACAAATGCATAGCAATAGAAAATTATTGACTACATGGTCTTAGAAGTGACTAAGTGCATGTGCTTCACCTCTCTCCTCTCCTCTTTCATGAGCCAATCATGAAATGAGCATTGAGCATATAAACTTCAAATATAAAGCATAGAATACACAAGCTGTCCATATGTCCTTCATATTATTTCGGGTAGACCGTTTAATGTTGGTGTTAATCAAATATGACTAGGAGTACTGTTTCGCTTTCATGTATTTGATCTTAGGCCTCAAACCACACTAGATGACCCACGTGGTTGCAGAAAAGGGTAAAGTGAGCTAGATTTGATGTTTTCTAGCTCAATGGGTATGCAAATAGAAGAAATGGTTGCAGAAAGGTTTTTGGAGTGCTATTACATAGAACACTCATCTTTTCTTTATTTTAATGCTCTTAAATAGGAGCGTCCTTTTATTTTCTTTTTGCTTTTTTTTTCTTTTCCCTTGGTGTAGATAGGGCGTATGGTGGATAGAATGAAGCAGGGAGATAAAGATATGGCCGCCCCAAACTTTTGGAGGTGGAGAGGTATGAAGATGGTGAAAGAATGGTCGGATCAAAGAGGGGTCATTAGTGTAGTTTTCCACATAAGATTTTCTGCATGAAAGCTAATCCAACACTTCATCAAATGATATCATACCACATGATAGAACAACATGACATTCACATTTATATCAAGTGATTCCATAGGCTCTAAGCATTTGTAGCTTGCTCAATTCATAATTCAACCAAAACATTCATAAACTTAAGAGAAGTGGTGCACATGCAAAAAATCAAAAAACAAGACCACCTATTAATAAACTTCTAAGAAACAACATGCATTTGTCAAAGGAGTAACAATTTCATTTCAAACAGTGGAGATTAAGTCAAAACATGCTTTTTAGGCAAGAACATTCAAGTTTGGGCAAAATTGGCCAAAATGGTGCCAGTTTTCCTTAAATCACATCTAAACGTACATTATTGAACTTAAAGAAGTAAATCAAGCAAATACTATCTAAAACATGAAAAATTACCAAAAATCTACATGAAATGCAATGCAAGGCAAAAAGGAGCAAATTTTTTGAAAATTAGGCAAAAATGCATGAAATTAACTGCATGCTATGCAAGAGTGCAATAAAAAGAGCAAGAATAGGAAAACTAAATTAGATGGTAAAGGTGGAACACAATCACAAAGAGAGAGATATGGTGGTGCATACCACCCTACCGACCTCAAACTTTGGAATCATATTATCCTCAACATGAAATTATATCTTAGGGTAGATAGGGGAAGTGTCATGGCTGTTGTGGCGGCTGGTCAGATGAGTGAGGAGGATCTTGAGGAGGATCTGAGCCTGCAGGAGGATGCTAGTAGTAATGTCCCCAGCAGTTGTCCTGGGGTAGAGGGTATATCTCTGAATATCCAGCAATGCCTCCCCAAAAATTTCCACCATTTCTTACTGCTTGGGCATGGTGGTAGTGATACAATGGTTGACCTAGTAGTGCATTTGTTGTTGGTCTTGCCACATGTATTGTTGGACCAGTTGCATGTCACCTTGTATTTATTGTATGTTCTCATGATGTGCCTGGATGGTGGACATGTCGTAGGCATTTGTTGAGGGTTGCTGCAGCTGGGATGTTCCTTCATCCCTTCTTCTTGATTTTCAGGACTGCCTTTGTCCTTCAATTTCTTGCTCCTTCCCTTGCACATTAGATTCAGCAATCTCCTCTTGTACGACAATGGCTCCCCTGTTGTATGTTTCTCTTGGGTTGCTTTGCTGCCATTCCAACAATTTGGCCTCCAGTCTATGGAGGACTCCCAACACAGAGACAAGGGGTACAACATGGTATGGCAGCTCAAGCTCAATGTTTGGCACACTACTATCATGATATATCATTCTTTGGTCCTTCATCTTGATAGTATATGAGCATATGAGATAGCTTAAGTCCACAAACTCATGCTCAATTTCATCTTCCAACCCCGAGAGGTCATATCCCAAAGCAAGTGCGATTGAGGTTACAAACCCCCCATAACAAAAGGTGTTTTACTCTTGGAGGGTATGGACCTCATATGATCAATTAACAACACTCCAAGGTCTATATACTGCTTATGGTGCATTTCTATCATGACAAACATATCCTTCTGAAAAATTGTGCCTTGATTATCATACTTGCCCACAATTGTGTTTGCCAAGGACTTTTGCACATAGCGGAACAGGGGGTTGCTTATGGCTGAGGTTTTTGACCTCCCTGCATAGTAGTCCTTGCTCCCTGTCAAGAGGTTCCAGAAGTGTACATAGTTGAAATCTACCTCTTTCTCTAGTAGGTTGTCGTCCATCTTAACGACCTCTTCAGGATTGGCAGCAAAAATACCATTCAGATCAGCTATCATGAGAGTATGCATGCTGCCTAACATGGCAAATTTGATAGCATCATTGCCTCTCACCTTCATCTTCTCAAGAGTGGCGAAGAATTCTTGCATCAATGTGGTGTAGCTAGCTTGGGTGTTTGTGAAAAGGATGTCCCACAACCCTATTTTCTTCAAACCTTCTTCCACGGCCACCTTGATTATGAGTTCCTAAATAAGTTTTCTTGCATCCATACCTTCTGGTGACGATTTGCCTTGTCATTGCTTCAGGGTATGTGAGTGCAGTCTTCATGTGCATGTGTCCTCTACCATAGGACACTTCAATGGGGGCCTTACCCAAGGCCTTCAACCTGTCCTCCTCCAATTGAGCTAGAATGTCTTCTGCCTCATCTGACATATGCATCTCCTCATCTTCAGTGTCTTCCTCCTCCTCATCCAACCTATATGATTGGGACCCCAAACTCATATCAAGGTTATTGGCACCCGTTGTCCGGGGTACCAATGTGTGAACTGTTCTTCATTAGAATGCAATTGTCCCTTATGTTGTGGTTGCTCTCTATGCTCTGCTACTATGTGAGATGTCGAATGGTGTGCTGGAGTGGGCTTTGGTGGGCGCGTGGATGAGGACAATGATGCTTTTGATTTCTAGCTTCTTTTAGCAACTATTGTCTCGACCTCATCCACCAAGTTGTCCATGTTTTCCTCGAACTTCTTCTCCTCATCTCCCCGATACGTCTCATCAGTGATATGGTGGCTATCGGATGACTTTGTGTAAGATGAATGCATGGACATCAATCGGGGGAGTGATTGGGCAATGTAATTTGATGGTGAAGGGGTGTGGGAAGGCATGGAGACTTGGGAGGAGGCACTTTTGGTGCGATCCTTGCCTCCAGTAATTACATCAAGGCTCTTTTGAGCCCCCTTCTTCACAGCCTTGGTTATCCCCTTCATTGTGTGGAGGCGGAGGAGGTGGTAGGGCTGTGGAAAATGGATTTTTGGGTAAATGGTGTAATCGAGGTGGATTAAATGGTGGAATGGAAGGATGTGGAGGTATAGATGGTGGGTGAATGACCCAGTTTCAATTTGGGGGAGAAATGGAGGTTTTGGTGGAGGTTTTAGGTGGGGGTGGCTGTAGGGTGGAATGTAGGAGAAAGTGGTGAGGGATGGTGGATTAATGGATGATTTGGTGTGGAAATGGAAAGGGAGTGGCAGGGGACGATATGGGGATGATTGGTGGTGGTTTGGAGGTGATTTAAGGGCTTGGAGGAGCTACAGTCGTAGGAGCGCCGCCACGGCCATTGTGGTGCAAAATGAAGTGTTGTAATGGCTTGGGTCGGTTGAAGATGGACTTTAAGTTATATTTTTTTGTGGGGTCGGGCCGCGCCATGGTCGTGGAGGGTGGCCACAGTCATAGATAGGGTTTGGTAGCATGGCCGTGGTGGGGTGCCACGTTTGTGTTGTTGATGGCGAAAGCTCCTACCCGACCTTACCATGACCGTGGTCATGTGCCATGGTTGTGATCATACATCCTTACCATGGTTGTGTCAAGTCTGCCACGGTCATGGCCATTCAACCAAAAACACTAACTTCTTTGGCATCTTTGTCACAAAAAAGACACGACCATCGGCATGGGGCCATGGTCGTTGTGTGTTGTCTTTGACACGGTCGTGGCTTGTGACCATGGTCGTGGTCTCTTGGCCAAAAACCCTGACATCTTTGGTTCCTTTGACAAATAAAAGGCACAACTCATGGCCTTGGGCCACGGTCATTTTGGGCAGCTTCAGCCACGGTCGTGGTTGAATTCCACGACTGTAGTGGGGTCATTCCTTCAACTTTCTCAACTCAATTTCAACAAATGTGTTTTTCTTTGATATTTTGCCACAAATTGATCTTAGTGGCCATGGTTTACCTTTGATTCCTCTCTCTTTAGTACCTACCACTTGCCATATCATCAAAACTCAAAGAAAACTATTAAACGCATGTGTGTGTATTTTGTGGAAAAGAAAACAAAAGTATCAAAAAGAGAATGTTGGGTGAAAAAGTTCCCAAACCTATGTGGGTTGCCTCCCACTAACACTAAACTTTATCCCTTCAGTCGGGCTTATTGACTCTTGACTTCCATCATTTCTGCGGGATTCTCAAATGTATCTCTCATGTGCATTCAAGCACATCTCTTCATCAACTTGACGTTCTTTCACTAACATCACTATATCAAAACTTTGGTTTGCCTTGTCTGGACCCACTTCTACAAAAAATTTCAATCTTTGGCCATTCACGGTGAACTCACTTGCTCCTTCTTTTTCATAAATCACTACAACCCCATATGGATATACTCTCTTGATGAGATAAGGTCCTTCCCATCTAGACTGAAGTTTTTTGAGAAAGAACTTCATCCTTGAGTTGTACAACACTACAACCACACCCACTTTTCAGGCTCGAAGTCCTTCTTCTTGATCAACTTATCCGAAGATGTGTTCCGGATCAACTTACATAGAGAGGATTTCTTGCTGTTCCATCTCCGGAACACATCTTCGGATAAGTTGGTCGGGGCAATACTTGAACAAGTGAGGATCATCCCAAATATAATTATTGGCCATAGCAAATAACCTTCAGCTTTCCTCCCTCGTCCAAGTGTTTGGTATCCTTCCACTAGGTAAGAAGTTAGCTATGTGTTGGTACCATGGCCTTTGAGCAGATGAGATTAGGAACAATTACTCATGTGGTAATGTCTCTTTGATTCTATTCGTGTCATCATAAGATGCTTTCCGAGATAGATGATCGGTGGCAGAATTTTCTACTCCCTTCTTGTCTACAATCTCAATATCGAACTCTTGAAGCAACAATATCCAACGGATCAACCTCGGTTTGGAGTCTTTCTTTGCCATTAGATACTTTAGAGCAGTGTGGTCCATATAGAAAATCACCTTATTTTGTAGGATATATGATCTAAACATGTCAAGAGCGAAGATAACTGCAAGCAACTCCTTCTCAGTGGTTGTGTAGTTTCTTTAGGCCCCATCTAGAGTCTTGCTTGCGTAGTAGATAGCATGTAGAATCCGACCAACTCTTTACCCAGCACAGTCCCCACTGCCATGTCAAATGCATCAGTCATAATCTCAAATGGAAAAGAGAAGTCTGGGGGTTGCATGATAGGACCAAAGACTAGTCTTTCCCTCAAGTGGTTGAAGGCTTCAACACACTTATCATCAAAATTAAATTCAACATCCTTCTCAAGCAAGTGGCATAGAGGTCTTGAAATCTTGCTAAAGTCTTTTATAAATCGGGAGAAACCCGCATGTCCCAAGAAAGACTGGACATGTCTTATGGTGGAAGGAATAGTAAGAGTAGGAATGAGGCCCACCTTGGCCCTATCAACTTCAATCCCATCCTTTGAAACTCGGTGGCCCAGAACAATGCCTCCGGGCACCATGAAATGGCTTTTCTCCCAAAATAGCACTAGGCGAACCTTTACACGTCTCTCAAGGACAACAGCCAAATGAAGTAAGCATTCATCAAAAGTTTTACCAAAGATCAAGAAATCGTCCATGAACACTTCCAACGACAAATCAAGCATATCGGTAAAAATTGAGGTCACACATTTCTGAAATGTAGAAGGGGCATTACACAGCCCAAATGACATTCTACGATAGGAAAATGTGCCACTTGGGCAAGTGAATGTTGTCTTCTCTTGATCTACAAGATGCACAACAATTTAAAAGTATCTAGAGTATCCATCAAGAAAATAATAGAAGCTTTGCCCCGCTAGCCTCTCTAGAATCTGGTCAAGAAATGGGAGAGGGTAGTGGTCCTTTTTGGTCTTTTCATTGAGCTTCCGGTAGTCAACACACATTCTCTACTTTGATTGTTCTCTAACCGGCATGATCTCACCATCCGCATTTTCCACCACAATGATCCCACTCTTCTTAGGCACAACCTAGATGGGTCTCACCCATGTACTATCAGAAATAGGATAGATAATTCCATCATCTAGCAACTTCACAACCTCTTGAGTTACAACTTCTTTCAGCTTTGGATTCAACCGCCTTTGCATTTGGAGGGTCGTCCTTGCATCATCCTCTAGATAGAACATGTGCATGAAGATGGAGGGGTCAATACCTCCCAAGTCAGTAATAGACCATGCAATGGCCTGGATGTTCTTCTTCAAGACTTTAATCAATGCTTCCTCTTGCTCTGGTGAGAGAATGGAAGAGATGATCACCGGGAGAGTGTCATTTGTACCTAGAAAAGCATACTTCAATCCTTTGGAAGTGACTTCAACTCAAGAGTGGGAGGTTCTTAAAGGGAGTTCTTTAATGGTTCAGATATAGAAGGAAGTTTTTCACTTGTAGCCACCAAGGCTAGCTCATTATCTTCGTCCACTTCATCATCATCATTAGAGAACTCAACTATTGGCTCTAGACCTCTACCTTGAGTGGCAGTTTGAATCCACATAGGTAGACATTCCTCCACAATCTCATCCATGCACTCAATGAGATAGCAATCTTCTTCAGTGGCCCCTATCACCTTGGCTGTGGCTGAAGATTTAAAGATGTTCAATCCGATCTTCATGTGCATGAATGTCACATACATAGTCCCGGTCCTCACATGAATCATTGCATCAGTTGTGGCTAGGAATGGTCTTCCTAAGATGATAGGCACCCTCCTTGTGTCTTTCTCCATATCTAAGACAATGAAGTCAGTAGGGAAGAAAGCAAAAGTCTCATCATCAAGCCTCACAAGCACATCATCAACACACCCTCTAGGTGTCTTTACTGATCGATCGACCAACTACAAAGTACAATGAGCCGGACTCAATTGCCCCATTTGGAGCTCGGCAAACACATCATACGACATTAGGTTAACACTAGAACCCAAGTCTAGAAGGGTTTGGTATATACGATGTGCCCCAATGTAGCATGAAATGATGGGAGTACCAGAATCTTTCCTCTTCCTTGGCATGGTGTTCTGCAAAATTGAGCTCACTTGCTCGGTGAGCTTAACTTTTTTCGGGGTTCTCCCCGTGGTCTTTCTCTTGAAGGTGCATAAATCTTTCAAGAACTTAGCATAAGAATGGATTTTATTGACCGCATCTATCAAATGAATGTTGATTTTCACTTGTTTGAAAGTCTCGAGGATGTTTTCAGTATGCTTCTTTCTTCTCCTCTCGACAGAAGGCTCCTTAAGAGCTTTAGGAAATGGGGGAAGTTGGGATCCCAAATGGCTCAGATCAACAATATCGTCAATGGGAATCACAATATCAACTTTGGCTCTCATCACAATATCCTCAAGTTGTATCTCAGTATCAATCTGTCCAGTCTCAGTATCACCTCTGTTAACAACAACAATGTCACGGGGGTGCTCCAAAGTCTGACCACTCCTCAAAATAGTCACTACCTTCACATGCTCATGGGTAGTAGAAGAAGAGACTTGTAGAGGTGGTTGTGGTTGTTGGGGTGATGGTGGCCTTTGGTGAGGTGAATTTGGGTTTTGGAGGATGAATTGCGATTGTGGTTGTTGTGGTTGTTGTTGTTGTGGATGGGGGTGGTATTGCGAAGGTGGGTGTTGATATGAATGAGGTGGAGGTGGAGCATATTGGTAGTTAAGAGGTGCTTGAGGAGGTGTTTGAGCATAGGGATCTGGCGGTGCTTGGTATGACGGTAGAGCATATGAACTTTGAGTGTTTCCTAGGAAAGTACCATCACTGTTTGTATTTGATATTGGTTGAGATGGGAGTCTACCTTCTTCCCTCCTAGAAAGTGAGAGAGAGATTTGATCTCCAATCTTTTCTCTAGACGATTGATGGACTGCCCATGTGAGGGCACATCCTTCTTCACCTCATCCAAGCTTCTTAGTCTTCCAAACTTCCTCTTCAAACTTTGAACTATAGCGTGGCCTTGGCTGCCCTTGTCCTTGCCCATCTTTATTTTATTACTTCCATTAGAAATTGTGATGGTTCCTCCACTCGGGAGTATAAGTGTTGGACATGGGGCCTTGATTGTTCCAGTTGCTAAAAGAGTGCAAGGCATGCACTTCTTCATCTACAGAATCGACTGCCATGGTGGATTGGCTAGAAGAACCACCAATTTGGTTCTTCATCATCTTCATCATATCCACCATCATCTTCATCATGTTAGGGTCGGCAACATTGTGGGTTGGAGCTATGAAAGAAGGTGGAGGGATGTAGTTCTGACTGCTCCCATTTTGTAGAAACTTGATGGCGGGAATTTTCAGCAAGATGCTCAAACAAATGCCATGATTCCTCAGGTGGATTTGCTATTAAAGTGCCTCTGCATGATGAATCGACGTTGTTTTAGCTCAACTCTTCAAGCCCGATGTAGAAGGCATGAACTAGTTGCCAAAATGACACTTTATGGTGAGGGCAGTCGCGAAGGAGTTTTGGGAACCTCTCCCACACCTCATAGAAGGGCTCATTATCTTTCTGGGAAAATGAGGTGATGCATCTTCTCATGTAGGTTAACTTAGCAATTGGGAAGAACTTTTTGAGGAATTCATTCTTGACTTCATTCCAAGTTACCAACTCTAGCTTCGAAATGTACCACTCTTTAGCTTTTTCTTTTAGGGAGAATGGAAAGAGGGTTCTCCGGATGGAGTCGTTAGTAGCGATGGGAGTACGGAAAGTAGAGCACGTCTCAAGGAATGTATCGATGTGATGATAATGATTCTCATTCTCCATCCCATAGTAGGTGGGGAGGAGGCCAAGGAGTGCAGGTGGAATGGAGAACTGTTGACCCGACATTTGGTTAACTAGGGTGCCAATGGGAGAATTATAGTTCCCCAGGGTGAAATACTCATGAAGTGGGCGGTTGGGCTACGATGGAGGATGTTGAGCATCTGCATGAGGGTTGTTGTCTGCCATCTTGGCTTCTCAGTGTTGGTTGCGGTGACTTTGGCATCTCCTTCTACCTATGTCGGGATCGTACAACACTAAGTCGGTACAAGTGGAACGTGTGTGGAACATGCACAACTGTCACTTGCACAATACACAAACAAGCAACAAGAAACCAAGTTAGAATGGCAATATGTAAAAGTGAACAAAGAATAAAGAATAGCAATGATGAGGGTAAAAGGAAAGGCTAAGCTACACTAACTACCTAGGTTGTGCACCTCTATCCCCGGCAATGACACTAGAAAGCTTGACTGTGCTTCCCATAAAGGCTACACACTAGCCAACCAGAGGTGGCTAGATGCAACCCTAAGGGAGGACATGATGAATTCATATTTTTCATGATATTCAGTCACCATCTTGGGCCCAATTTGACTCAATACATTTGATTTCATCTCCTAAATCTTACAATATGCAATTTTGCTTAATTGGTTGAATTACTGAGCTTATTGACTAAGGTTTGTATTGATTTCATGCAGGTCATGATGATGTCAAATCCTCACGACATCCACCTTCAACAAGACCCTCTCTCTAACCCTTGATCACCACTTTGTTGTGCTTCACCTTCCATCAACGGTCATCACCATCCCATGCTTCAATTTCCACCTTCATCTTCATCAACATCCTCCTTCTACCTTCACCACCCTCACCTCCACTCTCATCCACACGATCCCAAATAAACACTTCCTCATAGTTTGACCATTCAGTTTGCCCTAGCAGTCTTAGCCTCTCAGTTTGCTCTCCAATCAGTTTTCTATCTCCAAGTAGTTTGCCCTCCTATCGGTTTGCTCTTACGATCTACCCATTTGGTTTCCACCACTTGATCTGCCCTCTTGGTTTTGTCTTCCATTCGATCTCAACCTCCCCTCCTCCTCATGGTTTTAAGAATGAGTGAAGTCCTCACGGTCTCAAGATCGTGTGGAGCCTTCACGGTCTCAAGACCATGAGAGGTGTCACGGACCCAATACCGCGAGGACTACCACCTCCATCGACCAAACTGTGCGACACGGATCCTCCTCCACCGAGACCTGCAACAGACCTCGACTCTCCCAAAGCGTCGTCTTCTTCCTACCACTTCCGACCCCAACACAGCAACAACTCATTGGGCTTGCAACCCTAACCTCATGCCACCATGACTTGCAGCACATCAATGCAACCACGCCACCACAACCACCCTTCCTCCTCCTCTCCATTTACCACTGACGACAACTCCTTCTCTGTCCAGGACCCGACCTCCGCAGACAGTGCCGGCCTCCTCACGACCGATACCAGCAAATAGTCTTGAGACCGCATGGGCTGTGAACGGTCTCAAGACCGTGCAAGCCCTAGCTGTCTTCAAGATCGCGAGAGGCACAAGACCGCACGACAGCAAGACCGCATGGGTCGCCGCTCTTCCAAACCGCGTGAAAGCAACCAATTGTCGTGAGACCGTGAGGATGATCCCCTACTGAAGACCGGTTGAGGCAACAAATGCAAGACCGAGTAGCCAAACCGTGAGAGGCCTCCACACTGCAAAACTGAGAGAGGACTATCAGTTTCAAAACTGATGGATCCCAAAACTGTGAAAATTGCAACAAGGTCCAAACCATGTAAGACCCCATCCAAGCCTACAAATAGAACCACAAGGGTCCTCATTTGAGCATCGGATCCAAGACGCCGCCAGGCTACTCCTTTACGAGCTCGACCCCTGCTCCCTCCAATCTACAACAACAACTCCATCACCAGGCTGCACCTAGCGTGCTCGACCCCTGGGAAAGCTCCTCCACCTCTGTTTCTCCTCATCCTCCACTCCACCACCAGGTTGTGCCTAAGAAGCACTCGACCTCTGGTGGAGGACGATCTCTACAGCTGAGCTGAGCGGTAGGCTTGCGCATCCTCTCATCATCCACTCTAGCTATGTTTCCACAACCTACTCCTCCTGATGCGAGCAAGAAGGTTGAGATGAGAAGGAAGGTGGAGAGAGAAGGTTTGTCCCATCTACCATGGTGTCCCTCACTCCTTGTTCAGATCTGCTCCGACGTGGTGTAGAAGACTGTATCTTCACTGAGCTACGACCATCTTCTGCATCATGCTCATGGCAGAATCTTTCCTCTCTCTTGTTCTTTTTGTTTCTCGCATCATGAGTGAGTAGTTCCATTTTGTTGGGGTGCGGGGACTAGCCCAGCTGCCCATGCTTATATGTCATTTTGCTAAACATTCCATGTCATGTATATAACTTTTCATTTCATTGTTAATCGTCGACGTGTGTTTGCGAATTGATCACCTACTTGCATTTATCTTGTTCTTTCCTATGTTGCAAGAACTTCAATATGTATGATTTGAATGTCGATTAATGCGGTTGACTCCTTGACAAGAAATCACATGGGATTCCCTAAAGTCATAAGTGTATGATCTGTGAAGGGACGAGCCATCTAGCCCACGGTGACGCTTCTGTGTGCCTAAACATCCTAACGGAGGGCCACAGCTTTAGTTGGATATCTGTATCCTCGGAACCGTAAGTGCATGACCCAGATGGCGATGAGAAATCAGATGCCTAAGAATATGCTTATGTGAACCTAAACATCCTTCCAGGAGGGTTCACAACAGTTCTATTTGGACAGTTAGATCTTGCCTGGATGTTTGTGATTGGATATGTTTGCATGTGTAGTGGCGGTGAAACCCGGGACCACCCCAGTGATCCCCGTCATTAATCTAGATTCAACTTTAATCCTTTACTTTACTTTTCTTGCACTTAGTTTAGTTGAACTCAAATCAATCTTTGTTTCAAATATTAGCCTTACTTAAACTAGACTAGACTAGCAACAATTCTTAAAAACATTGTCCCTTGGGATTCGATCCTTAACTATACTGTGATAAGACCCCTCCGCTTGTGGGTGGTATTATTGCACATGTTTGGTTAAAACTCAGGGATTTCAACATCAAGTGAATTTGTTAGTGCAATAATAGATCAAGTCAAATTCTGGCACCGTTGTCAGGGACAACAGAATCAGCTAATCAAATCTAGTTCATTTGAGGCTAATCTAGGGTTTTGCTTTTTCTTTTGATACTATTGATCATCTTCTTGAATTTGGTTCTAATCCGTCAATATTACTTCCGAAAAATATGTCTATCCCAAGTGTCATCAAAGACTAGTGCATGCACCGCTCGAACAGTTCCAGACTCACTGCTAGTTTGATCCTGAGATAGACAGAACCTTTCATCGTCAGAACAGAGAGAACCAAGCAAGGATGGCTCAAGAGGAGGAAATAGCCCGAAGGGTTGCTCAAGCCCTTAATGCACAAAGAGATATGCTTATGCAAGAAGCCAGAGCTACAGTTCAAGAAGAAATCCAAGCAGCACAAGCAACAGCGCAAGCAAGAGAACTACATAAGGACCTTAGAGAGTTCTCCATCCCTAAAGTTGTTGACGTTCATCACCTAGTGAAATCTCCTCTCATCAACACTCCAAATTTTGAGATAAGGTCACATCGGATCACCTTGCTTCAAAATATCCCATTCTATGGTAAGCAAAGAGAAGATAGTCAAGAACACCTAATGAGGTTTATCAATTTATGTGCTATGACAAAGCAAAATGGAGTATCCGACGATGCCATCCGACTCCATCTCTTCAAGTATTCTCTTGTTGATAGAGCTATAAGTTGGTACAATTCCTTACAATGTGAACCCATCACCACTTGGGAACAACTTCAAAATGTATTTCTGGAAAAATTCTACCCTCCTTCTCTTACCTATGAAATTAGGGGTTGAATAACAATGTTCACTCAGGCCCCTGGAGAATCCCTTGCTGAATCATGGGAAAGATATAAATAGATTCTATGCAAGTGTCCACACCATGGCATTCCTAAGAATCAACTCATAGAGATCTTTTGTAGGGGTGTGGATGACGACATCAAAAGGTTCTTAGACTCCTCATCCAGAGGAAACTTCATGCGTCAGAGTTATGACAGCGTATGGAAGGTTGTCACCCTTGGAGCTGAAAATCAAGTTAATTAGGGTAGATCTGTAGGTAAAGGAGTGTTGGAAGGCAGCTATGGCTGAAGCTATTCCTGAATACAAGTCTATCGTTGAATCCCTCAAGCTCTTAGTTGCCAAGTAAGACCATCTCGAATTGTCTCTTACTGCCTATGAAAGAAGACGCTCATCCCCTCAACAACAGGAACAAATTAAGTCATCTTCACTGTTCTGTGAAGCATGTAAATGAACTAATCACTCTACTTTGTCCTACAATGTTCTCTATGATGTTGTCCTAAGCAAAGTCAACAAACAAAGAGATAATGACCAGATGGAAAGTCTGAATGCTATCAACACTATCCCTGGTCAAGGACACTACAATCCAAGTCAGAACAAGAACCATCCCGGTTTTCAATATGGAGATCCTTCAGGAGCGGTAAAATCACATCAACTTGGTTCATATAACCAACAACAAAATTTCGGAAATCAAGGAAACTTTAGAGGTAACTTCCAGAATAGAAACTACAACAATTACCAAAACAACCAGTAGTTCCAAGATCCAAACCAAGTTCCTTACCAAAATCATCAACAAGGACATCAGGACGGTCCCATCTCTCTTCATGACAAGCTGTCGGCCATTGAGAAGATGTTGCAATCACAACAGACGATGATAGTAAACTAGCAAACCCATCAAAAGGCTATTGAATCTCAACTAGCTCAACTTGCAGCTAGCCTCAAGCCACCTATTGGAGCTTTGGCTGGCCAACCAGAAGACAATCTGAGGCACGTAGAACAACTTAAAGCTGTAACAACTCGTTCAAGTTTTGTCTTACTAGAACCCACAACTCTTGTCACTATAACAATTGTCCAAAGTGGTGAGTATAGCGTAGTGGTGACTCATAACAATATGACCGACAAGGCAAGTTCTGAGGAACCTATTGTTGTTGATGCAGAAGACTCATCTGAGCCAGTTGTTCCAGTGTACAAACCTCGTGTGTCATTTCTGAATCAACTGAATTTTACCCAGCTCGATACTAGGTTCAACAAGTTCAAGGAAGTTATGAGGAAGTTGTATGTCAATATCCCACTCCTAGATTCCATGGATGAGATGCCCCAATGGTCAAAGTTCTTCAAACTCCTACTAAGTCTGAAGTACAAAACTGAAGAGCATCAGACAGTGAAACTGGCAGAGACATCATCTTATTTAGTGATGAATAAGATGCCTCGCAAATATAAGGATCCAACAACTTTCGGAATTACCTGCTTAATAAGCGATTCAATCAACCGACCAGGTCTAGCTGATCTTGGAGCTAGTATTTCTATTATTCCTCTTAGCCTATGCAACAAGCTGGGCCTCACCAACTTATTACCCACTAGAATGTCCATCAAACTTGCTGACTCCTCAATGATCAAGCCAGTTGGCATCATAAAGGACATCCCCGTAAGGCTTGGGGATCTATATGCCCCGTGTGATTTCGTAGTTATGGACATCAAGGAGAATCCACACTACCCCCTCCTTTTTGGAAGACCTTTCCTCTCAACCGCTAGAACTCTGATTGATGTTGAAGCTGGAGTCTTGAACCTAAGGGTGGGAAATCAATCTTTTGATTTCCATGCATCCAAAAGCGCTAAGGAGCACACTGAAGAAGAAGAAGTGTATTTTGTTATATGTGTTAATCAATTCACTCAAATGCAGCAGCAATTCCTTACCTCAAAATCCGATATTCCCTCATAAAAAGACCATGATGAAAAGGAGACTGAGAGTGAACCAGTCTGTGTAGAGATAAAAGAAATGTCGTCAACTATGGAGGATACACATCTCAACCCTGTTGTTACACACGCTGAACCTTCTTCAAGTGTCCATGAGCCTCCTCATCTAGAAACAACTATCCTCTAGAATGCATCAGTAGCCCAATAGACAGAGACTACTGATTTCATCTTCCCTCTGCAACAAAATTTGGACAGTAGTTTCTACAAAGAACATCTCCCAGATCCATATCTAATAGACATCAATGACCAACATTGCTACGAATAGACCTGTCAAACTGGGTCAAAATCCGCGGGTGTCCATGGGTCGACCCGTTTAAGTTGGGTTTGGGTCTTAAAATTTATCACCCGCTAGAAAACACCCAGACCCATACCCACCCGTTTAACTAGCGGGTTTCATGGGCAATCCGCGGGCACCCGCGGGTGACCCGCTTTATTACACTGATTTTATTAATAAAAATAATTATATAAGATTTAGTTATCAATAAAAAAATATACACATGTTGCATATATGAAACTTGTCGCTTGCGTGCATTTGCGTCCAAGCCACTACCACTTGGTAGTAATAGGTAATATATGTATATTTTTTTGAAGTCTAGTAATAGGTAATATTAAATATGTCTTGTACTCTTATCTCAAATTATAAACCACAACCAAGTTAACAAAACACATAGATTGGTTTATAATATTTTTTACTCATTAAATAGTTTGTAAAATTTATTCTTTTGTATTATTTTGTGAGAATGGGAGGCATACAGAAGGTTGTGTCATCGTCATACTACAAATTAAAAGGGTGTGAAGTTGTTGGTTGTATCATCTTCATATTGAAAATTAAAAAGGGTGTCGAGTTATTGGTTGTCATCTTCATACTGCATAATAAAAGAATGTGGAGTTGCTGTTTGGAACATGCCAAAGTTTTAGTCTTTTTTCAGTTCTCCGATTTATACCCCATCTCATTTGGATGCCTCCTTCATAATATACGTTGTTCAATTAATGTTTAGTTGTTTGGTATAGGTGGTCCTCGCTATTTAAAAGATGTATGCTTTTGAGTTAAGCTTCTAAAATCTGTATTATATTTGCTGTTCTAGCATCTATACAATATTGGTAATTAATTCAGCCAGTCGGAGGTTTTTCTTTGCTAGCATGTAGCATCTCTTCCCATGGATGCATTGTTGTTTGATGCTCTTCTTATAGAAAATTTTTGGACAAATGAAAAAGGTTTACATGTCAATGTGATTGTTTTGTGCCATATCTTAGGTAAACAAACATTAGCATGGTATTTTTTTTAATTTTATATGGGCACCCACGGGCAACCCGCAACCCGCTGGGTCGGGTTTGAATTTATCTTTCTTCCACCCGTTTAGAACTGGGTCTTTTTGACCCGCACCCGCGAAACCCAAACCCGCAACGACCCAACCCACCCACCCGTTTGACAGGTCTAGCTACGAAGAAGGGATAGTGCATCAACAAATAAACTTTTCTTCCGAGCCTCAACAACACTACTTTATCAATGAAGCCATTCAGACTCCCTTCAAATATTCTCCGCCTCGCATTGAGCGACAAAACTCAAGTTGTTTCCCTATGTGTTCCGACACTGCCCGCTCTGTATGGGGAAGAATACGAGAGGCCAGAATCAAAGCAAGGATAAATGAATGGCTGAGAAAGAAACCACCAAGAGAATATGTCAATCCAACTCAAGCTCCACTCATAGCCCTACCATGGTGATAGTATCCACGTCGAGCCATCGACGTAAAACAAAGACGCTTTTCGAGAGGCAACCCGATCAATAATTTCATTTTTACTTTTAGTTTTGAATTAGAAAATTTCCTTAATTTTATTTTTACTTTTTAGAAAATTTTGCACTAAATAGATATTGCATCACATGATGCCATCTTAAGTTATGGTTAGTCTTCATAGTTGAGATTTTCAGATGGAGGACGCACGCTGATTGGAACGCAACCACATCTGGTGGGCCAACTGGCATGAATTTTCCCCTCCATCTCAGATTTAGAGTTTGCTCAGGATGAGCAAATTTCTAAGTTCGGGGTGGAGGTGGGTGGTACGTACTTCACTTTCCATCCACACCCATCTATTTTAGACTTAAGATTTCATCGTTGCATTTTTTTATCAAAATTTTCAATTTTTTTTTAAAGTTTTCAAAGATATTGTATAGAAACTTGATGAAGTTTTGATGCTTTTGTTTCAATAAAAGCCATTACCTAGCTGGATAGTTTCTCCTTCTATGCATTTTGAATCATTACACCCTCCTTACTCGAAGTAAATCCTCAAGAGGATCACTTTTTGAAACTAGCCTATTGGTTGAAATCATCTTGTGAAGCTTATGAATCCTAACATCATGATCCTTCTACAAAAATGGCAAGTGTTTGTTGAACTGATAGGGATCAAACACATCGTGCTTCCAAACTGACTAGTGGAACAATAGCATGGAGTCTCCACCAAATCCTCATCAAGTCATTATTTGAGCAGAGTACGATAAAGAGAACAACCTGGTGCACTGAATTGTAAATCAAGTAGCATTCTGATTTGAACTCTCTTCTACACTTCTTCTATCATCTTCGTACCCCTCCATCCATAAAAAAAAGAAACAAAAAATAGCCAAAATAGTGCCAAGCCCTAAGTTCGGGGTGGCACACCATCTCTCTGTATATCCTCTTCTTCCATACCCCTCACTATTTAATAGGGGTGTACCACCAAGAAAAGATGCCAATGCGCACACAAAAAAATTGCAATCTCGAGTCGAATAGAGGAGAGATTCGCACACACAAAAATGCAATCAATGCAATTACAACCATATAATAAATCTCGAGTCAAATAGAGGAGAGATAATCAACTTAATTCCATACCACCCTTCACTCCTTTTTCCACCTAAAGGCACAATGAATGCCTCCCCTACCCTGAAAAACACCATTGTCAGATCAGGTGCACACTTGTTGTTCAACGGGTATCTCTGGACTCTTACGAAACTCTTACAAATGCTTGTTGTTGGAAAAAGTGAGGAGGAAGTGATGTTGGAAAACAAACTCAGGAACGAAGATATGGTAAGATGTGTCCAGTGATCTCAGGAAGTTGAGATGCTTAGTCATATTATGTAGAAAGGAAACAATCGTGATGTGAAGATGAGGCAATCACACGAGTTGAAAGTATTCATTTGGCGACTATTTTAGATTTTGTGTTACTCGAGGATGAGCAATGTTTAAGTTCGGGGTGTTTTGATGAATCCATATTTGTCATGATATTCAGTCACCATCTTGGGCCTAGTTTGACTCAATACATTCGATTTCATCTCCTAAATCTTACAATATGAAATTTTGCTTAATTGGTTGAATTATCAAGCTTATTAACTAAGGTCTGTATTGATTTCATGCAGGTCACGATGATGTTGAATCGTCATGACATCCACCTTCAACAATGATCACCACCTTGTTGTGCTTCACCTTCCATCAATGGTCATCACCATCCCATGCTTCACTTTCCACCTTCATCTTCATCAACATCCTCCTTCTACCTTCACGACCCTCACCTCCACTCTCATCCATACGATCACAAATCAACACTTCCTCACAGTTTGATCATTCGGTTTGCCCTAGAGGTCTTGGCCTCTCAGTTTTCTCTCCAATAAGTTTGCTATCTCCAAGCGGTTTGCCCGATTTGCTCTTACGACCTATCCATTTAGTTTCCACCACTTAATCTGCCCTCTTGGTTTTGTCTTCCATTCGGTCTCAACCTCCCCTCCTCCTCATAGTTTCCAGAACGAGTGAACTCCTCATAGTCTCAAGACCGTGAGAGGTGTCACAGACCCAAGATCGCGAGGACTACCACCTCCATCGACCAGACTGTGCGACACGGCTCCTCCTCTACCGAGACCTGCAACAGACCTCGACTCTCCCACAACGCTATCTTCTTCCTGCTGCTTCCAACCCCAATGCAGCAGCAACTCCCTGGGCCTGCAACCCTAACCTCACACCACCACGACTTGCAACAAATCAACGCAACCACACCACCGCAACCGCCCTTCCTCCTCTCCATTTACCACTGACGACAACTCCTTCTCCGTCCATGACCCGACCTCCGTAGACACTATCGGCCTCCTCGCGACCGATACCAGCAAACAGTCTTGAGACCGTATGGGCTGTGAATGGTCTCGAGACCGTGTAAGCCCTAGCGGTCTTCAAGACTGCGAGAGGCACGAGACCGCACGATAGCAAGACCGCATGGACCGCCGCTCTTCCAAACTGCATGAAAGCAACCGGTTGCCCTGAGACCGTGAGGATGATCGCCTACTGAAGACCGGTTGAGGCAACAAACGCAAGACCGAGTAGCCAAATCGTGAAAGGCCTCCACACTACAAAATCGATGGATCCCAAAACTGTGAAAATTGCAACAAGGTCCAAACCGTGTAAGACCCCATCCAAGCCTATAAATAGAACCACAAGGGTCCTCATTTGAGCATTGGATCCGGGACTCCGCCAGGCTGCTCCTTTGCGAGCTCGACCCCTTCTCCCTCCGATCTACAACAACAACTCCATCACCAAGTTGCACCTAGTGTGCTCGACCCCTGGGAAAGCTCCTCCACCTATGTTTCTCCTCATCCTCCACTCCACCAGGGGTCGCCACCAGAGTGTGCCTAAGAAGCACTCGACATCTGGTGGAGGACGATCTCCATAGCCGAGCTGAGCAGTAGGCTTGTGCATCCGCCCGTCATCCACTCCACCTACGTATCCACAACTTGCTCCTCCTGTTGCGAGCAGGGAGATTGAGACGAGAAGGAAGGTGGAGAGAGAAGGTATGCCCTATCTGCCGTGGTGTCCCTCGCTCCTCATTCAGATCTGCTCCAACATGGCGTAGAACACCGTATCTTCACCGAGTTGCGGCCATCTTCTACATCATGCTCATGGCAGAATCTTCCCTCTCTCTTGTTCTTTTTGTTCCTCGCATCATGAGCAAGTTGTTCCATTTTGCTGGGGTGCGGGGACTAGCCCCGCTGCCCATTCTTATATGTCCTTTTGTTAAACATTCCAAGGCATGTATATAACTTTTCATTTTGTTGTTAATCGTCGATGTGTGTTTGTGGATTGATCACCTGCTTGCATTTATCTTATTCTTTCCTATGTTGTGAGAACTTCAATATGTAGGATTTGAATGTCGATTAATGTGGTTGACTCCCTGACGAGAAATTAGATGGGATTCCCTGAAGTCGTAAATGTATGATCTGTGAGGGGACGAGCCGTCTAGCCCACGTTGATGCTTCTGTGTGCCTAAACATCCTAACGGAGGGCCACAGCTTCAGTTGGATATCTGTATCCTTAGAACCGTAAGTGTATGACCCAAATGGTGATGAGAAATATGATGCCTAAGGTGACGCTTACGCGAACCTAAACATCCTTTCGGGAGGGTTCACAACAGTTCTATTTGGATAGTTAGATCTTGACTGGATGTTTGTGATTGGATATGTTTGCATGTGTAGTGGTTGTGAAACCCGGGACCACCCCAATGATCCCCATCATAAATCTAGATTCAACTTTAATCCTTTACTTTACTTTTCTTGCACTTAGTTTAGTTGAACTCAAATCAACCTTTGTTCTAAATATTAGCCTTACTTGAACTAGACTAGACTAGCGACGATTCTTAAACATGTTGTCCCTTGGGATTCGATCCTTAACTATACTGCGATAAGACCCATCCGCTTGCGGGTGGTATTATTGCACAAGTTTTGGTTAAAACTTAGGGATTTCAACCCCGAGTGAATTTGTTAGTGCGATAATAGACCACGTCAGGACACACATGTGTATTTTTCAAAATTTATTTAAACCCTAACCAAGTCGATCACAATACCAAACAGGTCACCCACAAGTGCATGGGGTACTATCATAGCATAGGTGAAGGGCTAGTGTAGGGGTCGATCCTCAGGGACAAAGGGGGCACTAGAGCTAGGTTAGTGTTGACTATGTTCCTATTACAGAGATTAGGGTTGAAGGGTTTTAAAAGGGTTGATTGTTTGTTAAACTAGATGAAAAGGGAAGAAAAAGTAGATATGAAATCTACATTATCACAACCCTAAATTATCCTAAACAAGTAAGTCTAATGAACTAAATTAAGCAACTAACAGAGCAGGAGCAAAGGTTAACTACACTACACTAGTAGAGCAATTAGCACTAAGAACTAGATTAACCGTAAGAGAGAGAGAGAGAAAAAAAACCTAAGTTAACCCTAAAGAACAAGATTAAGCAATTAACTAGATTGCGCAAAAATAACTAAACTAGATTAGCATGAACAAGCTAAGAAAGCAAAATGAATTTTAAGCAATGAGATTAGGTAGGTGGGCCATTTGGGGGATGTGGTTTGATATTAGTTGGGGGATGACAACATAACAAGCAATTATCACAATTCTATCTAGATTACCAAACCAAACAACAAGGCAAGTGCTAGTAGAATGTACCCTATACTACTAGTTGGAGAACTAGGGTTAGGTGTAATTCTAGTAGGACTTGTCAAGTCTAGGTCTCTAGGGTAAGTGGTATTAGGTCAATTGAGAGCCAAGGGTAGAAATAAGAGTAGAGATGAGGGTTTTTCACCTCATGCCACTAGCCATCCAGCCTTCAGAAAGCTCTAGGTAATTGCACGAATCACACTTACACTAGCTACTTAGATCTTACACTCACTTGTAGAAGGAGGGATGTGTATATAGGAACAAAGGGGTCTAGCTAGGGATCCACTAATTGGACCTAGGAGCCATTCCTAAGATTGGTCACATACACTCCAATTCCTCCTAGAAGCTAAGTGTCATCCAACATCATAAAGCAAGCAATCCATTATAGGCACACACCACATGCAATAAAATAGGAAATGAGATATAAGCAAGAAGCAATCATCTTGGATAGAAATTATGTTCATTACGAGCTATTTTCCTCCAACATGGTATCAAAGTCACATTTTAACCCCAAACAACCCACCACTAGGGACTTAGCTAGACATGATCAAGGAAATAGCAAAAGAAAGGGGAAGAAGGGGGTAGAACTCCATGAAGCTTGAAGTAGAAGCCTCCTTCTTCACCTCCTAGCAGCTTGGGGACATCCTTTCTCCTCCAATGGTGCAGATGGGCATGAGAATATGGGGAATTATGGAGAAAACGTAGAAAACTAGGTTTCCAAGGTGGAAGTGAGGTGGAAATGGTGGATGGAGAGCACAAATGCAAGGTGGAGTGCAATGCATGCTCAAGGGGTGAGTAGGGTAGAGTAGCAGTAGCTAGGGGGTCTAACCTTTATACCCCAACCGCCACCTATGTATATATAGGTGGTGGGGAAGCACTAGGGTAAGTGGGGGTAGTTTAGGAAAAATAGTGTGAAAAATAGGTAGGGTAGGTTGGTTACCATGGCCGTGTTAGTGTACCACGTCCGTGGTGGGGGTAGGGGGAAACGGTCATGGGGGAGTGGCTACAGTCAAGGTGTGAAATGAGGGTGAAAATTCTAAGTATAAGTGGTGGTCATGGCTGTGGCAGGATGCCACTGTCATGTTGGGTAAATGGCACCACAGCCGTGATGCTGTACCACGACCGTTTTGGAGGAGGAAGTATTGATTGTGGGGGGGGGGGGTAGCACAGGCATTTTCTCTTCTTCTGGCCACAACCATGGTGAGTGGGCATGACCGTGGTGTCTTCAATGGACCACGACCATGTCGATGGCCATGACCGTAGTGAGTTTGGTGCAGCAACCTGACATCTTTGTTGATTCTACTCAATAATTGACTCAACCTGTGGCCATGGGGCCACGGTCGTGTTATGATCTCCAATGGTTGAATGAAATTCAATTCACATCATCCATAGACTTCTTTGCTTGATGACAAATCTTGGCCATTAGGGGTAGGTTGAGGGAGCTTTGGGGCCTTCTTTGGACCCCTCAATGAGTGGAGGAATCCTATAACTTCTTCCTTCTCTCTCATCCATCCAAAGCATGGTCCAAGTACCTGAAATTAGTGCAAAGAGCATCCATGAGTGCATTTGATAGTAATACTCATATTGAGGGATTTAACTTGAATTCTACTGTGTTTAGATGTGAATAAAGTACAAAATGGCACAAGATGGAGCCCTAAAATAAGGTTGCATCAATTACCATAACCAAGGAACTAATCATTTTTGTGCTTCTCAAGTACTTAAGGATGCTCTTTATAGTAATCTAGTGACTCTCACTAGAATCTGACATATATATCCTCTCATCATGTCAAATACATATGAGATTGCTAGATAGGTATATATATATATATATATATATATATATATATATATATATATATATATATATATCCTATCATCATGTCCAATACATACGAGATGATTGGATATCCTCTCGTCATGTCTATTACATATGAGATAACAAGATACATTACATTACATTAAATATAGATCCAATTGTGAATACATATGGCATCTACTCATGTGTTCCTATTCTTCACAAGAACTGACACACTAGGCTCCTGAGAGACTAACTCCATGGAACATGGACACGTTTTCTCTCATTGAGTCTTGCATGTTGAACTCTTTCAGCATCCTTTCAATGTATATTCTCTTACTCAGGTCAAGAAGCTTTCCATATATATCTCTATAGATCTCAATTCCTATCACACAGGATTCTTCACCCAATCCCTTCATACAAAAGGTACTTTCCTCGCCAGGTTTTAACATATGCATGATAATGACATTATTCCCCATCAGTATGTGGAATAAATATGATTGCACAATTTTTTTTTGTAATCATAGATTTCATCTTCATTCTTATTCAAGTCAAACCCTTTGAGTGTCTTTTCAAATAGAATATTTCAGCTCTAAGATGCTTGTTTCAATCCAAAGATTTGACTTTTGTAGCTTATTGACTTTATTTGCATTAATGGATTTATAAAACCTTTAGGTTATGTCAAGTACACATCCTCTTATTTATTCTAGTTAAGGAATGCGATTTTAACATCCATATGCCAAATCTCATAGTCATACTAAGCTCCAATAGCAAGCATGATCCTGATAGACTTAATCATGGTAACTTGTGGAAGACTTCATCATGTTCAACACCTTGAACTTGTTTGAAACTCCTTATAACCAATCTACCCCTCCGTGTTGGTCTCCTTTCAAATATCCAAATGCACCCTATGGGTTTTACCCCTTCAGGTGGATCCATCAAGGTTATACCGTCGTATATGACCAACTTTGTTACACCCACATCCCACGATTACCACTAATCATGAGATTCGGGCATGAGTTTAAGGATTATACTTAATACAAAGTTCACTCCCATCTTTTTTAATATCTTTGTTTTCTCGCATTGAACCACATAAAATAACTTTACAAGGGACTCTAAACATTGATTTCTCTAATCTAATTTCAACGGTAAAAATGCATGTATGAACATTCATTATGTTTCTCGTATTTTTAAGCCCATATGACTTGTTGATTCACATATATTGCTAAAAGAGGAATAATGTTATACATCATCATTTACAACTCTCTCTTATTTCTTTACAAGGACCTAGAGTGACAAGGACCGATTGAACTTAACTATACTCAGACTTAACTCTTGTGGCAGATCTACTCTGATGCAATGATATCTTCAATTCATGAGTTATCCCTAAAAATTTTGAGTAGAGGGGTGAGCCTACTCGCTCAGTGAATGAGTACTTCAAAGAAACAATCTAAAGCACTGATATAGTTTCAAATATACTTTTGAGCAATTGATATCAATTATGACAACAATAAGCTTAAAAGAGACTAATCATTCCCAAACATAAATATTTCAAGATACTCTAGATATCTACAAGAGTGTATCAATATATGGACATGCTTGATTGATCATAAAGAGAACTAATAATGCAGAAACATACAAAGAATAATTGAATAAATTCACACACTTGTTTAATCTCTCATTCATCTTATTATCATATTTTATCTTGTGCCCTGATCATATGCAATGTACTCTATATATGAAGACTCGTAGCGAACTACGATCTCACCATACAAGACTTAGCTGACACACTCGGGAATGCTAAGTCTGACAACGTCACTGGTATGCAATAGGAAAATGGCTCTCTGGCCTCAACACACCTATTATGCCGTAAAAACTGGATTCTTCCTCTAACCTGAGCACACAGGCGGAGAGTCAAGCCACCTATTGACTTTTCTATACTCTAGTGCCACCAGAATCTCTAGTTGATGTTGGACACTACATACTGTATTTTTAAGGAGACTTCCACTAGAGCTTCGTCCCCCGTACCACTTGTTAGTACGTTCCAACCCCCATATACTGGACACTGCCAGGGTTAGGTCATTTCTTCCCTACAGTGCATACCTCTCATAGGGAATGTACAGTCTTCAGGGGATCTAAATGTCTAATTCACTCTAATATAGTTTAATAAGCACAAAGCTAATTTTTTTCTTCTCTTACATAACTAACCTGCTATGAAGTGAAGATTCAAACACTTATGGGGGGCCTCGGAGTGACACCTTAATAGGCAACATCGAACACTGCCTTTTTAAGTATCCACCAGTCAGAAAAAGTAGTGAAGTATCCATAATTTCGGTTCCTTGAGTTACTTCGCTGAAATGATTAACCAAGCGTCATAGTACCTCAGATTAAACTCAAATACATGTGATATTAAGTGCTAAGATTTGGCACAAAGGAAAGAGAATAAATATTCATGAAGCAACAATTCATAATTCCATTCAAGTTGTGTTTGTTTTTGGTAATGATTTGATCTCAAAATAATCTATGAAATCAGTTGTCTTCCTAATTTTTGCATGAACACTTAGCTCCTATGTTCGGTTGAGGTAGTGCACAAAAAGTGTCTTGCACAAGGTTAATTGCCACATGATAATGTGACACATTTTTTCCCCAGAGAGCCTCGTCGTAAATTCCTTATCTGACAATCTGTAGTTCCTACTTTGTATTTTCTACAAATATAATTAGTTTATCATGTGGCGAAACAAAGAACGCAGATGGTTTCCATACTTTCAAATACCAACTTGCCATGATCTTTAGGGCATCGTCAAGTGGGTACCAGTTCAGAGCAGTTTCGAGTATCATTAGCATGGAGACAAAGAAAAATGAGATTAAAAAGTAGGGAGGGTGGTTGGATCCTCTTGACCGAAGTCAGACAAGCTGTTTCAACACCGACTTTATAAAGTTTTGCTAATTATATTTAGTGAATGGTACTAAATTTGTAACATTTTGAGATACACATGTATTGTATTTTATTTCTTCAGGTGAATATTTTGTAGAATTTATAATATATTGACTTATTTGAAATATGATCGTAATTAGAAATGTACTGGTCGTTGCTACAACTAAGAAGAGATCAACAAGATTAGACATGAGTTGGCAATGTGTATTTTTCAGCATACGACGAACTGTTTCACACGAGCATGTGACATTTGTTCTTCAGCATATGACGAATGTCTGAATCTTTTATACTTTTTTTTTGTTTGAATGTAGCATGTGTACTCACTAGTTTATTTAGCAACACGATACTTGTTTGTATGACTTGATCCTTATATGTATGGTTATACATGAAATTCACTGTAAACTTTTCTCAAGGTTTGACCCAAATTGTGTTCAAAACTCTATAATTTTTTTAATCTAATAGATTCGTCAATCAGATTGGTTCTACAATAGTGGTCATATTGGAAAATATTATACAAACAAATACAACAGTTATGACATGTTGTAATAGGAGTGGTATTACAATACACAACACTTGTTGTATAAATAATCTACTACAATTGATGTGTTTGATGAATTACAACATGCACCAACTGTTGTCAAACTTACATACCACAACATGTGCAATAATTGTTGTATAAATTACTTCTATTACAAAGTATGTGTTCACTGAACTACATCACCAACTGTATAACACACATATATTACAACATGCACAACACATATTCTATTAAGCACCCCTAATATAATAGGTGTCTTTAATAAATTAAAACGTGCAACACCTGTTGTGTAAGGGCATATATTATAACAAATGCAATACATGTTATATAAAGAACCCGTATTATGACGGGTGCGTTTAATAAAAACAACACATAACACATGTTGTATAAAGTACACAAATTAAATAAGTGTAGCTCCTGTTATATAAAGCACCACCATAACATTACGATTTAATAATTGAGGCTTGTTGTACAAAGAAAAAAAAAGGTTATAATATGCGTTTTCGTAGTAGTTAAAGCCAGAAATGACAGAATATTTGCACCGACATTAGTAGTCTAGTAACAATGAATTGGACCCTGACGATGACGTTGCACAAACCAAGAAACAAGAGTTGGCCTATAGACAAGGATATAGATTATTCGAAAATGGCATCTACCTGGCATATCAAGAAGAAAAAACCCACTCCAATCAGTTAGACCACTCGAATTTATCATTAGATCATTAACCCACACTAATAGTTTATCTGACTCGCCTGCACAAGATCAGTTTAGCCTGTTTAGGTTAGGTAAACCACGACGCGGACCACCATTGCCATGCCCGAAAATTACCCAACCATTACAACTTACAAGCGAGCTAATAAATCCTGGACCGGCCCCAGTGACGCCAAGCCCAATTAGGATGAGGGCGGTCCAGACCAGCGGCTCCGTAAATCAAGATCCACAGTGGTGGCGCGCTCGTTTACTGAGGTTCCCGCGTTCGAAAACAAAGCTCTGCTCAGGCTAGGGTCTCCGCCGGAACAGTTTTGCCACTGCGCATCAATTTTTATAATTTATATACTTCACTCCCTCCGTCACTTTTTTTTTCCACCGCTCTTCTCACTTCTCTGTCCATCGGTGGTCCGCCCCCACTCCGCGCTGCACCGTACTTCAGTCAATTTTTGTTCGGTCCGTCGCAGGAAGCATCCAGCATCAACCCCCAAATCAGCGCCGCCCTCGCGCCCCATTCTCTCATTCCGTCTTGGGCTTCCAAACTCGAAACTGCAGTAGGGTTTCTTTAGCCGACGGCTCCTTCTGGTGCCGTGCCGTTACTCTCTCACCATGGGGACCTCGCCGGAGCAGGTTGCGCGCGAGGTCGGGACCCAGCTCTGTCGGGGCCGGCTAAACAAGGAAGGCCTAGTCAAGCTCCTCAAGGTAAAAGCAACCCACTCCCACCACGAGTTAAACTCCCGCATTTGGTTTCTTGTTCCTGGGAAGTACATTGTCGGTTAGGTAGAACAGTTAGTATTATCTGTGAGTCCAAGCCTCGGTCTGCCCCCTGTGTCTGTGGGCGCGCGTGTGATAAGCACCCATCCCGTCTGTACCCTTCATAACCACCGACATTCTCAAGTTGATTCTTGTATACCATAATTAGGCGGCATGTCAGCTGATTGGTGGCATGTTGCTGCTCTTACCTATCGTCACATCACGGCCTCATGGATTTTAGAAGCAACATTTGTGTTGGTGTGCTCCTATATTGTTCTGATAAACAAACACCCCAGGGGTGAACTCTTTTCGGATAATGGCTCTGGATTAACCTATGTACCAAGATCAGTTGTTGCTTACTCTTGGTTATGATCCAATGTATCAGATCAATTCTTACCTCCATGTCTTCCTCAACATCTTGTAATGTTTTGGACTGCAACTATCCCCTGGTTTTCATCTATGAAACACTAATGGGAGTGGTTCCCCTAGATGCATGTTCAATCCAACGACCATCTGAAACATATATACGGAGGCATCCTTAGAGAAAGACGAATTCTGTGCACCATATAAGAGTTACGAGTCCTTGGTTGAGAACAACTCCATAGTTCTCTCTTGGATCCTCAATAATGTCGGGCATTCTTTTGTCCGTAACTTTCATCCTTTTCACCATCACCAGTGGCGGAGCCAGAAAATGTGGATACGGAGGGCACGGATAGTATAGAAAGGTTTCAAAGCAATTGAGGTAGGGCACAATACCATAACTTTCTCTGGTTTACAGCAGAATTTGAACAAAATAAGTACAGATCTAAGATAATGGGTGGGGCACGTGCCCACCCAACTCAATACATGGCTACGCCACTGACCATCACTAAAGAGGCTTGGGTTCTCCTCGATTTACTCTCGTAAGAAAAATGCTTCCAGAATCTTCAAACTCCATTAGAAGACCAATGCTCCCCAATTGTCAGCCTCCCTCCACCTTTTCCATGAATTATGAAAAATTTAGCATTATGGCCAGATACGAAATCCCACATCACTTGACATAAATCTGACTGTTCTTCAGAAATAGTGTGAATAAGATAGAACTTCTCCTATCATTATCCTTCTTTCTTGCTAGGATGTTATTCATATACAAAATTTTGAATCTCTATAACTGCCTCAACTACATGATTTGTATAATTGTTTTTGTAGAGTTATGCCTATCACTTCTTCTCTTGTGGCAACTGATGCTGTTTCTTATCATTCATTGTCTATATACTAGTATATACTGGTCACAAATGTGATCTCGCTATGAGCGGATGATGACTACCGCTTTTGCTTCTTATCACCGCTGCTCCTATTGAGACCACAAATAATTGTAACGAGCATAAAAGCTTGGAGAAGGATGGGAAGATTAATTGGGAAAATCAAGTGACTACTAGTGACTCTAATGTTGCTAGGATTGCTTCAACAATTGACATGGTAGTCCCAACATGGCTGATTATGTTTGTCTCTTCCAATACCGGTCATATCTAGTCGCCTCAACCTGTGGACCACAAATAAATATTGCTCAATAGTCATGTTATCCTTATTGTCTATAATTTTCTTCTCCAATTCAATTTGAAATTGAAACTGTAGAGCAATTGAGGTCTTTAGGGGATTTTTTAGATGCTGCTGGTGTCATGAGTCAGAATGCAGTCATACTCGTGTAGTGTAGTACATCACTACTTCTGTGGTTCCATTTGGAAGGATAATTGGAACAATGTGAGACTCACTTGAGGCAAAACAAAACACCGAATTGGGTAGAACAATATTAGGAGATAGAGGTAACATTTGTTGAGGACTCAACCAAGAAATACATCATAAAGGAAGGCATATCAACATTGACATACACAAATATTTACATTAAGATCAAAACACTTGTAGTGAGTGAAATAATAACCAAGAAAGCAACAACGGATGGTCGAGGGGAGAGTGTTATGGAGACTAGGTTGGTGTAGGGATGGCAATGGTGTGGTTTTTCCGTCAATCGCCCCATACCAAACAACACCGCTAAAAAATGAATCATGCGGTGTCCACCCCACTCCCCCACGGTTTTTCCCCCAGTGGTTGGGTGACCATGGGAATCTATCCACTCACTATTGCGAGATATAGTGCATGCACGACAACAAACTATTCCTCTGATGCACTCACGACTACTCGGCCCTTCTGCAACCACTGCCTTCGTTAGCCATCCCAATCGATTATTCCTCTAATATACTTATTTCCTCTGCCACAACTACATCCATCCTGTCTGCAAGATGTCCGCCAACTTGACTGCGTAGCTGCAACCGTCGTGCCTTTGATCGATGCCATTACCACTGCCTTTGTTTCCTCTGCTAGATGCATGCCGCCTCCACCGCATAGCCGCCGCCTTGCACTCATCGTTGCTGCCACCGCCTCTGTCCCTAATCTTTGGAATGTCTCGCTCCCATCATCGTCACAACCACCGACGTCTTCTTCCTGCTAGTCGAATGCGTTACAGGCACATGGCCGCCATCACATGTCCTTATCTGTTGCATACCAACTGCGCTCTGTGCTGCACACATCGTCGATACCAGGAAGGCAGTGTGGAGCATCACTTCCCTTGATCTTTGGTTACGACCCTCCTCCTGACCGCCTTCCTCTCCCTCAATTACTACAGGCTCCAACACCTCCTTGCAACACCCATGAGACTCCCAACAACATGAGTGTTAGTAAGCTGATTACGTCGCAGGCAGTAGCAGCCCAACGCGATGCAGTCGGCGATCACTAGCCTCGTACAGGAAGGGACAGAGGCACACAAGCACCTAGGCGCGTTGTTGTCGTCATCATCGCCGGCTAGCTCACGTCAGTGGTTGGTAAATGCAACTCCCACAAGGTTGGTCGTGTGTGAGAATCAGGCTCCTCCTCGCATCCTCGTCTTCATCGGAGCTCGTATCGGGGACTCCCCGAACCGCGTCACCACTCACCCTCAGCACCGACCTCACATACTTCCTACTTATTGTAACCAAGTAGTGGCAAAATTGGTGCGGATTGGATGCCAACTCAAACTATACCAGAAAAAAGTGTCCTCGAAACCATCACCCGAATGTGGCATGGTTATACCAAACTAATGGGTGGAATGGTGTGGTTCAGTTTCGAGGATGGGTATTTGGTTTTTATGCCAAGCCTAGGTTGGTGTCTATGTACAAAGCTCGAATAACCAATAATTATGAGCAATAATGAGAAGATAACTATATGAAGATAAAGGTGGTATGGAATGTCAATCTGTAAGATGAATGGTGGCGTACCATTGATAAGGTAGTTGACGAAGACAATAACATTGAGCAAGTAGTGCCAACTTACTCACATTTCAAGCATTAGGGCTTAGGCAACCTCTGGCAAATGGTGATTTTATGTTCAGTAACTCCATCGTGTTGAGGGTTGTAGACACAAGAGGTTTGATGTATAAACCCTTGAGAGTGCTCTAAAGCATTATTGTTGCAAATTACTTGGGAGTTGCTAAAAATTGATTTTGATTTCTTGCAAAAAGTTTGTAAAGATATTCGATGCTCTTTCAACAAGTATATCCAAGTGGCACATGACCAGACATCAACAAACATAGCAAAATATCACAACTTGGTGTGAGTAGATGTACGACACAATTCTTAGATGTCCGAGTAAACAAGATCAATCATACTCAAACTCTCAGCAATACTATGCTTACTGACACATGTAACAATGGTGATTTCCTAGTTAACATGATTGGCAAATGGCAGCAAAAAGGTTCTTAAACTAAACTCGGAAATACATATATCTGTTTTCCCCAAGCATCGAGTGTGGAAATGCTACACTATAAGTCAGTGTAGTTTTGCTGATAGAAATGAAATTTGAATGCCACATAAACAAACAAAATGTATCATAGGCTTGTAGGAGTGTTGTATACATTCTCTACACAGACCACCACAAAAGCAGAATCATCGTCCAATCGAACAATCATGTAAGCAACAACACCAATACAATAAATCTAATTTGGATGGCTTTTAAAGAAGACGCCGAAAAACATATAGTTACATGAGTGTTGGGTGAAATTTGCCTGAGGACTTCAAACAAAATTTTGACTCTGCCCAAATTTGCTTAAAAGTAGATTTTGGAACATGCTCTTTATTAGTAACTAGATTTAACCCAATCTATCTTCATTTCAATATGTTTGTTGGAGACCAAACTTTTGTTGCAGTTAGTCTGACTAGAAGGAGCACACAATGGAAATACACTTAGGTTTCCAATTGCAAGTGGTGCATGCTAAAGGAGGCTTTTGCACGTCTTAGGATGTGGGAGCATTGGGGAGAGAAGGAGAAGGCAGCTTGCAACCAGGGAGAAAATAGTAGGTGCTGGTGGGTTATGCTGATTGGGAAATGTTATCTGGGGGTTGGGAGTGGTTTTCTGGTAATATGTGGGCTCTGAAGTTGCATCAGTCTGTTGAAAAGCTGTGCAGAAATCCAGCTTTTACCACATCAGCAGAGCTACTTTCTCAAGTTGGCTCACTTTCAAAAGAAGAGAATATATTTATGCATCATGCAATGAGAATACAATCGAAGTTTTAAGTAATTTTCTCTAAGATTTTAACTATCTACATGACTGATTGGAAACCACAACTGCAAGTTTAGGCCAAGATTTGAACTGGTTAGCTAACTCAAATAAGCACACATTGATACTTTTACTTGCAGAATGTGCAAATTGATAACCATTAGTGCAGATATAGATATGCTAGAGCAACATTTGCGTACAATACACATTAATCTCATTCAACTTAACCTTTCTTTTGTTGCTCTAATTGCAGCAAGGTGCAACGGCTTTATCAGAGCTGAAGCAATCCGCGTCGTATCAATCTGCTCTAGCACCACTGTGTAAGTCATTGGTTCAGAGCAGCATTCTTGAACACAAGGATAAAGAAGTAAGACTTTTGGTAGCTGTTTGTTTAAGTGAAATTATAAGAGTGCTTGCACCAAATCCACCTTTCGTTGACGATCATCATGTACTAAAGGTAATCTTTTAACTACTAGGATTTTATAGAAATGTTATAGTAACACAAGTAATATCTTCTGCGCTCTATGCTGGATAACTACTAGGTTTTATAGAAGTTTAATCTTTTGACAAAAGTCCACATCTTTTTGATATGCTTACTTTCAAGTTCGCAAAACCTGATGCACTATTTATGTAGTCTTATATGAGGTTTTTGTACATTGATAAACAAGTACACAGTAAAAGAATCACTTGCATACATGGATTATGTTGTAAATGAAGCATCTGAGATGAAAGAAAATCTTAGTTTATGATTTTGCTAGAGTTTGTAGTTGGTATAGACAGGGAGGTATGCTTGGACTGGTTTCTCTTTGTTGACATATTACTTAGCATTGGAAAGTGAGCTTCTTTAACCTGAGTCCATATCTGGTTTGACTTAATATCTTTCTTTCTGGGGAACAACTCACTAAATAGTAAAATATGTTCCGATGCAATCACTGTAGGTGTAAAAATAAACTATGATTTGAGACTTAAGTTGTTGATCTGAAGAATCAGCGGCAGATTCATGAGATTAGTTTCCATGATTTTGAATTTGTAAATTCCACTGGACATATGCCCTTTGAATTATAACACATTTTATTCAGGAACCTAAACAGAAAGATTGAAATCTGGAATGTACAAGGGAAAGTGATTAACAAAAATGCACCAAAAGCCCCACCAAGGGTACCAAAACCTACCCTGAAAAAATAATTGAAAGTTCGGAGCATGGTTGTATAGGCGGCCAGGTGTTCCAGGTGGACGCCCAGACTGCCTAGGTGCCCAGGCGGAGGCCCAAGCGTTTCCAGGCGTTTTTATATATTTTTTATTTTAACAAATATTTGTAAAATTTCTGAAAAATACAATCCTTACACATATAAATATACATGACAAATATGCAATCAATGTGCTAGCATTGTATGAAGAAAGCAGCAAAATCATTAGATATGGATTGAATTGTGGAGGTTTTACCTAAACAAAATTCATATAGAAATCAGAAAGCTAAACATGTATAATGTTTGTAGCCAAAGCATGTATAATACTATTATGTAGAATAAAGGCTAAATCAAAACTAACAAGATCTAAACTAGAACTGATTGGCCCTAATTTGAACTCATTTGATACAAATTTGACCTATTTTACCCTAATTTTTGCCTAAACCAGACCTAATTTTGTATACCATGACCTAATCAATCCCAATTTCCATAATTTTTTCATATATTCACCTAAATGAGACAAAATTTGGCCCAATAAGTCCTACTCATCCAATTTAGAACAATTTCTCCCAAATCATACTTGTTTCCCCTAAATTAGACCTAAGCCCAATTTTGACATGATTTGGCCTAAATAAAACTAATTTTGTATATTATGATCCAATGAGACCTAATTTCCCCAAATTTTCCCTATATTGATCTAAACAATATCTAATTTGGCCAAATTAGACCTAATCTCACCATATCAAACCATTTCCCCAAAAGCAGACTTATTTTCCCCAAATCAGACCTAATCTGCTCAAATTTGACATAATTTGGCCCAAAATCAAACGTAATTTGCATAACATGACCAAATCAAACCTAAATAACCATAAATTTCCCAATGTTGATCTAAATGAGGCCTTACATGACCAAATCAGACCTAATTCCCCCAAATCAGACCTAATTACCCCAAATTCGACCTAATTCTCCCAAATTAGACCTAATTCCCCCCTAATCAGGCATGTTTTCCCCCAAATCAAACCTAATTTACCCTAAATTGGCCCCGTTTGGGATAAATCAGACCCAATTTAACCATAAAATGACTCAATTTGATCAAATTCAGATCTAATTTATGCTAAATTAGCCTTGAAGTGGCTTAATTTGGGCCTCAAAAGGCCTTAGGCAACAACTTAGGTCGATTAGGGGGCTGGGCGCCCAGTTTGAGGCTGGCTGACTTAAGCCTTGGCGCCGCCCATACAACACAGGTTCGGAGTGGCTAATATCTATTGATCCAAAAGTGATCTTTGTGGGCATACTTGCCGTTTAGCCTATAATTTGTGCTACAAATGCTTATGGAACCCTTATGACAACCAATTCTATACATGTAGGCTATGGTGCCGTATATAAGCACATATGGGGGTTCTTGTAAAAACTAAGAGAGAAACAGTTACAGGGAAGATATAGATTTAAGTTGTTCATGCGCGTTTGGACTATCCATGGCCAGTAGCATGACATTCCCTGTTCACTAGAGAAATATGCTTCATTTGAAATGGTGATATTCGATTTAAATTCTTAATCCTATAACCAATGGAGTCTATATGCTACTCCAATACACGCATAATTCCCCGAAATACCCCTTTAGGAGTTACATGTTTATCTAAACCAATAAATCCAAGACCCATTTCGGCTAAGTGCATTGCTTTGTACTATTGTGCCCACCTATGCCCCTTATCCTGCTAGTTGACGATGATTGTTGCGGAGAGGTATGCATTGAAATTTGGGGGGTGCAAATGGTTATTCAAGGCATCTTAACGTGGGGCATATGACTTATCAAATAGAGTAAGGTGTGTTATATGTATATTTTGCTGTTGGGGCATATGAATGTTTGGTTAATTGGGTTTATTATGTATGTGGGCCCATATATGTTTGGTCCATTAGTATTTGGGCTCCTATGATGTAGGATGATGACCGCTTGTTTAACTTTATTTTGTGTTATGTAGGAACCTAAGTGCATTTTATCTATTCTTTGTACTCAGTCACAATTCTTTTACTTTATTTTCTTTTAAAATTTTCTTTTATTGTCAATGATATTAATTGCCTTAGGATTAGGGTTTCAAGTCTTTTGTTATAAATGCCAACCTTGGGGGCTTGTCCCATGTAGTTGAATATGAATTGATATATAGAATTGTCGTTTTCTTCTTTAGTCCACCCTCTTTTCGATGCGTTCTATATTAATTGGTATCAGAGCAACTTTCGCTGATGAAGATCTCATGTTCACAAATTTCTACTGACGGCTCAATGACAAGATCATAAAGAAGTGGGTAACATCCATCTTCAACAAACTTTAGGACACAACACAAGTTCTGATGCATATTGAGGACGAGCTACAACAACGACCTCGAATGATGACTACAACAACTCGTGCTCTTCTACCACCACACAGTCGGGTTTCATGAACTACACGACACAAACATCGTCATCTATGCAACCATGATACATAATACACCTTAGTGTTTCACATGTCAGGGTTATGGTCACCACTTCTTGCAGTGTCCCAACCGCGTCATAACGACCATGTCAAGGACCAAGGAGGATGACATCGAGTACGAGGATGTTCTCCTTGCTAATTACCTTAACAATGACGAGGATGTGCCTGAACAAACCTCCGTACTAACAAGCCTGAGTTGGCCAATCAAGTTTCCACTACTGACACTGATGGGGAATTGACATTTACAACCACCAATGACCAGATGGTGACTCTTAACTTTGGTGATCTAGAGAAACATCAAGGCTTACTCCTTGTCCTTGCCATCCTCTAGGCAGATATTGCTCATCATCTTAGGAGTTCCTGCATGTCTTCAATCCTCTTCTTCTTCAAGGGGTAATTGAATTGTTGATTCTAGTGCTGCTGCATATATGTTTGGCAATAAGAAACTATTATGCACATTATAGAATCTACACATCATTCATCTGTTCAATTATTGATGGATCTACATCACCCGTCTTTGGGATTGAAGATGTGGTTGGAATTGTGACTGGTTCTCCTGATAATCTAAAATTTGATTTATTTTTCCCAAAATTTCTCTGAATTTGATATTTGTCAGTAGAATTACAAAACCTTGAACTGTAGTGTAACTCTCTTCCCTTATACCGTCTATACGCAAGATCTCAAGGCAAAGGAGACATTAGGTGGGGGATATGAAGGTGGAGATGGTTTGTACTAACAAACTTCGTCAACTTCTGCAGCGACCGCACCAGTCGCTCAATCCACTTATGAATGGAACTTGCATTTTGGCCATCCATCTACTACAAAGTCAAAGTCATTGTTTCCAAATTTTATCTTCTAAACTGTTTCAATGTCAGTCTTGCCAACTTTGTAAACATTATCACTCTGTTTTCCCTTTAAGATATCATAGGAGGGACCTAGTCTATTTCATCTTGTTCATTTTGATATTTGGGGGACATGATACTAGTTGTATTGGTGCACACCATTTGTTGTCCAGATTCGTCAGTCCGTCGTCACTTTCCCCATCTCCTTAAAGAAGATCTGATTGTCAAGCAGCTCCAGCCGTTGCTATTGAAGAAGCCATGCCAAGTAGATCAACCTTCCGCTCTAGCAACTGTGGCAACCATCGTCACCATCTCTTGCCCTGCCGAGTCCGCATCCATCCGCTACACCAACCATTGAAGCATCCACACAGACCACTCTAAGTAGTCTCGCCGTCCCCTGCAAGGAGCAGTGACAACAACCACTACAAGGAGCTGCGCCCATCATCCACACCGTCTACTCCAAACGGACTCGCCGTCCCCTAAATGAAGTAGTGACAACAACCACTACAAGGAATGACGGTGATCCGCACCCTACCTTTTTATCATGATCTACAGGAGAACAAAGGACAATGCTAATTCTCGTTGCCCATGGTGAATTCCGGGGTTCTTTGTCTCCTTGATTATGCCTATTCCCGTCAGATCATGCTTCACGACGTCACCCACGGTGTGTTGGACCTACAACACGGCGTGTAGAAGCCCATAATCCACTCGACGGTGCAAGGTTTCATCCAGATCACAAGTCACACGACGTGTTGACAGTTGACACAGGTCTGCCATCTTCGACTTCATCCAGATCGACAATTACACGCGTGTTGCAGACCAACACGGCGTGTCGGCAGAGATCTGGGTTACGCCTCCGACATTGTACACGACGTGTAGGATCACTGCACGACATAGTGCACGATGTCTGTCATTTTTATGCAAAGGAGCTACATGGCGTGTCAGCAATCTCACACGGCGTGTCAACATGAGTATGCCTCTCACCCTCAACAATCTACACGACGTCTCAAGTCACCAACACGGCGTGTCAGAAGCAGTCTGTCCACTTCCAAATTCAGTAATGACGTGCTCCAAAGGTCTATCTCTCCTCCAATGTTTGATGATAATAAAATCCTGCTATTTTTTCTAACCTAGGGCTAGACAAATGTCCTTTTCGGGTCAAGAAAAGATCCATTAAAATTTCTATTCGGATCTTATAATCGGGTTGTTTTGCATATTGACTCCGGTTATCGGTCTTCTACCGAGAGCCATTCCGGTAGTGCCACTTCTTCTCCTACCGAGTAACATTCCGGTAGTGTATCTCCTCTTTCTACCGAGTTTCCATTCTGATAGTCTTCTTTTTGTTCTTCTCTATATTCTACACCTCTCGTTTTACCTTTTCCCTTTCTCACCCTCCCATCCATCATGTGTGCGTCTTTCCACGTGCGAGGGGGGGTCATATTTCCCCTTTTCCACACTATCTACTCACTCTCTTCCTATTTGGTGTACAGGGGGGGGGAATAGAGGAGATAGATAAATAGATAGATAGAGAGGGTATGATGAGAACATGAGAGAGAGGTATGAGGAGAGAGATATGAGATGAGTTGAGTTGATATATTCCAGGCTATCTTCATGGAGCTTCATGTTTTTCAGCACATCTGCGTTAATGATGTCTTTGTGACACGTCATTCCCACTTAGCATCACTTTACATTTCAGACAACATTGAAGGGTCTCACAGTTGCAACATTGACACCAAGACTTTCACGTTCGTACCACATCATGTGCGTCAGGACAAGAGCTGTTGCAGCTAATTTCAGCCTCTTGCCCCTTTGGCATTGATGATGTTCTAGTTGATCATCAATATTGCGATGATGTTGTTCCAGATGGTTGCTTCTTCATCCCCAAAGCTCGTCATCTTCAAGCCTATGCAAATTTTGTATTTGCTAGGATTTAACTAGAGTGATCTTCACCGAGCTACTTCGTCAAGTTTTCTCCGAGTTGCATCTGCTACTTCTACATGTTGAGACGACACCTCAACACCTCATCTGACGTGTTCGTGCCACGTTATGCACGTCAGTGGTCTTCTGCACTTATTCTAGTTGGCTACACTTTTCAGACAAATCAAAGACACCACTACAACTACAACACTTTGCCTCCACGTTCGTGCCGCGTTATGTACGTTGGATGTATTAGATGTGCGCTTATTCCACTCACACATTCCTCTCTAGTGAAGATGGCGTAGTTGTGGCATTTATGATTGTCTGCTTTAAAAGTTCTTCATTCCAGATGCACTTTAAGAGAAAGACCTTCTTCAAAGCTCGATCTTCTCCATCCTGCAGAACACATCTCAAAGAGGCGTCATCATACATTTTTAGTTAGGAAGTATTGTTTTATGGGGAGTAATAATTTTTTGTATGGGGAGTGACACTTCTATCTTTCATTTATTTCTTATCGTTCAATCGAGTCATGTAACTCCAAGCTTGGACATGCGTTCACCCGTGCTCCAGCTTGAGGGAGAGTGTTAGAATATTAGCCTATTTAGTTAATAGGTTAATTGGTCTATTGTCTACATGGGCCTGTTGCCCATGGCCTATTAGGGTTTAGTCGCTTCCTTTGTGCTTCCTTGTAATGGCCTCCTCTCCTATATATAGGATAGGGGTGTACATATCAATAGAACAACACAGTATCATCGTATATACTTCTTCACACTTCTAGATATTCCTTGGTAGCTTGAATGCCATCATGATCACTACCAGAAAGAATGATATCATCCACATACACAATCAGAATCACTAGCCCATCACAGTTTTTTGTGAACACCGAATGATCAGGTCGAGAGCGTTTTGTTAACAAATGTAATCGTTGTTTTGTTGATATGTACATCCCTATATATAGGAGAGGAGGCAATTACAAGGAAACAAAAGGAAGCAGACTAAACCGTAATGGGCCATGGGCAACATGCACATGTACACTATAGAGTAATTACCTGTTAACTAAATCGGCTAATATTCTAACACGTTTGAAGTCAAACATGGCAAAATATGACTTAATTTATCAAACCATGCTTGTGGGCTTTGTTTGAAACCATAAATTGCTTTTCTTAGTCGGCAAACTTTGAAACACTCCCCCTGAGCAATAAACCATGAGTTGCTGCATATGAACTTTCTCATGCAGATCGCTATACAAGAACACATTTTTCACATCTAATTGATGTAAGGGTCAGTAATTATTGACAGCAACAAAAATAAGCATATGAACTGAAATAAAATGAGCACCAAACGTGAATTTTTTTAAAATAGTTGACCCCATAGGTATGTATATATCCTTTGCAATCAGACAAAGCTTTGAGGCGCTCGTCTGTGCCATCTGGATGAATTTCACAGTAAAAATCCATTGGCACCCCTGAAAAAAAAAGAGCCAGGGGGAATGAGTCCACCTTAAATATACTTCATTGTTAGTTAATTCTTATTTTTTTGTGCTTAGGACTTTTAAAATGTGTTGGAGAGGGTATACCAATTTTTCTGTTTTATGGCTTTAAATAAAAAGTGTTCAAGTTATTATTCCTGGTATGTCTGTATCATTAACTAGTAGCTCTACTACACTCTCACCTATCAACATTTCAGTCAATGGGCTGACTCAAATGATATGAAGTTATCAAAGTTTTCATGATTTCATAGGAATGAGTGAAATTTCCATTGGAATATGGTCTAGCAATCAACTATTTTCTATGTCACTCCCACGTGGAAATAATGTTTTGAAGGAAAGCCTTGGCCATTTTGTTGGAATTTCAATCTATGCTCACGGTTAAATTCTGGGTTTTGGTTTTCAAAGAAATGAAAATTATTGCACGAAGCTGAACTGTAGAAAAGTTTGATTCATGTAGACCGTTTCGAGTTTTCCAATTAGTATGTTTAGATTGAGGCTAAGATGTGTCGTATGTACTAAATTACTATTTATACATATGTCAACTGTGAAAGAATATTGTATTGAACTGATTCTATTTATAAAAGAGGTACAGCCCTGTCCTATATATAGGAGCAAGGGAGAAACCCTGAGACTTGTGTCCCAAGTAATCTAAACGGGCCGAGACACTAAAGGTCCACTAACTAATTAACCTATTAACTAAATAGGCTAATATATATCTTTAACATCAACAATCTTTTCAAGAAAGCTAGTAATGCACAAAAGCATGTGTAAGCTTCGACATAAACTAAAATACCTGGATTTAACATGTTTGAATCTCATCAGCTACGTATCTAAGCCTTTCCTGTATTCTGATTAGTTATTGCTATACTTTGTTATATGGTTGATTAGTTGGGTGATAGGTAGCCATATATTCTTGAGAGACAGATAATTAATTAACTAGTTTTTGGTGGCCTGTAGCTTTTAATTTTATTCTCTTTTCTGGTTTGGTTCTTTTTATGTCACTATTGTTGCATTTAATTTGCAGGACATCTTCAAGCTTTTTATTAACATATTTGGAGATTTGGCAGAAGTTAATAGTCCGCACTTTACAAGAAGGGTCAAGATACTAGAAAATTTTGCTGCTGTCAACTTATGTCTTCTGATGCTGGATATTGGATGTGATAAATTGATAAAGGAAATGCTTGACGTTTTCTTTGCTGTTATTCGGTAAATCGTTACATAGAAAAGAGGACATCGCTCGAATATATTACCTTTCAGCGGCACCTCATAAATCTATGCTATAGATTTCAGATAGTGCTGTTTATCTATGCAAACCAAGAAATGGACATTGTTTCACTTTTCCATGAAAAAAGATCCCTATGCGACCTTAAAAATATTCACATTCCAGGCGATTGCTTTGTTGTGGCTTTATTTTTTCAAATTCATTTTTTTTTTTTGATCCAAAGGGTGTCAAATCCAATTCATAAGCAAGTACTATATACAGAGTTGATTGGCTCTGCTTATTTACTTTGGCCAGTATCTGCACTTCAAAAACTTCAGTAATGTCGATAATTTTTCAAAGTCTGAATTTATATAAGATTTCTATTTAGAAATATTTCTCTATTTTCTTCTAGATATCTGTTGATTTTGAAATGATATTTTTTTGATCTTGATAAGAAGATATTTTTTGTGGCTAAATCCCATTTCTCTTTTCTCGCGATTATAATTACTGATAGATAAGATCTTTTCTTTCTGTTGATATCCTATCTGTATGTTTTGTCCGTTGAACTTGGTAAAGATTGACAGATCAGTTTGTCTTTTGCCTCTTAGCAATAATATGGATTTTTTGATAGGAATGAGCACCAGAAAACTTTGGTTCGAGCAATGTCATCTGTTATGGCCCTTATCTTGGAGGAAAAAGTTTCTCCAGCCCTCTTGAACTTGGTATTAAGGAATCTTCTGAAGGACGAGAAGGTAAGCTACCGAGTCTCTTTCTTCATCTGTTTAAAAGCCAAAACTTTTGCTAGCCTCGCCACATGGATATGATTATGGGTGAGGATCTAAGTACTGCCGTAGGGATGGCAATTGGGTGGGTATGGGGGACCTATACCCATTCCCACTTTACCCATATTGGCTATTGTCATACCCATACCCAGCACATTAAAATTTTATGCATAAGCATGAACGCATCCCCATCTCATCGGGTAATGGGGCCCAATAAAACCCATTTACCAGGTTAAAATACTGTATAAAAACCAATTAGTATTATATATTTTACTTTGTATAAACCCGTTGTTAATAATATTTACTTTTAAGGTATCTATTTACTAAGCTAAATTTGAAATATGCAGCATTTCACAACACAGCTAGTGGAGTTTTGTATAAATCCCCACTTTAGTAAATAATTGCTTCTGAAGTTCGAGTCATCTTTATACTAAACTAAATATTGGTTTTTGCAGAATTTTACAACACAGCTTGTGGAGTTTTGTATAATCCCCACTACTGGAGATATTGTTTCTGAAATGATTTCAGTGAAATCTAAGTCAACTATATACTAAACAGAAAATTTATAAATGCAGAATTTTACAGCGGCATTGCTGTAGCTCCATTCAAGCTAAAAATCTTATACCAAGCTAAAAAGCATAAAAATTCAGCACAAATCCGAACCACCAAAATGATCTGAAGGCATTGCTATAGCGCCATTCTAAGCTAAAAATATGTATACTAATCTAAAAGCCTTCAAAACTCAGCACAAGCTGACCACAACCATGAGCTGGAATGAGCTTCAGCGACATTGCCATAGCTAGCAGCTACAGCTTTCTGTTGAGATAATATGGTCCAAACCACAAAATTTTCATCTTAAAAAGAAGTTCCACACAAGGAAAAAGCATCATAAGCTCAGCTAAAAAACCACAAATCCATGGTTGTATGGGCGCCCGCCCAAGCGTGCCTGGGGGCTCCCCTACCCTCCAAAACCTAGGCGCCTGGCAGCCTCCAACAGGCGTCTAGGTGGTAATCAGGCCACTTACTGGGCCTGGTTAATGGGCCATCACCTCATTGATTGCATTGGCCAAGTAGGATGCTTGGGGTATTGGGAGAAACCTTAGCCACCGTGTAATACGGATAGAGGGTGATTATGTCAGAAACCCCCACAAGCACCATACTAGACACCTTGGCAATATATGGTTAAATATGGGTTACCTCGGATTTAATTAAGGTTACTAAATTATTCAATGAACACGTTGACCTATGTGTCCTGCTCTGATACCATCTGTTACACGTTAACAATTTTAATCCCAATCCCAATCTACACGTTAGAGCCAAAAAGGGAATCGTGTGTATCTACTGAACTAATAATAAACACTGTTGAAATAATTAAAGGGAATAATTCTCCTTCATCAAGTGTGTTTGAACTTTAAACAAAGACGCAATAGAGCCTTTATATATGCTTCTAAAAGAAAGACTAAACAGGCGGTAGCCAACGTGGGACCAAAACAACTTGACTTTACAAAAAGCCCAAAATAAAGAAAAGGCATAATCAAATAACGCAAACTAATTCATCACCTAATAACTTATTCGTATTTTTGACATTATTTTAATTTTGTTTGGTAAATAGTTTGAAAATGTCATCCGGAGATGCTACAGTTTCTGTATACTGCATTGCTCTCTACTGGATATTATGCTTCGTATAGTTTAATATTTCAGTTTTCTATTACTAACTTAGTTTGAAACTAACTGTGTAGATTTGTCAGTTTATTGACAGGAAAATATGTATAACATTTTTTCGTGACAAGATATATATCATTCCTGCTAGGGATTAGACGTAAGTTCCTTGATTGCTAACATCAGATTCCTCAATTTCATTTATGTAGGGCGAATCTTCTGCTTCTTCCAAGCTTGCTGTGTCTGTCATTCAAAATTCAGCCGAGAAGTTGAAGCCTCTTATTTGTAAACTCCTCACATCTCTTATTATGGAAAAAGACGATGTAGGCACTGAGCTTGCTGGATGTTACCATGATATTATCTCTAGAATATTCCAGTTCGATTCTCAGATGCTAGTTTCTGTTATTCCTAATTTGGCACACGAACTAATTGTAGGTAGCTTGACCAGTCTTTTGTTTACTTGGTCTGCCTTAACAGTCATATGTCTACTAACACATTGTTAATTAACAGATGGATCAAGTTGATGTTCGAATAAAGGCAGTTACTTTGGTTGGGAAGCTTTTTGTCCATTCCAATTCCCTCTTTGCTGGAGAATTTCATTCTTTGTTTGCAGAGTTCATCAACCGCTTTGCTGACAAATCTACTGAAGTTAGGTTGCGGGCTGTGGAATGTGCTAAAACTTGTTATTTATGCAACACAACAGCGCCAGCTGCTAAAACTCTTCTTTGTACGATTTGATATTTACTACTTTTTATAAATTTTTTCTTTAATAATTAATTTCAGTTGTCTTCTGCATTAAGTGACGATATTTCTTGGGGTATTGGTTTAGCTGCTCTTGAAGAACGGCTTTTAGATACCGATGAGAAAGTGAGGGGCCAAGTTGTAACAGTATTAGTTGATCTGGCTGCATCCAATCTGAAGTCCTTTCCATCAAATCTAGTTTTAAAAACTGTGGAAAGAATCAGGGACAAGAAGGTGTAGAAGATTGGTCAAGTTCACTTTTCTTTACTTTAGAGGGCTTATTAGTCTTAATGCTGCTTTGCCCAATTATTCTTAGGTTACTGTCAGAAAGAAAACTATGACAAAGCTTCTAGAATTGTATCGTGCATACTGCCTTGAGTGCTCTGAAGGATTCCTCCCAATTACTGATCACTTTGAACAGATTCCACCCAAAATATTTCTTCTCTGCTTTGATAAGGATTGTAAGGAATTTAGGTGAGTGCCTCTGCTCTATGGAATAGACAGAATTATTGCAGTGGAGTTCTAATAGAAATATGGGGTAATTTCAGGCCTCAGAACATGGAGCTTGTGGTTTCAGAGGACCTATTTCCACCATCCTTATCTGTGGAGGAAAGAACACGGCATTTTACTTATTTTTCTTCTTCTTTCTCTTTCCCTCATAAGAAGGCTCTGGCTTCCTTATTATCACAAAAAAAGAGGTACATGCTCACCTTTCTTACTATCTTCTGAACGTGATAGATGCAGCTGCACTTATTTTTATAATTTCTTTGTTTATTACTGATTTCATTTTTTGTAGAAACGATAAATGAAAGAACAATTACATGTAGGTCCACATAGAGTAAAGAAATAACAAGAGAAATATAAAGGACAAATAAAGGCTAATATTTAACAGTAATGTCTTATGCTACCCACCAACTTTATTACTTTTAAAATTATGAAAAAACATTTTAATAATTTTTTTTCATTTCATAGCTGTTGTAGTTAATTAACATTACATTATTGATGAATTTAATATTATCATTCTTTGATTAAGATATTTCAGTTTTCATTGTTAAAATTTGCATGTCTGCTACCTTTTTGTTTACTGTGTCAATGAATTTCATTTCATTGTTAACTAATTTTGGTTCGTTGTTATTACTTATTCCAAAATTCTATTTCCTTGATTTTTTTGTCCAATTACTTAAATGGCTGTAATATTAAAATTGTTGGCATTTCATTATTTGCTTATTATATAATATTCTAGTGGTCTTTAATCTCTATTTTTTCTTATGAAGTTAAATAAATAATTTCTATTTAGTAATAGTTTTCTTGTTTATACATATTTATGTTTTACACACACATCTAATACATACACGTATATACATATACACACACAGAGACACACACATTATTATACATATATATATACATGCACTGTTTTATTTATTTATGAATCCCTCACACATGTTTTGAGGCTTACGTCTCAAATGCCTCGAGGCTTGTGCCTCGGCTCACTGAGACAAAAATGCCTCAATACGCCTCACACACTTTAAAACCTTGTATACAACCCTCTTGCATGGATTCAAAGTATATGACTCCTCCATGGATTTATTACTAAGTGGTTATTAGCCCATGCCTTAGTTATCAAGTCCTAGGTGCTAGGTAAGGCGCCTAGCCCCTAAGATTACTTAAGTGGCCGGCTAAGGCCTTTTAGGCTCAAATTATGCCACTTAAAGGCTAATTTAGCATAAGTTAGGTCTGCAAGGACTTGTAGCGAGGGCTTGTAACCCATGTGGGGGCATTTACGTGGTCTGGACAATTGGGCCAAGAGGTGTGGGCGTGGTGGGCTTGAGTATAGAGTGCCTAAATGTCCGACTAGAATGATCTCCTAGTTTGTTGATGCGGCTTGAGTATAGAATGCTTGAAAGTCTAATGAGAACAATCTCCTGGGGTGTTGACGAGGCCAGATAGGGCTCGTTGTTGTCTGCTTGTGAGGATGATGTTGATCCCTCAAGAGAAGAGGGTGTCGTGGAGACCTCAAGCATAAGTTAGGTCTGGGTTTGCTCCATTTTGATCAAGTTGAGTCATTTTATGATTGGAATAGGTCTGATTTAGCCCAATCATGTCAAAATTAGGTAACTTAGGTCTGTTTTGGGGGAAAACATGCCTGATTTTTGGGAAGACATGTCTGATTTGAGGAAATTCGATCTTAGTTGGCCATATTGGGTTTGATTCAGATAAATTTCTAGAGCAAAATAGGGGTAGTTAGGTTTGACTAAGTCATGTTATGCAAAATTAGGTTGATTTAGGCAAAATCATGTCAAATTTGGACAGATTAGATCTGATTTGGGGGAAGTAGGTATGGTTTGGGGAGATTAGTTCTGATGCGACAAAATTCGGTCACACTCAGGTCAGTATCAGGAAAAATTTGGGGAAGTTAGGTCCAATGTTCAAAATTTTGTGAAAATTGGTGAAATTTGCCAATTGTTTTGATGCCGATAACCATCAGACATAGAAATGGCCTCACATGTCTGTATGCAGGGAATTTTGCCAAAAAAAATTTCATTTTTTTTTGAATTTTGACAAAATTAGGTAAAATTTGATGAAAAGAGGCCCATTCCGGCTGCATTTAGGCGAAATTTCGAGAAACACATGTATTATTTTGAGAGACGGGGTACAATGTTTGCAAATTTTACTATATGATTTCTTGGGCATTTTAGGGGCAATCTAAGTTATGTTTCTTCTCTTCCTAGCCTAATTGTACCTCTCTCTGATGTCTCCCACTTCCACAAAGATCTACGAAGGAAATATTTAAAAATGGGTGTGGGAGTTTAATCTATGGTTATGATGACCCGCTAGCTTTCGTTTTTGAGGACACATGATTTGTAATGATAGTGCGCAAAATTAGCATGGCCACCGAGATACTTTGTATGTATGCCATTATCAATCACACCTCTAACTACATGGTTGCCTCCTATAGGCTCTAGCTGCAAAAGCACACGACCTAGAACACAATTTGTGTTAATCCATGAGTAAGCATTTTATCACTAGTAGGCATATAGAGATTAACATTGAGACGCATCTATGCTTGTATAAAACAATATAAATTAGAGCCAATATGTCTAGAGGTATAATCAACAAGGAGGATGACAACCATCATGGTTCAACTAGATACATACCATAGTCGTTTCATGCTTCCTTAATACCCACTCACATACAACTGCAACATCGTCTATGTCTTATGTCCTGTCATCCTACCTAGAGGTCCTACTATCCTAGATCATGTTATGTTTCCATAAATTTGTGTCTTTAAGTCTACTTGCAAACTATAATGATTTAATTCTTTCATTTCACCATTAAAATACCATCGAAATAGTTCAGCTTCCTTCACTCACACATGAGGAGCTCCACCTCCCACATATCAAGGAATAAGGTTTTGGCGAAACCATTGAAATTTCGCCCCAAAATACCGATTTCGGCAGCACCTGATACAAATTGATGCAACCATACCGCTATGTCAAAATTGTCGAAATTTTTTGCCCAAAATTCGAAATTCACTCAGGGAGTAGGAAAATCTCCTTTCCTCCCACATGAAGGAACCCCAACCTATCCCCATATCAAATTTTATTGCATAAATCGATGCATTTAGGTGTAAAGATCATGCCTGTGAAATTTCATGGCTTAATTCCTTGATTTTGGCGTCGAAACGGGCACAGTTGCATTTATCGAAATTTCTGTCGAAATTTCAGTAAATTTTGATTTCCATGCTGTCGAAACGGCATCGAAATCGGATACCTTATTCCTTACCACATATCCAATATGAAATATTATTACATATTTGAGTGGATCTAAACGGTGGCAGCCCTTCTACTTGAGGGAATTTTAGATGAAGTGGTCGGTAAAGCATTTTTAATGCACACTCTTTCCTGCTTCTACTCGCTTTGTATGGACTGCTTAATCGTTTGCTTACTCACAACAAGGTCCATCATGGTCCCACAACAAATATATAAAAAAGAAAAATGGATTGCTATAATGGTAAAAGAAGCAAGCCGTACTATTGTGTTCTTATCCTACCTATTCTGAACATGTTAAACAATGATGTATACAGATGTAGTACTCTATTGCTGATTGATAATGTCCCATAGAACCTATATTGATTCTATCGTATACGAGTTCTATGTTAGTATTGTGGAAGTACCATGTAAAGGTATCGCACGAGCACTATATGAGTACTATAAATATACAAATGTACAATCTACATCGTATAAACTAGATTGTGTGTAAATTTACGTTAAATTTGGATAATTTCATAATGTAAAATAGTATTCATGGGTCCTGAAATCAATGTTCAAAATTTCGATGAAATTGTTGAAATTTTTGGCGAAATTTCTGTTTCTGTGGCAATCGGACATCGAAATTGACTGACGAAACTCTCGAAACAGGCAGATTATCGATTTTTTTATTACTTTTTTATATACTATCTACTAGCTAGAGCATATTTTTTTGCACAGTTTTGTGTCTTTAAGTCTATATATTGTGTTTGCAAAGTATAATGACTTAGTTCATTAATTTTGCCATTGAAAATTGACATCAAAAATCCCCATCGAAATGCCCATCAAAACAGTGCAGGGTCATTCACTAAAAAATAACGAGACCCCACCCCCACATATCCAATATGAAATATTATTACATATTTGAGTAGATCTACACCAGTAGATCATTTTGGAAAAATTTCATAAATTAATTCGTTTCATTTGCCGTCGAAATGCCAGGTGTTTCTGTGGCCACTGAAACGACATCGAAATCGGACATTTTCTTCCTTGCCTGAAATTGTTTTTGACTGCTATCATATGCTATAAGATGCCCTGATGTAATCGAATATTTAGTTCATTATCCAATAATTAAAACAGTTTCATAGTTAAAAAAGCAAACCAATAACATAATGCGTTTTATATTGTAAGTCCATGAAATTTTAATAAATACAAAGATTTACATACTTATAGCTAGCTACCCTGTTATTATGAATATGAATCATGTTACTTGGTTGTTGCATGGTTTTTCAATAACTTAGTACCGTTGTATAACTGAAATATAAATACCTAAATTATTTCACTGCACAATCCAATTTTTTCAGAAAGCACCCACTGAATTAGCCGCCTCACACTTAAGCTCTAAGGGAAGGTTGTCCGCTCTCCTTTCCCGCTTAGTGCTTTGCAAAACCTAGATAGGATCAACTCAAATTTTATCAGAATGAAAAGGTCTAGTCGACAATACCACTGGGAAGGGGGTCACTCAAGAAAAGACGTGGAAATATGGTGTGTTGGACTATCATCTATAAAGAGGTAGAGATTACCTTTTCGAAACCTCATATCTTTGAACTCTTGAGATCTTGTAAGATAACAGGACAGAAAGCTAGAAATCAACTAATTTGAGATAGAGAAAGGAAAGGCCGCTACACATAAAGTAAACATATTGTAAAAGCAAAGAGGAAGTGGCACAAAGGGATTTCCGAACTTGAACTTGCCTAACTGATCCCTCTGCTAGAGTAACAAAACAAGTAGGATGTGAAATTGTTGAAAAAACAAAGACCTCATGTCGGCCATATCACATATGTTGAGACGTTCTTCGGTCAACCACCTCAGAGTACAAGGAATGAGATGCCAAGGACGTCTTTTTACCTGAGATAGACATATGATTATCATTTTGATGTAGATGCACTTCTTGGAAGACCTGAGTAGCATGCATGAGACAGTGATATTCCTCACTTGTTTATCACATGTGATCTAATCTGGGTTGCATATATAATTTGCTTAGTAGACTCAGTGGTGCAGTCTATTTATTAGCTCAGTCAGGTGTGATTGGAAATTTTGGTAATTCCAGTTGATAAATGGTGGAGTTGTCCGAAGAAGCATGCTTCAAATTTGGTTCCCCCCTTGACCTTGCTATACTATCATGGCCACTTCATCTAGCCACAAAAACAAGAATGCATGAGAACATGATGAAAGTTTGAGATTCGGTTACAAAAAATATGGCTTGAATGCAATATGCTGAATACAAGGGTCCAATTTCCTCCAGACTGACAAGCTTGCTTGGCAGGAATGACAATCCTGGTAGGTAGCAGCCAGCACATGGTTCTTTTTAGACCAAAAACCATCGCTCAAAAGTCATAACTTCATTTAGGTAGAAGCCCAGCTCTTGAGCGTGTGATAGGATCTCACCCAAGTACTCATTCACTGTCTAATTCTTAGTTAACAACAATGTTTTAGAAAGCGGGAAGCGGGCTGACAGCACCTTGTGGCTGCTTGAGCGCCAGGAGGGAGCTTTTTGAAAAAGCGGGTACTTAAATTCTTATATAATTTAATAGAAAAATATACATATTTGTATATGAGTAATATATCTATAAGGAAATTTTATACTTATAGACACCCTACACAACAAAATAAGACACCCAATTAGTTTTTGACACAGCTGTAATACCCTAATAGATTACTGTTGTTGTAGTAAATATATTTATAACCTTATATACTAAAATGCAGTAAGAAGTAGAAAAATATAAAATGTATTCATGTACATTATGCCATAAACAATAGAATACACAATGTTTTATATAATTTATTAATATCCAGTAAACAGTAGAATATATTCTGTACTATAGAATGTATTAATGTATTATATAAGGTAGAAAGGTACAGAAATACAGTATGCAATAGATAACTAGATATATAATGTATGTAATGTATTATAGATTGTATAATACAGTAATGTTTCATATTATACAGAAATACACTATGCTATATATAACTTGATATATAATGTATGTATTAATGTATTATAGATTGTATAAAACAGTAATGTTTCATATTTTACAATGTACAGAAGCAATGTATTATATATTATTAGAGACTTAATAGTATTGTATAATATATTACATGCACATATAGTAAGCCATGCTCATATAGAAAGTCTGCATGTAGTAGCAACAACAACATTTGACTACAAAAAGATGAAAAAAGAAAGCAACAATACAAAAATTCGATGCCCAGATAATAGGCGACCAAAAGTGGGTGCCTAAAGCAGCCATCCAGGCGGGTTGGGCGGGTCTCAGGCGGCCGCTTAATGGGCTGGTGCTTGAGCGGCTGTTTAATGGGCTGCTGCTTGAGCAGCCGCTCAAGGCCTGAACCAGGCAGTTGGGCCTCTTGGCCGCTCAAGCGGGCGCTCAGGCGGGTGCCTGGGCCGCTTTTCAAAACATTGGTAAACAACCAATTTATATGTTACCCGCCTGAGCGCTTTTCAAAACACTGGTAAACAACCAATTTATATGTTGTACAAATGAAAGGTATTATTCTCTTGAGAAACGTTCTTCTTGGTGGTTCAATCTCTCTAGTGGCAATGTAGTATACAAACCTTGAGGCAATATGACAACTTGTAACTTGTTACTATTTTGCAGCCACAACTTGGCTAAAGGCGGTAAACAATTGTTCCTCAGACACACAACATATACTTTATTTATAGCGTCTTGAGAGTTTACATATTTCTCTTTTGTCCCGTGACAACAACTTTCCATCCACTGGAGATAGAATGGACATAAAGTTCTACAATAGTAATCTGTGTCTGTTATAATTGAAAATCACGATAGTTAAGGCTGACGGTGAAGGTGCCTCACACGCCTTCTGTTTATATCCATGCTAATATATCATGCATGCCAGGAAAAACATATGCAAGACTGGAAAGAGGTGTCCAGAAGTGACTAGAAAACGTGATTAAATGCAGACTCGACAATGGAGATGAAAAAATACACCTAATGAGTAATGAGAGATCATGGTTATCAATTATCATGTTATGAGAGGGTATGGAAGATAAGAAATTACCACATCAACAACCTCTATTGAGCAAACACTCACCCACTCGCCCATTTATTATTAAAAAAAGGTCGGAGTCTACTATTAATTGGCTGTGTACAGTGGAATTTTGGACGGATGTCCCATCTTCTAGTCAGGTATCATCCAGACTGAGGCTGAGTCCAAACAGACCTATGTCAGAATGACCAACCAGTGTCGGGCCTAGCAGAGCCCAACCATTGTTGTAGTCTGGAGGTGCTTCATGGCTACACCTAGAGGCGTGTGTGACATCTTAGGTGGCTGAAGCGCGTCCTATGGTTCAAGGAAGTAGTTTTGGTCGCCGTTTGTCATGCAGGTAAGGTCAAATGCCCTTTCAATGGAGGTAGGGGAAGGGCTAGATCGTGCTATTGAATTGCTTTGGCAGTGAGAAACCTTAAGAAAGGGTGATACTTGGACAAAGAATTGGGATGGCACTAGCGGTTGTTGTGATGGAAAATTGCAGTACATGTACCCAATTATAAATATATAAGAGAAAGGAAAGCATAAGTAGAACCTTCCTGTCTTCTAACAACGGCCATATCAAATTTTGCAGCTCAAAAATTATATGTTCTTTTCCACTTTATCTTCTCTTATTTAAACACAGCCAGGTTTTTCAAATTATAGTTGAACAAACTTTTCAAATATGAGAGATCATACTTATCATGTTGTGAAAAGGTATGGGAGATGAGAAACTACCACATCAACAACCCGTATTGAGCAAACACTAGTTTTGAAAAAAAAAAGGCCGGAGTCTACTATTAATTGGCTGTATACAGTGAAATTTTGGACGGATGTCCAATCTTCTAGTCAGGTATCATCCAGACTGAGGCTGAGTCAAAACAATCAGACCTATATCAGAATAACCAATCCGTGCCGAGCCTAGCCGAGCCCAACCATAACTGTAGCCTGCAGGTGCTTCACGGCTACAACTAGAGGCCTGGGTGACATCTTAGGTGGCTAAAGCACACCCTAGGGTTAAAAGGAAGTAGTTTTGGTCGCCATTTGTCATGCAGGTAAGGTGAATGCCCCTCGAATGGAGGTAGGGGAAGGGCTAGATCGCGCTATTGAGATGTGCTGACAGTGTAAAACCCTAAAGAAAGGGTGATGATGCCTGTACAAAGGATTGGGTTGACGCTAGCGGTTATTGTGATGGAAATATGAAGTACATGCACACAATTATAATGATATAAGAGAAAAGGCAAGAATAAAGTAAAGTATAACCTCCTTAGACAGAGAAGTGTTTTGTCATAGTTCAGCTATATCCTGGAGTGAGTTTTTATCACTGTGGTTCAGCTATTTTTCTTGGGTTCATGGGTTTATACTAAACACCTTGCATTTCATTAATATTTATATGGAAAAATTGCTTATAACCTTACGTGCAAAAAAAGAGAGGACAGATGCTTGAAAAACAGTGAGAGCACGCCCAGGACAGCCTACTACAATGATTATTTTTCTTGTTTCCACAAAGTTCAATTGTGATCAAGTGCTACATTTGTTGTTTATGTGACATGCTATGTGGTTTGACTCATAATTAAGCTTCTGACATCTATTAAACAATTATAATTTAATCTAAATTAACCATCTGATTGGAACTTTCAGGCTGCAGATGGAATTTAAAGTGTACGCGTCACTTGGGCAAGATAAGCAGGTTTTATGATGTGCTTTCATTTGTGCAGTTTTAATACTTCTTTTGGTTATACCATTTTTGAAACTGCATAGAAGATAGTTTCATGTCTAAATTTATTACAAAAGTTTCTTAAATTTCCCTTCTTTAAGCTTTTTATACTGCATTTGCATTCTGTATCTTTTTTATGCCATAAAATTGAAAGATGCGATTTTTTTTCTGTAGAATTTCTATACTAACCTCGTCTGTTTTCTATTTATTTATCTGAGATGAAAATATTTTTAAAATGATATGCAGGACAAGATCTTGGCTTCTATAGAGAAGATGGCAGGATGGTTCATGGATTCATCAAAGGCAGTTGAGTGCTTGCAAAAGTTGCATCAAGCCAAAGATAACCACATTTTCGAAGTATTGCTTGAATTAGTTGATGAAAGGACTAATTTTGCGAGAGCTAAATCTATAAGAGTGAGTATGTTGTTCTTAGTTGACGTGCTCTTTTCATTTATGTTCATAATAAATTAATAACCTTTTGGCACATGAAAGTGTGTTGGTAGATGTGGACCGTGTTTTATATATAAATCCAAATACAATTTGAGGGCCAAATTTTGTACGTTACACATTTATAACATTACTCCCATGATAGGTCCTAATTTGGTAGTCTATCTCTTATTTGACATGCATGGATGAGTGCATAGTTTAAAATTTCCACGAAATTGTCGAAATTTCCACAAATATATCCATACCGATGGCCATCGGACATCGAAATGCGCTGTCCTTCGAAAATTTTCTTTCTATTTAATGTACTATGGACTGCCTAGAGCATTTTCTTTTTGCACAGTTTTGTGTCTTTAAGTCTATACCTTGTGTTTGCAAACTATAATGACTTGATTCATTGATTTCACCATTGAAAATTAACATCAAAATTCTCCATCGAAATCCCCATCAAAATAGTTCAGGGTCCTTCACTCACACATGAGGAGACCCCTACCCCCACATATTTGGAATGAAATATTATTGCATATTTGAGTAGTTCTACACTACTTGATAATTCTAGTAAAATTTCATAAATTAATTCGTTGATTTTGCCGTCGAAACATTAGGAATGCATTTTGTCGAAATTTCCATCGAAATTTCGGTAAATTTCTGTTTCTGTGGCCATAGAAACGGCATCGAAATCAGACATTTTCTTCCTTGGATGAGTGTATTCAGGGCTGACGCCGTCATAGTGGCTTCCAAGAAGAGTAGATCATTCTCTTTTCTTGGTTGAGGAGGGTTGCCGGGCCATTTCCCTGGATAAGTAGAATTTCATGTTCGTTGTGGATGCGTCCTAGTGGAAACTGGTGTTGGTTGCCATATCTTGAAGGTGCATTAATGGCTATTCTGCGTTGAGTCATGATGGGCATGGGTTGCATGACGTTCCTGTTCTTTTGCTTTTATCTGTGGTCAATGATCTTTTCTGAGAGCGCTCAACATACTTGTCTTGCTTATCCACATGTTATTAGAAGAGGGAAATATTGATTCAAGAATCATTTCCTTTGTGGTCAGCCTACTCGGTTGCCTGTAAACTAATACACACCTTCACACCTTTACTAGTAGTATACTCGAGCAGGGCTGGACCGGTTGGTTGCTCCCTTGCCATGGTTAAGAGCCAACTTGATTGGTCAACATCTAGTAAGTGGTCTGATTTAGCATCTGGTTATTGAACACTTGTTAATAGCCAGTGGTGTGTGGCCTGCAGCCTCATGGTTTTGGTGGCATTATGTTCTTCTGGTTGACTGCAAGTGTAGGTTTAGGAACTGAACCCTTGCGCCCTCCTCTTGATACTGATTTTTGATTATCGGTATTACTTGATAATTAACAAGATATATCATACACTCTTATATATGAGTTAGGGAGAAGCACAACTCCCTGATTACACAAAACTAAACACGCTTAAGTTAAGCTATGTATATCAGGCCCAATTGGCTCACTAAGACAAAAAAACCTCTATTATCTTTAACTTGTTTCACTCTTTTGTCCACCTTTCTTTGACAATCATTGATACAATTATATACTATATCCTCTATCAAGTTTGTAAGGGAGGCACTCACTCACCTAGGTTGGCGAGTCTTTGTGGAGGAAGCATTATCTGCTCATAGGGAAAATACAATATAGTATACTATCTCTTGTTTGTAGGAAAGTTTGTTGGGCATGGATGGGTGTTTGTTGGAAGGTGACTCATATGGTATTGCTGACAAATCAAATGTTCCCTTTGGTGGCTATCATAGACTTAAATGTCCGATTTCGATGCTCTATTAGAAACAATTTCTTTTTGAAATTTCGGCTGAAATTTCAATTTCTATGGCCCTAATGATTTTGACGACCAAAAAAGCGAATTAAATCATGAAGATTTACCAGGACCGTTTAAACACCAAGATCTACTCAAATATGTAATGATATTTTATATTGTATATAACTCTAGATGATCTCCTGGAAATAAAAGATGATAAAAGTCGAATACTTTGCAAATGCATTCTTTACCATCTTTAGTTCACCAGGAATTCTGCTATTTTTGAGAAGCTACCTAAAGACTAGGTTGTTTGGAAGAGAATATGGAATGATGTTGATAGCCTATACATGTATAGATAGGCTTACAGTTTCTTTCTTTTCTTTATAGTTCTTGGGCTTGCCCACCACTTGTATATGTTTTTTTGGAGGTAATGAGGAGTAGCACGCTTAATGATAAAAAAAGTATATGTGGTGGGGGGGGGTCTCCCACATGTGTAATTGAAGGAAGCTGAACAATTTTGACAAAATTTTGATGTCAATATCAATGGAAAAATGACGGAATTAAGTTATGAAATTTTGCAAACACAATATTTAGACCATGGAACTAAACTTTGACGAAGTTGGGCGAAGTTTCCTCGAACTTCGACCAAGGGCGAAGTCGAATCCCCAATACTTTGGCCTCGTCCAAACTTCGGGGCGAATTTTTTGAAGCTTCGTCAAAGTTGAATTTTTTGCATGTATTTTTGTCCCTACTTCTCCGAAGTTGTCGAAGTTTCAAAGTTGGCGAAGTTGAGACGACCCAAAACAATAATCCTAACTAGTGCCCTGAAGGTCGTATAAGGCATAAGTGTCACCTCCAACCCTCTTCACAACTTCTAATATCGACTCCTATGTTTTTTCTTGCTACTCTTTACTAGAGAGTCTTGTAACTACTATTTGGTTTTATATTGTAGATAATACATATGTTCAACACTTGAACTGTATTTGTATGTGTATTGCACGTTTGACCATTGCAAGAAACACATTGTATTATCAACCTACGTAGGGCTAGAGAGTCATGAATCGTGCTTTTGTGTTAACTTAACAATAATACTATAGAGGTATAACATAATTAGAAGTTTTCAATCAAAGTTTCCTTCAAATTCACATCATTTCTTCAAAAATCGTCATTGAAGTTTGTCGAAGTTTGCGTCTAATCTTCCTTGAAACTTCCTCGAAGTTTCCACAAACTTCCACTTCCACACCTGGCGAAGTTGACACAAAGTCGAAGTCCTACACCATGGTTTAGACATATAGACACTGGACTATATAATAAATTTATTTGTTTAGAGGTCAAAGTGGGATCCATGTCTTGATGAGTGAGTGCAGAAATGAACATAAATGATGTCATATGATGTCATCAACATTAGAAATCGAAAAAACCTGATCCAGTCGCTAGGTTGTAATTTAGTATTGGTTGGACCAGTCGACTTGATGTATGTATATGTAGGATAGTAGTAGAGAGATTTTCTCCTTACAACCCGTAGCGGAGGCAGGACGCCCATGTGGTATTAAATCAAGGAGGCATGTTCGGGTGGGATTTGGGTCTCTTCATTTAGGAACACTCGTCACTCATGCCATCACTCGACGGTTGGTAGATGTGTAAATATATATTAGACGTTATATATACATACATTGATATATTCATATATATATTTTGAGAAATATTTTTTGTTATATACATATATACACAATATTACTTTGAATCTCACTTGTGTTAATATTAGATGGCACACCCCTGTGTTACATATTTGAGAAAGGGGGGATATATTACAGACTTGGGACTCAGTAAGCTATGGGTTGAGACACATAAGCCCGTATACTAATTAACCTATTAACGAAATAGGTTAATAATTAGCATGGGTGAAACACATGTCCTAGGTTGGACTTACAATACTCAATTAGATATAAAAATGTCACTCCCCATACAGAAATGGTTACTCCCCCTTAAACATTACTTCGGTCTGCGGTTCGGTTCACGGTCGGGCCGATTTTGGACCGGACCGGACCGAAGACCGAACTCACCAAAAATCTCGGACCGCGGACCAGACTGTACTCATAATGGACCGGACCGAATTGAGTAGTTCGGTCCATTTTTGCGGTCTGGACCATTATTTGCTCACCCCTACCTGTGACGGAGGCCGAACGTCCGGGAGGGTGGTAAACCAAAGCGACAACTGGCATTCGAACTCAGATCTCTTTGTTAGGGTCACTGTGCTTGACCACTTGAGCCACTCCTTGTCGGCGTATGTATATATATATATATATGCATATATACATATATATATATACCCATATATATGTATGTATATATATAACAAACACACATGTAGACAGGCACATGATAGCAAAATTAAAGACATATCTCATTTTTTATCTTTGAAATCCTTCATCAAAATCCATGGGAAACACCCACTTTCCTTGCCTCCCACACGAAGGGCCCCCACACATTCCCAATGTTCAATTTTAATGCATAAAATAATGCGTCTAGATGTAGAGATTACACTTGTAAAATGCAATGATTTAATATGTTTATTTTGGCGTCGAAACGACTAGGATTGCATTTGTCGAAATTTCCATTAATATGACGTTGGTATCAGATACCTCGTTCCTTGCATTTTGCTTGCATACCCTTGCTACAACCATTACTATGACCTCATCAACCTCTAGATGCAATTACTATAAAAGCATGAGAGTCAATAGACTATTTCTAAATTTGTCATTATAGAAGCGGGTTTAGAGACAGCTTGGTGCATTCAAGCATATGCTTCTTTTTAGACTAGGCAACTTTTCTCTTACCAGAGCAATACTAGATAAGGGAGCTTATTTAGGATGGACCCCAAATAAAAAGTTAGCCAAGATCAGGTTGCCTCTTTCTTGGATGGGTTCTTCTAGGGCTGTAAATGGGTAGGGTAATATTCATTTACCCACCACCCATACCTTGTAGGTAGGTTAAGGGTAAGCATATTTTTTACCCACCACATGTTTACCCTTTACCCGCTATACCCTCATTTAAAGAGGGTAGGGTAAAGGGAGAAGCTTTACCCTACCTGCTTTACCCATTTACCCATTAGTATAAGGTAAATTCATTAATTTTAGATTATAATACAATTATCAATGCCTATAAATACCCCAACAAGCCTCACAACTACTTTCTTCATGTGTACTGTTTTTTGATTCCTAGAAAATTTATTAAATAATTGGTAACATGTCACACTTTTGTCATTATATATTAGAGAAAAAATAGTTCCCCAATAAGAAATAATATACTAAAAAGGTTAGACCTTGTATGTAAAAATTAATGTTTAGTTAAATATTACTATTTTTGTGTATATAATTTTACTAGTATCTAAAATTAGTTTTAAGATTATCTTGTGTTTTATGTAGGGAATATCATATGAATATTGCTAAAAATATTGCATTTGTATCTTCATGTTGTTTACCCACTTCACCCGTTACTCTACCCAGTTACCCTACGGGTGTAGGTAAGGGTTGGGTAAAGGTGTTCAAGGAAGGTAGTTACCCTACTCGCTACCCGCAACTTTGATGTGGGTAAGGGTAAGGGTAAAGGAAAGTCCCTTTAGCCTACCCTACCCTACTCATTTACAAACCTAGGTTCTTCAAACATTGAAGGTTGATCGAAGCTAAGTTGTTGAGCCATAGATTGGATTGAATCAAAGTAGTCATCGATGTTTCCGTCTCCCTTGCTACTCAGAATACAATTTGTCCCAAACATTGTAGGTAGGAAGGACATTTTTCATGAGTACACTGCTTTTTAGTAGCATGATAAAATTTCCTTGGCTGTGTTCATAGTGATATCGGGCTGCATCCTATTCTACAATGATTGCTTGACTAGATTGTTGCTTTTTATGCCATTTAGTATAACCTTTATCACCTTCAACATGAGGTCCAATATCACCATGCTTTGATTTGTCTTTGGTTCAAGAATAGTGTATGCTGCATTCATCGAGAGCAGATAGTTGAACTAGGTCAATTTGATTGAAGTATTGGTGGGTGGTCGCATATACGACTAGTAGAATGAATTATGACCTTCTCGTCAGTTCGGTCAGCCATATTAGAGAGAGATGCTACTATTCGAATGTGAACATAATAGTAAGAAGATGGTGCTCATCGCTATAGGAAGGAAGCACCATAGTGGGGGGATGGTGAAGCAACCTGTGGTAGAGAACACATCATTCATGCACGTGGAAGATACACGGGGAGAATGAAGATAGTAGGAACTCCCTATGAGCTTGCAAAAAGGCTAGAGAGCAATGGTCTTGTCGAGTTAGGTGCTGCTGTTGCACTTTGTGATGAGGAGGCAAGTAAATGTAGCTTGCTACGATGCTTATGGTAATAGTATTTTGCCTGTGATGGCTACTACTCCATGCCGACCATTTGGCCTAAGAGGAAGATGGACGGAGTGAATGTAGGCCATGCCGCCATGGGTAGCCCAGTGAGTAGGCCCCTGGTTTACTGTAAGGACTTGAAGGTGGAGCTTTCGTTCCTGGATACCACATGTGTGAGAGAGAGGAGAGAATCTCTTGCAATTGATTACTAAGGAGAAATCCTCCTAGAGTCTGTTAGCGAGTGATCTTCCTATAGGAAAGATGGTTCTTGAAGAAAAGGGAGGGAGGAGTCGTTGATTGTCCTTTTTGAGTGGCACCGCTACTAAACAATGCTGTAGCAAAACTGTGCGTCGGCCTAGGAAGAGATTTCGAAGATGACTGGGCTTCAATACCATGTAGACTATGGTAATTAGAGAGTATAATTTCCTAATTAACTGAATTACAATCACAAAACTATTATACAGATTGGCTCAGAATCATCTAGAGGGAGACTATTCTCAGAAGATACCACAAGGGTACATTGTACCATAGGTATAGCATAGTAGTGCGTGTAGATGTAATAGGCCCATTACAGAGGTAGACCCATTACTACAGCTCTAACAAAAATGATGATAGGAACACTATGTACCTTTTTATACTTGGATTACATTCTAGATGTTTATTATTAAAATTTTGTTTTATATAATACATCATGCATGATAATATGATGATAGAGAGGGAGGGCGGAGACCTTTGGTGTCCCTTCCAGTCAAGAATTGGGGCCTCACAATCGAGTAATTTCTTTTTACATTTTTGGTCGTGCGATGTACTGTTCTTATTTTTTTAGGTGTCAAGGAATCCTTCCAAGCAAGGTGACATTGGACCCACCCTAGAATAGCAAACCTCGGGGCTAAAAAGTATTGTGGCATGTCACCCCCAACGCCATGCCTTTTAGCAAGTAATCCTGTCTCAAGGATGGCTGTTGGCCAATGCGCTTGCCAGAAGGTTTTCCCCTGAAATTTGTTCTCGAGGGGATTTGGACCTATGACCTCTTGTTTAACAAAACATACGATTTTTAGTTTTGCAAATCTTGGCCTGTACGTGCTGTTGTTATTATCTATATGTATATCATGTCTGTGCAGACAGTATAATTGTGTATCCATTTTGAGTTTGCCTTTTCTGCCCCCTTCCCCTCGAATAATTGGCAATCTTGTATGAAATCTTCAGTACATCTTATTCAAATTTGCACATAGCTCCTGAAAGCTGAATATTTTCAACCTTGCCAAATGAATACAATCCTGAATTTATGACGATCTGTGGGATCAATTTGTAGATTTATCAACTAAATACTTGAATGGTTGTATGAATTTCTAATATACCAATCTTGGAGGTAAACATATGCGCTTTCCAGCTTAAGAGGGCAGTATAAGTGTGTCTATGTTAGTATGCACATGTTTTCATGTACGATCATAGAAATACACAAGGGTCAACTTGTAAATATTACATATTAAGATATATTATTGCATTTACCGTTTAATGTATTTCTGTTTAAGTCTTTCCTTTATTTTGTAACATGGGCCTTTGTATAAATTGGCCCATTAGGGTTTTCAGTTCGCTTCCTTGTACAACCTCCTATTTATAGGAGTGAGTTTCCTCCTTTGTGAATATAGAAAATATGACACACTTTCATATGGTATCAGAACAGGCCACCTCGACTTGATCTCCACCAGTCACTGTCGCCTTCTCTCTCTCTCTCTTTCCCTCCATCAACCGCTGCCACCGTGTACATCCTACTTGACTTCTGCTGTTGATCACTCCTAAGGAGATCTAAGTTTCTTTCTAGCCCTATCCTCTTCTCCAACAAGAAGATCTAGAGATATGGCTGACGGTCCTTCCAAGGTTCTTATGCCCTGAAGAGCTGTTATTTGGAAAGTTATCGTTCGACAGATCTTTGGTCATTCATGATCACCTATTCTAGGGCTCTGCTCACTTTATTAGTAGTATGATTGGGTATATCCAACATATCACATTTCTTCTTGGTGAATCGTAGTATTTGCCACTTACTCTGGGTCATCCTTGACCTTATTTTGCTGGGTTCACCATTTCTGCTCCTGATCTGTTGCTGCCCCGACCGCTGACACGCCATGTTTCAATCCGGCGAATCATCTAACATGCCATGTCTTATTTTTGACACGTCCATTCCAGGCGACTATCTGCTATTCTTTGACACGTCGTGTCTTATTTTTGATACGTCGTGTGCCATTCCAGGCGACTATCTGCTGCTCTTTGACACACCGTGTCTTATTTTTGACACGTGTGCCATTCCAGGCGACTATCTGCTGCTCTTTGACACGCCGTGTCTTATTTTTGACTCGTTGTGTGCCATTCCAGTAGACTTTCTGCTGTGTGTTGCTGTTTTTGGAGATTCTTTGGATATCAATTTTGCTTCATGGTTTCATCTTCCTCTAAGATCATGGAGACACATGCTAGATGTGTCACGTCTGTCCAGTTCAGTGGATCCAACTACACTTTTATGGGCACGATCCTTTAAGATTTATGCTCACTTATCGGGCAAACTTGAGTATCTCACCGAGCAGCCGCCTCCTAGAGATGAAACGTCTGACAAAAAGAAAGCCGACTATAAGAAATGGGCAGAATGTGATTCTCAAGTTTTGTCTTGGATTCTAAATAGCTGTGAATCCCATGTAGCCACCAATCTCCTGTTTGCTGACACCGCCAAGGAGGCCTGAGATCATATTGCTCATGTCTATTTCAATAAGGGAAATGCCTCCCGAGTTTTTGAGCTTCTATAAACGCCTGCATTCTCTAAGACTTGACGACGCTACCTCATTTGCTTCACATTTTGATACCTTCAAAGGTATTTGGGGAGAGCTCAAACTCCATCATCCTTTATCTATTGATCTCACTAAACTACAAAAACAACAAGATGAAGTTCAACTGTGCCAGTTTTTGGCATCCTTGCCACCTAGCTATGAAGCGGTTCGTCAACAAATCCTTGCATCAGAACCATTACCTATGTTGGATGATGTGTATCTTTGATAATCTCGCTCAGTGTCTTCTGCTACCAAAGAAGAGCCAACTGCCGTAGTTGTTGGACGAGGGTGTGGTAACTCTACTCGTGGACGGGGAAGAGGTCTTCGCACTGGTGGACGAGGGGGGGCATCCTCCTCCTCAGCCCTATAGAAGAGGGTCTTCTCCTTTTCAACCTCGGTACTGCAACTTCTGAAACGGACCAATCATACCGAGAACAAATGCTAGAAGAAACCTGGAAAGCCTGAATGGGCAAACCAAGTCTCTACTACTGATGCTGATGAAGAATCTACATATATATCTAATGCTGCTTCTCCTCAGATGGTTACACTAAGTTCGTCTGACCTTGACAAGCTTATCAAAGCCGCTTCTGCAACTACTACCACACCTCAGGCGAACATTGCTCAACACTCTAGTGTTCCTTCTTGCCTTCAAGCTTCCTCATCTTCTACAAAAGAAGATTGAATTGTTGATTCTGGTGCCACGACCCATATGACTGGTAATAAAAATATCTTCACTCATCTAAAGAAATTTACATATCATCCTCCGGTGCGTATGGCAGATGGATCTACTTCTGTGGACATTGAAATTGTTCATCAAAACTCTTGTGCCTATAGTCCACAACAAAATGTTGTTGAAAGGAAAAAACAGACGCCTCCTTGATGTCGCTCGTACTCTCCTAATTGAAATGAATATTCCCAAGTCTTATTGGTCTGATGCCATCTTGTTAGCCAACTACCTCATCAACGGTATGCCTTAATCGATCCTCCAAAATCAGATTCCATACCAACTCCTCTACCCACATGAATCTATTTTTGTCCTACCACCAAAAGTTTTTGGCTGCCTTTGTTTTGTCCACAATCACCAACCTGGACTTGATAAATTGTCTCCACGAGCTATTCGTTGTTTTCTTGGGTATTCTCGCACACAAAAGGGGTACAAATATTTTGATCATGTTGCACAGCGCTTGTATGTTAGTGCGGATGTCACCTTCTTTGAAGATACATCGTTCTTTTTTGAGCCACTTTCATAGGTGCCTCCTCCTGATGTACTACTTCCAAATGTACCAATATCTACCGTCTCGTCCTTAGACGAATCTTCCACCCCTGTTATGAAAGTCTATGAGCGTCGGCGCAAAAGACCTCTACCTGAAGTATCCCCTACTATGACCTCTTCGAAAATTGATGATCCACCTCCAATTAATGGTAATTCTACCGACTATTCAAATTTTTGAGTTGGACTTGCCTATTGCCTTACGGAAAGGACATCCGTCTGGTACAAAATATTTTATTTTTAAGCATGTTTCTACTGATCATCTCAATGCTTCCATGGCTAAATTTACTGCTGCAATATCTGCTATCTCTATTCCAAAGAATGTTCGGGAAGCACTTCTACATCCTGGATGGAAAAAGGCTATGGATAAGGAGATGGATGCTCTTCGATCCCGTGGGACATGGGTCCTTGTTGATCTTCCCCTAGGCAACAATCCTGTTGGGTGTCGCTGGGTATATACATGTTAACTATCTGCCAGATGGGATGTGTGAAACGTAAGTTGCATGGCTGCTTGCAATGCAACTTGTGTGAGGGTTCAAGACCAGTCACCCTTTTATTAATAGAACTGGAGAAATTACATAGAGGTCCAACAATAAATAGCAATTACAAATTAATAATATAAAGAGATATATTAACACTCCCTCTCAAGCTGGAGCGTACACATCGTGTATGCCCAGCTTGTTGCAAAAGCTCTGAAAAGTTGCTGGACTTAATGGTTTTGTGAGGACATCTGCAAGTTGATCTTCAGATTTGACATGCGGAGTCACCACCTTGCCATTCTTGATCTGATCTCTGATGAAGTGGCAGTCAACCTCTATATCTTTATTGCGCTCATGGAAGACTGGATTCTTGGCAATGTAGATAGCAGCCTGATTGTCACATCTGAGCTCTATGGGAGACGAAACAAAAATCTTTAATTCAGAAAGTACATATTGAACCCACTGCAACTCACAACAGGCATGAGCCATTGCTTGATATTTAGCTTCCGTGCTTGATCTAGCCACAACATTCTGCCTTTTACTTTTCCAGGTGATAAGGTGATTTCCCAAAAATGTGCAATACCCAGAAGTAGACCTCCTGTCATCATAGTTGTTAAGGCGGCCAGACACTAGGCGTTTTTGAGGGAGAGCCTAGGACGCCTAGGCGGGCGCTCAGGCATTTCTAGGCTTTTTTTTGTAAATAATGATGAATTTAATATTGACATTCATATTTTCATATATGTAAATATTAAATGATGATATTATTACATAGTATTACATAGAATTACATAGAATTTAGGCTAAATCACACCTAACATAACCTAAACTAGAGCTGACTGACCCTAATTTGAACTCATTTGATCCATATTTGATCTAATTTGATCTAGTATACCCTAATTTGGCCTAAGCCATACCTACTTTTGTGTAACATGACCCGATCAAACCCAATATCCCTAAATTTTTCATATGTTGACCTAAATGAAACCAAATTTGGCCAAAGCAGACCTAATATTTCCAAGTTAGAACTATTTCCCCCAAAACATACTTGTTTTCCCCAAATTAAACCTACTTTTGCATATGATGACCCAATCAGACCTAAATTCCCCAAATTTTTCCTATGTTGATCTAAACAAAATCTAATTTTGTCAAATCAGACCTAATCGCACCCCACTTGTTTCCCTGAAATCAGACTTGTTTTCCCCAAACCTGTCATAATCTGTTTAAATTGCTATGTTATGGGAATATTTGTGAGTTAATAAAAAAGACTTCTTCAGGATGGCTGTTGGCTAATGCGCTTGCCAGAAGGTTTTCCCCTGTAATTTGTTCTCGAGGGGATTTGGACCCATGGCCTCTTGTTTAACAAAACAAACGATTTTTAGTTTTGCAAATCTTCGCTTGTACGTGCTATTGTTATTATCTATATGTATATCATGTCTGTGCAGATAGTATAATTATGTATCCATTTTGAGTTTGCCTTTTCTGCCCCCTTCGCCTCGAATAATTGGCAATCTTGTATGAAATCTTCAGTACATCTTATTCAAATTTCTATATAGCTCCTGAAAGCTGAATATTTTCAACCTTGCCAAATGAATACAATCCTGAATTTATGACGATCTGTGGGATCAATTTGTAGATTTATCAACTAAATACTTGAATGGCTGTATGAACTTCTAATATAACAATCTTGGAGGTAAACATATGCGCTTTCCAGCTTAAGAGGGCAGTATAAGTGTGTCTATGTTAGTATGCACACGTTTTCATGTACGATCATAGAAATACACAAGGGTCAACTTGTAACTATTACATATTAAGATATATTATTGCATTTACCGTTTAATGTATTTCTGTTTAAGTCTTTCCTTTATTTTGTAACATGGGCCTTTGTATAAATTGGCCCATTTGGGTTTTCAGTTCGCTTCCTTGTACAACCTCCTATTTATAGGAGTGAGTTTCCTCCTTTGTGAATATACAAAACATGACACACTTTCATATGGTATCAGAACAAGCCACCTCGGCTTGATCTCCACCAGTCACTGCCGCCTTCTCTCTCTCTCTCTCTTTCCCTCCATCAACCGCTGCTACCGTGTACATCCTACTTGACTTCCGCTGTTGATCAATCCTAAGGAGATCTAAGTTTCTTTCTAGCCCTATCCTCTTCTCCAACAAGAAGATCTAGGGATATGGCTGACCATCCTTCGAAGGTTCTTATGCCCTGAAGAACTGTTATTTGGAAAGTTATCGTTCGACAGATCTTTGGTCATTCATGATCACCTATTCTAGGGCTCTGCTCACTTTATTAGTGGCATGATTGGGTATATCCAACATATCACATTCTTCTTGGTGAATCGTAGTATTTGCCACTTACTCTGGGCAACCTTGACCTTATTTTGCTGGGTTCGCCATTTCCCGCTAGGCGCCTAGGCGGGCGCTCAGGCGTTTCTAGGCGTTTTTTGTAAATAATGATGAATTTAATATTGACATTCATACTTTTATATATGTAAATATTAAATGATGATATTATTACATAGTATTACATAAAATTACATAGAACTTAGACTAAATTACACCTAACATAACCTAAACTAGAGCTGATTGGCCCTAATTTAAACTCATTTGATCCATAATTGATCTAATTTGACCTAGTATACCCTAATTTGGCCTAAACCATACCTACTTTTGTGTAACATGACCTAATCAAACCCAATATCCCTAAATTTTTCATATGTTGACCTAAACGAGACCAAATTTGGCCAAAGCAGACCTAATATTTCCAAGTTAGAACTATTTCCCCCAAAACATACTTGTTTTCCCCAAATTAAACCTAGTTTTGCATATGATGACCCAATCAGACCTAAATTCCCCAAAATTTTCCTATGTTGATCTAAACAAAATCTAATTTTGTTAAATCAGACCTAACCACACCCCACCTGTTTCCCCAAAATCAGATATGTTTTCCCCAAATCTGACATAATCTGTTTAAATTTGACATGACTTGGCCTAAAATCAAATCTAATTTTCTATAATACGTCCCAGTCTAACTGAACTGGCTCTAATTTAACTATATGGATCAAAATATGGCCTTACATGGCCAAACATTTCCGACCTAATTCCCCTAAATTATACTTATTTCCCCAAATCAGGCATGTTTTCCCCCAAATCAGACCTAATTTAGCCTAATTTGGGATATACCAGACCCATTTCAACCATAAAATAACCGAACTTGGTCAAATACACACCTAATTTATGCTAAATTAGCCTTGAAGTGGCTTAATTTGGGCCTAAAAGGCCTTAGGCGGCCACTTAGGTCACCTAGGAGTCTGGGCGCCCAGTTTGAGGCGACCTGTCTTAAGCCTAGTTGTCGCCTAGGCGGACACCTTGATAACTAAGCCTGTCTTTCAAATTACCAGCCCAATCTGCATCTGCATAACCAGTAAGAACAAGGGTAGACACATGAGTCTTGGGTCTGTAGTAGGTTATCCCCTTACCGGGTGCACCCTTTAGGTATCTCAGAATATGACAAACTGCCATCCAGTGTGACTGTTGTGGTGAGCTTATATGCTGACTCACCACATCTACAGCAAAAGAGATATCAGGACGAGCAACTGTCAGGTATATCAGCCTCCCAACAATTTTCCTATAGTAGCCTGGATCTGGGTAATCGATATCATCAGTCATCTCCTTCACATGATAGTCCATAGGAGTAGACACCGACTTGGACTCACTCTTGCCAGTTTCCTGCAGTAAATCCAACACATATTTCCTCTGAGACAAATTAGTACCTGCATGAGATTTAAGTACTTCAATGCCCAGAAAATATCTCAGTTTGCCCAGATCCTTTATATGAAAGTGCCCCTGCAATCCTTCCTTCACACGTGATATGCCTGTAGAATTGCTGCCCGTGATAACTATATCATCAACATATACATCAATAATGATGGATCCACCAGAAGAGTTGGAATAAAATAAAGAGTGATCAGTCACAGAACGAGAGAAGCTCATCTGTAGCACATCCCTGAACTTATCAAACCAAGCTCTAGGAGATTGTTTCAACCCGTAGATGGCTTTTTTCAATCTGCACACCTTCTGACACTCACCTTGAGCAACAAAACTAGGAGGTTGCTCTATGTATACCTCTTCTTGTAGATCACCATGAAGAAAGACATTCTTGACATCAAGCTGAAATATAAGCCAATCAAAGGTAGTAGCCAGAGATATAAGAATCTGCACAAAATTCAGACGAGCCACTGGTGAAAAGGTCTCAAAGAAATCAACTCCATATGTCTGAGTATAACCCTTTGCCACCAGTCTAGCCTTCAACCTCTCAATTGAACCATCAGAATTATATTTTTACTGTGAACACCCATCTGCAACCCACAATATTTTTCCCTGGAGGTAAGTCAATAAGATCCTAGGTGTTGTTTTGTAGAAGGCCTGTTATTTCCATATGCATCACCTGTTTCCAGCCAATATCCTTCATAGCATCAAGATGATTTCTTGGAACAACCACAAAATCAATCCCAAGAGCAAATGAGCGGGCCTGCTTGGATAATTTCGACAAACAACACACATTTGCAATAGAATGTCAAATAGTACATGAACGAGTACCTTTGCGAACAACAATGGGAACATCAAGGTCAGATGGTTCTGCAGAAATCTCTTGAGTAGAGGAAGATTGGGAAGGCTTAGAGACTGGAGTCGTTACCTCCTCTAGATCCTGCCTGACTCGTCTGCTATAAACATGTTGATATTGTTAAATTAAAGTATCACTTGTTGGCTGCTCTTCCTATATGACAGTATAGTCAGGAATGATAGGTGGCACTCTCTCACTGATGTCTGATGGTGACACTCTCTCACTTTCACACAATTGCTCCCCTTTACTGGGAACACTAGAGAAAAATGATGTGGATTCATGAAAAGTTACATCTCGAGACACAAACATACGACGGAGACTGGGACAATAGCACTTGTATCTTTTGCTAGTGTTGGAGTACCCAAGAAAGAGAGTCCTAATAGACCTAGGAGATAACTTATCAGCCTTAGGATCATGATTGTGGACAAATGAAGTACCCCCAAACACTCTGAGAGGAACAAGGAAAGCCGAATCTTTTGGACGTAAGACAGAAAAGGGAGTACGTCCTTGAAGCACCGAAGAGGGTTGCCTGTTGATCAGAAAACATGCAGTAAGTAAAGCATCAGACCAGAATCTCTTAGGGACATTGGATTGAAACATAATAGTCCTGGTAATATCAAGAAGATGACGATTTTTGCGTGAAAAACCTCTAGAGGGGGGTGAATAGGGTTTTATGATTATTTTATAATAATTTAGCTCAAACAACCACAATTGAAATAATAAGAAGGAGACAAAGTGTTTAGAGTGGTTCCAACCTTAGCAAATACTAAGGCAGTCAATCCACTACCCGGTTGCTTACCCAACCGGGATTTTGAAAGTATTAAATTTTATTACCTCTCAAGGACTTTACATAAAATTACAATACTTTCTACACCCTTTGGACAACCTTCACCTTGAAGTAGTCTCACCAACCTTGAAGCAGCCTTCTTGAAGTAACTCCAAGCTCCCCTTTGAAGTAGCTTCCTCTTGAAGTAGCTTCCCGTTGAGACAGCCTTCTAGAAGTAGTCCAAAGATCTCCTTCTTCACCAAGAAGATCAAACACTCTCCAATCCGCAGCCTCCAACCCTAGGAGAAGCAAGGAGAGTACAAGCAATAAGAAAGAACAAGAAAGGAAATGGAAATTACAATTACCACTTTGAAGAACAAGGCTTGATTTGCCTATATCAAGCGTATTGATCTCCTAACCAATGAGTATGGAAGTGTAGGTTTAGTGGATAGGAGATGCTAGCCTATAGGACACAAATTTGGAGTAAGGGAAAAGAGTAGCCAATGCTAGTGTTGCTCAATTGCTCAAAACAGATTGCCAATTGCAAGTATGTAAGCTCAAGTATTGCTCAAGTGTATTTTGGGTGTCCTATGGCTTGTCCTATTTATAGGAATGGCCTATGGATGTTTAAGGACGTTCTAGACACTTTCTAGGGGGTTCTTAGTGCTTAACTAGCCGTTAGGTAACCATTAGTTGCTTTAACAACGGCTAGTTAATTAACTCTGAAAAGTGCAGACAGAACTCATCTCGGTCGAAGATTTGTTGACCGAGAGTCCTTCTCGGTCGAGGACTTGTCGACCGAGGGACTGTCTGGGGCAAGTGTATATAACGTTCTACTCCAACTCCCAACTACCTTGTCTGCTGTGTCTAACGGCTACCTGGGTCTTTCTCAGTCGAAGAATTTGTCGACCGAGAGTGTCTCGGTCGAGGAGTTTGTCGACCGAGATTAACCCTGTTTCGATGTTTTTAAACCAAGTAATAAGTGTGTGTATGAGTGTGCAGATGTGACACTATTTTAGAGGATGACCTATCTAAGTGTTGTGATTGACTAGGGAAGATCTAAACGCTTGATTTACATGATATCTAAGTACTTGTACATTATATACCTGTACAAGTGTTTACATTTGATTACAATCATGATTTAAAGCAATTTTGAGCATATAGATCTTCCAAGTAGTTTGTCATCCACCTAATTCCTGCAACACTCAAGTAGCACGTTAGATTCACAAGAATGAAATGTTTGTCATCATCGAAACAAAATACTAATGTCAATTTAGCCAACAATCTCCCCTTTTTAAAGATGACAAACATTTCCTAAATATAAAATAGGGAAATATAAATCATATGAGTTTCATACCTGAAGTTTACCTTTTGTAGCCATTTTCCTATTTTGCAATTGTGTACTGACCGAGATATTATGAAACTCATTTTATTTTATGTTTTTGATTTTATATTATCTCTCCCCCTTTGTCATTTCAAAAAGATATCCAAGATAATCATTTAGTATGACTTTTTATTTCTCCCCCTTAATTTTATGCTATGCACCCCCTAAAAGAGATATTCAATTTAAAAGCAAGGGATTAATGCAAAGTAATTATTGTGAAATTTAGCCACAATTTATTTCTCAATAATTTGCAAAGGATGTTAAGCCTTGAAATGATATGAGTTCCTTTTAAGTTCATGGCATATGTGTATTGATTTCTCATCCATTTTACAAGGGATGTTAAGCCTTGAAAATGACATGAGAATCCTTTGAGCTTATAATAGAATACATGTATGTATCTTTAACCAAATACATGGGATGTTAAGCCCAAATTTGTTTAGAGAATTTCATTAAGAACAAAATATGTCATATTCATGAATATGGTAGATTTCTTTGTTTTCATAACCAAAACTACTTTTAAGGATACTAAGGTCATAACAAGCTTCAAATGATGTTTACAAAGTTTTGTAAGCTTCTTAATCTTATAATCAAGATGGTTTGTGTGAGCTCCCCCTTAATCTTATAGTCAAGATAATTTAAGGATTCTAAGGTCACAATCAATATTAGATCATAATAAGTTGACCTTTTATGAGAGTTATGCACTAAAATTATGTTTTCAATATGATAAACATATTTTGAGTCAAGATACTAAGATTAAGTGCAATAAAATGATGAACAAATAAGCATTTCGTCAAGGTTATTTTAGGTCGACCTTGACTTCGACCATAGCGCCCCTTGGTCAAACTTGATTTCAACCAAGAGGTAATTTCTGCAGATTTCCAATTTGATCACTTATATGTGAAGTATAATTTCTACATATTTTTAATTTTAAAATGCATCTATGCCATGAAGTTTACTGTTTATGCAAATGACATCTTCATATGAGCTGAATCACAAAAAAAAATATCCATTCATGGTTTGTATATATGGATCAAAGATTATTTTAGACAAACCAATGAAACATAATGATCATGACACAATGATTATGATAGAACAGTAGAAGCATATCCACAATACAATGATCAAGATAGAAGCATATAATTTCATGAAATACAATGATTATGACCATTTAAATTTTAATACACATGGTTCCTATATAGATAGACCAAAAAAAATACTTAGGATAAACCATGTGGACTATGATGAAACACTAATTTCCATGGTTCATAATTTTCATTTTTTAAGCTAAACCATGTGGAGGATAAACTAAAATAATCTCATTCATGATTCATGAATTTTCAAATTTAAGACAACCCTTGTAAATGAACATGCTTAATAAACTTTTTCAATCAATGAAGAAAGTATGTTCAATATCAGTCTTCATATAATACTTTTGCAATATGTTTTAAGGACTTCATATACATAATGTTATACCTTCATTCAACAATTCATGATGCAAAAGATCAATATGTCTTGATTAAAAGATGGTCTCCAAGATTCATTCTTGATATGCATATTAAATCAATCATTAACAACAAATTGATAGCAAACTAGATTAATTAAAACAGGTTCAGCAGAACTTGGTTCGGTCGAACTGTTTGTCGACCGAATTTATCTCGGTCGACGTTTTTCTCGACCGAGAATGCTGCTGTTTGTACAGGTTTTATCAGATTTGTTGCAAACTTGAAAACAGTAACCTGCTCGGTCGACTATTTCTCGACCGACGGTGTTCTCGGTCGAATAGTGTCTCGACCGAGATTGTTTCTGTACTGTTTTTCAGTAATTCATTTTATAAGTAAAACATAGATCACTTTCAATTCAATTGTGTAAATTAAAAATCAGTTTAGTTGAGATAAAACATATAAATATCAAAGTAATATGTAGATCAAATCTCAACTAATCATATTCAAATCTTTAGGTTTTAAGACAAATTTCTAAAGATGTGTCTCTGCAGATTTATATAAAATGTGTATTTTCAAGTTAGAGATTTGAATCAATTTGTTATCTTATTATTTTAAGTTGAGATAGACATGGAGATATACAACTTAGAGTCTTTGGTCATATCTCAACTTAATTATATTCATTTAGTTTGGGGGTTTTGGAACCCATACTAACCCAACATCCTTTTTCTTGTAAGGACACGAGAAGGAATAATGTCCAAGACGTAAACAATAATGGCAACATATAGAATCAACCTCATATCTCTTTCTATGATTTTGTTCTAGGTTGTTCTTGGGTACATATGTCCTCTAGGTACATTCATGGATTGACTCTTTGGCACTTGTGTCTTTCTCCAACTAGGTTTTTGATAAGATTTTCCTTTAGGTTTATAACATAGTCCTCTCCTTCCAACTGGATGATAAGAATCATTTACGATTTTATCAAGGATATCATTGTTACTCAAACTACTCACTTCTTTTTGCAACTTAACAATCTCATCCATTCTCTTCTTGATATCTAACTTTGCTTGATCTAGATTAGATAATAAAGAATCTCTTTCTTTCACAATAATATCATAATCTAGATGTGTACATAAAACAGGTTGTTTTTGAAGATCATTTACTTGAGTTTGCAAGTTTAACTTTTCTAGGGAAAGAAGATTGCAATTTACTTCTGCAGATTTCAGCTTAATATCATGATCTTTAATAACCTTTTTAAGATTTTCATTTTCAGATGTGAGAGCAAGAAGTTTAGCATGTAACTCATCATTTGCCTTATTAGATTTCTTTAATTTCTTCTTGCACTCAATATACTTATTATGTGTTTCTTTAAGACTAGCAATTAACTCTTCTTTAGGTAAATAAAAAAAACTTACCTCTTCTTCTTCTTTTTCACTTATTGTAGCAATTAGGCATTCTTTATGCACTTCTTCCTTTTTTGACCTCCATGGACAACTAGGTGTCGTGTGCCTTGTTCCTAAGCCCAATTGCAACTTGTTGAAGATTGGTCCATACTTTTCCTTTGCTTGCAGTTGTAGACACCACCGCCCTTCATTCTTCAAGACTCGATTAGAGCTCCTTGAAGCCTGCTCTGATACCAATTGAAAAACCTCTAGAGGGGGGGTGAATAGGGTTTTATGATTATTTTATAATAATTTAACTCAAACAACCACAATTGAAATAATAAGAAGGAGACAAGGTGTTTAGAGTGGTTCCAACCTTAGCAAATACTAAGGCAGCCAATCCACTACCCGGTTGCTTACCCAACCGGGATTTTGAAAGTATTAAATTTTATTACCTCTCAAAGACTTTACATAAAATTACAATACTTTCTACACCCTTTGGACATCCTTCACCTTGAAGTAGTCTCACCAACCTTGAAGCAGCCTTCTTGAAGTAACTCCAAGCTCCCCTTTGAAGTAGCCTTCCTCTTGAAGTAGCTTCCCGTTGAGACAGCCTTCTAGAAGTAGTCCAAAGATCTCCTTCTTCACCAAGAAGATCAAACCCTCTCCAATCCGCAGCCTCCAACCCTAGGAGAAGCAAGGAGAGTACAAGCAATAAGAAAGAACAAGAAAGGAAATGGAAATTACAATTACCACTTTGAAACACAAGGCTTAATTTGCCTATATCAAGCGTATTGATCTCCTAACCAATGAGTATGGAAGTGTAGGTTTAGTGGATAGGAGATGCTAGCCTATAGGACACGAATTTGGAGCAAGGGAAAAGAGTAGCCAATGCTAGTGTTGCTCAATTGCTCAAAACAGATTGCCAATTGTAAGTATGTAAGCTCAAGTATTGCTCAAGTGTATTTTGGGTGTCCTATGGCTTGTCCTATTTATAGGAATGGCCTATGGATGTTTAAGGACGTTCTAGACACTTTCTAGGGGGTTCTTAGTGCTTAACTAGCCGTTAGGTAACCATTAGTTGCTTTAACAACGGCTAGTTAATTAACTCTGAAAAGTGCAGACAGAACTCATCTCGGTCGAAGATTTGTCGACCGAGAGTCCTTCTCGGTCGAGGACTTGTCGACCGAGGGACTGTCTGGGGCAAGTGTATATAACGTTCTACTCCAACTCCCAACTACCTTGTCTGCTGTGTCTAACGGCTACCTTGGTCTTTCTCGATCGAAGAATTTGTCGACCGAGAGTGTCTCGGTCGAGGAGTTTGTCGACCGAGATTAACCCTGTTTCAATGTTTTTAAACCAAGTAGTAAGTGTGTGTATGAGTGTGCAGATGTGACACTATTTTAGGGGATGACCTATCTAAGTGTTGTGATTGACTAGGGATGATCTAAACGCTTGATTTACATGATATCTAAGTACTTGTACATTATATACCTGTACAAGTGTTTACATTTGATTACAATCATGATTTAAAGCAATTTTGAGCATATAGATCTTCCAAGTAGTTTGTCATCCACCTAATTCCTGCAACACTCAAGTTGCACGTTAGATTCACAAGAATGAAATGTTTGTCATCATCGAAACAAAGGGATTATGTCATTATACTAATGTCAATTTAGCCAACATTGCGCTTAGCTACTCCATTTTGTTGAGGAGTGTGAGGACAAGACGTGCGATGAATCATCCCAACAGAGCTAGAAAAATCAGCCATAGCAGTTTGAACATATTCTAAGGCATTATCAGATTGAAGAATTTTAATATTGCAATCAAATTGAACTTTTATTTCTTGATGAAAATGTTTGACAATGGACAACACAGACTCTCGACTCTTTAATAAATAAATCCATGTCATGCGAAAAAAATCATCCACAAAGGAAATAAAGTAACGAAAACCATTATAACTATTGGTCTTTACAGGACCCCAAACATCACTATGTACTAACTCAAAAGGACATGATGCCCGTTTATTGATACGACTGGGATAAGACAGTCTATGATGTTTTCCCAATTGATAGAACTGACACTCTAGAGAAGACACTTGAGACAACTCAGGTTCTAACTTTCTCAAGCTCTCCAACGACGGAATCTGTAGTGACACAGTAAGGGAGAACGACTCAAAAGGATAGCTGGAGTAGGAGTAGATACTTGGCGAAGCAGACTGTCACCGTGGAAGAGATAGAGATCACCTTTCCTAGGCCCCCACCAATCGTCCTCATACTCTTCAGATCCTGTAATACAAAGCAAGGAGGCCCAAATGTCACTGTACAATTCACAGTATCAACTAATTTTGTAACAGAGAGAAGATTAAAAGGAAATGCAGGCACATAGTGAACCGATTTAAGATTAATTTTAGGAGTCAGAGAGATAGATCCACTTGCTAACACTCTCCTCACTGAACCATCTGCTATGGTCACAGATTTGTGAGGAATATGTGAGTCAATGGAGTGAAGTAATCTCCTCATACCGGTCATTTGCTGGGATGTTCCAGAATCAACCACCCATGAAGAAGTTGAAACGGAAGCCAGTAGAGAGGTAGCTTGATTACCAGTGGTAGACGCCAGATTTGCATATGAAGTAGAGGATCCCACACTCATGTGTTGTGTAGCCAGAATAAATCTATCATATTCTTCTTTTGTGAGTGTGATGCCAGAAGACCCAGAACTTGATGCAGATGGTTCAAAAGACTCAGCAGTACTAGCATAGTTTGCTGCCCCCATCAATTGAAAAAGCGGCCGAAGCGGACGCTGTAGCGGCCGCTGAAGCGGCCTAGCTGATTTGCCGCTGCAATATAGCCAAAGGCGGAAAAAAAGCGTTTCACTGTGTAGCGGGCGCTTGGGCCGCTTTAGCGGGTTGTGGGTCGCTGTAGCGGGCTCCACTGTAGCGGCTATAGCGGGCGCTTTGTGACAATATTACTGATATTTACTCTCCGTTTCACCTAACAACGCGACTCCTCGATACTCCTGGACTCCTTTTCCCATTCCGAACCGTGCGCAGCCGCAACCGCTGCCATGGTTCTGGATGAGGAGAGGACTCTCCTCAACTCATTCTGCGGAACTGACCTCTCCCGCATGGTTTGCCTACAAAGCAAACAAGCATTAGATGGCGCTTAGTCCCCTGCCGGAGACAACCAAGTATTGCGGCCCTCAATGGCCTGCTGCTTATTCGGCAGCTTCCAAGGAGGCCGCCAAGTACAACGGCGCCACAGAGAGACAAGCCTCCTCCAGTGTACGACACTAAGTCTTTCTTCTGTGGAGTTCCCCGTTCTTCACAGCAGCGCCAAGAGCCGTAGGCTGTTCTTCACCGGAGTCCACTCATAGCTGGAGATCAACAAGTAAGTAATCCTCCCTGCTATTGGAAGCTTCTTCTCTACGTCTCTATTTTTCTTTTCAATTTCATTAGCAATCGTACTGCCCCTTCTCCCTTATGCTTTCTCCCTGTTCCCTGGTCATACTCCCCCTTTTTCCCTCTTCCCTTTGACAAAGTCCCTTAACCTTTTCCGTGCTGTACATTCCTTTTTCCATATTCCTTTCTCCCTGTTCCCGTAGCCTCTTCCTTGCTGTTCTATCTTCGTTCTCCTTGTTCCCCTTTAGTAATGTAGAACTTCCTACTGTAATTACCATGCACATGCTACAACATACGTTATATTTGTTTTCAATGTAGGCAATATACAAGATGATGAGATAATTTCATTTGGATTTAATCTTTAGGCTGTTATTATGAATATGATCCATCTATTTTTTAATTGCATGCTGCGACATTTTCCAGAGATCTGCTGTTGTAGTAGTTCCCGCCATATGATTTACTTCTTGTATTTGCAATTGTATTAGCCTATTAGTTAATAATCAGTAAAATATTTTTATTGTGATTTAACTAAGATTACATCAGTGATCATTACATGAAACAGTAGTGTACTTGATTAAGTTAACAATTTACTCATGCTCTGTAAGATTATAGTAACGTTCTCCTAATAATATCAGTAAGATTTTGAGTAATGTTTCCTATTAATATTGATAGATAATAATCACTACGACAACATTACAAATCAATATTATGCAGAATGATTTATTCTGGAATTACATGACTACTTGGATGATTATCATAATTTCTCCTCTAGAATTTACTTACTCTTCTCTAGTAATTACTAATTAATTAGTAATTAGTTACCAATTATAAATCAATTAGCTTGAAAACATTTACTCTAGTGAAACCTAAAATACTTTTGAAAAGTCATTTGACGTAGTGAAATGTTATTCAAACTAGTTGATTGTTGGGTAATATATCTTTTTGTTGATATTAAGTCAATCACTAAAATTTTTCAATTTTACTTTAAAACAATGTGAACCATTTTTTTAAAAAAGCGCCCGCTTTTGTCTGCTTCAAAGCCCGCTTCCCGCTTCCCGCTTCAAGAAGGGCAATCCGCACGCTTCGCGCTTTCCAAAACTGTGGCTGCCCCTACATGTGGTGCAACAGGTCTTCCGTGCTTCTTCCAGCACTGTCACAGAAGGTGCACTTTGGACGTGCTCCACGTTCTCATCCCATATCTGTACGACCTCCTCGAACTGCAACAGCTACATATGCATGAGAGTCTCCAAAAGGCGATAATGTTGTAGAATCAACTGAATCAAAATTTGATTGTAGAATTCTCGAGTAGGCTTCTTCCAGGCTGGGAAGTTTGTCAGAAGCGAGGATGATGCTGCGGGCTGAACTGCAAGACGAATTCAAACCCGATAGAAACTTTGCAATAATCAAGTAATCCCTATCTTTGACCTGTTCTTGAACAGTCACTGGATGATAAAAGCTCAACTCCTGGGCAATACCTTGGATCACTCCAAAATATTCTTTTAAAAGCTTGTCTCCCTGTCGTTCAGCGAAGAGTCGATCATATATCATAAACTGACGAAGTGCATTCTTTTCCTGAGAGTAATTGTTATAACCTCATTTTCCAAAACATGTAATGAGATTTGAAAATCTCTTTTAAATGACTAAATCAGATCAATGTTTGATTTCATGGTTTGATTTGAATGAATTTCGTGCATGCTTTCTTGTTGGGCCTTATTGGCCATTAAGCCCATTTGAAAGAAAAATAAAAAGAAATGAAAAAGGAATTCCATTTAATAAAAGAATACAAGGGGATAATGGAATATATAAGAAAATGATTAAAGGATGATTAAAAGGCTAAAAGATAATTTCCCATAATAGGATTTCGTGTTATAAAGGATCCTTGGGGTTCAAGGAACTCAGGATAATTAAATAATAGCAAGGGAAATAAAGAATATGTGGAAAATATGAATAAAAAGGTGTTTTCTTGCAACCAAAGAAAAGGAACAGTTTAATTGATATAATGATCTCAAATTTTGCAGGATGAGAGATAAAAACATAAAAGAGTTTCCCTCAAAATTTGAATAAAACGGAGTTAAGAATTGGGAGTTATCGATTTTTCAAGATTATCCTTATAATGGGATTTTCCATTGCAATTTGGGAAATCTTTCCTTTTTTTGGTTGAACGCGGATAATAGGGGCCGTTGGATCTTGATCCAACTGACCCGGCTCATCGTCCAGAGTCCCAGAGGGACACGGACTGTAGCACGACGACAGGGAATTTTGTCCCATCGTTTTCTCGCGATCCATTGAATGTGCAATCTTGGAAACTCTCCCATTGGGTTCGGGAGGGGACCCCGAACCATCGGGACCCTAGTTTTGTGATCGTTGGAAGCTTCTAGGCTAAACGCCCAATTGGGCTGAGGAAAGCATTGGCGGCGGGGGTCAGAAACCCTAGAGGGGACCCTCCATGTCCTATAAATAGGCCACCACCCGAGTCCTTGTTCGCTAGCGATCTCGGGCGGCCACCTATTACACCTCAGAGCCATCTCCTTTCCTCGATTGCCCTTGCTCAGACGAGGTTGCCGCCGCGGCGCCGCCGCGTTCTAAAGAACATAAGAAGGAGGGAGATGACGTGCAACCGTCGTTCGATCAGGGAGCATCGTAATCCAGGCGAGGATCTAACGGCGTTAGAAGCGGCCGGTTAAGTGGAGACGCTCGTGACTCCGAGCGTTTGATCGAGATCCAGCGACTGAGGGCGAGCAGCGGGGCACGCCACTTAGCTAGTGGGGGCGTTTGACGCAGAGCGTCAGATTCAAAGGCGGTCCATAGGCGCACCGATCCGACGATCTAGAAAAATTCGGTAAATCTCTCTCTCTGTCAAATAATCAAGAAAATAACTTTTCCTTGCTAAAATCATAGAAATAGCTAGGAATCTCGTATAAAAGAACTTTATATATTAAAAAGTTGGGTAGAAAAATGCAAGGAACCTGATAAAAATGGTTGTATAACCTGATTCCAGTTCGTTTTGCAAAAGTACTTTAATTTGCTAGTAAAATGCATTTTAAGTTAATTGGAAACCCTAATTACATATAAAGGATGTTTCTTTGTAAATTAATGGGTTAAGTTGAGGATTATAAACCTGTTAATTAATAATATGAAGTTTTCATCCGTTTTGAATACAAATATGGCTAAATTAGGGTTTATGTCTATGAATGAAAGATAATGTACATGAAAACCCTAATTTAGGGTAAAAGAAGAAGGAAACCTTGTTATTTTGATAAATTGCTAAATAATGATCCTAAAACTGTTAGGAATATTAAAAGGAGAGAATTTCAAGGTTTTAAGTATATATGATGAATTAGGGTTCATAATATCTAAGAAGGAAAGCAAAACCCTAATTTTCAAGAAAACCCTAAAATTGGATAGAAACCCTAAGGGACATGATGAAATTGGCTAAATATTAATAAAAGTAAACTTGTACTTTTATTTCAGGGTTTTCTGTGCACATTGTTTGATTGCTTGGATATTATCTCTCTTCACATTTGATCCTGTATCTGAAACTGCAATAAGAGGTATGTGGCTACGCTTATGACTATACCGATTAGTTTTCCGAGGATTTTATCGACGTTTCCCTCAATGATTGAAATAACTGTTGGATGTTTCAATTCATGCAACTATAAAGTGACTATGACTATCACTATGTGTATACATGTATAACTAGCTAGATCCGAGTCCACCCCTGTGGCTATGCAAAGGCTAAGGATAACCTAGAGCAAGGTCTAGGGTATCATGAGTTAGAAACTGGGCTACCCACGTGTAGTGCCATGAGACTCTTAGCATACCATGAGTTAAGGAGTGGGCTACCTACGGGTAGTGCCATGTGACTCCGCCCTAGAAATTGATTCACTTGATACGTGAAGTCATGAGGGGTATAAAGGGAATATGGGACACATGGATCGCGTTGTTATACTTAAAACGTAACATTGTTTGTTAAATGATAATTGAATGCCATACATTGTTATAGATAATTGCATCCCCCACATACCAGCTTTGGCTGACCGACGTTTTGTTTGTCGGCGTTTTAGGTACAAAACAAAAAGGACAAACAATAATCCGTCATATTGTGCAATACACTAATTAAAGTCCAAGGAGGATTAGTTAGTTAGTCCGAGTTCTGGATAGAAGTTTTAGAATTCCAAAGTTTTCAAAGGTATGCAAAAATTTTATTTATTACAGCCTTTCAGTTTAGTCTAGTAGAATTTAATAATTGTTATCAATTAATTGCTGAACCTTGATCCGGAAATTGGATAACGGCATCGACCTCTCGGTCTCCCTTAATTGGGGGTTACCGGAAGGTGGGGTCGTTACAGTAATGCTTCTTCACAACATCCCATATGTGTTTGGCAGTAGTGTAGAACATGATACTAGCAACAATAGCAGGTTCCATGCTCCCCCATAGCCAGGTCTTCACCAGACTATTATGACGTTTCCATTCAACATAGCTTTTATCAGTAGAAGCCGGAGGATCCGAATCAACATGCCGTGCTTTATCTCGGGATTTTAACATTGTATGGACAACATTCATCCACAAGAGATAATTTTTACCGTTAAGCTTGATGGAGGGGATAGGCGACATCTCGTTGTAGATAGTAGATGCCTTGGTGTCCTTCATGATTTAACAGATAGATAGAATGACAGAGAGATACACGCCACAGAAGAATAGAAAGTGACGGAGTGATACACGTCACGTTAGAAGATTAGATGCGTTTCCGACGCATCCAGAACCCCCAATTGAAAAATTCCCTAATCACACATGGAGGTGTGATTAGGAATCTGTTGCGTACGAACGGAGCCTCCGGTCTGAGTTTAGGGAGCCGTCTTACGTAGACTCTTCCTTCAGAGTCAACGGGAGAAATCAAAGGCTGCTGACGTGTGGTGGGCCTGCCCGGAGCCGGTGGCTACCCCTTTGGGCAGGCGGTAGCGGCTGCTGCCAGTGGGGTGCCGCGGCTGTGCGGCCTGATGGCGCGCTGCCCAACGGTAACTGCTGCCCGAAGGTGGCTGTCTTGCTGCGGCCGGTGGCGGCGCGAGGGAGAGAGAGAGGGAGGGGAGAAGCGGCACGCCCTAGATTGGAACCCTAGGAGCCCTGCTCTGGTACCATGTGAAACGTAAGTTGCAAGGCTGCTTGCAATGCAGCTTGTGTGAGGGTTCAAGACCACTCACCCTTTTATTAATAGAACTAGAGAAATTACATAGATGTCAAACAATAAATAGAAATTACAAAATCATAATATAAAGAGATATATTAACATGACGATTGAACGCTTAAAAGCTAGATTGGTTGCCAAAGGGTACACACAAGAATCTGGTGTTGATTATTTTGAAACATTTTCTCTCGTTGCTCGTCTTAATTCTGTGCGTATTCTTATTTCTATTGCTGTCAATCAAGGCTGGCGTTTGCATCAACTAGACGTAAAAAATGCATTTCTGTATGGTGACGTGCAAGAGACTATCTATATGTCCCAACCTCCAGGTTATATTGCTGAGGGGGGTATTCTGGAAAAGTTTGTCTTCTTAAGAAGTTTATTTATGGTCTTAAGCAGAGTCCTTGAGCCTGGTTTGACAAATTCTCTCTTATATTGTAACAATTTGATTTCACAAGGTCTCAATGTGATCATTCTGTTTTTATCAAGAGCACCTCTTCTGGCATTATTATTTTTATTTTATATGTGGATGATATCATTATATCTGGTAGTGATGCCACATGGATTGCTGATACAAAGAAATATCTTATGAAGCACTTTGTAACCAAAGACCTTGGGCGTCTTCTGTATTTTCTTGGTATTGAGGTAGCATATAACAAAAATGGAGTATCTCTCTCACAGAGGAAGTATACTCTAGACTTATTATCTAGAAATAGGAATGTTGGGTTGTCAACCTGTTGTCTCACCTATGGGTTGAGTCCACTCATCTCTTAGAAGATAGATATTGCTACAAGCGACTTGTTGGCAAACTTTTGTATCTCATCGTTACCAGACCAGATATATGTTTTGCTGTGGGAGTTCTTAGTCAATTTATGGAATGCCATTGGGAGGCTGCCTGTCGTGTCTTGAAATACTTGAAGAATAGACATGGACATGGGTTATTTTTATAAAAGAAATGGGCGCCTTGACGTTATTGGATATTCTGATGCTGATTATGCAGGATGCAAGTCTGACAGGGGATCCACTTCTGGTTATTGCACCTTTGTAGGAGGTAATCTGGTTACTTGGAGGAGCAAGAAATAAAATGTGGTTGCTAGATCTAGTGATGAATTTGAGTATCGTGCATTGGCACATACTACTTGTGAACTATTATGGATTAAATCTATTCTTGCAGACTTTGGGTTCCCTATCACCCCCGCTATTCCGATGTATTGTGATAATTGTGTTGCTACTTTCATTGCTAGCAATCTTGTTTTCCATGAGAGGACCAATCATATTGAAGTCGACTGTCATTTTCTTCGAGATTTTGTACTGGATAAGAAGATTGCTACTCCTTTCCTGCCATCACATGAGCAAACTGATGATATATTCACCAAGCCTCTCTTTGGCAAGCGAGTTGAGGAACTGTGCTGCAAGCTGGGCATGATTGACTTCTCTGCTCCAACTTGAGGGGGAGTATTGAGATATATTACTGCATTTACTGTTTAATGTATATCTGTTTAAGTCTTTCCTTTATTTTGTAATATGGGCCTTTGTATAAAGAGGCCATTAGGGTTTTCAGTTCGCTTCCTTGTACAGCCTATTCCTATTTATAAGAGTGAGTTTCCTCCTTTGTGAATATAGAAAACACGGCACACTTTCATATTACATATCACAAATTGTACCTTGTAGTTGGAAGTTTCTAAATGGGCCCCTCTTTACCTACACGTTGTAAAGTATAAAGTGGTCAAAGAAACACCAGCATCACATTGAAGAAAGGGGCCAATATGAATGCCACTAGAACATTGCATCGTTTTGGTCTATGCATCCGTCTACTGCTTGGATTTCCGGTATCTGTATCTGATTTAACCAATCCAAAAGTGAAAGAACACATGCTAGTTTTGTTCAATCTCCTTATATTTGGAAATGGAGCTATGGATCTCAATCCAGCCTTTTTGGCAGCTTTTTGGTTTTGTTATAAACAGGGAAGCAATGTAATTAGAAACATATTTCAGGAACAGCATGAAATCAAAATAATAATCGACTAGACTGGTTTTTAAATATATAGTGATAGGAAGATCTTCACATCTTTTGCGTTATAAAATTATTTTACAACAGGATGGATACATGAAGAACTTGTTTGTTTGTCTTCTGAAATTATTTGTTCTTAGATCTTATCGTTTGCAGAGTTGTTAAGTATGGCCAAGAATTTTATTTTCCTCAACTCGCAATCTAGATGATAATTGTGCACTACTAGATCTAGGATATATATCCGACTATGACAAATTTTATGCAGTGCCTTATTTTCTTCTCAGAAATACATTTCTCTTGGATCACAACCCATTATTGTTGATTTTTACCGCCTACTTGACAGGTACAACTGTACAACTGCATAAGGCATACTATTTCAATTTTCTGGTACTAGTCTCATTACATAAGTTAGCAGCAGTTGCAAATTGTTTTCCCTCTGGATTCCATGTCTGACAATGACTATATGCATTAATTTTGTTCCTAGTGGAGAATCGTACTCTCCTATCTGGTGTAACTATGATGAATAGCAGTATATAAATCTGTGCCGTTTTCTAAACAAACTGCTGTACTCTTCACCTTAACGTCATTCGTCTTTTATCTGCCAGATATCGATTCACTGCTAAGTTTTAACTCCTTTTCTCTGTGGCTTTGTCTTATGTTTTACTCGCTTAGTCTGCAGGACTCATTTTTAGACAGGATTGGGGCCAAGAATCCAAATTATGAATTTTACAGGACACTCTCAATCAAATGCTCAAATTCTATATTTACTTGTGAGCATGTGCATTTCATCTTACAAAGATTTTTCTGTAGCAAGGAAAATGGAAGCATGCCTGAGAGTTCTTCATCCTTGGAACTTTTAACTGTAAGTTTTCTTTCTTGATCTCTCTGCATCTGTCTTTCTTTTTGTAATTAACTGTGTGCTAAATATGATCAGTAGTTGATGGACTTGTGGAGTAATCCTGTTCCCAGTCAGGTGATCTTGACAGTAATAATCCACTAATGTCTATTGATAAACTGCTCATCTGATGTTGAGATTCCGGAAGGAAGATACTATAATCTATTTTTTAAGAATAGTCTATATTTATTATTTTTTAGTGGTGTCTTTTTCCTCTCTAACATTTGGTAACTTCTGGAAAATTTATCAGTCTCTTTTCTTAAGCTTTGAGATCTCCAAGTTTCAGCTAATCCCGATTTCTGAAAGTGGCTTATCTTTGTAGTCTTAGGATACATGGTATTGTTATCTCTCATTAGAAAGTTGGCAACAGAAAGAAAAGCCTATGCGGATTCTATCTTAGAATTGATATAATTGATGTAGGACAATAATAACATTCTTTCTTTACAAGGGATGTAGTGAGCTGGTGCTAGCTTAGAAATCTTGGCTTCAGGCCAGAACAGTATCCATTCTCCCACAAATATCCTGTTCCCTATCAACCTATTCTTTGGCTTTGAAAGAAAGTTGCAGAGGGACAGTGGACAGGTCAATCACTGTTTGGATACAGAAACATTTAGATAATGAAAGTTGGTCTAGTTCTTGAATTTCAGAGGGCAAAAGAGTTAATGTCTACTCTCGCTAGATAGAGACAGGAGTATGTGGCATATTGGTTGGCAAACCCCCTTTTAGTAGTGATAGCTATCCTGCGTTTTTTGCTTTTGTTGTCAAAATTAGGGCGTAAGTGGGCTTGTTCACTCAAAAACAATTTATGTAGTAATATATCGAAGATATACCCATTAGATAATCCATACAATTGCTTCTTGTTTGACAGTTTTTTGCGGGTGCCAGATACTTTGATCTCGTCACTAATTAAATTACATTATTAGCACGGGCAACTAGTCTTCTGTTTTGCTGTGTTTCGAGTTTGTCCTATTCTCCTCCCAGCTGGCAAATTCCTGTTCTACTGCCATTATAATGTGTTAATCAATTAAATTAGTCACTTATAATGTTCCACTTCTATTCACACTGCCATTAATCCATGATGAGGAAATGAACGACTGAGGTTACCCGACACACTCACCACAAAGAAGTATCATACTGAAAGCTGTTGCTGCTGCCGAAGCCCAACCTGCTTTGATGTTTTTATCGTTGCCAGCAATCTCCCAAGTTCCCAGAATGTTGATTTTACGCTGGCTCTCAAAATGTTAGGCAGCTAATTTCAATGTGTTTATTGCTGCCGCATGGGAGACACTAGTTGTTCCCTATTCCAGGCAATCTTTGTTCTTTCTAGAACTAGTAGACTAACACATTTTGTGCGCTTGCTACTTCTAAGGCTTCTCATTCCCTTTATATAGCTTCATCAAAATTTACAGGAGAGGGATTAAAATTCTGCACCAAAGCAGTTAATAGATAACCTGTTCTGAATTTGCGATTGATTTGTGAAGACACCATTCTTAACATATTTCTGGACATACTATATTTAGAATTGGTTTATTCCTCCCTAGAGTCTGAAATATTACTAAAAACTATTTTCTATGATCTGAATGCCCTTTTTGAACGTTTAGCGTCCTTTATCTTTGGAAATTTCTTTCCTACTTATTCCCTATATAAGATTTTGCAAAGCCTCTTTGAGAACATATATTTATGGTGAATTTCATTGCTTGCTAATTTTATTAATAAGCTTCATAACTAGGATTGTAATTCATCATCATGATCATCATCATCTAAACCTCATCTCCAACCTTTTTGGAGTAAACTACATGTCTTTTACATTTAGCACTGTTATGGGTCATATATTTTTTCATGTTGTGAAGATTCTAAATGTCTCCCCCCCATGTTAATTTAGGACTGCCTCTTCTCCTTGGAATGACACTTGACTCAATTGCATTGATTCGAACAAATGCATTTGTCGATCTGTGCTACACATTTCCATACCATCTTCGGTAGCCCTCACGTAACATGTCTTGATACTCACTACCCTAACTTCATTGCTTTATATTTTTTCCTTCAGCAATCTTACCATATGTTCCTGCACTTCTCCTTTCATCTTGCTGACACTTTGTTTCTTCGTTGCCCAACGTTTGCTCCATACAATATGGCTTTTTATATAAATTTTCTACAAAACTTGCTTTTTAATTTGAATAGGAATCTTTTAGTTGCATACTGTTCCAATTGCACTCCTCTGTTTCGACCATCCAGCTACGATCTTCTGACAAAATCATCTTGAACATTGCTATCCATTTCAATAACAGAAACCAAGTACTAAAACTTATCACATTTTGCAATTTTGACCACCATTCACAGTTCCAGACTGGCTGAAATTGCGCTGCATATACAATGTTTTACTTCTAATGACACAATTCTGGACTGGCTGGAATTGCAATGCATATACAATGTTTTGTTTTTAATGATCTAAACTCCATCAGATTCCAATACAATTCTCCCAAGTTCAACTTTGTCATTCAACCTTTCATTAGTTTCATCAATTAGCTCAATATCATCAACAAATAAAATGCACCATGGAATGCCATCCTGGACATGCTTTGGCAACCCTTTCATTATAGGAAGAACTCAACCACAAAAAACAACTTATATTGATAGGTTACTATACTATTGCTATGTTATGGGAATATCTGTGAGTTAATAAAAAAGACTTCTTCAGATAATTCATAAAAAACATGACAAACAAAGTAACAGACAAAGCTATAGATAGACGGATCCAATGACATTTAAATTGAGGCTTATGTTGCTACAAGTTAGTCAAGAGAGACACTCCATTGTTAATCATCGTCATTATCTCGGCCTCAGTCCCAACAATGCGGGTTCAACCATATGAATTTGCATTCAACTCTATTTTGGGTCACAATCTCGTCGAAATATAGTGAATTCATATTTCTTATTAGATCTACCCAAGTTCATTTAAGTTTGCCCCTCCCCCTTATAATATTGTCTAGTTAAATACCAGTTATCATTATCAACCTGCCCATTTATTGGTTTATATATTGGTGAAATCTGTTGTTATCGGCGACTCATATAGGCCAACTGGTTCTCCAACTTTTGTCTTGTAAGTCAGATTGGCTGTTAAGAGCTAAAACTTTAACTTACTGGGAACAACCACTGATGTATCCATTTAAAAGTATATAGATCTCTGTTCCATGGTTTAAACATCTAAATAATGTGGTTTTGATTTTTCAGACCATTTTAAATATATTCCCATCATTACTGAGCGGCTCAGAAGTGCTGTTTATAAAATTATATGGTGAACTCTACATAGCAAAGGAGACACTTCTTCATATATTAGCCAGGGCTGCGCCTCAGATGTCTGTCTCTTTGAGGTAATAATCTATGTATGTCACATGTAATTAGTATACTATTTTAATACTCAATAACCAAGTTTTGACGATGTTTGAAGAATATGCAACATTGCAGAGTTATTGCTCGTTAGCAGTGCTTTGTTTTATCAATGTATATAATTCTTTGGCTTTTTATATCTGCATTGAGTTTTAAAAGATAGTGTTTATGGTTTCTTTTACCATGGATATATATTTATTTTGGCATTTGTGATTTTGGACCTATTGAATGAACGACCTTATTTATCTATCAATAGTTATCCCATTCACTAGTATTTAGGTGGATTTTTATTATACCATTTCACCTTTTTGGGTGTCTTTTTTTTCCAGTGACATCTATCCTTTCCTTGAAAGAGTATGCCTAGAAGGAGCTGCCTCAGAGGCAAAATATGCTGTATCTACAATTGCTTCACTAACAGATTCTCAAGGTTCATCAATGCTGTCTAAATTATTCCAGGTGTGTTTCTTACAATAACTTAATGTATTAGAACATTAAATAAGAACACAATATTCACATGTTGCTTCTAGGAAAGGTTTTCAGATCTGATTGGAGATTGACCCAGCATAGCTCTTGGTTCTCGGATCTTTGGTTCAACACTGGGGTCAACCCAGTTAACCTGGTGGCATTAACATGGCATCATATTAATAACATATGTGTATACACATGTGTATATATGTGTGTTCTCGGTTCTCTGGTTTAACTGTTGGGTAAACCCAGTTGACCTGGTGGCATTAGCATAACATCATATAGATAACATATATGCATACACATATGTATATATGTGTGTACATATTACGGGATTAAGAGAGGTATTTCTTCCCCTCTCTCCTGCAACCTGTAGCGGAGGTCGGATGCCCAGGGGGTATTAAATCAAGAAATGCTTGTTCGGTGGTTCGAACCTGGTTCCATTCATTGGGGAACACCTGAATTCACCGATATAATATCTCTCGCCGACTGTCTGTATATTTACACGTGTGCAAATGTATATGTATCTGCATATAATCTACAATATGAAAACATGAAATTATGAATTATAAACCATAAAAAATCCAAAAACAAACGGTTGGACATATATCAATAATCCGTTGGTTTTGTCACACACAACACATTTTATAGATAACTTGGTAAGCGAATATGCACTATTTGGAATATTGGGCTTGGTGGAGAGGTATTATAATAACATTACCATATAGGGAGGGGAACATAGAAACTACAAAACCTAGATGGGTCTTTGATTGGAGGGTTAGGTTATTGAGATGACGGTTTAACTGGTTGTATAATCAGTTCAAGGTTCAATCTTGGCAGAAAATTGTGATTTAGCCCTGTTCTTTTAATTAGCCTTGTCATGTGGTAGTTCAACTGATTAGCTGTATTTGGAAACCTGCTTCTAGGAGAATTTTAGGATTTAACATCTGATTTTTCTTTAAGATCGCAATACCTATTACATTCTATATAAAGATCAATTTGTTAATTCAGTGTGCTAAAACCATATGCCTTTTTGCCCCAAATTTTCTAAAACTCCACGTGGGAATTTTCTTTATTACTGCATGCTTAATTTTGTAAATGTGCACATGACAACTGCTTATAGAATCTTCTAAAATGAAACGATAGATTTGATCATTAGGTTAAAAGTTGTAGCCTTTCTGTGAAACTACAATCCACCTATCCCATACAGAGTATTTATTCTCTGAATTCTAGAACTAATCATTCAATATTTTTTTGTTAGTAAATATTAAGATCCTCTTCTAGTTTGGTGGCTTTGAAGTATCCTATTAGGGAGACACCAATTTCTTTTACGCAATATTCCCTACTACTATTGCTTGGAAAGTTTGATGTTGCTCATTGTTGTCCCGTATCCGTTGTCTCTTACCACTGGTGTTGCTTATGGTTAGCCACGATCGTCTTTGCCTCTTGTTTCTCCTGCGACCGAAGGGTCCATACAGAGTATTTATTCTCTGAATTCTAGAACTAATCATTCAATATTTTTTTGTTAGTAAATATCAATGTTTTAAAAAACGTTAAGCGGTAACCGTGCGGACAGCACCTTGTAACTGGTCAAGCGGTCAGCGGCCGATTTTTTAAAAAACGGGTTTTAATTTCCTATATAATTTTATACAAAATTACATATATATGTATATAAATACTAATACTCTTTGAAACTTTTATATATATCTAAAGATTCTAAACACTCTACCCAACAGTAAAAACACCCAATTAGTTTATAAGATAGCTATAAGACAATAATTATAGCCATAATATAATAAATAATAGATTTGACATAGATAAAATACCCCACATACATGATTGAGAAATATTTTTGCATCACATGTTTACATAGTTAAGCAGTAAACAATAGACTCATTATTGGATACCTTTCTAACTTATTGTTATATGTGCATATCATCAATTAGTCATACATTACAGCAGTACAATTGACTAAAGTATGCATTCTAAAATTAGATAATAGTTACATATATTTTACTTGTATAAATTACACTTTACAACAGTACCCTATTATCCCAACTTGCATACAAGTATGCATTCTATTAGAACTAGGCTTATCATAGGATATTTAATGTATATAAGTTTAATATATTATAGTCAGTAATACTTGGGACCATATAGTTTATATAAAGTTACAGGTGTACAGCAAAATTTTAAAAAAGGGACAAAAAACGGCCAAAAAGCGGGAAAAAAGGGCAAAAAAACGGAAAAAACGGGTGAAAAACGGCCGATTAATTACAAAAATGCTAAACGGCGATTTTGCCAAAAATCGAACGGCTGGGCCATTGGGCCGATTAAACGGCCGTTTAATCGGGCGCTCAGCCCGTTTTTCATTTCACTGGTAAATATTAAGATCCTCTTCTAGTTTGGTGGCTTTGAAGTATCCTATTAGGGAGACACCAATTTCTTTTACGCAATATCCCCTACTACTATTGCTTGGAAAGTTTGATGTTGCTCATTGTTGTCCCGTATCCGTTCTCTTACCACTGGTGTTGCTTATGGTTAGCCACGATCATCTTTGCCTCTTGTTTCTCCTGCGACCGAAGGGTCCATGCCCTACTTGGTGCTCAAGCGGCCACAAGGTCTTGTCCGCTCGCCTCCTGCTTTCGAAACATTGGTTCCCCCTTTCTTATACGAATAATAATTGGCTAATAAAATCATCCTATGGCCTCGTAGTTTACTTTCTAAAAATGTAAAATCAACTTTTGCAGATCTGGTATCATATCTGTCGTTACTTACTATTATGTGTTACATATTTGTGATATTTGTTCTCTTTTTCTCTGTGATCATAATATTGCCTTCCACTTTTGACTCTATTGATACTCACTAATGGTGTAGTTTTAATATAACTTGATGGCAAGAATTATATTCCGTGGGCTTGATCTTTTCAAAATGACGCCTACTCTTTTGGACCGACCAGACATATCATAGATCTATCTCTGATAAAAGATGAATGCATAGAAAGAAAGTTGAACAGGAAATTTTGACACAACATGACACTCACATCTTGTCCATGATCCTTAACCACTGCAAACCTTGTGTTTCTTTCAATCTTACATTACTACCACCACAGAAGCCTGGGGACACCTTACTCATGTATATCATGCAAAGGGAAATGCTTCTTGTATATTTGATCGCTATATCCAAAATTTAAAACCCTTAAGTTGAGCGATCACACCTCTTTTATGCCACTTTATAATACACACAAAGGAGCTTGTCTAATGATAAAAGCACACTATTCTTAGTCCTCACTTTTGGCATAAAGGTCCTTATAAAAGATGAAATTAGTTTTGTTTCTCATGCCATTATTGATTGATCATGAATATGTATGCCAACAAATTTTGGCTTTCGACCCACTACAATTGCTAGAAGAGATTTATTGAGGCACTCTAGGATCACCCTCGCCTCTCCTATTGTAACATCTACTGTAACCATACGTCGCCGTAGCTGTGATCATAGCTGTAGAACATATTACTCCTTTTGTGTACGTAACAATCACACTGAAGATACATGCTAAAGAAACATGAAAAGCTAGAATATATATACCAATCCAGTTATGATTGATACAAAAATAGATCCAAAATATAATTTACTTATTTCTCTTGCATTGTGATCCTTGGTTTGACTGATTTGGATAGATTCATCAAGGCACACAACTCTGCCATTTCTACCTCAAGTCTGCACGCATACTTAGATTTCGTAGGCCTCTATGCACCTTCAAGCATCAAATTTAAATGACAAATGGAAATTTGGATTCTAACACGACTCACATGTTTTGTGGTGATGGATTTGCGGTAAGGCGACTCTATATGCCTTCAAACAATTTACTCTATAGGACAAACATAACAACTTTGACCAAATCATTTGCTAATTTCTATCTTAGGTTGGTTGATGGATCAACTTTTGCAGTAGGTAGTAGGTGTATGCGATGTTGCCAACACTTCTACAACCTTTTATTTTTTTTTAAATTTATTTAACTGAGGTCAATCGTATTCATCTTACCCCTCAAGCAAGCAAAGTGATGTCATCCAGATTACATAAGACCACCCTCGACCAACACTCATGAAGAAAACAATGTGATCATATCGTCAACATCCCTCCAGGTACTAAACCCACTCGACCAACACAACTCACCCTCAGACCAAACCTCGCAAAAGAGAAACATACACTCCCTTCTCATCCAAGCCAGCCTCCACCTTTCCGTCCACCGAGGTCAGCTAAAGAACCTACCAAATCATCATCATCCACATCCATCTCGCTTGAATAGCCATCACTATCGGGGTTGTTCATCACCACCTTGAATGACGAGTAGCTGGAGTAACCATCAAAACTCTAGTCTGCGAATCTGTGTAGGCATCACCCCACCGAGGTGCCAAGAAATCAGCAAGGCATCACGCCTCAGATGCCGACAAGCACCGGCCAAATCTTGTACCCATCTCGAGACGAAGTTTGTCTTAGCACCACAGACTGAATTTGGTACCCTGCTAGAGACAGCAGACTCCGATGTAGATAGGAACCCAACCTCGAATGGTAGTACATGTTCAACCGGTTTGCATATCCGACACTCCCTCGCCAAGTGGCTAGGCTTCTTACAGTGAAAGTAAGTAATCAGGGACGAACAACATCGTCTCCAGTGTCCACGTTGAAGGCAGCGAAAACACTGGTCCCTAGGAGGGGGGACGCCTCCAAATCTGCCGCCTAGCCTCATAATCACGCGCCTGATGACCTGGGGTACAACTCCGGAAACAAACCGGTGCGGCCAAGCATTGGTGCTGTCGGTGACCTCGTTTCAGGCACTTAAAACATGTATCCCTAAGGATACGACTACTGCCCAGGCGGGTAACAAGGAGCTCATCAAAAGGACGATGCAGCCTGGAGAACACCTCCTGGCTCCCTGCCACACTTCATCATCCTTGCGCATAAGGCATTATACAACCCCCGAGATCGCCGCCATTAGGGGGATACAAAGAGACCCGACCCAGAAGCAACCCTTAGAGCCGTCGATATCAACATGACTAGGTGCTTGAGGCAATACCTCAAATACCCTACGAGCATCCCCCACCCCAACTGCCTCTCCCTCTCCCTGTCCGATGCCAAAGCCACCCGAACCGAGAAACAGGGAGCCACATACCCCTGTAACTCGCCCTCCCTATCTGGATAATCCAACCCCCCACAACATCCATTTCCCGATCCCTGCTCACCCCCTTCCTCCCAGATTCAGGGTAACCAAAGGAAAGTGGAGAGGAGCCAGGGCCGTCATCGAAGCTACGTGACTTCATTTGGATCTGCAACCAGGGCCGTCTCGCCAGCTAGAGATGCTGCTAGGGCACCCTCCTGTCACCATGCCGCTTGTACCCCACCTTTAGCCGAGCTCTGAAGTCCGCAATGGGGAAAGAGGGGAAGGAAGGGCGACGCCCATGGAACTGCCAACTCGGTTCGGTCCGCAGGCCCCTCAACCCCTCATGTTGGTGTGCTCCTGTCGCCAGCCTCTCCTGATGGAGAGCTCCTGTCGCCAAGCCGAATCGGCTCCGTAACACACCCCTCACAGAGGCCTATGAGCGTTCGCCCTCCTCGTTACCCCTCAAGACGACAGAGGAGATCCCCGTGGAAGGGCCCCCACGATCCGCCTCCACCGCCCGGGCGTGGGCGTGGAAGCCCGGGCTCATACAGGAGCCTCTCCGTTCGCCTTCCACATTGCTCCAATAATATCTATCTACAACCTTTCATCTTATGTTTTTTTCGCCTCAATGTTTCCTTTGAATATGATTTCGATTTTTGCAAGGATCACAATCTCTTAAACTGTAGTGTAATCTTCTTTCTGCACTTTGTCATAGGGTCTTCGTACGAGGTGAGTGATTTTTTGGGGATATGAAGGTGGAGACAATATGTGCTATGTGTAAACGATGATGACTTGTTACTACCTTTGTTGCCAACGATCTAGGCATTTGATACTGGCGTCATTTCCACTAGAAAATAAGTACTTGCTGGTGTACTTGTGGGCAAGGTTTTCAGACCTGGTTCGGAGGCAACCTCGGAAAAGCTTTTGGGTCACGAATATCTGGTTCAACTATTGGGTCAACTCGGTTGACTCGATGATGCTAGTGTGACGCCATATCTATAATATGATATATATACACATGTATGTGCACGTGTAGAGATATATATAGTTTGTGTATATATCTGTGTGTATACATATAGGTATGGATGTATAATCTACTATATGAAAGTATGGGATGATGAATTAAAAAAAATAAGAATTCAAAATCACGCATCTCTATGTAAACCAACAAACCCATGGTTTCACAATTCTAAAAACAAGTTATAAATAACTTATCAAGTGAATGTTTTGATATATGGTATACACAGGTTGAGCAGAAGGGGATTAAAATTTGTGACAAACATGTACGAAGAAAAAAACAAAAGCATCAAAACTCGCCTAGGTGTTTGACCTGAAGATCGGGTCACCAATTGAACTAGCCGGGGCCTAGGCCATTGGGTGAAAGCTAGTTCATTGGGTAGAAGCTGGATCTTGGTTGAAAAGGGGGTTTTAGCCATACCCATGGTTCAAATGTTCTGTCAAAATGTTGAAATTTCAACCAAAGTTTTGGTTTCGATGGTGATCAAAATAGACATGAAGGCGCCTCAAACTTTGTCATGCATTTCACAAAATTTCACAACTTTGATGAACTTCGCCCAATTTGGGTATGAATTTTGAGATATTTTGCCAATCAACTAAACATATTGAAGTCGATTGTCACTTTCTGCGAGAAAAGATCCAAGAGAATTTGATCCAGTTGTCGCCTGTTAGATCAGAGGATCAAGTAACTGACCTATGTACCAAGCTGGGCACATATGATATATATGATCCAGCTTGAGGGGGAGTGTTAATGTATATATAGGGACTTATTTGTATTTATGTAATTAGGTCAGGGTCCTATATGTAAAGTGTGTAATGTCATCTGTATATGAATATATACAACCCCCGACAACGTGAGTGTCGAGGTTCTCTCCCACTTTTGCTTCCGTTATTTCAGCATCGATATCTCTATTGAAATAGTTTAGCTTCTTCTCACTCACACATGTAGGAATCTTCCCCCAACATCAATATATGATTTTATTACATAAATAGTTGTATGGTTTATTGGTTTGCTGTAAACTTGTAGTAAGTTGTGAGTTCCTTAGTACTCACTCACAGACGGACAACACTTTTGTACAACCTGTCATGCCACCTAGAGGTCCTACCATCTTAGACCATATTATATTTGCATAAATTTGTGTCTTTTAAGTCTTTATATTGTGTTTGTAAACTATATTGACTTAATTCATTCATTTCACTATTGAATGTAACATATCGAAACAGTTCAGCTTGCTTCACTCACACATAAGGAGACCCCCACCCACATATCTAACATGAAATATTATTGCATATTTGAGTAGATCTATACTAGTAGATTGGTTTGGTACAATTTCATTAATTAATTCGTTCATTTGGCCTGCGAGACGCCATGAATGCATTTGTCAAAATTTCCGTCAAAATTTCTATTTCTGTGGTCACCAAAACGATGACAAAATCGTACACAGTGAAATTAAAAACGTTCTGTGCGGCCGCTTAAGCGGCCGCTTAATCGGTTCTGCAGCCCAGCCGTTTAAAATACCCCCTAAGCGCCCGATTAATTTTTTAAAAAAAAACGGGCATTTTTTTCCTGCTTAACCCGCTTAATCAGCCGCTTAATCTGCTTAATCAGCCGCTTAATCGGCCGCTCAGACCCGTTTTTTAAAGAAAACTGCTGCAAGCCTGTAACATTAAGTAATTTTTGAAAGTAAAATAATTATTGACTGTAATATATTGAACTTATATACAATACATGTTCTATGATAAGCCTTAGTTAATGTAATATGCATACTTTGTATGTAAGACATAGTAATCAGGTACTGCTGTATATCCAAGTAAATTACATGTAACTAATCATGACATAGATTTTAGAATGCATACTTTGGTTATATGTACTGCTGTAATTTTTGATCAAGTGATGATATGTAAATGTAGCAATAAGTTAGTAAGGTATCGATGATAAGTCTGCTCTAATGTGATGCAAAATAGTTATTGTATCATGCATATATACTTAATACTTTTTTGTTTTATAGTTGTATAGGGTGTTTTATGTGTGACAAGTCTATTGTTTAATAGTTTAGCTATAATCATTGTTTTATAGTTGTGTTATAAAGTATTTGGGTGTTTAGTATGGTTATTTAGGGTGTTCAGATATGTATAAAGGTTCCAAAAAGTATAGTATATATATGCATACATGTGCATTTTTTTATAAAATTGTATAGAAAATCAAAACCCGTTTTTTAAAAAATCGGCCGCTTAATCGGCCGCTTACCTCTTAACCAGTTACAAGGTGCTGTCCGCACGCTTACCGCTTAACGTTTTTTAAAACATTAATCGTACATTTTCTTCCTTGGCCCTACCCAACTTGGTAGAACTGGCGTGTGGCTGTTCACTCGGCTGGGTTGGCTGGGTTTTAGAATTTTGCTTATGGGATTTTTGGCAGATGCAATCTTGGTAGTTTCATGCCAAAATGAATGATTGTAATGATGAAATGTACAAGTGTAGTTTGTACATCTAAATACACCATGTTATGCAATAATATTGGATATAAGGGGCATTGTGTGGGGGGTAATGAAATGAGGCTTTACCATTTGAGGGACATTTAGGCCTAGTTTGGGTGCCATCATTTCAAATCCTGGTAATTTATTTGTTGTCACTGAAAAGTTGTATTTGATACACAAAAACACGAAACTCATAAATTACGTCAAATATGGCAAGTTTTGTAACTGCCAGCCGCGAGCTCCGTCGCATCTTTTTTTCTTGCGGGTCACGGTCATCCTACAACTATCTGGTATGCCCTGCCAGCCAGCATCGGTTTCTACAAATACCATTATGTAGTTTTTAACACGTGGGTTACCAACATTATGAAAGACAGAATCCGAAGGCCCCTTGACCATGACAACATAGCATATATGAACATTTGTATGAATTTTTTTTAATCGGACAATCTTGATATCATTTATTGAAATTTTTGATCAATCATAGCAAAGGTTGGATACTAGCTGGTAAAGCAATATGCAATCTAACAAGGTCATCAAGTCTGATTTAAAATGGACCGATTTTCTACATGTATTACAGTGAAACAATGAAATGATAACATGTAAAACTACAAATCCATCTTTTATTTTCCGCAACCCAATCTAACACACACACACACTTTTCCTCGTTGTGTCACTGTCCTTTATTTTTAGCAATTGCCATGTCCCGCTCCCACATCCATGTTGATGTTTTGAATCATGTTTGTTCTTCCTAGGTTAAGTCCCAAGAACGTCTTTATTTCCCAATCTATACCCTTGCAACAACTCTCATTATAGGGCTGTCAACGGGAAGGGTATGGGGAGGATATGGCTCTACCCTTACCCTTACCCTTCAAAGGGTAGCGGGTAAGGGTAAGGGTAATTACCCTTTTCAACAATCCCTTTATCCTCCCCCTACGGTTACCCTCTTCCCCACAGGGTAAACGGGGAGAGTAGAGGGTAAACAAGTAATTTTGGTAAAAAATGAATTTTATAAAAATGCTAACTTATTTTAAGGTGGAGTAAATATTAATCCACATCTTTCTTGACTTACAGTTTCACGAATGTGAATATAAGGTGACCAGTGTTATACTGACATAATATATTTAGATATTGGTCCAAGAACAAAGAAGAAGCATCTTTTCCCAGTCAAGACAATGGGGTTATATTTTAGCCGAGCACTGTCTTATTGTTTCACCCTCCGTCAAGGGCCAAGTAAAAAAATTTATGTGAAAGGGGTTCATCTATTCTGTGTGGTTTACATAGGGAGTCACTATTGGTCTTCACAGCAACAACCACTCACTTCTCATGGGACAAAGATGAGGAATGTGACCACAAAAGGGACACCTAGGAAATTTTAAAACACAGAAAAGAAAAAAGGAAAAGCCACATGATTAAGCAAGTAGAGCAGAGGCTAAGGGACTGTGTGGTCATCCTTTTCTCATTTTTCTGTCGTCTTGTGAACTGGTTCAACATTTAATAATAATATACTACAAACATTTGAGTGTGAGTTGGGGTGGCAGGCAACCCGCAAGCATTCCTATTGGAAAAAATAGGGTGGAAATTTAACTAGATGCTTTAGTATAATTATACATCTTTTTTAAACAAATGCGGGTAAACGGGTAAAAGAGTATGGATCATGTCCATACCTTACCCTCCCCATTTAATGTGGCGGGGAAATGGGGAAAGGGTAAACGAGGAACATGTGACAAAAATCCTTACCCTTACCCTTACCCTACATGGAATGGATAAAGGGTAAACGGGTAATACCCTCCCCAGTAGCAGCCCTATCTGATTACTCTAATACTTCTCACTCCTTAAAATTGAATCCAGTCCGGGGTCATTTCTTTTCCATAACAACGACGACCCCCCACCCCACCCTACCCACCCTAAATTGATTTATGCTCCTTTTAAAGTCATCTTCACTTGATTTCTCCACCTACCTTCCCATATGCTTGTCACTATCTAGTGCGTGCGAATCCCTCTTTTCTTTACTGATGGGATGAGAAATAAAGTGCGTGATATATACATACATTTTATATATATATATATATATATATATATATATATATATATATATATAGTGCTGATATAGTGCGAGACAAATAACAGTGCGAGCATGCGAGGCAGAATTATGGACCGTGTATTTGACATGCTATACAATACGCGACAACACAGTGTGGTCCATATTGGTTTTTGTGGAATCGTAGTAAATACAACCGCACAATGATAAGTGCTAACGCTGACTCTTGAAAGATTAGTTTGATATAAAATAATGATATTGAAAATTGTCGTATGCTTCCACTTTCTTAAATCCTACCTTATTTTATTTAAACTAGCATCCTCAAATCCTCCTTGTTAATTCAAAATGACCCTTCTTTTCCTATTGATTCATTTTGTCTTCTTCCTCCCCTCCTTGACTTTCTTTTCTTCTGCTCGATGTATAGAAAATGTCTTTCTTTACTTGACTCAATTTTAATCCTTGTATGCCAAGTGGTAAGGCCTTCCCACGATACATTTGCACCGTACAGGATCATGCATGCATTGAGTAATATAATCTCTCTCCCTTGATTGACCTAGTTAAAATAAATAAAAGTTGAACAAATGATGATTTAGATTGGACCAAAGCACCCATTTGGTTCGGTATTGGACCGATACAAATTATGTTAGATTGTGTCTCTTATTTTAATTGGATAAGAAGTGATATCTAACAATATTAGGGAAGTGTAAATTAATATTTGATTTGAAGTCCAAGACATTATTAATTATACTTTTGTATTGTCATTTCCTAATCTTTGTAGAATAGTCGTATCTTCTCGTACGGTCTTATTGGGAGTTGCCGTATTGATATAAATAAGTATAGACATTGATGGAATACAATGTGCTGATGTGTAACAGTGTGTGGGTTTCAACGTGTGGTAACTTTGCATGTGCCAAAGTGAGACAACATTGTGTGCTAAAGGGGAATGTTAAAAAGATATCCAAAGAGGAGAGACAACGAGTGTAGGTTATCAGATTCTGTTGTGGGCGCATGATTGTAAGATAACGACAATCCTTGTAATCTTCTTGAAGTTGGTTAGTAGTTTTTATGCCTTGTTTTTGTGTCCAAACTTGTCACTGATCACTCCTAATAATTAGTCCTAAACTGACTATCATCGGTCTATCCAAGGTGTTATCAACTAAAAGTCATCTCCAACTCCAAGCATACACTTACCATTAGTAGAAAGTGGACTAGCATTTTTTAGATCATGTTGATGATTAGTTAAAAACAAATACTGTGATAGAGGTTGAAGAAAACTTCATCCATTAACACAACTTGTCAGATTGTGAAGTCCATTTCATGCACTTCCCACATATTTGCATCCATCATAGTAGCTCCTACAATTATATATGAAAAACTTTCTCATAAAATCATAGCATAGGAGTAGATAATGCATGCCACACAAGTTTTGAATAGTACCTTATCGCTTGCATTGGTTGATTCCCACACTCAATGCAAATGTTCTATGAGGTTCGATAGATCATATCTCCATAATGGTTTATTGTCTCTCCCTAACCATGGTCGATGGTTGAACTTGCTGGTTGTGGATAGTTACTGACCTTGTTGTGGTTGACGACTCTTCTCTAACCAAGGTCGATGGTTTCTAACCCTAGTAGTGGTCGATCACTTCTCATATGTCTAGTGTTGACAGATCCTCAAGTTACTATGGCTGAGGGCTAGTCAGACCAATAGGCTGGACTAACAAACTGGTCGATGGGTTTTCATCTGAGAGGGTCGATTGGTTATCCTTAGGGGGTCGATGGGTTCCAATTTGTGAGACGTTTGGGTTTTTCCACTACCCCAATCAATAAATCCCCCCCCCCCCCCCCCCCAAACCCATCAATGTCTAAGGTATAAAGACCCTTATCAGTGGCCATTGCATGACACCTATTACATGTATACAAAGACCCATATTGTTCATTATGCCATATTTAGGCAAATTTATATTCACTTCACTCCTACCTTGCATATACTCTCTTTACCCTATTTTGATGTGACAATGATGTCACATGCATGTAAGCAAAGGACTGGAAGCACGATTATCAAAGGCAGAGCCACCACCGGATGACAACCGATGGTCTCTGTGTAGCCATCGGTCCATCACCATCGGATGTTACCTAGAAGCACCCTGTCGTGCCACCAACTGATGGCTGCGACAATCCATCACTCGCAACGCCCCTACGACCATCAGTCCCGTGGTGTGCCTGTGACCATCAACCGATGGTGCCTCTGCGACCATCAACCGATGGCGTGCCTGCGCCCATCAGCCGATGGCACGCTTGCGAGCATCAGTCGGTCATGCATCTACATTCGACAAACGGTGGTCCACCTGTGTCTGTCAACCCAATGCGCACCTGCTACTGACACCCGATTGCGGCTCTGACAGGTATCATACTCGGGACCGTTGAGCACGTGCCCCGAGGGCGCAAGTAAAGGATCCCAAGCCAACACCTATAAATATGAGGTGACCAACCACATAGCGGGTGTTGCACACATTTACTTTGTGCTCGCGCTACTAACCGGATGTGGAGTCGCTTGAGGACACCTTCGTCGTCGACTGATCTCAACCCTCACCGGTTGACAGTAACGGCGGACGAGAATCCACCGACCCTACTCCAGGACCTTCGCCCGCTCACCCCAACCTACTTCAGGAGTCTCTCCTTCGATAGGAGGAAGGAGAGACGATCACCAACATTGCTGCCTTCGTCCACGAGCAGCAGAACCAGGCCATTGGTTGTGGCCACCGTCTGGTCAACATCGGTGTATCCCCTGGTCCCCTGCTTCGACACTCTTTTTCTTCTTACTCTGTATCTCCTTTCCTACAACACTCCATTTCTCCGTCCATCTGTAAATCCGAAATGCTACTCATGATAATGAGTGGCTAAACTCATAACTTGGGTTGGGAGTAGCCACTAAGGCTCTCCCAACATGTATATGCTTACATCCTTTTGAATATATATATATATATATATATATATGCTCTTAGCAAGGATTATCTCCATACTCTTGTTCTTAATGCTTACATCTTGCATGATTGTTAATGACTCGAAAGATTAGTATTAATTTTATCTAAGTGTTATGGAGTTGCATGAATGCATGAAAATGTTGGAATGCTAAAGCTAATGATCATATGGTTTGCTTTGTGATTGTTTGTTTGCCATCTCGAGAGAGAGACAATCTTATAATCTTGATCTATCCTAAGCTCGGGAGAGCATGGAATAAATATATATGATGATTTCTTGTAATCTTGCTAAGGGCATACAAAGGGGTGTGAGTATCATATGTTGGTGAAAGATCTTGGTAGGTGTAACCCAATCCAAGTTCTCATCTATACTTTGGTTACATCTTTCTTGTTTGATCTTATTCTCTTGTTTAGTTTTCTTACCTTTACTTTTCTTGCTTTGTTTGGCTTATATCACACCGTTCCTTAGGAACACCATTTTAATCCACACCTTCGTTTGGCGTATTTGAGTCAAAGATTCTACATTCTTAGCACTTACTAACCTTGTCCCTGTTGCTCGACCCCAATTTACTACATCGGACCCCGTATAATATTTGTGGGGGCCTGAGTGTCGGGCTATGAATTTAAGAGTCCGACTACTCTAGATCCGCTCAGTTTTGGACATGTGATTTAGGTCGGTCAATTATGCTCAATAGGGGTTAAAGACTATCGAAAATGTCCTACTATGAATTTTGATATTATTTTATGGTAAAAGTCAACAATATTTGGGTCGGGCCTCTAGAATATGAGACTAATTGTCTTACTATTGAGATGATTAAAAACAGAGTACAGGGGTTCTCTTTTATAAGACAAGAGAACGACACATGGTTTAGATATAACCAATGTGGGATAAAACAAGACATAGAAATAACAAGGAAAAGAGAAAAATAGACTAAGTAAAAACACAGGAAAGTCTATATACTAATACTCCCCCTCAAGCTGGAGCGTAGATGTCTAGCATGCCCAGCTTGGATGTAATAGCAGTGAACCTCGTCTTTGGTAGAATCTTTGTGAAGATATCAGCCACCTGATCAGATGTATGAATATAGGGAGTAGAGATTTGACCCGATAGAACAGCTTCGCGAACGAAATGACAATCCACCTCAATGTGCTTGGTCCGCTCATGGAAAGTAGGATTACTAGCAATGAAGGTAGCTGCTTTGTTGTCACAATACATTGGAATAGGAGACGAATCAGAAATGCCAAAGTCCTTCAGCAAGCTCCTAATCCAGAACAGTTCACAAGTAGTATGTGCCATGGCACGATACTCAGCTTCAGCACTAGAGCGAGCAACTACAGACTGCTTCTTGCTTCGCCAAGTGACAAGGTTACCTCCCACAAAGGTACAGTAGCCAGAAGTAGACCGACGGTCAACCTTGCTGCCAACATAATCAGAGTCAGAATAGCCAAGGAGTTTGCAATGCCCATGTTTCTTGTAAAGCAGACCTTTTCCAGGAGAACTTTTCAGATATTTCAGAATATGGCAGACAACATCCCAATGGCATTGCCGAGGTTTGTCCAGGTAGCGACTAACCAATCCAACTGCAGCAGTGATATCAGCCCGGGTAACAATAAGATATATGAGTTTCCCCACCATTCGTCGATACTGCTGATTGTCAGGGTAAGCAGGAGACTCCTCATCATCCCAGTTGGTGTTTGGATCCATAGGTGTGCTAGCAGGTTTAGCACCTAGAAGACCAGATTCAGATAAGAGATCCAGGACATACTTCCGTTGAGATAAGCAGAGACCAGAAGAAGACCGGGACACTTCTATCCCAAAAAAATACCGAAGTGAGTCAAGATCCTTGGTAACAAAGTGTTTCTCCAGATAGCGCTTTGTAGACTGAATACCAACAGGATCGCTTCCAGAGAGAATAATGTCATCAACATAAACAATAAGAATAACAATACCCGCAGAAGTATTTTTCACAAAAACAGAATGATCAGATTGGGAACGCCGGAAGGAAAATTGCTGAAGAATATTGCTGAGCTTGTTAAACCATGCTCTAGGGCTCTGTTTCAAGCCATAGATAGCCTTTTTTAGCCTGCAGACTTTGGAAGCCTCCCCCTGACACACAAAACCGGGAGGTTGTGACATGTATACCTCTTCATGAAGATCACCATACAGGAAAGCATTCTTGACATCAAGTTGATACAGAGGCCAGTCAGAATTGATAGCAACAGAAATCAGAATCCGGACAGAATTCAGGCGCGCTACTGGAGAGAAAGTCTCAAAGTAGTCAACTCCATAGGTCTGGGTATACCCCTTTGCCACAAGTCGCGCCTTAAGCCGTTCAATAGTACCGTCTGGATGGTATTTGACAGTGAATACCCATCTGCATCCAACTGGAGAGCAATCAACAAGTGGCTCAACTAGGGTCCATGTATGATGGTCGGTAAGAGCCTTCATTTCTTCTTCCATAGCCCGACGCCATGCAGGATGGCTAAGAGCCTGAGCAACATTCTTAGGTACAGATATAGCAGAGAGAGCCGCAATGAAGTTAGCAAAATTAGCACTCAAATTATTAGTAGAGCAGAAATTCCCAATCGGATGCATAGTACAAGTGCGGGTCCCTTTCCTCAAACTAATAGGAATATCAAGATCAGAAAATACCTGCGACGATGTTTGATCTGGCACAGAGGAAGAGGACGATGGAGGGGCCATGGAGGGAGTTGTCGGCTTCGGTCTTCTTTGATAAACTTTCAGAGGTGGCTTTTCAATCAGATCATCAGAAATATCAGGTACATCGTCCACCACATGTAAAGGTGTATCAGCAAGTAAATCTGAAGTGAGCGCAAAACCACCCGTGGAGTAGAAAGGCATATGCTCAAAAAACACCACATCCGCAGAGACAAACCACTTTTTAGAAACAGGATCATAACACCGATACCCTTTCTGAGTGCGAGAATATCCTAGGAAAATACACTTAGTTGCTCTAGGATCCAATTTAGTAAGGCCTGGCCGAAGATTCTTAACAAAACAGGTGCTCCCAAAAATGCGAGGCGGAACAGAGAAGAGATGCATCGGGAAACAAAATCTGAAAAGGAATCTGATTGCCGAGCACAGATGATGGCATGCGGTTAATTAGATAACAGGCAGTGGCTATCGCCTCGGGCCAAAAGGCTTGGGGAACATGATAGTGAAAGAGAAGGGTACGAGCAACCTCGAGAAGGTGACGATTTTTGCGTTCAGCAACACCGTTTTGTTGTGGGGTGTAAGCACAGGAGGTTTGATGGATTGTGCCCTGGCGACGACAGAAAGAGCTAACAGATGCTTGCATGAATTCCAAAGCATTATCAGTACGAAAAATTTTGATAGGCTTAGCAAATTGGGTGCGTATCTCAGTAAAAAAGTCAGTAATTTTTCCAGGATAGTGGATCTATCTCTAAGTAAAAATAGCCATGTTCTAGAAAAATCATCAATGAAGCTCAGAAAATATCTAAAACCGGAAGTACTTGTGACAGAGCATGGACCCCAAACATCAGCATGTATAATATCAAAAGGTGCTTTAGAGCTGATACAAATTTTTTTCGAAAAAGTAGCACGAGTTTGCTTGCTAAGCTGACATGTCTCGCAATGAAAATCAGAACTAACTATATCTGGTAACATGACTTTTAACTTTCCAATAGAAGGGTGTCCCAATCTATAGTGCCACTGGATGTCGGCCACTGATGATGTCAAATATGCAGCTGTCTTTGGCTCGTCCAGGTAGTAGAGTCCATCTGGTCCCTCATGGCCCGAACCAATCGTCATCCTCGTGCGCAGATCCTGAAACAAAACACCATCCGGATTAAATGTAATGGAGCAACGAAGGCTCTTCACAGTTTTACTGACAGAAAGAAGATTAATAGGAAATTTCGGGTAATAAAGTGTAGAGCGTAGAGGCAGACGACCAGTAGGGCAAATATCACCAATGCCAGTAACAGGTGATTTAGAACCATCAGCTAAGGTAACAGGAGGTATAAAAGAAGTCTGATGCAGTTTAGAGAATAAAGCAGGATTGCCAGATATATGAGAAGTCGCACCAGAGTCGATAACCCAGGAGTTTTTACCAGCCGTAGTCAGAAGAGCAGCACTACCAGTATTTGAAGCCTCAGTAGAAGACGCCAGACGAGCCTGTAGGAGTTTTTCAAATTCGGAGCGGATCCAGTCAGCTGTCGGCGGAGCAGGTTCATCAGTTGTCACTTTGTTGGCCCACTCAGGTTTGCCATATTTGATCCAACACTTATCTTCATTATGGTTGGTACGTTTGCAGTGAGTGCAATAGCGGGACTCAACTTGATCAGATCCAGTTCCACGACCAGGAGTAGAGAACCGTCCTCCGCGACCACGACCTCTGCCACGGCCACGACCACGGAAGGAATCACCAGAGCGGACAGCAAGAGCAGCACCGTTAGAGGAGTCAGGCACATGCTGAGACACAGAGGGTAGACGCTGAACCCGTTTGAGAACATCACGGAGAGTAGGCAAAGGGTCGCTGGAGAGAATCTGGTCCACAACACCAGCGAAAGACGCAGGTAGGCCGGCGAGGAATTGAACTAACATAAGTTCATTCCGCTGTCGGTGCACTTCTTCAATATCAACAGTCAGGGGGTGATATACCCGGAACTCATCCCAGAGAGCACAGCAGGAGTTGTAGTAGTCCTCAATGGAGTCGGTGGCCGAATACTCCTGTTTGGCAAGCTGTTTGAATATCTCGAAGACCTTCAGATTCTGCTGGTGAGAGTAAACATGGGAAAGCTGGTCCCACATTTCTTTGGCAGTATGAAGTCGAAGCAAGGACTGGCTGATTTTTGCATCAACACTATTCACCATCCATGTCATTACCCCATAGTCCTCTTTGGACCAGAGATCATAGGCTTGCTTGGTTTTCTCATCAGCTTTTGCAGCAGGAAGAGCAGGGCCCTTGGTAGTCAGGTGAGAGTAGCGTCCTTGGGATTTGACATAGAGCTCAAAGGAGGTAGCCCATAGATGATAGTTGGAGTGGTCCAACTTCACTGTAGTAACACAAAGAGTGCGCGGGAGATCGGAAGTCGCCATTGCAGCAGGAACTGACGAAAAAAAAGGCAGCACGAGCACAGATCCGGGTAGAGGTCAGCAGCAGTAGTAGACGGCAGAAGAAGTCCAACACATGGACTAGTAGCAGTAGACAGGAGATCCGAGCATGGACCTCAGAAAAACCCTCATAGGGCAGAGAGAAAGAACTAGAACCTACGCCAACATGGAGAAGAGATTACTGCACCATTAGGCGCAGGCAGTCAGAACCGGAAAAAAAGATTTACGCCCTCAACGTGCCAGAACTGGAAAGTGCTCCGGCTGTACGTAAGACTGTCGGAAGAAGAACGGAGACGGAAGAGAGAGCCTTTGGGTGTCTAAGCCACAAGTATAGATGGGCTTAGGATACAGAGGGAAGGGAGAGGGATAGGGGTGGTGGGATTAGGGGGTGGAGATGGCTGTTGGTGGTGGTGGTGATGAGAGGGTGGCGGCGGCAGCAGGTTCTGCCGGCGGCAGAACAGGGGGAAGAAGAAGGGGTTGGCGGCGGGTAGGGGCAGGGAGGCTAGAGAAAGGGAGGGAGGGTGGAGAAGGAAGAGAAGAGGGAGGAAGGGACGACGGCAGCAGTGGCTGTGGTGGGCGGCGGCGGCAGCAGGGCCTGGGGTGGCCGACGGCGGCGTGAAGGTGGGTGGGTGGCGGCTGGGCTGGGATGGGTGGCGGCTGGGGTAGGGTTAAGAAAAAAAGGCTAGGGTGGATCGGCCCGCTCTGATACCATCTAGAATATGAGACTAATTGTCTTACTATTGAGATGATTAAAAACAGAGTACAGGGGTTTTCTTTTATAAGACAAGAGAAAGACACATGGTTTAGATATAACCAATGTGGGATAAAACAAGACATAGAAATAACAAGGAAAAGAGAAAAATAGACTAAGTAAAAACACAGGAAAGTCTATATACTAATAGGGCCAATGTTGGATTGGGTCAGTTCCATTTTGGTCCACAAACGCTCGGCTCAGCTTCGATATGACGTGCGCAACGACTGCTCGTCTACTTACTTTTAAATAGTGAATTGTTGGGTGGCAGTACCTAACGTCCACAGAGACACCAATTTTATTGCTCGACGTCTTTCTCTCGTACGATGGATACAATGGTTCTTCATATTTGTGACTGCATCAATTGGGAGAATAACATGCATCTGACCTGTACCATAGTTCCGATTTCTCTAAGTAGCACACATGTTTGATTTGTACACAATTTAGTTTGGAGTTCCTAACCCCGTTTCATTTTTTTCTTTGATTCTGTATGGCATTGCAGTTTTTTATTTAAATTTGTTAATTTTCTTGTAAAGCATTTTCATATAATTACAAGTATTATGAACGAATTTCATCCCAACATATATTACGTGCCTCAACTATCATAATGGTTCATAACATCTCCTGTTTTCACACATTTTACTCATATTTCAACGACATGATCGATAGTACCTGGTACTATTACATACTATGTATCAGTTTTCTTCTTTATCTTAGTGGCGGGGGTTGATTCATCGCTTAAGTGAAGATGAATATAATACAACTCATAATATGGAAGGCAAAAGCGATGCAAAAGGTGATGGTAAAGACATTTGCATGAGATATTGCATATTTCTTGCTATCTCAAATGGAAGCAATAGCTGCTAAATTAAATGGAAACGAAAATAGATATTCTATGTAGCCACATGAGACTACTCGCATCATCATATTCTAATCTTCAGGCAGTTAATTATGTTACTATCCAAGCAAATGCGAAGCATATAAATAAATGGAAAAATAAAAAAGTAGACGGAGGGTAGAAGAAAATACCGAGGTGGTGGACGGTACGAGGACAGTTGCATAATAATTTTTTGATTCACACAGCGTTAGTGGACGAAGGGAGTAATGATAAAAATATTTAAATTGTCTAGAGAAGACGGAAGAGGATAACAGCAGGAGTGGTCTTTTCATGTACAGGAAAATGGCAGGCTTACTGAAACCAGCGGAGGGCAATGCATCTCGCATCCAGTACGACAATTTTCAATATCATTATTTTATATAAAACTAATCTGTCAAGAGTCAGCGTTAGCACTTATCATTGTGCGGCTGTCTTTACTACGATTCTGCAAAAACTGATGTGGGCCACTGTGTTTGCACGTACTGTATAGCATGTCCAATACACGGTCCATATTTCTGCCTCGCATGCTCACACTAGATCAGCACAGTCCATATATATATATAGGGTAGCGATCTAGTGAGAAACATCCTACGGTGAGAGCTTGAGAGACATTTGAATAACTACAAATTCAGAATTGTTTTTTAAAATCCAACCGTATAGATGGATAAAGCATCATTTCATTTACCTTCCCACAAAAAATCATTGTAATCAAACATTATTTGCATGTCCATATGTACAATATACACATTTTACATCCAACGGTCAGCCTGAAATTCAATATGGAGCGTCGAAAAGTATTTTGTTGTTGTGAATGATCTACAAATCGGATGGTGATAAAATTTTATAGGAAGGTAAATATTAAGGTATACTTGTAATCTATACGGTTGGATTATTAAAATTTAATCTATGTGGAGTGTTATTCAAATGCCTCTCATGCTCTCACCAAGATTTGTTTTTCACTGGATCATTGTCCTATATATATAGAGAGAGAGAGTCAGGCTAGAATACACTTGAGTGTATATTCGGAGCAGAATACACTCCAAGTAGTTTTTCATGATGCAATATTTTTTTCAAAAATCTAATTCGTTGATCTTCTTAAACATCTTGTGAATAGTTTATATACAAAATTTGAGCACATTTGGACATTTATAGGTCATGTTATAAAGACCGCAAAAATTATGCATTTCAAATTAATTTTGCGCGTCGATTTTGTTGCCCTTGGATGAGTGACTTATACTCATCCAAATGGGCTCAAAATTTGTATGTAGCCTAGTTATAGTATGATAGCGAAGATCAATGGTTTACATTTTGCAAAAAAATAGTCTGGATATGCAAACACACTGGAGTGTATTCGTGCGATCTGTACACTCGAGTGTATTCTAGCCTGACTCTCTCTCTCTCTCTCTATATATATATATATATATATATATATATATATATATATATATTCACTAACCGCACATGTAACTAACTTTTGTTACCTGTGGATTTATTTTGTAATAGGAAGGTGCCTAATTGTAATGAGACAATCAAAATTGTAATACAAAGACTCGTTTTGTAAATACAACGTAAAATTTTTATCCTCCCTCTGAATACAATAAAAATTATATTTATGACAAAAGTTTACGTAGTATTACAAAACGAGTATTTGTATTACAATTTTGGTCATCTCACTACAACTTTGTCTGTCTCATTACAAATGTGTCTTCCTATTACAAAACAGATGCATGGGTAACTAACCTTAGTTACCTGCACGGGTAGTGAATGAATGGCCTATATATACACACACAGTTAGAGAGAGAGAGAGAGAGAACAGTGAGATAGAAAAATGAGTTTTATTATGCATGCCTTCATTCTTTCCCATGCAACTTAATCCTTTTGGTGTTAGTGCATCGCTTTGGCAGATGCTTTTTAGGTGATAATCTTGGCATGTTGATTTATTTTATCTACACCGGTGTTTTGAAAAGTGGATGGAGCGCCCGCTCCAGCGGCAACAGGGGCTGGCCGCTCCAAACAGCACTGAAGCGGCTGTTAGGCGGATCGCCATTAAGCGGCCGCTTGGAGCACGCTCAACCGCCCACCTGAAGGTCAGTTCTGAGCGGCCACTTTTGGTTTTGGCGGCCAAAGTCAGGCCCAAAAAGGGCAATTCTTTTTTTTGCTTTTTCTCATTTGCTGGTATTGCTGCTATACTCTATTCAGCTTTTTATAATTATTTGCTGACATCAGTATGATTGATAGTACTATACTAGTATATTAATACATTATGTTACTGCTGTAGCATAATTGATACATTTTTGTTGTACATATACTATATGATAGATGATTCTGTAATATGTAACATACATTAGTATGTTATATGTTATCTGCATACTGTATTTTTTACCTAATGTATATTAGTATATTTCGATGCATTATACATAAACTACTTGGATGCTTTTTTTGCTTTTTCTCATTTGCTGGCATTGCTCCTATACTCTATTTCGTTTTTTAATTAATTATTTTCTGACGTTAGTTTGTTTAATAATACTATACTTATATATTAGTATATTACATTAGTGTTGTAGCATAATTAATATATTTTTGTTGTGCATATATTGTATGATAAATGATTCGATAATACATAACATACATTGGTTTATTATATGTGAACTGCATACTGCATTTTTTGTACCTAATGTATATTGGCATATTTTGATGCACTATACATAAACTATTTGGGTGTTTTATTATGTTGGGTAAGGTGTTCAGATATGTGTAAGAGTTCCCTAAAATATATTATTTATATAGAAATATGTGTAATTTTCTATTAAATTATGTAATAACTTCAGCACCCGCTTTTTCAAAAAGTACCCGCCTGGCGCTCAAGCGGTCACAAGGTGCTGTCCGCACGCCTCCTGCTTCCCGCTTTTTTTTTTTGAAATCAGACTGTGGCATTCTATTATTGAAAATCGGCCTGAGCCATCATTACAATGTTGGACTCAAAGGGTCCTATAGTTGTGCATGGTGCCACTTAACTGAAAGAAGAGGTAGCCAAGAAATGTGCAACCTTATTACAAGTACGTGGGATGAAAGCTAGTCCTACAATGTGGAACTTCTCCATGAGGAGGAGTATGTCCTGCACGATGAGATCCATATGACTTCTCCCTTTCCCACCTTCTTTAATAGCCTTTACTAGGACTTCACAATCTGTTTCAACTAGTATCTCATAGAAGTTGTGCTGGATACAAATTTGCATAGCTTCTCGCATTGCCATCCCTTCCGCCATCAGTGCTGAAGAGCATCCATAGCGCTGGTTTGGTGAAGTCAACTTAATTTTACCTCTGTAGTCCCTGACTACAATGCAAATTCCGCAGTTTGTACCCTGCTTCCATGCTGTGTCGATGTTTACTTTCAGTAGGTCCGGAGGCGGACGACCCCATACTTTGTGTCGGCTTGCCTTGAGTGGTTTGGGTGTACAACTGACTTGATACTTCTTGTAATCCGCCACGTACTTCTGAAAACCCCTGACCAGGCTCTGTATGTGAATTGACTTGTCTTCAAACATCTGTTTGTTTCTCACAGTCCATGCCACCCAGAGGAGGGTGGCGACCTCATCCACTTCCGCAGCTCTATTCTCCTCCAGCTGTACTTCACATATCTCCCTCCCACTCAGTCCCTCCTCCAGCCAACTGCCTATCTCCAGGCCACCGAGTCCCCATACCACTTGTGATTGCAGACATCTTAGTAGGGCATGCGTCGTGTCTTCAAGCTCCCTCATGCAGCGTGTGCAAGTCGCATCTTGGACAATGTGTCTTCTATGGAGTGTCATCTTTGTCGGAATGATATCCCTAAGCACCCTCCAGACGAAATGTGCTAATTTTGGTGGCCATTTCTTTTTCCAAAGTCTTCTCCAGGTTGACTCTTGAAGTTCACTTACGTGTCTGCCATTGCTGGTAATATAGTTGTTTGCAGATTTCACTGTGAATAAGCCTTTAGCGCCGTGTTCCCAGTATATACAGTCATGTCCTCCTTCTAAGCCTAGGTGCGTTGTACGCACCCTTTCCTGAGCTGCCTCCGGAATTTTTTGTAATATTGCCTCTGGGTCCCATTGTCTTCGTTCCTAGTCGATCAGATCAGCAACCAGATCATTTATTTGTCCTTCATCCATCAGCATGTCCAGCGTACCTTGCAGCCCCGGTATCCATCGGTCCCTGTAAATCCGAGTATACATGCCATCTCCAATCCTCCATAACAGTCCTCCTCTGACCTGTTGAATACCCCTCCAAATGCTTCTCCATGTATAGCTCGGACCGTAGCCCACTTGTGCGTCCAAGATGTACCTATTTCTGTAATATTTTTCCCTGAGTACCTTGCTGACTAGGGAAGTCATGTGGGATATTAGCCGCCATCCTTGCTTTGCCAACATAGCCCAATTGAAAGCTTTCAAGTCTTTGAATCCCATGCCTCCTTTATCTCTGGGTTCACATAGCTTGCTCCAGTTGAGCCAATGGATCTTCCTTTCCCCTTCCTTGGTGCCCCACCAGAACCGCGCTATCATGTTGTTAATGTCTTCAATAAAATTTTCTGGGATTTTGAATACACTCATGTAATATGACGGTATTGCTTGTATTACAGCCTTGATAAGCACTTCCTTGCCAGGCCTGGATAATAATTTTTCCTTCCATCCATTGAGCTTTTTCCATAATCTGTCCTTGATTGAGTCAAAAACCATTTTTTTGACCTTCCCATGGCTATAGGTAGACCCAAGTATTTGGCATGTCTGTCTACTTCCTCCGTGTTGAGTATAGTTTTAATTTCCTCCCTCCTGTTGCAGTGAACGTTCTTGCTGAAGGCTACCTCTGACTTCTCATAGTTTATTTTCTGACCCGAGGCTCTCTCATATTGGCTGAATATAGCACCTAACAACGAGCACTCTACAGGGGTCGCCCTCGTGAATATAATGCTATCATCTACAAGAAATAAGTGGGTAACACGTGGCCCCTTGTGGCTTGCCCGGGCTCCATGTATCAATCCTTCTTTGGCTGCATGTAATAATGAGCAAAAAAGAGCTTCTGCGCAGAATAGAAAAAGATAAGGGGAGATAGGGTCACCTTGGCGTAAACCTCTTATCGGTGTTATCTGTCCTCTCCTGGCCCCGTTGATGATGACTGAGTGTGAAACGCTAGAGACACATTCTCTGACCTTATTCCTCCATTTGCTGGGAATACCCATCCTCTCCATAGCCCGATAAAGGAACTCCTATTCGATCCTATCGTAGGCCTTACTCATGTCTAGTTTCACTGCCATGAATCCCTCCTTGCCTTTATTCCTCCTCTTCATCATGTGGAACATCTCATAAGCCACCAAAGCATTATCAGTGATCAACCTACCTTTAATAAAAGCACTTTGGTTCTCTGAGATCATCTTGTCAAGCATGGGCTTAATCCTGTTTGCCATGACCTTTGTGATGATTTTGTATGAGATGTTACACAGACTTATGGGCCTGAATTCTGAATTTTTTTTTGGGTTCTGCACTTTAGGGATGAGGACAATGTCAGTCTTATTGATTTCAGTGATGCTCGTCTTGTCCTGCCACCATGCATTCGTAAAGCTACTCAAGTCTCCTTTAACAATGTCCCAGAAGACCTGATAAAAAATTGCTTTCATTCCGTCCGGTCCTGGTGCTTTATTCGGATGCATCTGATCTAAGGCAATTTTTAGTTCTCCACTTGGTGTCTTCTCTAACTCCACTCTGTCCGCCGCAGATATGACCTCCTTCATGTGACTCAGTGCTTCTTCTATCTCCGAAGGGTGTGAAGTGGTGAAGAGCTCGTTGAAATAACCCACTATTTCCTCTTGGATTTCTTCCGGTTTTTCAACGCATCCACTGCCGCTGGTAATGAGTCCTCTGACTGTGTTTCTGGATTTTCTTTGGCTAGCTTTGTGATGAAAATATCTCGTGTTTTTGTCCCCGTCCCTCATCTCGTTTGCTCTGGCCCGGGAGAGCCAAGCTTTCTTCCTGCCTTTCCAATTGTTGGATCTCCTTGGTGAGCAGAGTACATTGCGATAATATAAAGTCATCCGGTGGGAGATTTTCCATCTCTTTAAGTTGAGCTTCTGCCTCTTTTAATTTTTTTCGGATGTTCCTAAACTTTTTAGCAGCCCAGAAGGATAATTTCTCTCCACATGCTTCGGTCTTGTCCTAAAGACTCCAGTGTCCTGACCCTCGCCACGCTTCTTCAACCACCTTTTTGCAGTCTGGTGAAGATAGCCAGAAGATCTCAAATTTAAAACGTTTTTCATCCACCTATCTCTCAGCTTCATTTCTCGCCTGTATCATTATTGGTGCATGGTCTGAATATAGAATGGGAAAGTGTGTCACTTTCCTAACCGGGAACATCTCGTGCCATTTTTGATTAGCTAGGAATCTGTCCAGGCGTTCTCTCACCAAAGTCTCTTTCTTTTTTCCCCTTCTCCATGTAAAACCGAGCCTTTTGTTTCCTGGTTCTCTGAGCCTGCATCTGTCCACTGCCTCCCTAAAATTGCGCATCTGCCACTTTGCCCGAGGTTGTCCACCACTTTTCTCAGAATGATTCAGTATCTCATTGAAGTCACCATCCACAATTTTTGGAATATTTGAAGATTCGCATACAGACTGCAACAGATCCCACGTGCGGTGACGTTCTCCCACTGCTGCCCATCTATAAATACCCATGAAACTAAAAGTATCACCCTCCCCATTGCCACCCACCTCAGCATAAATGTGGTGGTCAGAATAAGATTTAATAGTCACTTTGTCCTCTCTCCACCATAGCCCGAGACCTCCTGATCTGCCTGAGCTGTTAACCCCAAAACCAAAATTGAAACTGCATCCTCGACGAATAGATTCCTGCTCCTTGCTTTGTGACATCGTCTCCATAATGAAGACCAGATCGGGCATCTCCTTCCAGCACCTGGACCGGAAGGCAGGAGCCAGTCCAGGGGTGCCCAGCCCCTGGACGTTCCAGCATAAGATTTTCATTGGCTTTCGCGGATGAGGACACCGCCATCATCCGCTACTTTAACATGTGTCTTCCTCTGTCTGTGTTGTCTTGAAAATTTTGTTTTTCTTTTGAGTGTAGTTGTCCACCTCCATATCTGTGCACATATCCTGTGGTTCTCTGTTTCTTTTTCTCTGACTGTCCTTGGATTTGCTGTGCGCTGACGACTCTATACTTTTAACCCCCTTTCCTTTGTTCTTGCTTCCATGTGTCAACGTTCTTTTGCCACTTCTGTTCTTTCTGTTTCTCGTGGACATGTGCAGTCCTTCACTGTAACTCAAAACCGTCTCTTCGTCACCCACGCTATTGCCTCTTGTTTCCTCAAATTTCTTCTCCGGCACCTGCTGCGTTTCGAAAAGCAGAGCATGTTTATTGATCAGCAGAAGATCCTCTCCCTCCATGTTATCTACCTCATTAGAATCATATGGTGACTCCGGTATGTGATACCCGACGTCTGTGTGCATAGGTCGTGGTGTCGTGTTTCTACCTTCTCCCAAGAGGAAGAGTTCCTCCGCTTGGGAGTACTTCCTTTTTCCCTCTTCGTGCATCCAGACACCTCTGTTGATGCGATCGGTTTCATCACGTTTGTTTTGATTGGGCCCTCTTTTAGTCGTTGATTCTCATCTTCTCCTTTTTTCCCTATCGCCTCTTCTTCATCTAAGTCGCCTGTCGATTGATTTTGAATTGCTGCTGTTGTCTCGTTGATAGCATTTCCTTGGCCGCGTTTTGTTCCCGTCGAGCCGATGTCCGACTTCCTTGTGAATTCCAACTTCCTGTTGATGTTGTTCTTTCCCAGCAATTCCTCCTTTAAAGGTAGGGGTGAGCATCGGTCCAAAACCGGACCGGACCGGACCGGACCGGACCGGACCGGACCGGACCGGACCGAGGACCGAAAATCAATAATTTTTGGACCGTTGACCGGACCGTTTGGTGGTCGGACCGGACCGGGACCGGACCGTTTTGACCGCGGACCGGACCGGACCGGACCGTTTGGACCGCAATCAGCCTTTTTTAGATGTTTTACAACTTATTTAATCATACAAAGTTGATAATCTTAGTCACTTCTAACAATTATATAACTTTAGTATCAAACATTTATACTAGTAGTACTTATATATGTACTTTATTTGTAGTTATTATAGAATACACCTTCAAATATATATGGATTTTATATAAAAGTTAGTCTGCGGTCCGGACCGGACCGGACCGGTTTTGGACCGGACCGGACCGGACCGGACCGAAGACCGAATTTATCGAATTTATTGGACCGCGGACCGGACCGAAGTTGAAATGGACCGGACCGGACCGGACCGAATTGAGCGGTCCGGTCCGGTTTTGCGGTCTGGACCGAGATTTGCTCACCCCTATTTAAAGGCGTGATCCAACGTTTTAGAGGTGAGGCCTTAACCCAAGGCCCCCACCGTCGTGGTTTCTCCTGACCGTCATCTTCCTCCGGGCAGTCCCGGTCTGTATGTCCAATGAGTCCGCAGATGTAACAGAAAGATGGCATCCGTTCGTATTTGATTTCTAGTTCGATCACCCTTCCACCTTTATCCCTTATTCTCTGTGTCTGTTTTACTTGCTTTGTGATGTCGATTTTCATTCTCGCTCGGCAGTAGTTGTCCCAACCCATGTTGGAGTCGTCCACTTCCAGAACTTCCCCGATCTTATTCATGACTAGTGTGACTGCTTCCTTCAATCGATACCACATTGGGAAATTGTAGCATCGTACCCAAAATAAGCAGTGTTGTAGTTCAATCTCAGATGGAATTTCCTCCACACCTATCTCCTTGGTAATCAACAGTGAATTATCAAAATTCCATGGTCCTTCGAGAAGATTTTCCTTGTCCTTCCAGTGTAGGAACTGGATCACGAACAGGTTTCCTGCAATCTGCCGAAAAGTCACGCCTTTCTTCAGACCCCACGCTCCTGTCAGGGTTCGTTTCATGGCAAGAAAGTTATAAGGTCTGACTGTCATTAACCTTCCGACTAGCGCCAGATCTAAATGATCCCCCTTTGTTTCTACGTTTTCCTTTGAGAAATCTACCATGTTGTCTTCCTCTTCACTCATCTTTAGTTTCGCGTAGCATTCACTCAGTTCATCCGCCATCTGGGGTGGAGAGGACCTGCAACACGAACAGAGGGAAAATTTTGTTTTTCTTTTGAGTGTACACAAGTACAATCATATGATAACACTCCCACAAATCTTGGCCATTTCCCTCTTATGTATATAGATTTTAATTTTACAGTTATAAACTGCTATGATATTTCAAGCTCATAAAAAAAGAGGGACTCTATAGATTTTAATTTTACAGTTATAAACTGCTATGATATTTCAAGCTCATAAAAAAAGAGGGACTCTAATATAGGTATAATGATCTTTCATGTTATAGTCATAGCCCTGATATAGTTCCTAATGTAGATACCATAGTGAAGAGCCTTAAGGCAAGAAAGGTACGTAAGCCCAAATAATAAGCCTATTGGGCCCCTGATATGAAGTGCAATCTTTACTTCAAATACTAGGATTAAAAGATGGATATTGGATAAGGGGGTAGATGCACATGTTTATTCCATGTTAAGTACGGCAATCAACCTGTTGATTCAACTCATACTATATTTCATGCCGTACAATGGTTCAGCAAATGTCATTATGCTATCTCTCTTGAGCGATGGAAGCGGCAGAGTTGTTGATGGACACAGCTAGAATTTCATTCTATTGTGTCTGATATCTATCCATGTTTGTGTATAAATTTAATTTAATTTACTATCCTGATTGCTACGATGCTTATTTGTTAATTTTTTTTCATTTACAGAAATTAGTCAGTAACCTTCGCCATGATCAAAATCTGGCGACGGTCTTGCAGTGCTTACTTTGCATGTTGAAGCACTCTTTACTTGCAGTTGCATCACTGAATGATTTAGCAGATGAAGTCTTTTGCAAATTCTTTTCTCCAGTGAGAATGCATTTCTCTATAATACCAAATCTTTAAATAATCTGTACATTTCTGACATACAAAAGTGCATTTTAATGAGAACCACTTACATAGAGATCATGATTGCAGAAAAAAACAGCCTCCAGTGAAGATTTCAACACAAATCCACTGTGCAATTTAAAGGTACATTGTTGTTTTAGATAGTATTGTTATCTTTGATGATTTATAGTGAAGCCTCGTGTGCCCATACGTTTTAATACTGATTATGATAACTTGGTAGTCATTATCTCCAATGTATTTTATATACGTCTTGTAGGGTTTTGCACTCAAACTACTTGTAAAGATATTTTTGACTACAAAAACAACAGAGGTGAAGCTTCAACAAGTGAAAGATTTGATGGTTATCTTGCATAATACACTCAAAAGTCAGGAAGCTGTAAATAATGTAACCACCTCTAGGTATCAATGTCTCTTCATGTTTTTATCTATTATTTCCTGAAGTACCTTGATGACTATCCATTTATTGTAGTTAAAATATTGAAAATTGAAATTTATCTATTGTTATTTAGTTGGGTCTGGCTTTAAGGACCTAAACTAAGTATATATCTTTTTTTATTAATGTTTTTGATATATTCCAATGTTTTAGAAAGTGTGACGCGGAAGCGAGCGGACATGACCTTATAGCTGCTTAAGCGCCATGCGGGTGCTTTTTTAAAAAGCGAATGTTTCAATTTTTGCATACTTTTTATATAATTACCAGTGAATTAAAAAACGGCCGCCTGGCCGCTTGAGCGGCCGCTTAAGCGGGCAGAAAAGCCCATCCGCCTAATATCGCCCTTAAGCGCCCGCTTGAGCGGGTTTTCAAAAAATGCCCGCTTTTTTCCCGCTTCACCCGCTTTTTTCCCGCTTTTGCCCTTTTTTTCCCGCTTTTTGAAAAAAATACTGCTGTAAGCATGTAATGTTAATTAATTATATAATCCAAGTAGTATTGAGTATAATATATGAAGCTTGTATACATTAAATGTTCTATGATATACCTAGTCCTACTTTGAAATGCAAACTTTGTATGTAAGCTGTATATAATAGGGTACTGCTGTAATATATCTAAGTAAATATCCTATTGCTCTATTATACTAGTAATGCATGATTAGTTTTACTGATTTCCTTGCTGGTTTCAGTGATTAATGATTGGTACTACTGGTTAGTATTACTTTAGTGATTACTTTAATTCAACAATTCATAGTTTGTTATTTACAATTACTGATCTGCTTGCTGATTTTAGTCATTAGAGATACTGATTAATAGTAAGTATTGATGAATACTTAGTTAATTATTGATTTGCTGATTAGATATGTATAGAAGTTTCTTATAAATATATTTTTATATACACATACATGTAATTTTGTATAAAAATATATAAAATTTAGACACCCGCTTTTTCAAAAATTGCCCGCCTAATCGCCCGCCTACCGCTTAATCGGTTACAGGGTGCTGTCCGCACGCCGCCCGCTTCCCGCTTTCTGATACACTGATAATTACACATATATATCATATATGTATATAGTATATATATGTATATATAACCATATATTGTTATCTTTTAGAATTATAAACCAAGTATATACATATTTATATACTAGCAACACACACGTGCATATGCACGTGCCCCATTGAACATGTTTATTTTAAATATTTAAAAAATAAAACTTTCCAAAAGGATAATAGTAATCGTGCTTCATTGAATATGTTTATCTTACTTTAAACATTTGAAAAATAAAACTTCCCAAAAAGATAATGATAATCCTCGTAACTGCCCAAAAGGATAATGATAATCCTCGTAAGTGCTTTGTGGAAAATTTAAAAATGTGTTGTTTACTAACTCCTCAACGCACGTTTGAAGAAACGTGACAACTGATTTTATCATGAAAGAAAAAATATAAATTAAACAAATATAGAAAAGTTGAGAAAAATTGTGAGAAGAGAGAGAATCAAGGAGAGCGCAGCGTGAACTCGCTCTTTTTATAGTAGTATAGATAACTCAGAACTGATTATACTTAGTATATAATTAGTACTATTATATAATATGTGACTATGTTAGTATGTTAGAATCAATATTCCGATATGTAAGTGTTAATCTGCTAGAGTATTCCTATTTATAGTTATTGTGTACGGTATTAATAACAATACAATATTCATGTCACTGATATAGTACTTGTTTCAAAAAGCAATATGCATTATGCGTGGAGAGAGGCCACCTTATGGAGTACATGCGTTGTATGTGAGTATATGCGGGAGTATATGCGGTTTTGAAATCTTTAATCATTTAATTATTATATATAAATTAATCACACAATTGCATATTTAATTTTTATAAATACATATTTAGACCCTAAAACTTGAGATAGATTCAAATAGAAAGTTTCGATAAAAGTAAAGCGTCCTTTAGAGTGCATTCTAGAATCATTTAAGAATAAACTGCAATGAAGCACACATTAAATGGTTTAGCCATATCATATCTTCTTCACCTATCTTAGACAAGAGAGATAACCTTCGACTTCATGGTATAAAGAAAGACTTGGAGGTGGAAGAAGTGAGAGACTCACAATATATACATGTAGGACTAGCTCTCTTATAAATTTCCTACTCACTCTATTGGATGTAGCAAGTGATTAAGCTTAAGAGTGGAAGGAGGCTCTTGAAGGCACTCAACTATAATATAGGGACCTTCATAGTGCTTGGCTAACCATGGCATGAAGCCCAAGGGGTCTTATTTATAGTTAATGTTTTCCACTAGCCAGTAGAGACACCTATAAAGAAAAGGTTAGAAGTGGGTGAAATCATGAAATGGAGTTAGATGAGTAGAAGAGAGGATGAACATACCTTAGAATTGAAGAAGGAAGCCTTTAAGAGAAGAAAATCTCACCAAAGTTGCCCAAGAGATGTTCTTTCTCAAGCAGCAGGTCGCCGGATGTAAAATATCAAAACGGGGGACTATGTCAGGTGCAATGAAATAAGCTCCCAAACAACACATTTTACACTGAAATCCAGCACTTTTTGCCAAATTTTAGTAGGGGGTGCGAAATTTCATTTTTTTTTGCATAATTATGTTTCAGTCCAAAGGCATGGTGATGTAGGATGTTTGTGGCCGTTGGCATAGTCGTTTATGTAGCAACTATTATGTTTTATTAGTTTGCATGTGTTTTAGGTGTTGTTTGATATTTTCCAGTTCGGTTTTGTAAAGCCTCTGGTTTAGTACCACATTGGCTACCAGTCTTGTTAGTTGGGTTGAAATGCCTATATATAGGCTTTATAAGGCTCTTTAGAAAAGCATATTTGATGAGTGAAATCTATTGATGAATTATATTTCCTTTTGATTAGTTTTATTAATTAGTTTAGATTTTGATAGTTAGCTTAGATTTTAATCATTAGGTTCTCCATTACAGAGACAATTCTGTTTCTGGTACCTGTAAAAACCGAAATTTTGTTCAATTTCAATCAAACTTTTGAACCATGTGCACAATGCATATAAACAATCTCCCAAACTCATAAATTAAACAAATAAACAGTTACAACATTGGTTTATGTATTAGATATGCATACTTCATACAGTCATGATATCAACATGTACACACCTAGCACTTGCTCACTCCACTGCTTCCCTGTGCCTAAGATTCCTGAGAGCATAAAATTATATGTATCAGTATAAAGGATGCTGCATACATGGGCACAAAATACAATGTATGGCTTGGCATGTTTGAAAAAAGGAATAAAAATAAACAACCAGTTAGTTTGTATTTTGTACGATAAACATATCATTTATATCAGTTTCTCAAGATCATGACATCACTTGTTGAACTAGCACAATTTTCTTGTATCAAATCTCCTTTTGTGTTCCACACTTCCATAATCATATTTCAATATCTTGTTCTACATTCTCTATGTGAACATGTATCATTTTTTCTCATCTTTTACGAGTAACTAAATCTAACATATTTTTTGTAGTATCTGGCCCTCAAGGGCATGCTAGGGCACTTCAGTCGTACTAGGTCTTAGTTTGCTAATTTTGGTGTGGCTTTTTTTTTCCGGTGCAGTATGGAGCAATTTTCCAGCATATGGACCATGTGATGCACCACAAATAGAGTTATCTATTTATATTGTATTGCGCCTAACCATAATGGCATTATGCAATGACTAAGTTTTACGAAATAATAATAGGTGGAAATTTCAAAAGAATCAATCAACCAATCATACAGTTGCCAAGCATTGGAAAATAATGTAACAAGAGTAATGGGAACCTAATGATAAAAATCTAAACTAATTATGAAAAATAAACTAATTGATAATACTAATCAAAAGAGATATAATATTATCAAAAGATTTTTTTATCATCAAGTTTGATTTCTAAAGAGCCTTACAAAGTCTATATATAGTCATTTACACCCTACTAACTAGACATGTAGCCAATATGGGACTAAACCACATGCTTTACATAAAAACTGAAAAAATATCAAATAAACCCTAAAACTCAAGAAAACTAATAAAACATTATAAATGCTACTCAAATGATTATGGAAAAGGCTACAATCGTCCTATATCAAAGAGGCATGTAGAGCATGCAATAGTGCAATTGGCTCAAGTGGTAACGAGTACAGATCAAGGGATTTAATCACGTTCCATATATTACAAAACTTAAAAAAATTAAATCACCTCATACATCATTCGTTAGCACCTAATTTGCGAAAAACAACATAAATATCAAGATCATCATTATTCTTGATATTATATCCTTAGTAAATTTTTTTCGGTTATATGGATACATCATAAACCCATGATCGAAGACAATCTTATGTCATTATCATTAATCCGGTTCAAAGGATCATAATACGTGTGAAAACTAGTGAATAGACAATTTGTTGACAATGTGTTTGATACAAGAGAAACCTTCTCCTATGTATAGCAGAGGTGGACACAATGCCAGGTCTGTCAAACTTCATTGGACCTACAGATTAATTGGACCCTGACTTGATTGGGCTTGTAGACACATACCCATGTTACACGACTTAATATCTCCTTTTACTTCTAACACTCCCCCTCAAGCTAGAGCATGGGGGGATCACTTTACCAACATGGACATAGAGAAGACATATAAACACAAGATGAAAATAGAAGCGGGCATAAACATGACAGACAAACATATGAAGATATACTTTGCCCAAAATGTGCGCATCCCCTGAATTTGATCATCTCAGACATTGAGATTCTTGACAACTTTTACGCTTCCCTGAAACTTCTAATCGATGGATCAACATATTGACTTGAGAAAGTTTGAGCTTTAACCATTTTGGAGCTTATATCTGGAGTAGAGGACATGGAAGAACCCTGCAGAATGATCTAAGACTTGAAGTCACCAACTAGGTACTATCATCACTGAAGTAGTTTCACTATGAAGAATGCTAAAGGAATGACATACAATAGTCTTGATGGGATTTGTGCCACAAGAATGATCAACGTACTTAACAGGGCTCAGAAAGACAAGTTGGAAACCTTGATGAGGATGGTGGATGAATGATCTTCTACAAGGGACAAGTTTATTGGATTGGGGTGCTTCTAATTGCGTTAATACTCTAAGATACTTCCATTACTAGATTTTTTTTTAATATAAGCTAGGGGATACATTCATGTGACCCCCACCAACAACAAAATCTAAGACACATTATATCAGATCATTATCATGAGATCTAAACTGCCTACTTCCCATATGTGTACTACTCCCTATCATGTATACCCTCACCCATGTACACCCCCTCCATGTACAACATGTACAAGTAAAGCATCAAATAAAAGAAAACACCCTCCCAAAACCCTGGCAGGAAACAACTAGGTAAAGACTAAGTCTTTTGCCAACACTTCGTTATATAAGGAACCCCCTGCTTTTCCAATCTAATAAGCCCCTTAACTTGTCTCTATAGCATCCATAGATTCCTGAAGACTTTCATCTCCTAAGATTCTACCTTCATTATCCCCAGGTCCCTCGCTGTGCTATTGACTTCATAACAAATCACTTGACTGATCATAACGAGGCCATTCACCATTTTTCAAATCTCTCAAACCTGGTGAATCTTCCTCCATGGTGATTGGCAGTACTCCACACTATCCTCACCATCCTATCAATATCCGTTTTCAGGATATTATGTTGAGATTATCATCGTCGCATACCTTAAGAGCCAAGATCATGCTTCACGCATGAGCTTTGTTGTACCCTATGGCACTAATCCAACTCCTGAATGTAGTCACTATATCTCAATCGTTTCTTCTCGCAATGCTAACACACCACCATCTCCCATAACCATCACTTTTTGATTTACCCATGGTTATCCAGGCTCCCGTCTGGGCTCTGCCTTGGTGTGCCTAGGCCCCCTAAGCTCTAGGTGGGCCGCCATAAATTGCACCTAGGCTTTCAGATAACTGAAGGGGATGCCTAAGGCATTTTAGGCCCACGTTAAGACACTTAAAGACCAAATTAGCATGGATAGGTCTGGATTTGGTCAAACTAAATCAAGTTTAGTTATTTTAGCGAAGAAATGGATCTGATTTAGGCCAAATCAGATCTAATTTGAGCAGATTAGATCTGATTTGGGGGAAATAGGTCTGAATTTGGGAAAACATGCCTGGTTGAGGGAATTAGGTCTATTTTTGCCAAATTAGAGATCATTTAGGTCAATGTAGGGACAAACTAGGGGAAGTTACGTTTGATTAGGCCATGTTATGCCAGAATATATCTAACTTAGTGCAAATAAGGGCAAACTAAGTTAAATTAGGTCCAATTTAGATCACGTTAGGTCAAATTAAGGTCGAATAGGTCTAGCTTAGGTCATGACGAGTGCGATTTAGGTGAAGTTATGATTTATTAAGCTTAGGGATAACCAATAAAAATGTACACAGTGATGTATATATTTGAATATAGCTGAATGTAAATGCAAAATCATTTATATATATATGTAAAATATTAACAAATATGAAGAATGCCTGGAAACGCCTAGGCCCCTAGGCTTCCCTTGGGTGGGAAGGACTGCCTAGCCGCCTAGACAACTATCGATTTACCCATCACTAAGTTCATCTTCAGCCTCTTGTAATCTGGTGGGTGCCATTTGACAATCTCCTAGCAGTGGATCATAAGTCTCGACTCTCCTAAACCCATCTTACAAGCGTGTTGACATAATCCCGCCTTACCCAACTTACGAAAGGATATATATTTCAATCTATTATTCGTCAGGTTGATTATCTCCCTCCATCGGCTTTCATGACATGTTTCCCTCCAAGTCTTATGATGCATCTCTCCCTTTACACTGACCAACATATAAAATCATTCAGGCATCACTGCGAAGTGCGAACAACCAACCTTCAAAGTTAGATTGAATCACTTGATCCCACAAGAATAGCAGTTGAGAAAAAAATGGAATGATCCTCCCTGTTAAGCTGTTTGCACACAAGACCTTCAAACTTCTGCCACATCCCAGTCGGGGCTTCACTGAACAAGTTAAGGTGCTGTAGAGTTTTTGACTGTGTCTTTCTACAACACGAGCACTTTGAGGCGATGGGTATCATACACTTTGCCACATTATCATCAACATGTATGACGCTATTCATGATTTTCCATGTTAGTATAGAAGCTCGGGGAATACTAGCTTAATGCCACACCATCAACCAAGGGACATTCTGCTGCATATGCTGAGGACTTAAAATGCACTTGGCTGATTTTAGGGAGAAGCGTCTGTCATCAACTGCTGTCGAAATGGGTTGATCATCCTCATCTAGGATGAGTTTCACCGAGTTTGCTATCAACGAGATTCATTCTGCCACGATTAAACAATCAATATCCATCCAGTCCATTCCCCTCCGCCACCCAAACCTCAACTACGATAATCTGAGGTCTAATGCATCCTGACCTCCTAGCAAACTGACATAGTTCCGGATGGCACCACTGATCCCACTAAAAAGCTACCCCAACCTTCCCAACATACCATCTAGTGTGGGATAGGATGATAGGGAAACTTTTCCACACCATTCTCCAATATGACGACAACCAAGCTGTGACCTGTAGGAGGGGGGCGGTAAACATGGCTATGACAGATCTGTTCTCTACCATGTTTGCTTCTACAAAGTTCCCCCATCTCAAATTTCCCCTGATAACCTCACAACCAGATTTGAGCAAGAAAGCTTTCATCGTCGTCTTCAAGGGGGTAAAACCCAGTTACCCTTCAGAGATCGACTTGGCTACTTCCACCCAAGCCACCCACAAGATCTTCTTGTAGAACCGTCTCTTGTGCCCCACAAAATTGGCAAGGAGAGATTCTAACCTTCTTACAATTTAATTGGGATACCGATCGCCACCATGAAGTATAAAGGCTTCACCGCTAAAGTGCGCCTGATCAGAGTCGTTCTTCCAGCAAAAGAATATTATTTACATTTCCACGAGACAATCCTTTGTTGGATACTCTGCATGAAGGTGTCCAAGTGACTGGGCTTAACATCCCCCCTCACAATCAGCACACCTAATCACTTGAAGGCTTCGACGACCATCAGGAAATCAAGAATTCTCTGTATCCTGCCTTGGGTATCAGTCGTGGTTTGGTGTAGTAGAAAATCAGACTTGGATCTATTCATTTTTTGACCAGGCCCCTTATACGTTCTAACTACATTGAGAAGGCACCCCAAAGCATCCATGGATGTATTAGGAAATAAAACAACATCAACGAACAACAATATTGGTGGTGGACCCGCTTGACCTCTCGTAGAAAAGCAATAATTCTCCCTTGAACTGTGGCCTCTTTATCATTCTACACAAGGTCTCCTTCATAAGGATAATGAGGGAGGGTGAAAGTGGATTATCCTGCTTCAAGCCCTTTTTCATAGGAAAGAAACTAAAGCTTTCACCATTACTGAGAATCAATATCTATGTCCTCACAAAGAAAGACACGCACTGAGAGATGACATCCTCCATTATACCAAACTTCCTTAGAACCTCCCCCACAAACTTCCATGTGACCATGTCGTAAGCCTTGGTCATATCTAGCTTGATAACATCATTTTCATCCAACCCATACCTTTTAGAACATGCACCAACTCATTGGTAAGCTTAATGTGATTCACAATGTCACGACCACGGTTGAAAGCGCCTTGCTTCTCATATATTAGCCTCAACATTATCATGGATAGACAACTGTTCACAACACGAGGCAACAACCTAATCACTACGCTCTCCACAATGATTGGTCTGAAATCAGAGGAAATGGAAGGGGCTGCGTTCGATTTCAAGAAAAGGCATAACCTACCACATTTTAGACTTCTATGGCAGACACAACCCTCCTGTGGATACTACCATCAACGGAATCTGTTGGCTATCAATATCCCTGATCAACCTGTTAAACTTCTTCATGCCGAGTTAATCGGGATACATAAGGCCCCTCTATTCCTCTTGACTTCTAATAATGTTAAAATCACCTGCCATAAGCCACATTTGATTCCTAACATCATTTGAAACTTGTGTTAGTTCCTCCTAAAGCCGTCTTCTATCCTTCGTGAGGCACTTCGCCCAAAATACAGTAATGAAGAAGATCATTCCTTGCTCATCCTCCATTTGGATCGTGAGGCATTGCTGGTGAGAACGAACAATTGATGGAGACAACCTTGCATCAACATAAACCCGGATTTTCCCATTATGAACAACAATCCTGTCTCACAATGTCAGTGAGTTCTTCCACCCTGTTAACGTTATGGTTCTATAATTGCTACAAAAACTAGTTTATGTCTTCTTTACATCATACTGAACATCCTCCTGGTTCTTCTATTTACCATCCCTCTTATTTCCAAATGAGAAAAATTGTCATATGAGAACAAATTTTCCAGCAAGTCTCCAGACTGAATCATCAATCAGAACTTCTTTCTTCCCTTGTCTTACCTCCCTCTCCCCTGGCTCAGAGAACCATTTGAACATGAATCACCGTCCTCGAAGTACTCACCACCATCACATCCCCTATCATCCTCAAATAATTGTACACCTTGATAACACCCCCTTTCTGGAGTTGGGACACTCTCCCTTGAATGCAGAAGTCTTGCTTCTTGTGCTCCCTATTATGTATTCTATAATATATTCTATTGGCATTACACTCTATTCTATGAAGTGTGTGAACGAAATCCCCTAGCTTTCTCTGTTATAGGATTGTTCTTTAGCTGTTTTGGTCACTCACCCATCTCTTCTGAGATCCATGTGGTCGAGCTGCATCCCATTCATCACCTTCACCACGACGAAGCTATTTATCCCTCGCAGTAGGCAGATCATCATATCCCCCTCTTCCCTTCTATGGACATCATGCGGATCACCATCCCCTTCCTCCTCCCTGCTATGGACATCAGAGCCTGAGTTATGTCTTGACCACTGTGAACACGCCTCGGGAATTTAAAAAACTCCCACCAATTTAGTCTTCTTGATTGTATCAACACCATTATTAAGATATGTCACCTTTAACAACTTGGCATAGAATCTACTCTGACTAAAAGTAACAGATAAATACTACAGTACATCCTCATTGATAACTTCTACTAGAATCAAAACGCCCGCTTCATTGTTCGCTGCTCTTCTTCTTGACACACCAGCAAGAGCACCAAACAAAGAGACCATCTCTTTGACTGATCTGTCATCCATACTTGTCAAGGCGGCTAGGCGGTCTTTCCCACCCAAACGAAACCTAGGGAGCCTAGGCAACTAGCCGGAGGCCTAGGCATTTGTAGGTGTTCTTCATATTTGTTAATATATTACATATATACATATGATTTTGTGTATACATTTAGCTATATTCAAATGTATACATCACTATGTACATTTGTATTGGTTATCCCTAATCTTAATCAATCATAACTTCACCTGCATCACTCCTATCATGACCTAATCTAGACCTATTCGTCTTTAATTTGACCTAACATGATCTAAGTTGAATCTAATTTAGCTTAATCTACCCTAATTTGCCCTAAGTTGGACCTATTTTAGCATAACATGGACTAATCAAATGTAACTTCCTCTAGTTTATCCTACATTTGACCTAAATGAGCCCTAATTCCTCCAAACAAGACTAAGTTTTCCAGAATTCAGACCTATTTTACCCAAATTATCTCATTTGGCATAAATCAAATATGTTTCTTCCCCAAATAACTAAACTTGATTTAGTTTGACCAGATTCAGACCTATTCATACAAATTTGGTTTTTAAGTGTCCAAATTTGGGCCTAAAAGGCTTAAGGTATCCACTTTGGTTATCTGAAAGCCTAGGCGCCCATTCAAAGGCAGGCCACCTAGAGCCTAGGGGGCCTAGGCGGAGCCCGGGTAACTATGCTGTCATCCCAACAGGCTAGGGGTACATCTTCAAGCCAGAACCGAGCCTTCTTCATGCCTTTGCTTGGTGCAATATCTGTCGCAGTTTAAATTCTCCAACCCTCCCTTCATATTTATTAGTAAAATCTTTTGCCTTGATAGCTTTAGTCTCTGAGGTAAAGAACACCATTGCCTTCCTCCTAGCCACCCTCACCATTGTGGTAGCATTGGGCCATTTTCCTAACAACACCCTTTTCAAATCAGCCTAGGTCGTATTATCGTGCCATTCCACCAACAGAGCTTTGTGAACTCTTTCAATCACATTGGTACGAACTGACTCTCTTTCTTTTAGAACTACAATGAATCTCTTCGACATGTTGAGGCTATGCAACCTTGAATTACTTCTAATGCCAGCTGTCTGACCCCCTAGTTGGTGAAAAGCCATTCTATTGTGAATGTCAGGGGTTGTGGGGGATCGCTTATCGGGCATCAGCCTATCAGGTGACCCATATGTCGACATCTATGACAAACCTTCTCCATTTGGCATTGGGCTTGCTAGTGACCTTGTTTCATACACTTGAAGCACACATTTGTAGGGATATTGTAAAACAACTTTTTCTTTGATTCTGCTAGATTCTTCTCCTTCTGTAGTTTGTGCCAGTCAGCCATAGTGGTGAAATCGTCCTCATCCAACCTGGTATCAATGTTTACTCTTTTTGGTATACAATTGGGAACCATGGAGCTTGCTCTCTCCAAATCCATCATGACTTCACGATCAGAGAAAATGGATGGAGTGCTCTCGATGGTGGAGCTGGGGTCAATCGGCAAAATTACTCTTCGTATATCCACTACGATGCTTCTAATTGTCGGGTTTCAAATCCTATTCTCTAACCCTCTCGGGGGAGGGAAAAGGAGAGGGTGTAGTACCGAGTTGGACATGGACTTGGATTGAAACTCAAGGTGGCAGACCATCCATCAAGGAGTGGGTACTCTGGCAGGTAGCAACCCAACTCGGCGGGAGCGGGCGAGCCATTCACCCTCTCCGACACCCCCAACCTCCACGCTTTGGGTGAATCTGCTTCTATTACTAGATGGCTGATGTGCCATATGACTAGGATCAAGGAATTTAATGACCGATACCGATGCCGTTTCGACAGCTTGGATATAGATATTTACCGGTATACCGACGGAAATATCGACAGATGCAATCCTGGCCATATCGACGCCAAATTGAACGAATTAAATCATGAAATTTTACAGGCGCGATCTCAAGACCTAGATGCAACGTTTTATGCAATAAAATTCTATATTGGGTATGTGTGGGGGGGGTTCAATCATGTGGGAGGCAAGGAATCTGTCTTTTTTTTGGAGATTTCGATGACAAAATGCAAGAATTAAGATCTGAAATTTTACTAGCACAATCCATAAACTCATGTTTAGACACTTATGCAATAATATTCAATTTATAACAAACATATAACAACATAGTAAATTACTAACTCACAGCAGTTGCATGTTGAGTGGCGCGCTGGTTCTCTATACATTATGTTGTTGATATGGGCCACATATTGCTCCCATGTCATGTAACTTCTGTGAGACTTGTTGTAGGAAACAACATGCTTCTCATACACTTCAGGATTGGCAAACTGTATCATCCCAAACTTTGGAAAATGTTCTTCCAAATCTTTGAGCTATTTTTCCTTGGTTGCTGAAATCAATGGAGGTTGAGTAAAAGCGGGAGGAGGTGCCCATGCTCGAGGAGCTTGATGTTGAGGAGCTTGAGGTTGAGTAGAAGCAGGAGGAGGTGCCCATGCTCGAGGAGCTTGAGGTTGAAGAAAAGGAGGTTGTAATGGTACACCGACAATAGGATAAACTGTAGTATGCCCACCACTCCATGTTTGACTTCCATCACCAGAGTATGCTTCGGTGTTCACCCGAAAGCATCCATAAGGGCTACGGACAGAGTATGCTTCGTGATATCCCAAGCCTACTTTTAATCTTGGTGGTGGTTCAACTTGATATCCAGAATACCCATGTTGGGATTGAGATGGGTTTGGAAGTGTGCCCAAATAACATATCTCCAAATGAATGCTGAGATTGAGAGTCAGATATGCTCATGGTATCCATTGAATCAGCAAGATCAGAATAATAATCACTTTGGCTCTGGTATTGTGGTTGTGGTTGAGGTGCACCGCTGTAATCTTTTCCCAGTTCGATTCTTTCTCCTTTGAAATGTTTTGTCATTCATGGGATATTCCTATTCGGGTGGAGGTGCAACCCTAGTAACATGACTAACATAAGGCCGATCATCATTTTGAGGATCAACAGCTGGGGGATATTCTGAAGAGAGTTGGCTGCGATTATCACCATCATTGCCACCATCATTAGACTTAGATTTGGAACCGGATGTAGAAGAAGAAGAATTTGAGCTCAGTATTAACATGTGCAGCTTCAGGATCAAGTCTTTCTGGTGGGGTATTAATAATAATATCATCACCATTATTTGCATCAAATTGCTCTTCTATATATGGATCTGGACGTCCATCTAAATTATCAAGAGCAGTACGACCTATCTCATTCATCCATTCCTCTAAAGGATTTTCTGAATCATCCTCCAGTCCTCTGTCTTTCTGTGTTAAAAGTATATGCGGTGTCAATGGGATCATGGACAACAACAAAATCCACTTCCTTGTAGTTGGCATCTCGTATTGCTCTAGCCCTCAACTGCATGTTGTAGTGAACGTAGAGAAGATCCCTCAACCTGTTTGCACCAAACATGTTCTTTCTCTTTTGAGTGTATCAAAATGAAAGTGCTCCAATTTCTTTCACAACCTCCTGCAGAAGTTGTTTGAGCTAGGATGCGAATAGCCACTTTTCTTAAATGGGGGGGCACCTGTTCCATTCCAAACCCACCACTCACAAGGATCACCTGCCTCGCGGTCAACAACCGCATTTGGATGGCCAAAGCATCCATTGCTTTCACGAAACTGGCTCAACTGTAAAAATAATATGTACGATATTGAGATGATGAAATCAAAGGAAAGACTAATGAGAAATTAAGAATGTAAGTTATATAGTTATATACCTCTTCCAGTACTAACAATCGCTTTTCTGGAGAGGTAATGAACTTGTTAGTGACATCTCTCACTGCATTCATTAGAGTCACATTCAAGCCTAGCGTTCGTGAGTATTGGAACCTCACATTCAAATAGTAAGTTGTCACAAATTTAAATAAGGAAATAAGAATGACATTTTATTTGTTGACTATGAGTTAGACCAATAACTTAGAAATTAGAATATAATTGAGATATATACCTGTTTTATGCAATGGATGCAAAAGCATATTTGTCCAACGGTTCTCATAAATTCTTATGTATTGCTCAGTGGACCTAGGAGCTGCTTCTTTGATATTGTCCACCATTGAGGTCATTGCATCATATAGGAAAGGCATTGTTGCAGTTTTGTCACCATCTACCAACCTCAATACTTTGACAATGGGTACCATTATTCACAACACTTTAGTAACCTTATCCCAAAAAGGTCGGATGGCAATCAACTCCTCAATTCTTTTGCCAGTCGGGGTGTTGTGCTCCTTCATGGAGGTCCATCCACTCCATTGAATAGCCTCCCAAGTCCATCCTTTTTGGACTTTAACGATTGTAAGGCAAGAAAATTTGTTGCAAATCTAGTTTCCCCTGTTCTAATTAGATCACCACCACAATACTTAGGTCACCTCATTGCATTTAGCAGAAAAGAATGGTTGTAGATGAATCCCGTGATCAACCTACCATCAATGACAACATATTTGATAAAATCAATTGAGCCCATGTCATTAAGAATGAGATCTATGTAGTGGGCAGCACATGGTGTCCATTAGACCGGATATTTCTTTATTAAACTCTCTCCGGCCTTCTTGAAGGCAGAAGCATTATCAGTAACTATCTGCACCACATTCTCCACACCAATCTGCTTCATGTATGTCTTCATTAGTCTCTTTATGTATCTGTGGTTCCTGACCTCACTTGAAGCATCAACAGAGTCTAGAAAAACTTTGGATCCACGACATTGTACAAGAAAGTTGATAATTTGTCTTCTATTTCCACTAGTCCACCCATCACACATAAGTGTGACGCCATATTCAGACTACATGTTTTTGGTCTGAAATCCATGCTTGTACATCCTTCTTCTCTAGTGGAAGATACTTGTTCATTAATTCATATAAACTGGGGGCTTTGATGCCCCAACCAGACTCCCCTATCACATCTACCATATGCTGCAGATAGGGTTCAGTTGCAACATATGCATGTATACCATGAGCAAAGAAGACCTTGCCCACTACCTTGCCAACCTTATCTTTTGCACCAGTACATTGCTTTGATGCTTTTTTGCCTAGCTTCTGGCTTCCTAACCCCTGGCTCATCAACATTCCTCAATCTCACACTAGCAGATCGAAAAAGTGTATCAATGCCTCCTTTCTTCCTTTTACCATGACCAACTCGGTCTTCATCATCATCTAGGTCAACAACATGAATGCGTGTAGTCCTACTGCCTCCACCTGCACCAGATGGCCCATACCTCCTTGTAATCTGAGCTGCCTCCTCCCTTTCCCACTCACTTCTGCGAGATTCTCTGATAGCACGTCTATACATACGACGTGAATAGGCTGCATCACATTCAGGAGGATATCCAATATCATCATCAGATTCAACAGAAGAACATGTAGGCCTAACATCAAATAATGTATCTGTGTAAGCCCTGTCAACCTCCTTCATCTTTTGTTGTTTTTGTTTCTTTGCACCCATAAGTTTCTTGAAATCATCCCTAATACTTTAGGGACACCTTTGACACATTGCCACATTTTTGTCACCACCAGTAATGTGACGTTTAAATCTAGTAATCCCCCCTCCACCAATTGTCTTCTTACAGTAATTGCAAATTATCTTTCCCCTGTTCCCATCATGGTTTTAAAAAACCCGCCTCGAGACTTTAGAGGCGTACGCCTCGAGGCGAGGCGGCCTCCGGTACGCCTTGAGGCTTAAGCCTCAGTCTGCCAGTGAGAGGCGTATCGAGGCACTCGAGGTGTTGTGGCGTTTCTGAGGAGTAAGCCTCAGACTGTACCTCTAAAAAAGATTTTTTAAAACTATTTTGGGCTTGATCGGGGCCAAACTAACCCAGATCTGTATATATATGTATGTGCATACCTACATATATGTGTGTTTATGTCTATTTACAACTATAGATATGTTATATACTTACATCTTGTATGTTGCATGTTTGTACACATACTTTTGTGTGTGTATATACATGTGTGTATGCTTATAACTATGTATGTACAGATCTGTATCTATATATGTGTGTGTTTGTAATAGTGTGTATATATATAAAAATGATAGTAGATGGGTTTCTATTTTTATATATGTATATATGACAATATGTGTGTGTGTATATAGTATACACACACACATATATATATATATATATGTATATAAATTTGTATATATAACTATATATGTACATATATGTATTCATATATATATATATATATATATATATATATATATGAGATTGTATATAAATATAAATATACATATGTATATACATATATATTGTATATATGTATATATGTCTATATTTATATGTACGCCTCGGTACAATATGAGGCTTACGCCTCGCCTCGCTGAGATGAAAACGCCTCAATGCGCCTCACACACTTTAAAACCTTAGTTCCCATCAATAGGCATGCAGTGATTCCATACGAAATCCACGTCCTTAGCTCTAACATTACCGGCCCCAGCACCCTCACTATCGCTTGAAGACATCTTATCAGAAGTCAAAAGTCAACACTGCAAAAAGACAAAGACAAAAAAAATTAGGTGTATGAAATCAAAACCATTAAGTTGCAAGAAATTAATCTATTTGATGTATTATAGAATCAAACACAATACTTTAAGTGTATACATGTTAAATGTATTTATAGAACCAAACACAAATTTTTTTAAGATTTTTATTACCAAGAAAAAAGGGTTAAATAAAAAATAAAAGTCTGAAATTATTTAAAAAAAATAAAATTTGATATTTATGTGCTACAAATTACTCATTCCATCTTGTATAACACTAACACACATATTTCTGTAGAAAAAAAATATAATTTTTTTAAATTTCAGCATTTTTAATAAATGAAAATTCGGAAAATATAAATATTTTAACTATATTTTTGTTTGTATCTGTTCATATTAGTATTTGGTACAACTTCTTCTACTAAACCTAAGTTAAATACCTATTATTAATAGTACTTATTGTATTATTAGGAATTTAATATTAATTAGTGAAATTATATGATAATATTAATCAATAGTAGTAAATCTAGTGATACATTAGTAGATCTACATAATATAATCATAGATCTATTGTTAAATAGCATTAATCCTAAGTTTTTTGGACTGGATCTAGGATTTGGGTGTATTTAGAGAATTTTGGAGAACTTCTATGGTGAAAATAGAAGGAAATAGTGAGGGGAGGGGTTGGAAATGATGAGAAATGAAAGAAATTAAGAAAACATACCTTGATTATGGCTCATTTGAGCTCCAAGGAAAGAAATCGCCCCAAATCTCCAAGTTTCTCCACTCAAACAACAACAACATGTTTGCAAAAACCGGTATGTCGGGGCGGCATATCGTCGGTATCGCCCTTAAGTGGGGCTTTTTGCATGCGACACCCCCGATATTTGTCGATATCGGGCGGTTTTACCGGTAAGTCCATAGGTTTACCGATGTTTGCAATCCCAACGGCAGACTTGCTCAAACCGATGACCGATGGCGTCGATATCGGTATACCGGTTGGTATACTGACGGTACCGTCGATATCTCATCCCATGATTAGGATGACCATGACATAGTCTGATAGATCTAGAGGGGGGGGTGAATAGAGCTTTTTGGAGTATTTAAAGTTAATTAAGAATAAATAAACACTTGGACAAGAAGTAGGAGAAAACAAGGAAGACACAAGGATGTAGAGTGGTTTCTACCTTAGAAATCTATGGTAGTCAGTCCACTACCCGATTATTTCCAACCGGGATTTTGAAAGTAATTTATTTTATTACCTCGCAAGGATGTTACATAAAATACAATCACCTTCGTTCTACACCATTAAAGTAGCCTTCACCTGAAGTAGCCTCAATCCTCCTAGAAGCAACCTTCTGAAGTAACTCCAAGCTCACCCTTGAAGTAGCCTTCACCCGAAGTAGCTTCACCTTGAGGCAGCCTTCTGAAGTAACTCCAAGTCACCGGGAGCAACCTTCACCACCTGAAGTAGCTCCATGAACCTCCTTTCAACAACCTCCAACCTAGGAGTAGTCAAGGAGAACAATATACAATAAAAGGAACAAGATTGGAAGAATGAAACAATGTTACCAATGAGTACAACGCTTTAATTCCTTTATCAAGCGTATTGATCTCCTTTCCACTGTGGATGAACATGGTAGTGTGGTGGCTAGGAGATACTAAGCTATAGGACACTAATGTAGAACAGATTGCAAGTGTAGCTCAACTTGTTGCTCACTAAGAATGAATCTCAAGTGTAATTGTATGCACAAGTGATGATTTGGGTGTCCTAAGGCCTCTCCTATTTATAGGAATAGGTTACAAGTGCTTAGGGACATTCTAGATACTTTCTAGGGTGTTCTTAGTGCTCAACTAGCCGTTAGGTGTCCACTAATTTCATTGCAACGGCTAGTTGTTTATTGCTGAAAAGTGCTGTCCAGAACTTCTAGAATGTCTCGGTCGAGATTTTTGTCGACCGAGTGGGAGGTTGAGATCAATGTGTTGTAATGTTCGATTCCAATCCCAACTACTTTGCTAACTCAGTCTAACGGCTAGGAGGGTCTATTCTCGGTCGATAATTTTATCGACCGAGAGTGTCTCGGTCGAAGATTTTGTCGACCGAGAAAGTCCCTGATTCAATGTATTGAGTCATCTACTAAGTGTATCAATGTGTAATTGTGCTTATATCTTAGGGCAGGATCTATCTAAGTGTTGTGAATGGATAGGGAAGATCTAACGCTTGATTTACATGATGTCTAAGTACTTGTACATTATATACTTGTACAAGTTTTTACATTAAGTACAATCATGAAAATAAAAGCAATCTAAGCATGTTGATCTTCCAATTTGTGTAGATTTTCAGCTATCCACTTCCTTATTTGTTTTTCCCTGAAACACTCAAATAACAAGTTAGATCTACAAGAATGAAATGTTTATCATCATCAAAACAAAGGGTATAATAATGTCCAATTTAGCCAACATAGTCAAGAGTGATCGACGAGCCTGATGTAGCATGCTAAAAAAGCCAAAGAAAACACACATGAGAATTCATCCTCTTGCCTTGACGTTGGGTTTTAGCCTAATTTAGGCTTAGGCCACATAGGTCTTCATCGCAAGGCACATTTACAAGCAATTAAGTGGATTCTATGGTATTTAAAGCGCACTTCAAGTACTTGCTTAGTCCATTGTGGAGTTCAAGTCATCATGACATGAAACATGGACGTTGATTATGCATACGACCTTGACAAGAGGAGATCTTTCATCGTTGCATGTTCATGCTGGTATTGAAACTATTAGTTAGAAAGACACTCTTTAAAATATTGTTGCTATAACTCTTAACCTTTACTAAAGTAGAGTACATGGCGACAACGATAGCCACAAAGGAGGCTTTATGACCAAGGGTTTGCTAAAGCAACTACGCTTACATTAGTAACAAACATTGTCCATTGTGACTGTTAGAGTGCCATACATCTTATCAAATTCCATGAGAGAATGAAGCACATTGATGTCAAACACCACTTCGTAAGAGAAGTAACAACCGAAGAAAATCAAATATAAAAGAGTAGTACGCATGAGAACTCGACCAACATGATGGCAATGACTCTTCTTCTTTCTACCCCAACTTTTCCTGTGTAAGCATGTTGAGGTGATGGTATTTCCATTTCAGTTTCTAATATTAGTGAAGTTAACAAAAGCTTTTCTAAATCTACTATAGTTTTCGAGTTAAAAACCATCTGAGCGAGTCTTAAACTTTTGAGAAAAGCTTCATTTGGTGATGCACATGTCTACAACGGGCTTGACAAACTTCAGATGAAAACTTTATATTCATATCGACATCTCCATGTCAAAATATAATCATTGTATGATCACCTACAATCATGATATGCTTGACCATATATTACGGGCGGAACAACAACACATATGGTCAGTGTATCGAACCATATATGATTCGAGTACAAGGCGACAACACCGTATAAGTTAGGGCACTTTGTTCAATTTCAATGTAGCTTAACATACTGCGTCATAAGTTGAGGCCTATTCCAATTAGAACACAGATTACATGTCCGTTTCTTAAAACTAAATTCCGTACCCTCTTCCTCAACACGAAGAGACATCAAGAGATGTTTGAATGCAAAGACTAAAACCTAGGACCCGCCAATGATTTCTCCTAAGGTTTCAAGTTTCTTTGAGCTCCTCTTCGAGCAACCGTTCTTCTACACTTGGCTTTTAGGTGTAAGAAGGATCATGTACTTCTTTCTCTCTCCTGTAATCATCCTCTTTGTAACTCTCCATCGTTAATATTATCAACTTCACTAGTGGATGTAGGCTCATTTGTAATTGAAAAAACCACTACAAATATGGTTTTCTCGTTGCTTGCTTGTCGTTATCATTGTTACTCATTGTATGTATTCGGGTGATTCATTCAGTCTCATCCTTTCACATCTCTGCAACAGTTCATTAGGGCTTGTTGGTCAAGTTTTTTGCCACCCTCATCTCGAGCAAAATGGTATGGACAAAAAGTGTGGAAGTTTGGTGCTTGGCATGGAAGGTGAATGCAATTGGATTGAAGATCAATAAAGGTGTTTATAGGACGAAAGGCCTTATTTTGTTATTTTACTGAAGAAAATTAGAGTGGAGAGGAACTTTGGTCTGTGCGAAATAATACAAATGGTATGTGGTTGAAGTGGGGGGGACACATTACCTTGGTCCAAGCTCCATTGCGAACCTAAATCCTTCACGACTAGTTGACTTCTTGGACAAAGCTTGATAGCCATTAGTATGTGGTAGAACTTTGGTATGTGTTACCTACTAGATTTGCTTGGGCTTTCCTTCTCAGGATACCTGGGTCCCCCCCCCCCCCCCCCCCCCCCCCCAATGAGCACATGGGTCCTTCGTGGGTTTGGGCTCATCATAAGCCTTACCGGCTGCATCTTGCGTTACCATTTTTTCTCAACCTAAATCCAAGTTTTGTTATATAGAAACAAAGCCCTAATTATTTACCCGGCTATCTGAAATCTTAGAAAATGCTTGTACTTATTATGTACTGTCAATCCTTTTGTTGTGTACTTTATGTGTTCTTATTTTCCTCAACCTTCTGCTGCTGCAATTTATCAACAAGTGCCTATCTGGAAGACTGGAACACATACCCTTCAATCTTCATTTTAACTTAAGGTTATAAAGCAGGTTAGTTTTTGCATCTTCGCAGTGTTCTACTTTTGTGGCAATCTTAGGATATACTATTTTCTTCCAATTAGCTATGCTTTAACTGATCATAAGCAGTTATAAATCAAGTCTAGTTCATTCCTCCCATGATTTTCAAGGCCACCAAGCAGTGGCCTTTCATTGACTGAGCATCTAAGGTGCATAGACCTATACATGTTTGCCACAAAAAATAATATACCAATTTAATAGAATATCATATATAATTATATAAATATGCCCCCAAAGGTATAATAAATTAACAATGAGGCAAAGCCCGTCAAAGATGTTGAAAATAGCTGCACCCAATGATTTAAGAATAACTTAGAGCTAATGAAAATGAAGATTAAAAATATGATATTACAACTTAGGATTTTGAAATTTGGAATTATAGAATTGACATTTTACATACCTTATAACTCTAATAACGATGAACTTCAATGATTGAACTAATAAAAAAACCCTACTAGAGAATGGAGATAATATTTAGAGGTTGGGGATGCACAATTTCGAAATAAGAATCAAAGGTGCAAGCATTCAAGCAAGAGTCAAGAGGCACATGATATAATATGAAGAGAATGCATGCCCAAGAGGAATCTTGTCTTGGCGGCTAGGCGGTCCTTTCCACCCATGGGGAGCCTAGGCGTTTGTAGGCGTTCTTCATATTTGTTTATTTTTTACATATATAGAAATGATTTTTGCATATACATTTAGCTATATTCAAGTATATGCATTACTATGTACGTTTGTATTGGTTATCCCTAAGCTTAATAAATCAAAGGTGCAAGCATTCAAGCAAGAGTCAAGAGGCACATGACACAATATGAAGAGAATGCATGCCCAAGAGGAATCTTGTCTTGGCGGCTAGGCGGTCCTTCCCACCCATGGGGAGCCTAGGTGTTTGTAGGCGTTCTTCATATTTGTTTATTTTTTACATATATAGAAATGATTTTTGCATATACATTTAGCTATATTCAAGTATATGCATTACTATGTATGTTTGTATTGGTTATCCCTAAGCTTAATAAATCAAAACTTCACCTAAAGCACACATGTCATGACCTAATATAGCCATATTTGACCTTAACTTGACCTAAGATGATCTAAAGTGGACCTGATTTAACTAAGTCTGTCCTAATTTGGCCTAATTTGGACCTATTTTGGCAAAACATGACCTAATAACTTACCCTTGTTTGTCCTACATGGACCTAAATGGGCCCTAGTTTGCCGAAATCAAACCTAATTTCTCCAAATAAGACATGTTTTCCCCAAATCAGATCTATTTCCCCCAAATCAAACCTATTTACCCCAATTCGGACCTAATCTGCCCAAAAATTAGATTGGATTTGGCCTTCCCTAAAATAACTAACTTGATATAGTTCGACCAAATTCAGACTGAATCCATGTTAATTTGGTCTTTATGTTTCTTAATTTGGGCCTAAAAGGCCTTAGACATCTGCTTTAGTCATCTGAAAACCTAGGTGCCGAGTTCAAGGTGGCCTACCTAGAGCTTACGGGGCCTAAGACAGTAGCCTTGATAACCATGAAGAAGCCCGGAAAGGGGTATGGGTATGGGAAGGCCTCCGATTGATGATGACAAGGGGTGGTTACACCTTATCACCCATGAGAAAGGCTGTTCGTCAATCCCCTTTCAATCCCAACCCCACCCAAAGAGAAGAAGAGGTGCAGAGAGGAAGAAAGAGGGCTGGTGGGGAGAAGGGGACTGAAGGAGAAGGGGGGCGACTACCTGGTCATGGAGGTCACCAGGGTTGACTGTAGCTGCACTTAGAGGCGGCCAGAGAAGACGTGGCTCTTCTGCTCCCTCATGGCTCCATGTATCACACTGTCTCTGTTGTCGTAACACGGCTTTTCCTTTTTAAAACAGCAGCATTCCCAGCAAGGTATATTGTATATGGTGGCCCATTGGGCCTCTTAGTTGGATCGGCCCAGCCAAAAGACAGGTCTGTACCAGGTCCTGAAGTTGCCTGGGCTGCCCATGGCGACCACCTAATTGCACTGATAATATGGGTGTCCACATAGGGGCAGCCCCTTGGGTGCCTGGGCGATCAGGCGGCGCTATGTGAGCTCCCCAACAGCCCTGCATTCCTCAATGCCAATTTCTAGCATGATCATTTTTTGGTGTTGTGCTTATTTATTTTTACTCCTGAAAAAATATCCCAAGGATGATCAACCTTGTAACTCTGCAGCCAAAGCGAAATGCCATATTACAATGTATATAGATGTGCACCCATTTGAAAGAAAAATCAGGTTCACCTCAACATCATGCCACTTGTTCCATTTAGACAATTTCTACATATTGCCTCACCTTGTCAGCCTGTGTATGTAGCTGATATCAGCCATCACCACTGTTTTAAAAAACGTTAAACGGTAAGCGTGCGGACAACACCTTGTACTGGTTAAGCGGGCGATTAAGCGGCCAATTTTTGAAAAAACGGATACAAATTACACATATGTATATAAATACTATACTCTTTGGAACTTTTATATATATATAAAGATTCTAAACACTCTACCCAACAATACAAAACACCCAAGTAGTTTATAAGATAGCTATAAGACAATAATTATAGCCATAATATAGTAAACAATAGATTTGACATGGATAAAACACCCTACATACATGATACATTTTAGAGAGTCTATATTAGCCTATTTAGTTAATAGGTTAATAAGTTAGTGGGCTTTTGTATCTCAGCCCGTTTAGATTACTTGCGTCCTAAGTGTTAGGGCGTCTCCTCTCTCCTATATAAAGGAGAGGGCATCCAGTCTTGTATTCACCCCATTGCATTCAATTCAATATAATCTTATTCTCAACATGGTATGAGAGTGCGTTCGCTCCTGAGGGAAACCTAGCCGCCGCCCCTCTTCCCTCTCCTCTCCGACGCGCACACAACCCTAGCCGCCGCCGCTCGTCTCTTCTAGAGAGCAACCGAGGGGGAGAACCCCCGCCTGCGGACGACCGCCACCATTGCCATGGCATAGGCCGACTGCCCGCTAGGCATCTCACAGCCTCCATGTTCTCTATTCTCCGCTCAAAACAATCATCTTCTTCCTGACGCTATTATTTTTAGCCATCACATTCCCCTCTCCGCTGCACCAATCTATTGCTGCCGCCGTACCCCTTATTCCGCACAATCAAAGCCGTCAACCGACAACTATGAGAGCCATCACCGGTCAGCAACAACCGTTGTCGGCCACCTGCAACATGTTCTTCCTGCAAAGCCGTCATCTTCTTCCTGACTTTATAATTTTTAGCCATCACATTCCCCTCTTCGCTGCACCAATCTATTGCTGCCGCCGTACCCCTTATTCCGCACAATCAAAGCCGTCAACCGACAACTATGAGAGCCATCACCGGTCAGCGACAACCGCCGCCAACCAACATCAATAGTCAGCGCCGCGGATGAGCGAATAGCAACGTGACCTCTGCCTGTTCCAGCAAGCAACAACCATCGTTGCTGATCACCAGCGCCGCCGTGTCTGTCCAACTCCTCCGCCGACCAGCAGCCACTGCCGCCGATATCCAACGCAAAGCAGCCGCCACAACAAATAGCAACCGCCGCATCCCTCGCTACTGCCGTTGTCCCTATCGGGCCGGCTATTAGCGCCACCGCCAACAACAACTATCAACCATCACTGCCATTATTCGGCCACTACTGCTTGGCAGTCATCATCGTCTGTCCGTTCGCTGCAGTGTTGCTGCCTCATTTAGCAACAATCGTATCGCCAACCAACGTCACACTCTTCAGTCGCCATCACCATTATCCAGACCCTTGGTCGTTCCACGTTGCTGCCCTGCTGCTATTTATCTCGCCATTATCACCCATTGTCTCTATCCATTGCTGCCTTCTATCCTATTGCTGTCGCCTTGCTTCTGCTTAGAGAGATGCTCCATTACCCTAATTGTTCTATCTTCTCCCATGTTTTTGACGCCCTCTCTATTCGGATCCTTAATCAGTCATATCTTTTGCTAATCGGATCCAATTTTAATCCTAATCGGATTTTTTGCGGGGCTCAGCCCCCGCATCCCCGGATTTGTTGCCCTAACGGGCCAAACAAAACCCTTTTCGGGTCGGGATTAGATCCAGATTTAATTTTCTACCCGGATCTTACATTGACCCATTTAGCATATTCTCTCTGGTTATCGGTTTCATTCTCCACATATTAGACATCTCCAAATCACAATTTCTTTCAAATCCGCCAATTCCTTTCCCATCCACCCATCATGTGTGTATCCCTTTTTTCCACGTGTGGGGGGGGGTTCATGTATCCATTTCTCTACACCAAACACTTACTCTCGTCGTATTTGGTGTGCGGGGGATATAGAGGAGAGGAAGAGATGAGAAGAGAGAGAGAGAGAGTGTGAGAGAATATGTATGAGAGAGAGTATGAGAAGAGATGATATATGTATTCAGGCCAAGATATCGAAAAGCGGGAAGCGGGAGGCGTGCAGACAACACCCTATAACCGATTAAGCGGTAGGCGGGCGATTAAGCGGACGATTTTTTTAAAAAGCAGGTGTCTAAGTTTTATATATTTTTAAACAAAATTACATGTATGTGTACATAAAAAAATATATTCCTAAGGAACTTCTATACATATCTAATCAACAAATCAATGATTAACTAAGTATTCATCAATACTTTACCATTAATCAGTATCTCTAATCACTAAAATCAGCAAGCAGATCAGTAATTGTAAATAACAAACTTTGAATTATTGATTTAAAGTAATCATTAAAGTAATACTAACCTGTAGTACCAATCATTAATCACTAAAAGCAGCAAGGAAATCAGTAAATCTAATCATGCATTATAAAGTATAATAGAGCAATATGATATTTACTTAGATGCATTACAACAATACCTAATTATTACAGCTTACACACAAAGTATGCATTCTAAATTAGGACTAGCTATATCGTAGAACATTTAATGTATACAAGTTTCATATATTATAGTCAACACTACTTGGACTATGTAATTAATTAATGTTAGATGCTTACATTAGTATTTTTAAACAAAAGCGGGAAAAAAGGTTATAAAGCGGGTGAGGCGGGCAAAAAGCGGGTGAGGCGGGCAAAAAGCGGGCGATTATGTTCAAAATGCTTAACCGGGCGCTTAGGGGCTAAATTAGGGGGATGAGGGTCATGGCCGATTAAGCGGCCGCCTGGGTCATTTTTTAATTCACTGATTCAGGCTATATATATTCCAGGCTATTATCTTCATCGGGCTTTGCATTGTTCAGCACATCCGTTCTCTACTTCCAGACAACAATGAAGGATCTTCATTCAGCATCAACACCGAGCTATCCGCGTTATGTACGACAGGTGTTGATGGTTTACTTCAGATGCATTCACATGAGACAGATGGGTGCTTCTTCAAATTTTCAGAAGCTCAGCAAGCCTGCCGATCTACTTCTGCAAGGTTGATTCATCCATTTTATCTTCATCGAGCTGCTTCATCACGTCTTCTCCGAGCCACCTCTGCTATTTCGACATCACCTGTTATTGATCTACTTGGGACTTTCCTTGATGGGTGATCTCCTTTCCGATCAAGCCCCAAGGTTCATGCGTCAGAGTTTTATGGTACTTGCATTGTATCATCAACACATCGTCCATTCGTGTTCGTGCCACGTTATGCACGTCTTCTTATACAATTCGAAGATTCCACTACTGCTACATCGACATTGGGCATCCGCGCTCGTGCCACGTTAAGTACGTAATCCAATGAAGATGACGTAGTGATGGTGTTGAGGATCGTCTGCTCCCAAGTGGCGAATTACTGCTATAGTATCAGGTTCCATTCTTCAGATGCTCTTCATTCCAAATGCACTACCTTCTTCAAAGCTCGAGGATCTCCAGCCTGCAAAATACAATTTCAAAAAAGAGAGACATTGTCACCACATGGTTCAGGGGGAGTATTAATTAAGGGGGAGTATCAATTTTTGTATGGGGAGTGATATTTTTTTTATCATTTCTATCTTTTCTTTTATCGAGTCTTGTAACCTCCAAGCTTTGGACATGTGTTTCACCCATGCTCCAGCTTGAGGGGGAGTGTTAGAGAGTCTATATTAGCCTATTTAGTTAATAGGTTAATTAGTTAGTGCGTTTTTGTATCTCAACCCGTTTAGATTACTTGCGTCCTAAGTCTTAGGGCGTCTCCCCTCTCCTATATAAAGGAGAGGGCGTCCAGTCTTGTATTCACCCCATTGCATTCAATTCAATATAATCTTATTCTCAACAATATAGAAAAAAATTTGCATCACATGTTTACATAGCTAAGCAGTAAACAATAGACTAATTATTGGATTCCTTACTAACTTATTGTTATATATGCATATCATCAATTAGTCATACATTACAGAAGTACATTTAACTAAAGTATGCAATCTAAAATTAGATAATAGTTACATATAATTTACTTGTATAAATTACACTTTACAGCAGTACCCTATTATCCTGACTTGCATACTAAGTATGCATTCTATATTAGTACTAGAGCTGATCATAGGATATTTAATGTATATAAGTTTAATATATTATAGTCAATAATACTTGGGACCATATATTTACTTAATGTTACAGGTATATCGTAAAATTTAAAAAAAGGGCAAAAAAGGGCCAAAAATCGCGATAAAAAGGGCAAAAAAAAAGGAAAAAACGGGTGATTAATTGCAAAATGGTTGACCGGCGATTTTTTGCAAATTTTAAACGGCTTGGGTGCTGGGCCGATTAATCGGCCGCTCAGGTCGTTTTTCAATTCACTGGCCATCGGGTTTCCAGAACATGTTTAATGCTTCTATCACTGAATTATTTTAATAGTGTATTATTTTTTTTCATCATTCTGAATTGTTCATTTATTTCTATCTAGGGGAAACCTGGATCAGCTCAGTTTAACTGCAGCAAAATCTGTTCTTCGCCTCTCTTCGAGATGGGACTTGCACATTGTTCCTCAACTTTTTCATCTGACTGTTCTGATGGCAAGGGTATTGGCTTGACTCCTAACCATCTCTTACTATTCTTAACTACTATTGGAATTTGTCTAATTATTACTTATAAAGTTTAGAAATATGGTTAAGTTGTCGTTTGAAATTCAATATCAGTACAGAAAAGACAAGGTAAAGGCCTTGCCAAGCTGGTGCTGGTGATAGTCCCAACATATGTTTTCTTCTTGTTTTTGTTCTTCTTCTTCTAATAGCAGCATCACTAACTGATTGTTTTAGCAGCTCGTGATTTTATCAATTTGCATTGACTTATGGCAATTTCTTGATACTTTTGGATTTACATAAAAGGACATGGTTTGCAGCTGTCACTATGGACTGACCATACATCATGCAATAATATTATAATTCTGGAAGTACATGCGTTGCAATATATTATGCCTGTTGATAATTATAGCTTGTTAGAGATAATTGACTGTGATTTTGTTTTTTTGCATTTATGAAGATTTAGGTACACTATAGACAGATTCATGTGTCACTTTCTTTACACTTATTTAGTGTAAGCACATGTATTATATTTTGTTCATAATCTCATATAATGTACTGTTTCTCATATCTAGTGGTTCCTCCAAAGTCATGGTCCATGGTTTGATGTATCGTTGATATAGTATAACAGTTCTTTATTGTAATTCTTTCTGTTGGTGACCCAGGTAGTATCATTGACTATAGTGGCGTCCACACCCTATGTTGCAAGCTTAAAACATGTGCTAATAGAAGTTTTGCTTGGAACCAAGGTTTAAAAGCGTGTGAGGCGCATCAAGGCGTTTTCATTCTAGTGAGGCAAGGCGTAAGCCTCAGATTGTACCGTGGCGCACATTCAGTATGTATATATATATATATATATATATATATATATACTCGAGTGTATTCTAGCCTGACTTTATATATATATATATATATATATAGAGAGAGATAGTCAGGCTAGAATACACTCGAGTATATATATACTCGAGTGTATTCTAGCCTGACTTTATATATATATATATAGAGAGAGAGAGTCAGGCTAGAATACACTCGAGTATATATATATACTCGAGTGTATTCTAGCCTGACTTTATATATATATATATAGAGAGAGAGAGAGAGTCAGGCTAGAATACACTCGAGTATATATATATATATATATATATATATTATATATATATATATATATATATATATATATATGAGTAAGAATTATAGGCCATGTAAAAAATTTGACCACATTTGGACATTTATAGGCCATGTTATAGAGACCGCAAAAATTATGCATTTCAAATTAGTTTCGCGCGTCGATTTTGTTAACCTTGGATGAGTGACTTACACTCATCCAAATGGGCTCAAAATTTGTATGTAGCCTAGTTATAGTATGACGGTGAAGATCAATGGTTTACATTTTGTAAAAAAAGTCTTGATATGCAAACACACTTGAGTGTATTCGTGCGATCTATACACTCGAGTGTATTCTAGCGTGACTCTCTCTCTCTCTCTCTCTCTATATATATATATATATATATATATATATCAGGCTAGAATACACTCGAGTGTATTCGGAGCAGAATACACTCAAGTAGTTTTTCATGATGCAATATTTTTTTCAAAAATCTAATCCATTGATCTTCTTAAACATCTTGTGAATAACTCATATACAAAATTTGAACACATTTGGACATTTATAGGCCATGTTATGAAGATCACAAAAATTATGCATTTTAAATTAGTTTCACGACCGCAAAAATTATGCATTTCAAATTAGTTTCACACGTCGATTTTGTTAGCTTCGGATGAGTGACTTACACTCATCCAAATGGGCTCAAAATTTGTATGTAGCCTAGTATAGTATGACGGTGAAGATCAATGGTTTACATTTTGCAAAAAAATAGTCTTGATATGCAAACACACTTGAGTGTATTCTAGCATGACTCTCTCTCTCTCTCTATATATATATATATAATATATATATAAATATATATATATATATATATATATATATATATATATATATATATATATATATTTATGAGTCAGGCTAGAATACACTCGAGTGTATTCGGAGCAGAATACACTCAAGTAGTTTTTCCTGATGCAATATTTTTTTCAAAAATCTAATCCGTTGATCTTCTTAAACATCTTGTGAATAGCTCATATACAAAATTTGAACACATTTGGACATTTATAGGTCATCTTATAAAGATCACAAAAATTATGCTTTTCAAATTCGTTTCGCGCGTCGATTTTGTTGCCCTTGGATAACTGACTTACACTCATCCAAATGGGCTCAAAATTTGAATGTAGCCTAGTTATAGTATGACAATGAAGATCAATGGTTTACATTTTACAAAAAAATAGTCTTGATATGCAAACACACTTGAGTGTATTCGTGCGATCTGTACACTCGAGTGTATTCTAGCCCGACTCTCTCTCTCTCTCTGTATATATATATATATATATATATATATATATATATATAGTGAGTTACTTTCTAAAGGAATTTGATCACATGTTCATATATATATATATATATATATATATATATATATATATATGAGTCAGACTAGAATACCCTCGAGTGTATAGATCACGCCGTACACCCCAATGGTGTTTGCCTAACTAGACCATGTTTTTCCAAAATCTAATCCATTGATCTTCATTGTTACAATAATAATAGGCCACATACAAAATTTGAACTCATTTAGATGAGTGTAAGTCACTCATCCAAGGACAAAAAAATCGACGTACAAAACTAATTTGAAATACATGATTTTTGCCTCCTTTAGATGCACGACCTATTAGTGTCCAAATGAGCTAAAATTTATTATATAGTATGTTCTTATGATAATTAAGAAGATCAACGGTTTAGATTTTACAAAAGGCTAGTGTACACTCGAGTGTACCGGAGGCACCGTACACCTCAGTCATTTTTGAAGATGCAATAAATTTTTGTAAAATCTAAACCGTTGATCTTCTTAATTATCATAAGAACATACTATATAATAAATTAGCTCATTTGGACACTTATAGGTCGTGCATCTAAAGGAGGCAAAAATCATGTATTTCAAATTAGTTTTGTGCGTCGATTTTGTTGTCCTTGGATGAGTGACTTACACTCATCTAAATGAGTTCAAATTTTGTATGTGGCCTATTATTATTGTAACAATGAAGATCAATGGATTAGATTTTGGAAAAACATGGTCTAGTTAGGCAAACACCATTGGGGTGTACGGCGTGATCTGTACACTCGAGTGTATTCTAGCCTGACTCATATATATATATATATATATAGAGAGAGAGAGAGAGAGAGAGAGAGAGAGGGAGAGAGAGAGAGAGAGTCAGGCTAGAATACACTCGAGTGTACAGATCGCACGAATACACTCAAGTGTGTTTGCATATTAAGACTATTTTTTTGCAAAATGTAAACCATTGATCTTCATTGTCATATTATAACTAGGCTACATACAAATTTGAGCCCATTTGGATGGGTGTAAGTCACTCATCCGAGGGCAACAAAATCGACGCGCGAAACTAATTTGAAATGCATAATTTTTGTGACCTTTATAACATGACCTATAAATGTTCAAATGTGTTAAAATTTTGTATATGAGCTATTCACAAGATGTTTAAGAACATCAACGGATTAGATTTTTGAAAAAAAATATTGCATCATGAAAACTACTTGAGTGTATTCTGCTCCGAATACACTCGAGTGTATTCTAGCCTGACTCTCTCTCTCTCTCTCTATATATATATATATATACATATATAGAGTCAGGCTAGAATACACTCGAGCGTACAGATCGCATGAATACACTCAAGTGTGGTTGTATATCAAGACTATTTTTTGCAAATTGTAAACCATTGATCTTCACCGTCATGTTATAACTAGGCTACATACAAATTTTGAGCCCATTTGGATTAGTGTAAGTCACTCATCCAAAGGCAACAAAATCAACGCGCGAAACTAATTTGAAATGCATAATTTTTGCGGTCTTTATAACATGACCTATAAATGTCCAAATGTGCTCAAATTTTGTGTATGAGCTATTCACAAGATGTTTAAGAAGATCAACGAATTAGATTTTTGAAAATAAATATTGCATCATGAAAAACTATTTGAGTGTATTCTGCTCCGAATACACTCGAGTGTATTCTAGCCTGACTCTCTCTCTCTCTCTATATATATATATTTATATTACAAATACACACATATATAGATATAAATCTATACACATGCATGTAATGATATAAGTATATGATATATATAGTTTTTAACACACACATAAATATGCATAAGTATAAACAATTTGGGGTGAGTTTGGCTCTATTAACCCCAAATTAGGGTAATATAGGTTTTTTAGGCACTCACTGCTTCCAGCGCTCGGTATACCTCTAAGAAACTGAGGCGCACACCTCACAAGGGCAGACTGAGGCTTAAGGCTCAAGGCGTACTGGGGACCGCCTCACCTTGATGGTGAATCTAAACAATGCTTGGTACACAGATAAGTACGAGACACATAGATGGTTCTTCTAGACAGATGTAAATTTATCAGTTTGATTGAGACATGCTTCCATGGTTGATAAGACATGTATATACTGCCTTGCGACTAGCAGTGCATATGATTAGGCCTAAAGCCAAACTATACCAAGCCAACCCAATCGACCTGTTTGGTTTGAGTAGGTTGAACGTCTCGGTTTGGTCTCTTACATGTTCAAAACTATTCAGTAGCATCTTGATCTAGTTTAATTTAGGAGGTCAATTGAGCCAACCAAACAAACTGAACCGAATCGTTGAAAGCATGGAACACAACATCGTCGAAGTTTGGCGAAGTTTCGTCGAAGTTTCGAAATTCGACCATAGGCGAAGTCGAATACCATATACTTTGACCTCGTCCAAACTTCGGGGCGAAGTTTCATGGATGTCGGCGAAGTTGACTTTTTTGTGTATTTTCGTCTCAACTTCTCCGAAGTTGTCAAAGTTTCCTCGAAGTTGGCGAAGTTGAGGCGAAGTTAAGACCACCCAGAACCATAATCCCAACTAGTGCCCCAATGGCCATATAAGGCATAAATATCACTCCAACCCTATTCATAACTTCTAATATCAACTCCTATGTTTTTTGTTGCCACTCATTCCTAGAGTGGGCGTTGTAACTACTATTTATTGTATATTGTATATAATACATATGGTGAACTGTATCTATATATGTGTATTGCACAATTGACCATTTCAAGCAACACATTGTATTATTAACCTACATAGGGCTAGAGGGTCATAAATCGTGTTCTTTTTTTAAATTCACATATATAAGATAGAGGTATAACATAATTAGAAGTTTTCCATCAAAGTTTTCTAAAAATTCACATCATTTCTTCAAAAAATGACAACGAAGTTTGTCGAAGTTTGCGTCTAAACTTCCTCGAAACTTCCTCGAAGTTTCTACAAACTTGCACTTCCACTCCTGGCGAAGTCGACACGAAGTCGAAGTCCTGCACCATGGTTGAAAGTGTGTACATACCTAATGTTAGTAAAACATATATGTATACATCAATAACTTCTGATATAACTATTCGATGCACTGGGAATTGACCTTTCTTTTGAAGTAGTATGCTAGCACGTTGCTAGTAGCCTTGTACACATGCATGCTCCTTTATTGATTTTTTTTAAATTTAAATAAGGTAAAATGAAAATAGGATTATTTTCATATACACGGTCATTTTAGATAGTCTATCAATGATTTTAATTAGTTTACTAAGTAAAAGAGAGTTTTAAAAGCCTTCTTGAAGTTGAAATATAAACAATTTGTTCATAATCTTAACCTTTTCAAATGCTATTGAACCTACTAATAGTTTTTGCTTTTCGTTTGTTGCATGTAAGGGTCCTTTGCTAGAATTGAAGCATATACCTCTTGTGAAAATACTTTTTTTTCATTGCCCGCCACAAAAGTTCTACATATATCTAATACCAAGCCAGCTGTTTTGGCTGTTCTCCCTGGGAAAACACATGGCACAAAAGTGTGATACATGTTATTTGTCCTCAATCTCCGTCAGGCTCCCAAGATCAATAGTATTGGTGGGGTGCCACCACCACCTCCATATCTTACCCAAATCAATGATACATTCATGAAATTATCATTCTTATTCAAATGTCTTCTTCCTCTCAACCTTTCTGTTGCTTGTCTAAATGCATCTATATTGTCATCTTCCACTTTGACAACATTTGTTGCATGTTGTGCCAAACATCAGTTCATTAACCTTTTACCTATTCTGTTCTCTTGTTGCTCCTTTTCTTTCATTTGTTGTGGGCCTTTGTCATTAAAAAGCAGGGAAAAATAAAGATTTGGATTTTGAAGGCAAACTTTCTCTGGAGATAATTCAGTCCTATTGATTTGAAACCTTATAGTGAGTTACTTTCTAATGGGGTTTGATCTACATCTCCAAGTAAAGTAAAATATGAGCTGGTGACACTGAGAGAGAAATCTTTTTAAATCAGGTAGTGTTTCACTTTACCTATCCTATATCAGCCCATCAAATGCTTCTTAAATTTGAAGATGCTGCCATTGTTTAATGTCTCGTTACAAAAGGTACACTTGGCTTTTTTGTCTCTGAATCTATCCCTTATTCCCTAATACATCAAAGCAGAATGGATATCCTCCCATCAAGACCGTGGAAGAGTATTAGTGATCCATTGGTTATTCTTTTTGGGGGGGTCGATTCCTGGATTAGGCAGCCTGGGTGCCACTTTGCTTCAGCTGTCTATCTTAGGTAGATGGCTTAGCCAGGTTGGGTCCTGCATGATCAGGAATAATCCGGTTGGATCACGCAGTCCGAAGGTCTGACCGTGAACAAGCACCCATATCGGTTCAATTATTGTATAAACTCAGTAATAGCGGTTCAACCAGTCATATGGCCAGGCCAACTGGTCAGAACTCACAGGTCCATCGATTAATCTGTTGTGCCAGTTTGATCAACCAGAACTTCTGTCTTAACTGATAAGTGGGTGACTATAATTTCCTCCCCACCGCTCAACACCTGACCCATTTGTAGGCATAGACACCAACAAAAAACCCCGCCCTTGATAGTCCCAACTCTCACGAGAATTCCACTACACCTGATGTAAAGGGGTCTCATTATGTTAGGATCGTAGTTTTAATGAACTTTGGATTTTGGAGTATCATTTTGTATAAATTATTAGTATTTTTGATGTATGAGGTTATGACTTTTTGTGGGTTCTAAGAAATCTACTTATACCTTCATCATAGTTGAACTAGTTCAAATTTTGCCTATGTTGTCTATACTTTTATCACATTAATATTATTTTTATATTTATTGTTGATGGAACCGGTCCCGGTTGAACCTGTTCTATCATAGGTCAAACCGGTTAACTGGAACCAATAGCCTTATTGGTTCGATGACCGGTCTGCTCTTGATAATATTGGATCCCACCATAAGAAAATGGAAACAGTTTCTGGGCCTTGCATACTTGAGGCTGATGCTAATTACTAGCTAGTTGTTGGGCTTTCTGTGTGCCTGTGAGTTTGGTGCTCGAGAGGGTTTGGCAACAGTAAAATGTTGGTTTATTTAGGCTTTCTGTAGGGGCGTTTTAGATACCCAAAAAGGTCAAAATTTAGTTCTACATGCTTTCTGACAGAAGAGAAGTCTGTTAGCCCTAAAGTGGGGCCAAAAGCGAAGGCCCAACTGAGATCTAGAGGTCTAAAACACATGATTAAAAGGTTGGTAATTACAACGTTTTATTAAAACCAATGTTTTAAAAAGCAGGAGGCGTGTGGGCAACACCTATGGCTGCTTGAGCGCTAGGCGGGTGCTCAAGCGGGTGTTTTTTGAAAAAAAGCAGATGCTTAATTTTCTATATGATTTTATACAAAAATACACACATTTGTATATATATATAATAATTTTCTAGAAACTTCACAGTGTAAAATTCACCCTACACAACAATATTGCTACTCAAAAGTTGCTTACCTATAGACATAGCATTAAGATACATTTATTACTTAAAACAATTAATACAAGTATCATACTATCACGTAACCTACTTATATTTGGTACCGTATATAGTGGAATTTATTACATATAGTCGTATACTAGTATTATGCCATGATCTAATGCACTTAGTAGTTAGTATTATATAGTAATACAATACTTCATCACATTTTACACTGATTTTATATTACATTTACACCAAGGAAGAAAATGTCCGATTTTGATGCCGTTTCGGTGGCCACAGAAACAAAAATTTCGACATAAATTTTGATAAGTGCATTTCTGACGTTTCGACGGAAAAATAAACGATTAAATTTATGAAAATTTACTAGAATGATCTACTAGTGTAGATCTACTCAAATAAGTAATAATATTTCATATTGGATATGTGGGGGTGGGGTCTCATCATTTTTGAGTGAATGACTCTGAACTGTTTTGATGGGCATTTTGATATGGATTTTTGATGTCATTTTTCAATGGTGAAAGCAACGAATTAATTCATTATAGTTTGCAAGCATAATATATAGACTTAAAGACACAAAACTGTGCAAAAAAAAAAATGCTCTAGGTGTACATAGTATATGAAAAAGAAGAAAAAAAATCGATGATCTGCTTGTTTGGAGAGTTTTCTCAGTCAATTTCGATGTCCGATTGCCACTGAAACAGAAATTTCGGTCAAAATTTCAACCATTTCGTCGAAATTTTGAACATTGATTTACACACTGGTTGTTGATTATTAGCTTAATGTGCTATACTTAGTAAATAATACGATACAACAATACAGTTTTACTTATTTATGACAAAGGCACAAAGTTTTACATTATATATGCATGATGTTATTTGCTATAATAGACTTAATGGTACATAGTCGTTACTATTGTATAGTACTGTCAGAATCAGTATAGTATTACACATAGTTAGCTACTGTATAACATTTAGATACATAGTTGTTTAATACAATAGTATCATATAAACCTGTTAAATAATATTATTCAATATCAATGGTTTAATATGACATACTAAAAATTACATTACATTTTCCTTTCGGGCCTAGGATAAGTACTTGCTTTAGCAAACGGTCTCAAGCACCACCTTTACCAAATGGTTTCAAACCATTTGAACTTTGAAAGACCAAGACCGTTTGGGGCTCAAGTAGTCAAAATTAATTGAGGACTCAATTGGTTAATCCACTTGGACACCTATTGTAATTGAAGATTCAATTGGTCAATTCAATTGGATACCTTATGTAATGGAGATCCAATGTAATTGAATCTCTTGAGAATTAAGATGATGAATGATCCATTGTTCCAATGATGATTATGACCTAGCACTCTTTAGGACTTGTGATCCATCACTTTGACTACTATGACGAGGACTGTAATGAAGATCTTGGTGCCTATCCGCTATTCTTTCTTTTTCTCCAGATGCCTTTGTGATGATCCAGAAGCCTCTATGCCTGCCTAGATATCTACTGCTTTAGAGTATCTACTTGAGGGGGAGTCTTTGAGTATTTGAGTGCTTGAGTGACTTATTGTAACATTGAGGGGGAGAAATTCTTGTATGGGCTTGGTTATCCTTTTATAACGTTTAGTCTTTCTGTCTTTTTGCAAGTTGACTTGGGATTCTTCCAAGTTCCAGCTTGAGGTGAGTGTTAGAGAGTCTATTTAGTTAAGTGGTTAGTCTATTTACTTAAGTTGTTTAGTCTATTTGTAATATGGGCCCAAGTATGTCTTGGCCCATTAGGGTTTGTCATGTATATGTATGCTTTCCCCTTATCCTATTTATAGGAAATGGTGGCTGCCTCCTATCAAGAAGAAAAACTCTACACGTAAGGGGAATTCCCCATCATATCGCTTTTCTACACGAAATACTAGAAATTTTGGAATTTATGGTAAAATGGAGAAAAATCACTTTTTTTTCTTCAGATTATTTGTTTTCAAATACTTAAAAGTTCCAAGAAATGATTTATATCATTCTATTTAGTTCTTTTTCTCTCTATCCTACCCGAGGTTTTCTGACCCGGCGTGGAGGTTGACCTGACAAAGCTCCCATTATTTCCGGTTTGTCCATGAGTTGACCAGTGATATGAAAACGACATCATTTTATATCATAACACACACAATTGTGTCTCTACATGTGCTGCATATGTATGTGTTTGAGAGAGAGAGAGGCACCTATTCAAATTTACCAAGGTTGGAACAATTCAGGTTTAATTGAATATAACATTGCCAGTGAATGTGTCTGAGTGTGAGTTTGACACCCACAACTGTTGCAGCAAAGGAGACAGAGTGGAGGGGAAGGTGGTAGACAAGTTGCAGAGTGGTGATGAACACTCGTGAACCAAGCAAGCGGACATGTTGTGCCTGATGAAGACAGTTGAGGTGTTAATTTGAGGAAAGCATAAGGTTTAAGACAGATTGGTTTACTTGTGCAAGTTACTTGTGCAAGGATGCCATTACTAGCATCAATCTCAAATGGTTAAAACAGTTCGGGTTTATTTGGAAATAACACTATGTAATTTACCTGGGTTAAATAGTTTGAATGAAATGTATCAACATTGCATTGAACACAAAACATGCTTGTTGACCAGTCATTTCGTTTTCCTGACATAAAAACATCAGGACACTACTGTTAGGTATCTGGTTCTTAGTTATTAATACCTTGTGGGTTGGGCATTATTTTTTGCACATAATGACCATTTAACTTATGTCTTTAAATTGTTGCGTTTCAGTATCCATCACCTGCCATACAAAAAGAATTCTTGAATAAAACACATGATCTGTTGGGGAAACGGGCACTTCCGATTAGATTCTCTTGCACTTATGCTCTGATACCTTTGCAAAGCTCTGCTGAACTTCAGGGCGAGGTAAGCTTGAGTGGTTTTATTATATAAACATTCTTCTGTATATGCTACTCCCTCTACGGATTGATTAACCAGATTATTTTACTGTCCAGGCTCATAAATATATGGCTGAATTTATTCAAGAGTATAGTCACAGAACGCTAGTATGCAAGGACCCTTCTTTGAGGAACCTTGACAGAGAAAAATTGATTCACTGCTCTGAATATATAGTGGTCTATTTAATCCATGTTCTTGCCCATGTTCAAAGTTTTCCTTCCCAAATATCTGAGCAAGATATGAATGTTGATTTTATTGGGTGAGTTATCCCATTTGATATTAGTATTGCTAAGGTTACTGTATCACTTTCTTACGATAACATTTTCTTTTTGCGTTATATGTTATTTTGTTCCAGCCCGCTCCTTCTACTCTTGAGAGCTTTGCTTGTTCCTTACACTGAAAGTAGCGACAAAGATGTTGGTGGCACAGTATCATTTCTGCTTGGCATCTTCCGTGCCATTAGGAAGGCAGAGGATGCTGTTGATGCTGATATTACTCCTGTATGCAACTATTGAATATGGTCATGCTCGGTAATTTTTTTTATTATAAAAATGTGAATAATATACTTTGGTTTATATTTTACACTGCAGAAATTGCATGTGCTCGCGGATATTGGTTTGCTCATGACAAAAGAATTATCACATGATCTCAAAGTGTCACCAGATGGCCCTGGAATGATTTTACTGCCATCAGCATTTTACAAAATTAGCAACAATATCAGAAGTAGAGAGGCATGTGATATTAATCCAATGAACCCTTATTATGCTTACGGATATTGAGCCACTAAAGCTATGGAAGTTATCTCATGTTGCAATCTTCAATCTTGTTTTTTGCAGAATAGTGCATATGAACATTTAATTTCGGAACCTTGCATTAAAAAGATGGTCAGACTCCAGGTTTGTGACCAGATTATTTAGAGCTACCATTTTTCCGTCAACTAGACAACAATTCTTATTTAGTTCTTATTATTTTCCTTTCCGAAGGATCTATTATATCCTTGCTCCATATTAATATTAGTAATAAAAACACGATGAATTGAAATTATTATACTGGAAGGACTCCAGAGGGGAGACACTAATACTTCCGACAATAATTGGTGTACATCAGGATCAACTTTGAATCTGTTTTAGTTATGGGTGAGCCAATTGTGGAATCTAACATGGGTCTCTCCATTGGTGGGTCTGAAAGGCGGTGAATTTATTGTGGGACATGCTGCCCGTAAAGCTGTTTCTGCTAAAGTGGCCAAACATGAAAAATCATGTATCGAGAATCAACATGTTTTTATCCTGTTTGGTTTTGATACATTTGGATTCTTGGCACCAGAAGCAGTGGAGCTTCTTAAGAGAGTTCAAAAAGTTATGCATAGCAATGTGATGACTCCTAGGTCTATGGATGTCGTGTTTCAGAGGATTGGATTTGCTATTTAGAAGGGATTGGCGGCGCAATTTGTTGCCCATCTCCCTTCTATTTCCTTGTAATTTCTTTGATTCTTCATGAATAAATGTAATAGAAAAACTATTGTGGAAAATACGATAGAGGCAATTGAGTTGAACTATTAGACAAAACCTTGCTCCTATATATAGGAGAGAGGACTAATACAAAGCATTGAATTAAATCCTAACTAGGGATAAACATGTGCTATGCACGTTTGCTTTATTAAAATAAAGAAAGATCAAATAGTCATTTCGAAAAATAAAGAAAGATCAAATAGTCATTTCGGAAAATAAAGAAAAATGTTTACTCGACTTCCTCAACACTTTTCCATATATAATATCTATAGGCATAGGAATACAAAGGACCGATTTGCAAATTTAAATGGAACTGCTTCCTTAAATTCCCTCCATACTCTTTAAGGTTTACATACGTCCCTTCATATCATTTCATAGGGATGAGCATTGGTCCCGGTCAACCTGATCTTTAATTGATGCGCTCGAATAACCTTCTCATATCCTCTTCATATAAGAAAATTTTAACCAGATTTTTGTATAGGCCTGCCAAGGTAAATCCGGGTCCAAAAACTTAGATATCAAGATTTATTATTTATATTATACATGTAATTGTAACATTATGCATATATAACATGTATTTTTGTAAGATATATTAACTGTAACTTTTTGATTTACATTTTATCTAAAACATATTTGATGTAGTTATATTAGTAAGGCTACAAGAACAATATACAAAGTACGTTTAAGTTATATGGACCCATTTGATGTTGAATATATTTATAGTAATCTACAACATAATCTAACCATATATGTTGGATGTATACTACTTTATTAGATGTGTTTCAGAAATCATTTCAACCAAATTGTGGATCATCATTAACATATACAATATTGTTTCTAATCAATGTAATTTAGTAATATTCAAATAAACAGTTGGAGGATTATTTATTTTATTTAAAAGTTTAGGATATGACCCGGATTTTTTTAAACATTTCTAATAGAGAAAATATCGTTTTCATGGAATAAATTAATAACTTTAGTAGTTTTACAAATGGTATATATAAGTTATGTCTACTAGTCAGTACATTTTTTAAACTCTATTAGTAGATACATATCTACATAATATCGTATAATATGTTATTTAAGTATGTTATCCGGATCGATCCCTGTCCTGAAATCTAAATCTATTACACAGGCTGGGTATGTGATAGTTTTTAAACATTAGCTATACCCAAACAATGGCCACAACCCATTTAACAATTTAGATTGGACACATGCCTGTCAAAACTTAGTATGAATGTCGTACTTTTATATATACAATATAGATATGCATAAAAACAAAGAAGAACCGGTTATAATTTAAGAAAAAGGATAAATATTGAATCAAACTTTCTGCACACTTTTATAAAATCATGTACTTCATACGAATTCTTTATCATAGTATCGAGACTATTTTACAATTTGAAAAAAAAGAAAACCTTATATACAACCAAGGAACAAGGTATCCAATTTTGATGCCTTTTCGACAACATAGAAACCAATTTTTTTTTTTTGAAATTTTGACGAAAATTTCGATACATGCAGCCGTGCCCGTTTTGATGCCAAAATGAATGAATTTATTTATGAAATTTTACCGGCGTGATCTCTACACCTAAATGCATCGTTTTATGCAATAAAATTTTATGTGGGGGTACGTTGGGGGGTGGTCCTTCATGTGGGAGCTAAGGGAACTGCCATGTTTCTTGAGGATTTCATTGAAGGGTTTTGATGAGAAAATGTAGGAATTAAGTATGCAATTTTGCAAGTATAAGCTATATACATGCATGTACTTATTTGTGTTATAATATCAAGTATTGGATATGTAGGGCATCCCCTCAAATTTTACTTGGGTTGATTGTTTGTTGTTGATATTGACTTAATGGTTAATCATTTCATTGGTCCCAAGAACACTAGTGCAGTGTTTCCAAGCTAAATCATTATTTGTTGGTGTGGTTGGCTTCCTAGCACCCTCATGGTCTAATAAACCACCACTAGGATACATGTCGTCCACATTGCAGAAACTAAAAAAGCATGCATTGCATAAGTATTTAATAATTTGGATAGCAAATATTAGGAAAATGCAATGCAATTATGATATACTAGAAGTATATACTATGCATGAGTACTAAATGGCGAAATAACCCCAATCCCCCTTTGCTCCTCTTCAAAAAACAACGATAACAACAAGGATTGCAATTATTGAAATTTTCATCGAAATTTGGCGAAATTCATTGAGATCATCAAAATTTGGCAAAATTCATCGAAATTGACACAATCGCACGTTTCGGTACCAGATCCCACCGAAATCGATTTTTTTGGGCAAAATTTTGCCAATTTCGCCGAGACCTCATTCCCTGTATACAACATCTCCCATAAATCGGACCAAAGAAACCTCTCCCATAAGTATGTGTTGCATGGGCTTAAGGACAATATGGTTGTATATGAAGCTTTATTATAACACAAAAAGATCAATTCAAAATTGCAGATAATAAAAACAAAATAATATTTTAAACAGACATGGACTAATTTGCAATTTAAAAAATAATAGAAAAAATCCAATATAGATCCTTCCATGGGTTTTCTCATATAATATATAGTTCTAAAAAGTAAAGACAAAATTTAGTTTACATATCGTATGTCTCCCTAGCACCTTATGTCTCTAGTGCCCCTTTGACTCCTCTTCTGAAGCTAGACAACGAGATATAGTCTATTGTGGTTGGTATTGGCGTCACTTTGTTTCTTAGGTTGCAATGAAGGGTGTATTGTCAGATGCGATCCCTTATTTTAAGGATCATCAATTTGATGTTGGCATTTATTGGGGGTACTGAAGGCTTTCTACATGCTGTCACTCGTCTTGTCCATGACCAACAACATAGTACCACCCTCACAATGGCCCATGTCGACTTAGTAATGCATTCAATATGGTTGGCAGATCCACCATATTTCAGGAGGTTTGTCTTTATTGTCCAACTATTGCACGTTGGGGTTGACTTCTGTTATAGCTCTTGACTCCTCTCTACATGGATCAGAGTGAGTCTCTTCTCTTCACAGTTGGTGTCCAACTAGGTGATCCATTGGGCCACTCCTTTTTGTGTTGGATCTCCATTCTGTTATTCTGTAGTTGAAGGATGAATGCCACATTGACCTTCTTACTTTCTATCTTGGTGATGACACCGTCATTGGTGACACTGTTGAAGTCTCCAAGGTGCTACCTATCATCTAAGCACAAGGTTCAAACTTTGGTCTTCATATCAATATTAAGAAGACGAAAATCATTTGGCCTTCAGATGAGCCTAGGCGAACCCAAAGTTTGAGATGTACCCTGCTAATATTTCTCATCCTATGCATGGAGTGAAGATTTTAGGAGATCCTGTTTTTTGGACCCATGTTTTGCCATGAAGCTTCTTAAGGAATGTGTGGCAAAAACTCTTGCAATGTTGGGTCGCTTGTCTTTGCTTCAAGACCCATAATGTGAGCTTCTTCTTCAATCATGTGTTGGGATGTCCCAGTTGTTTGCTCTTCGAACAAGACCCTAACTTCTATCGACTTTGCATTGGATGATTTTGATTGTGGGCCATGTCGATGTCTGGCACACAATGTGGTTGGTGACGAACCATGCTTTGGTGAACTACAGTGGCGCTTGGCCACACTATGGGCACACCTGTGTCGACCTCACCAGAGTCTCTCGCCTGACCGACATTCTTTCAAGTAACTTTAAAGCAAGCATGACAACTTGTGACACCGTTGCACAAAACGAACAAAAGCATGAAGCAACTTGCATGGAAATTCACCATTACTTTTTGCCTTTTGCTTTGATACCGTTGGAGTACGTGATGACGACACGACATCTCTTTTGTAGTTGTCAGCACATAACCAATAGGAACTTTATGCTGCCTTCGTCTACATTTTATTATTTGACTTTTTGATCTATATAGACTTTGCCTTCTAGAAAGGGTTGGCAGCCCAACGCTTCTGCACAGATTTTTTTTGTAAAATTTTCAAAAGTTCAAACCTTTTGATCTATAGACTTTGCTTTCTAGAGAGGGTTGACAACCCAACGCTTCTGTGAAGATATTTTTTGTAAAATCAAAAGTTTGAACTTTTTGAGTTAACATCATCACAAATTAAAAAGAAGAGTAAATTGTGTTTCACACATGGGGCAATTCTTATTTTCAGAAACATGATTTTTTTATTTAGCCCTCTTTGCAAGCTTTCTTATATAGTACATGCAACCATGGTACTAAATATCCTCGACATCTGGCGATTAATCTTCGATGTTACATGTGTCTACGCCTATCGATGTTCTATGTTGATGTGGAAACCTGGTAAACTTCCATGCCTGTCGAAGTTGACACGAAGACAACATCTTGTACTTTGCATGTGACTATGTTTTTCCACATATGTATACATGTATGGATGGCTATATATAAACATATATTTTGTTTTTAAGCTAGATTTGATGAAATATATCATTTTCAGCATAAAATCACTATTTTTAGCATAATTTTTGTCAAATATGCGTCGAAGTTTAATTGTAAAAATCCTCTAAGTTTCCTTAATGTTTCCACAAATTTCCACTTCCACACCCATCGAAGCTGAATTGAAGTCGATGTCCTGTTCCATGCATGTAGCTTTATTTAAACACATAAAGAGCAATTCATAATTCTATAAGTAAAAAAAAGTCAATTACAAAATCTTGAAAACAATTAGATTTGGATCCTTTCACATGTTTTCTTATATAGTATGTAATTTTAAAAAGTAGAGACAAAAGTCTAGCTTGTACCAGAATGTAATTGCATGACTTTTCTTATATAGTACATGCAACTTTATTAGAACACAGAAAGATCAAATCATAATTCTAAAAAGTAAAAAAAAATGTCAATAAAAAAATCTTGAAAGCAACTACATTTCGATCCTTTCACAAGTTTTCTTATATAGTATGCAATTTTGAAAAGTAGAGACAAAAGTTTAGTTTGTACCAGAATGTAATTGCCTGAGTTTTCTTATGTAGTACATGCAACTTTATTAGAACACAGAAAGATCAAATCATAATTCTAAAAAGTAAAAAAGATTATTTTACAGTTTACACACCAAGGACCAATGTTTTAGAAAGCGGGAGGTCGACAAACATGACCTTGTAGCGCTTAAGCCGTTGCTTTTTGAAATGTGAATGCTTTAGTTTCTGTATATTTTATGCATAATTACACACATATATACACATCTAATTACATATTTTTGAACTTTTATACATTTCCAAACCCATGCAATAGTGTAAAGTTAATTTCTATGCAATTTAATAACTTCGCTTCCTCGTAATATACATGTACAATATGTCGTACGATAAAATGAAATTAGTAAAAGAGTAATATAGCCATAAATGTACAACATATTGCATATTATAATATTGAGATCACGATACAAGTGTAGATAATACAAAGATATATATATATTTTATAAACTTATAAGATAATACGTCTGTACCTAGAAATATTACAACAACAAAATAGATCATCCAAATATATAACTAAACACAAACTTAGTTGATTACATAAAGCAATAATGACAAATATTGTAACTTAGTTGTAGATATGCAGATATGCGACAATAGTAGACGACACAATAATAGTATACTAGTAATGCTTACTAACATGGTAATATACAATACCATATATAATAGTAGATATTGTTTATTATACAATGTAACTAAATACACATTGTGCATAGTAGATGTTGCTTATTATATCTAGTATATTGTTATATGCTAGTATAAATGTATAGAAATATAATTAGAAGTGTGATTTTGATATGTGGAAGATGATATCTTAAGCCTAGCTGCTCGCTTTTTTAGGCGGCCTTAGGCGGGCTCTTAAAAGCGACAAGGACCTTGCACCGCTTAAGCATGCACTCATAACACTTTTTAAAAACACTATCATGGACTAGTTTGTTAATAAAAAATCTTGTAAAATTACATTTCAATCCTTTAATGAGTTTTCTTATATAGTATATAATTTTGAATAGCCAAGGCAAAAGTCTAGTTTGCACACATGAGTGCTGTTTTTAATTAAAAAATGAAAAAATTGCATATGCCCCCTCAATGGACTTTCTTATATAGTATAGATGAGTTTTCTAATAAAGTCTATAGTTATAAAAAAAGAAGACAAAAATGTAGTTTGCGCATATGGTTACCAATTTGTAAATCCAAAAAATGATAAAAAATTGCAATTCCACGGGTTTTTCTTATATAGTATAGAACAGTCTTCTTATATCGTATATAGTTCTGAAAATTAAAGACAAAACTGTCGTGTACACATAAGGACCAAGTTTACAATTTTAAAAAGATTATGGAAATTTTTTTATTTGGCCCCTCTACGGGCTTTCTTATACAGTATAGATACGTTTTCTTATATAGTATATGATTTTAAGAAGTAAAGACAAGTGTAGTTTGCACACACAAGGACCAATGAAAAAATTGCATTTATCCCACTCCACGGGTTTTTTTATATAGTATAAATGGATCTTCTTATATAGTATACAATTTTAAAAAGTAAAGAAGAAAGTGTAGTTTGCACACACGAGGGCCAGTTTCTGTTTACAAAAATTAATGGAAAAACCTGCATTTAGCCCCCTCCATGTGCTTTCTTATAAAAATATTAATGTAGAAGCAATAATAGCAGCATAGACTCCCTTTGAATTGGTCATTGCAGGACTAGTAGGAGCAGTCATGAATTAACAAAGGACTTTTTAGGGAGCATCCAAAGCAGTATATAGAAGGTATTTGTTGAAGTCAGTTGAGTCACTATTGTTGTCGAGTGGTTCACCACAATAAGCTCCAACATCGGAATGATGTACGATAGTTCGGATAAGAGCCTTGCTATTGGAATATTGTGCTATAACATGCGTCAACATGTATAAGATATAAAAAATATGCACTATAGCAATGAACGGCCACCCCTCCATGTTTAGGCTGCCTGTAGGCCCCTCACCATGGTTCGCTCTCTCCCTGCTGTCTTCCCTGCTGGCCCTAGCTCCACAACCCCCTCCACCTCTTTGCATCTGCTGACATTGCTGCTGTATTTTTACTGCTTGTACCCTTGGTATTAAACGTCGTTGACATCAGGCGAAATTTAGTCGATTTTTTCGATACCGACAACTGGTGATGTCGAATCCACGTAAACATCCTCATTCCACAATATCCTCGACATTTCTTCGAAGTTGTCGTCATTTTCCCATATCTCGACGAAGTTGGACCAAGTCCATTCAAAAAATCCAAAATTTCCTTGACATCTGTAGAAGTCGTTGAAGTTGGCGACATTCTTCTGTTGTTTTGTGGAGTTTGTTGTGTGAGGCGGAAAAAGTGTTGGAGCTTGAGGTAAGGTAATTTTGATGATATTTTTTTTATTCTAAGCTAATATTAATAGATTGTCCCCCTCTCTACTAGATCTACCATAGATTTACACCACTTTGATGTAGTTTGTTTATTGTCATAAACTTTATATATGGAAGAACTCTGTAGTCCGAATACGACTCTATGTAATCGTGTATTTTTCTCAATACGCAAACCTATATGGATGGCTATATGTAAACAAATATTGTGTTTTTTAGCTAGATTTGATGAAATCTATTAATTTTCATCACAAAATGGCTATTTTTAGCTTTATTTTTTGTGAAGTTGCATGTAAAAATCCTTGAAGTTTCCTTGACATTTCCAGAAACTTCCATGTCCACACCCGTCAAAGTCGGCTCGAAGTCGAAATCCTGTTCTATGCGTGTACCAACATGTACCCTTCCTGTTACTTCTTATTCTGTCGTAAGGGCTGTTGGTCCTGTTTGTTGCTTCTCCTTGGCATTATTCACAACGGCATGTGCTCCAAATTCTGTTGCCTTGGCAGTCGCTGGATTGCTGCTTCCAAACAAAAAAAGGGTTGTAGTTTCTGCTTGCATCTAGGATCTCCCACTCCAGTCCCAGTTTTTTATTCTCCAGTTGCGGCTGCGCCGTCAGCAAATCCATTCTTCTATTGTTTTTAAGTCCGGTCACAAGACATGAAGCGGCAATGACAGGAACACATAAAGTATTGCTATTTCTTAAAATTAGTCTGGTCCTACTTATCCTTTCTGGGCCTGCTCACATACATCTTTTCCTTGTCCAGCTGATTTTCATTTTTTTTGAAATCACTCTATCGACTGTTTATGGTCATATGCCTACTCAAACTCGAGAGCATTGCTGTTGTCTTTGGGTAGAACAGTTATCTCCTATTTTCTTTAGATCGATGGCATATATATTTTCTGCTATCTGCTCATATCCTTTTTAAGGTTGGTTACATTGCTGTTCAGTGTTCCAGTGTCACTGATTCAGGACTGCATCTTCTTCAAATGCATGATTCCCCTTCTCTTGTTTCATCAATTACCTAGCTATTGAGAGTTTGTTAGTCCTCCCTGTCTACTGCCAAACTTATTTTGTAATTGGGGTGAGAGGAGAGATACACAGGTGGAAAGATGATAAGAGATGTAGTGAGGGAAAGAGAAAGATTATGAAATTTTTCTAGATACTAATGTAGGCTTACTTTGATTATCCGTGGAGCTTCTACTTCATCCTTGGGACATCCTAGAGTCATGTGTAAAGTTTGAGGCGCATGTTTTTTTTAGTTATAAATGTTCGCTCCTGTGTAACATAAATTTGGTTACAATTGTGGAATTTTGGTTATAAATATTCGCTCCTATGTAAAGTTTGAGGCGTATGCTTTTTTTCAAGAAATGCCACTTTTACTATTTACGCAGAAACAATATAATTGACAGTGTTTTTAAAGAATGAGTTTTTGTATTACAAATTCGGTCATCTCATTACAGTTTGGTGCCTTCCTGTTACAAAATTGGATCCACGTGTAACTAACCTTAGTTACCTGACTCGGATAACAAATGTATGACCATATATATGTCTACATTGCATAATCAAAATCCTGATTGAAACAGTTATATCTTTTCACTGACATGTGGGAAAACCCCCATAACAATATATGATATTATTGTTTGCGCAGATCAAAATGTCATTTTTACTGTTTGCACAGAACCAAATATAAAATTGACGGTGTTTTTACAGAACGAGTCTTTGTATTACAAATTCAGTCATCTCGTTACAGTTTGGTACCTTCCTGTGACAAAACTGGATCCACAGGTAGCTTACTACTAACCTTAGTTACCCGACTCAGGTAACAAATATATGGCCATTTATATCATCATCATCATGATCATCATCATCATCAACTAAGCCTCAATCCCAACTATGTTGGGGTTGGCTACATAGATCCTTCTTTTCCATTCAGCTCTATCATGGGTCATATTCTGGTTGAGATGTAGATATTCAAAATCTCTCTTTATAAGCTCTTCCCATGTAAATTTAGGCCTTCCTCTTCTTCTATTAATTGTGCTTGCCTCAATAGTATTGCTTTGTATAGGCACATTAGTCGGTCTGCGTTGCACATGTCCATACCATCTGAGTCGGCCCTCGCGCAACTTGTCCCTAATGCTTGCCACCTCCACTTTTTCTTGATATAGACATTTCCCAAGCGATCTTTTCTTGTCTTCCCACACATCCATCTCAACATACGCATTTCAACCACGTTCATCTTGTTGAGTCCTTGTTTCTTCACCGCCTAACATTCACTCCCATAGAGCATGGCTGGCCGTATAGCAGTTTTATAAAACTTGCTTTTTAGTCTGAGAGGGATCTTCCGATCACATAATACTCTAGTTGCACTCCTCCATTTCAACCATCCTACAGTGATCCTATGACAAACGTCATTTGGACATCGCCATATGTTTGAATGATAGAGCCCAAGAACGAAATTTTTCACATTTTGGTATATCTACTCCGTCCAACTTGGCTCCACCATTTACACTACGAGATTGGCTGAAATTGCAATGCATATACTCAGTTTTGCTCCTACTAATCATCAATCCATTTGATTCCAGTGCCTTTCTCCAAAGTTCAACTTTATCATTCAAACCATCTTTAGTTTCGTTAATCAATACAATATCATCAACAAAATATGGCCATCTATATATATACATATATATATATATGTCTACATTGCATAATCAAAGTCCTGATTGAAACAGTTGTATCTTTTCACTCACACATGTAGGAGACCCCCTATAACATATGTATGGTATTATTGCATAGTTATGTGTATTTATATATGTAGATTATCCAGGTAAAATTTCATGGCTTAATTCCTTTATTTCATTTTCAACACCTTGTGTCACCAGGAGCGGAATTATCAAAATTTTGACGGAAATTTCGTAAATCTCTTATTCCGGACCTTCGGAAACGACATCGAGATCGACATTTTAAACTATGATATGACTATGCTGTCGCTGCAACTACTCGGATTCTTTGTGCATTGTTGTGCATGTTGACTGCTTGCATAAAACAACATTTTCATTCTTCGTCATTGTGCAACAATCTTTGGACTACCACGACGTTAGCGTCTGTGATGGCGACTTTATATGCTTCTTTAGCTTGATCGAGGCTCTTTATTAGTGCTTGCAACTACTTTCTGATCATCATCATCATCATCATCATCATCATCATAATCTAAGCCTTAGTCCCAACTATGTTGGGGTCGGTTACATGGATCTTTTGTTTCCATTCAGCTCTATCATGGGTCATATTCTGGTCGAGATGTAGAGATTCAAAATCTCTCCTTATAAGCTCTTCCCATGTTAATTTAGGCCTTCCTCTTCTTCTATTAATTGTGCTTGACTCCATAGCATTGCTATGTATATGCACATTAGTCGGTCCGCGTTGTACATGTCCATAACAACTCTGAGTCGACCCTCGCGCCAACTTGTCCTCAATGCTCGCCACCCCCATTTTATTCCTAATATAGTAATTTCTCAAGCGATCTTTTCTTGCTTTCCTACACATCCATCTCACCATACACATTTCAGACACGTTCAACTTGTTGAGACCTTGTTTCTTCACCTCCCAACATTCACTACCATAGAGCATGGCTGGCCGTATAGTTGTTCTATAAAACTTGCTCTGATAGGGATCTTGTGATCACATAATACTCCAGTTGCACTCCTCCATTTCAACCATCTTGCAGTGATCTTGTGACAAACGTCATTTTGGATACCCCATCTATTTGAATAATAGAACCCATGTAACAAATTTATCACATTTTGGTATATCTTCTTCGTCCAACTTTGCTCCACCATTCACACTGTGAGATTGGCTGAAATTGCAATGCATATACACAGTTTTGCTCTTGCTAATCATCAATCTATTTGATTCTAATGCCTTTCTCCGAAGTTCAACTTTATAATTCAATCCATCTTTAGTTTCATCAATCAATACAATATCATCAACAAATAACATACACCAAGGAATATCAACCTGAAAATTCTTTGTCAACTTATCCATAACAAGAACGAACAAATATGGGTTGACGTGGACCCTTGGTGTACCCCAACTGTGATAGGAATAGTAGGTGTCTCTCCTCCAGGAGTTTTCACACTTGCAGTAGAGCTATCATACATGTCTTTAATCAAGTTAATGTATTGGATTGGAACACCCTTTTTCTTCAAAACCATACACAACAGTTCCCCTGGGTTCTCGATCAAAAGCCTTTTCCAAATCAATAAAAAGCATATGAAGATCTCTTTTGCATGCTCTACACTTCTCCATAAGCCTCCTTATTAGAAAAATAACATCTGTTGTTGATCTCCCAGGCATGAAACCAAATTGGTTGTTTGATACCTACGTTATAGATTTTAGCCTCTACTCAATAATCCTCTCCCAAAGCTTCTTTGTGTGACTCATGAACTTGATACCTTTGTAATTTGTGTAGCTCTGAACATCACCTTTGTTATTGTAGACGGGGACTATAGGACCATTTCTCCACCTGCACCTACTTTCTGATGTTGGAATAATACATTTAAGGGGGAGAGTTATACTTCGGTATTTAGGGGGAGTGATTTGTGATCATTTTGTATGGGCCGAACATTTCTTTCCTCTTTTTTCATGCATATGTTTATTTTTGCAAGTTGTACATGGTATTTAAATGTGTTTTTGTCTAAGGAGTCTTATAATGTGTTAGCTATTGAGTTGATGGAATCTTATTATAGTATGGGTGTAAGTACATTTGGTCCATTAGGGTTTGAGTCCAAGTTTCATTCGTACCCACTCCTATGTATTGGAGTAGGGTTTCATCAGTGAAAGCAATCTTTTTGCCTCCTAATCAGTCTCTAACAACACTCATAAATACAAAGCTACTTGATAAAGAAATTAAAGCTGATGATCTAAAATAGTTCTTGTCAATCAAACATGTTTATAAATCTCACAACTATGGCCAACTAGCAATGTCAATCTTGCTAAGCAACATATACACATATTTCAAAAGATAACCAATTTCTTTGGACTGGAAGTAGACCAACTTGTTCGAGGAAAGCATGTTTGAGTCTTAGATCAATCTATTCCACTAATTTGTTCATTGGTTCTGGCCGATTCTTGATGGAAACAATCTTAGGTGTGACCATGATAGGTCACTCACCAGTGTCCTCGTCAATGAATTAAAAAACGGACCAGGCACCCGCTCAAGCGGCCATGGGCCCTGTCCGTCTAATTACTGCTGTAGGCGGCTGTTGGGCGTTTGGCAGCTAAGCGCCCGTTTTTCACCCGCCTGGCCCGCTTAATGTCCTGCCTTAACTGGCCTTTGGAGCGCCCGCCTACACCCGCTTATTGAAAAGGCGGGTCCATCTGACTCAATTGCTGGGCCCAAATCAAACGTGGCCCACTAAAAAACCTAGCCTACTCGTTCGTTCAGTCCCCGCGTGACCCTGACACTTCGCGAAAGCCGCGTTCTGGAGGAACCCTTCCCGCTGCTGTCCCGACGATTCTTCTGCCCCCCCACTCTCTCCACGCTCCTTCTTGGTGAGCGATTCCTCTGAGAATCCTGTCCTAGGCCTCCGACGCCCCAGCAGGAACACATCTCAAGGGCTGCCGAGCTGCTTCCTCCCTCCAGTGGTCGGAAATCCGAAGGTGCGCCTGCTCCATTTGCTGCTGCCGTGGAAGGACGCCACCTAGTAGTCAGTTGCGACTTCCTTTCTTCTCCAAGGGCCTCTTCTAGTCAAGAACGACAGCTCTTCATCAAAAGTAAGTCATTCCTTCTATTTAGCTACCTTATCACGTTTCTACTCCTTTCTCTCTTCTTCTATGCTTGACTTTGGTATTCTGTAGAGTAATGTTGCTGAATTTTGCTCCCTTATCATGTTTCCCACACTATCTGCTGGTCCGTTAAGCATCCCCTCCCCTCTCACACTGATTAGTCTTATCATATAAGTTATATAACGAGTTTGTGATTACTGATTGCTTGCTTATGTTGTTGATCAGTAGCAACTAGCAAGGCTTATTTGTTACTGATTCAATTTGCTAATTAATTATATTTGCTGATGTTACTGATTAATTGATTATGTTACTGATTTCATTTGCTTATGTTACTAATTTGCATATGTATGACTTCGTACTATAGTACTATTGCTATTTTGGGGTAGTTAGACATACACACTGTTGATGTAACTTGGGCATACACACCTTTTGATGTTACTTGGGTATACACTTTTTTGATGTTTTGGAGATAGTTAGGCATACACTCTTTTGTGTTTTTGCCTTTTTGGGATAGTGGGTATGCAATTATGCACTTTTGGCGCCTTTGGGATAAGGCTAATGTTATTGTCCTTATGTGTGAAATAGAAGAATTGAACTAATGTAATTGTGTTGTTTACAAAGACTGACGACCTCTCCTTTATATAAGAGAGGAGAGGCGCCCTATTACTTTGGACCCAAGTAAACTAGACGGGCTGGAATATACAGGCCCACTAAACTAATTAGCCTATTAACTAATAGACTAATATGGACTCTCTAACACTCCCCCTCAAGCTGGAGCATGGGTGAAACACATGTCCAAAGCTTGGAGGTTACAAGACTCGATAAAATGATAAAAGAAATGATAACTGAAAGATAAAAGATAAATATCACTCCCATACAAAATATGTTACTCCCCTGAAATAATACTCCCCCTGAATCATATGGTGATGATGACTCTGCAGGCTGAAGATACTCGAGCTTTGAAGGTCTTCCTTGAAGTGCATCTGGAATGAGGACATCTGAAGAATGGACCTGGTACTACAACAATAATACGTCACTGGAATACGTGCTTAACGCGGCACGAACGCGGACAGACGATTTGCTGCTTGATACGATGCAGGAACCATAAAACTCTGACGCATGAAACTTGGGGGCTTGACGGGAAAGAAGATCATCCATCATGGAAGGTCCCAAGTAGATCAACAACAGGTGATGTCGATACAGCAGATGCGGCTCGGAGAAGACACGATGAAGCAGCTCGGTGAAGATAAACTGAGCTTCTGAAGAAGCACTCATCTGTCTCATGTGAATGCAGCTGAAGGAATACACCATCAACACCTGACGTACATAACGCGGATACGATGTCGAAGTTGGATCTTCAATGCGGGCTGAAGTAGAGAACCAGTGTGCTGAACAATGTGAAGCTCCATGAAGATAGCTTGGAATAACATGAATACATATATCATCATCTCATCTCATACTCTCTCTCATACATTCTCTCATATGCTCTCATCGGTCTCTCTTCTCATCTCTTCCTCTCCTCTCTATCCCCCCCGCACACCAAATACGACTAGAGTGAGTGTTTGGTGTGGAGAAAAGGATACATGACCCCCCGTACTGTGGAAAGGGATGCATACAAGATATGGGTGGGTGGGAAAGGAATTGGTGGATTTGAGAGGATTATGTGATATGGAGATGTATAAAAAATGTGGAGAATGGAAACCGATAACCGAAGAGTATACTAAATGGGTCAACATGAGATCCGGCTAGAAAAATAAATGGATCTAGTCCCGACTCAAAAAGGGGGTTTGTTGGCCTGTTAGGATTCAATTAGCAAAAATAGGACCGATTAAGGATCCGAATAGAGACAGGGATAATGCATATGGGGGTAGTAAACATGGTTGTTTGGTAGCGGTGGAGAGTGATGGGTGATCACCGGCTGTAGATGGCAGCAGTAGCATGATGATGCACAAAGCAGCAAACAGTCCAATGAGGATCGCCGTGATGATGATGGAGCAGCTTGCGGATGATGGCTAGATATGACGCTCGACTGATGAAGCACTTTGTCGCAACATAGGAGATGACAAAGGGTCTCCTGCGTGACTCCGGAGATATTGCATGCCAAGAGGATGCATGCGGAGCCAAGACGGAGCCTCTCCAAAGCGACGATGAAGACTGATCTGAAGATGGAGCGCCAGTTGAAAAAGAGCGATCAAGGTTTGGGATACGGTTGCTTGGATAAAGCAACACTGCAGCCTACGAGCACAGATACAACGGCGAGAGGCAATAGCTTGCGGGATAGGTGTATCCTTTTCACATTACCTCTGATCAACTCTCGATACCATCGACAGGACTGTCGATGGTATCGACAGACGCTCTTCTGTCGCTGTGATAAACTCGATACCATCGACTTCTGTCGATAGTATCGACGAGGATGCAGGTTGCTTCACGGATGGTCGACGATGGATGTTGAACGTTTGCTGTTGTTTGGTACTGCTGATGGCGGCCGAAGTTGCTGTTGTTCTATGCTGCTGTTTTGCGATGGTTGTGAACCTTTGAATGTGGCCGACGGTTGATGAGAAAAGTGCTGCTGGAGATGGCGACAGCTGCGCCGGCGACGCTGGAGGATGGCAGCAAGAGCGGCAGTGTTTGCGGCGGTGATGAGTTGGCGCTGAACGGTGCTTGGTGGATGTTGCTGATGATAGCGACGACGATGGCTGCTGTCCACGGTGGTTGTTGGCTGCCAATTGCCAGCGGCGGCGGCTGGGTGATGGGGTAGCGAGACTGATGGTGGCGGGAAGGAAATAGGAGCAATGATCGTTGAAAAAGAATGAATGAATATGAAAATGGATAAGCCACGAAGGCCGGGATATGCCTAGCGGGCAGCCGGCCAAGCATGGCGACGGGGTCGGCCGCCCGCAGGCGGGCGCTCCCCCTTAGTCGCTCTCTTTGAGAGGGGCGGCTGCTAGCTGCCAAGGTTGTTGTGGACGGCTAGGAGAAGGGAGAGGGAGGACGACTGCTAGGGTTTCCTCAGGAGCGAACACACTCTGATACCATGTGAAATATAAGAATTGAACTAATGTAATTGTGTTGTTTACAAAGACTGACGACCCCTCCTTTATATAAGAGAGGAGAGACGCCCTATTACTTAGGACCTAAGTAAACTAGACGGGCTGGAATATAAAGGCCCACTAAACTAATTAGCCTATTAACTAATAGACTAATATGGACTCTCTAACATTATGGATTCGTGGACACATCCTTTCTTATATCATATAGCTACCCTGTTACTCGTTTGATATTTACATTTTCATTAATATTACTTGTGTTACATTTAGCTTGCCTATGAAAATGTCTAAATATTTGGTAGCACTGTGCTAACTATTTCTTGTTTCCATATTTTCATGTTGGTGTATCTTGGTGTTTCTTTAATTGGATGAACGTTTTGATGTTGAATCCGCTCCATCTATAGGTACACATACAATACTTATTTACATATATTTCTTTGTGTTCCATTTATCATTTATGCAATTTATTTGCATCTGTTCTTTCTTCATAACTTAGAATTATTGTTTTCTAGTTGTGCACCATAAACTACTTTGGTGTTTTATTTTGTTGTGTATGATGTTTAGATATGTAGAAGTGTTCTTTAAAAATATACTTATAAATACAAATATGTGTAATTTTGTATAAAATTACATATAAATTTTGGAACCCGCTTTTTCAAAAATCCCCCGCTTAAGCGCCCGCCTGCCGCTTGAGCAGCTACAAGGTCCCGTCCGCACGCCTCCCGCTTCCCGTTTTTTAAAACATTGGTCGTCGTCCACTTCTAATTGTAGTCCATGTTTTAAAGTGCATGCAACATAATGAGGTGTTTTTGTCTTAGTGAGGTGAGGTATAAGGCTCGAGGCATTCAAAGGCATAAGCCCCAAAATATGTACAAGCGTCCAGTGGCGGATCTAGAAATCTACCATGGGGGGCTGAATTACTATGAGTAGTGACGATAAGGAAAATAATACTTATTTAAAAAAATGAAAAAAATATACCTAATAAGTGTCTCATTGTCTCCAACATATAAAATAAGCTATTTGTAAAAAAAAATCTAACATAAATGAAATGATAAATTCACTATTCAAAATAATGAATTTGTTTAAATGTCTAAGGTCATAACTAACACATTATTTGACATATCATTTAGATTAAACAACTAGAAGATCAACAATATAATCATAATTCATGATCACTTGATCTATACAATGTGCATACAATTGGTAATGCGTAAGAAAAATAATAGTTATATTAAAAATGGGAACAAAATCATCTTTTAAGTGGAGAACAAGCATTAAAATATAATATCACATCATTTAGTAAATGGTGTCATACTGGAAGAACTAAAAAATTATAACAGTCAAATCTTATACTATAAAGGATATTAGTATAATGTACTTGGTATATTATAAGATTTTGACACAATGTTCAGTTGAAGGAAAAACTTCAGAGAGAAAAAAGAAGGAAAATATTTAATGTGGTTGTATGAACAACATATGATGGAAAGTACATTGGGAAATAAAAAGTGAAGAGAATGAAGAGGAAAGATCCATGTGTATTTTTTATTTAAAAGTTGAAAAAGAGAGGATATGAAAGAAATATTATATATTTTTATTGACTTTCATTTTACATGTCATCCTTATTTCTCTCTCTCTATTTGATTAAAATTTTATTTACTAGGTGGATTTTTTCACATTTTCTTCTCCTTACCCCACATTTTATATATTTTTCTCTACTTTTTTTTACCTTATGCCAATTCAATTGTCTTATTTTCTTTTATAGATAGAAATATTGTCATTATCTTCTCAAGTTCTTGTAAATTTGTAATAATTATTACTTGGTTTAAAACTTATAATATCTAAATATTATATAACTAAAAAAGTTTGTGAAATACCATGTAACAACAAATATTATTTGGATCTATTTCTATATAATAATATAGATCTTTTCTTATTTGAGAGTGATTGACTAATAAAAGTTTGAAAGAAAAATATATAAATAAAAGGTGATAGTTGTGCATGTATGGTTATCATTTTTCCCAATGGTGTATAATTATAATTGAGTGAACTTACTCAATTTATAGCTAATAATATATGTTAATTGATGAGTCAACTATATTACATCAAATTTCAGTTAATAGATCAACATGATATATGATATATTTTTATAAACTTCATTTTGTATAATTATTATAATCTTTTATGTGTACATACCCCTAGTCTTATAGAGATTATTGACATTCAAATAGGGGAGACAATTTGTGTAACTCTTAACACAATTAATATGAAACTATTAAAAAAAATTAGTAGGATAGAAATGAAATATATGATTTTTTAAGCTCATAATTGATGACATGCATATTAGGACGGTAAATTTTATAATTTATGAGTATATAAGACACATAATCCATAAAGATATTAAGTTTAACCATTAAGAAGTTCATATGATAGGATTGACTGAAATCATAAGATTAAAAGTCGCATTTCGTATGATGTAATAATTTTTTTTATAAAATACAAATATGTACATGGTATCATAATAACAATAAAAATATTTTTTGGAGGGAGGGCTTCAGCCCCGGCAGCCCCCCTCTAGCTACGCCCCTGCAAGCGTCCAAAAATAAGAAAATATGGATCTATCTATATATCCTATGTATGTATATGTGTGTAAATGTAGTAATGTAATATATAAAATAGAGATATCTCTATATATCCTATGTATGTATATGTGCAAATGTAGTAATGTAATATCTATGCATACATATGTGTTTGTGTATGCCTGTATCACATAAATGTGTGTGAGAGAGTAAGTAAAACTAAAGAGAAAGTTTTGACCTAACTAACATGAATATATAGAAGATAAATGCAAAGTTATCAACAAAGGTCACCAAAAAACTTTGTACTGTTAGATCCAAAATTTTAACTGGATAGAGAAATTTAAGAGAAACATAATTTGGTCATTAACGGTCCAATATATTTAGTATTGGGAGGCTACATTCTTGTACTGGGTGTGTACATGTCTTGTACCGCCCTTGTATAAATCTGTACTCTAAAAATATATCCGTTATAGACCAATAACTCAATAACGACATATAACAATCATTACTGGTCCACTATTCTTTGTACTGGGCTTATACATGTCTTTGATTGCTCCTTGTATACATGTGTACGTAGAAAATATTTTTGTTATACACCAATGGCTTAATAATGGTCTAAAAAGGGTCTCTGACAGTCAAATTTTTGTTGTACTCGTATGTGTTAATTATAAAATCGATGTGTAAAGGACATACTATGTTTGTATAAAATGCATACCGCATAGTTTGTGTTTTTCAGGTGTAAAAGTGGGTGTAGAATGAGTATTGTGTATCTTTTCTCATAAAAAGTAGCTAAACCCAGAGTGTCTCACTCTTGACATTGTTCATAAATTTCAAAGGCAGATAGAAATTAGTTGGGACATGGAGTGGATTGCATCAAAATGTTTTTGGATGGTGATGTCTTATTGTTCTCAGTATGTACTTTGTTTAAAAGATAGTAGATATGTAGATCATTTTTCTCATGAGTAAAGTGTCTCTTAGTAGCATCCCAAATGTCTTTGCCCGTGTTACAAACATAAATCTCATATCTATATGAGGTTCCATGCTATTCCATAACTATTCGACTAGATTATTTTTTTTGTGCCATTCAACATGACGATTATCACAATCAATAGGAGGTACACACTCAACAACCTTTGATTAATGTCTGGACTTGATAAGCTTGATTAAAGTAATAGTGGATGTGGATGAACCATCTTAGATGACAATAGACCGAACAACTTTATTCCTTAGTTGTATCTACTGTCTGAAGATGCGACTGCTAAAACGATAATACGTTGGTGGGAAAACGCTGGCACTAACTGCTACAAGAAGGAAGCACCCGAGCAAGAGGATGATAAGACAACCCTTGAAAACACATTCACCCACACATGGGATCTACTTGGAGAGTAGACCTCTAGTGGGTATTCGGAACTCGCATATTTGGTTCACATCCATTTCTGAAAATGAAGGGAAAAAATCCGTATTAAACATTCGTCAGATCAACATCCGGTTACCATATATAGTATCAGGATATACATAGATCAAATTTTGGATATAGTACTGCCCGCTCTAAGAAATATTCGGATTCAAATCTATACATATATAAGAGTAAAGATAGTATAAACCTAAGTTCACTTTATGTATAACACTGGTGTTCCCTATTTTGTACAATCACATGCTGCGTTGCTCCATCCCTATGAGCCAAATGGCTAGACAACAACATTTGTTTTACTATTGTCTAGAAACTAAAACTAACCCTAGGCATAAAATTACAAGTCGGCACTACTACATTGCCACACCCCTTTGACCGCTTTTCGAACCCTTTCGGCTACGGGAGATGGTTTCTTCCTCAACGGTTTCTGCCGACCACTTGCTATTAGAGGAGATTGGGGATAATGGCAATGGCTCTTCCCTAGCTTTAGCCAACAATGATCGGAGAGTTAATATTGAAGCTCTTTCTTGCTTCAGCTAGTAGCGAGCGAAGATCGAAGGCAACTTTTACACTCCTACCCCCTCCCCTCCCTCTTCTTCCCCCTTTATCCTACCCATTTCTCCTCTTCTCCTCTTCCTTCCAATCTGGCGTGTGAATTCATACCTATCCTCTTCTTCCCTCACCTTTGAAATTTGCATTATGTTTCTCCTCCACGACCACCACCAACACCACTACCACCAACAATATCCTCTTCCCCTCCTCTTCCTGTTTCATTGTCAAAACCTATTCTTTTTGCCTCTCACTCTAAAGATGACATCAAATCTCCTCCACCAGAAAGAAATACCGGTCTCCTCTTCCCCCTCCTCTTGTTCCTCATCCTCCACCTCCATCATTGTTTTCACTATCCTCTTCTACAAATAACAACATATCTTATCTTCTTTCTTGATTGTCCACCACCATGACTATTTTTTATCGTCCAAAATCCGTACTTGTCTAGGCAGCTAGGCGGTCCTTCCCACCTAGGGGAAGCTTAGGAAGCCTAGGTGGAAGCGTAGGCGTTCTTCATATTTGTTTATATTTTACATATACATAAATGATTTTGTGTATACATTCTGTTATATTCAAATATGTACATCATTATGTACATTTGTATTGCTTATCCCTAAGCTTAATCAATCATAACTTCACCTACATCACACCTGTCACGACCTAAGATAGACCTATTCGACCTTAATTTTACCTAACACGATCTAAATTGGACCTAATTTAACTCAGTCTTACCTAATTTAGCCAAAACCAGATCGATTTTGGCATAACATGACCTAATCAGACGTAACTTCCCCTAGTTTGTCCTACATTGACATAAACGAGCGATCAAATTCTCCCTAATAAGACATTTTTCCCAAATCAGATCTATTTCCCCCAAATCAGACCTAATCTACCCAAATTAGATCTGATTTGTCCTATGTTAGATCTATTTCTTCCCTAAAATAACTAAACATGATCTAATTTGACCAAATCCCGACCTGATGTATGCTAATTTGTTCTTCAAGTGTCTTAATTTGGGCCTAAAAGGCCTTAGGTATCCACTTTAGATATCTAAAAGCCTAAGCGCCCAGTTTAAGGCGGACCACCTAGAGCCTAGGTGGCCTAGGCGGAGCCCATGCGGGAGCCTGAATAACTATGCCAAAATCTAGACGTGCAAAGTAATTTACAATGAGTTTAATCTTGTGGTGTTTTACTCATATTGTTATTTGTGATAAAATTGTCCTTCAGTTTGACTATTATTGTATTTGTGATTACAATGTGGGGATTACCAAGGAATAAAATGTCTCGTTTTGATACCGTTTTGGTGGCCACAGAAATAGAAATTTTGAGAAATGCGTTCCTGACGTTTCGTCGGCAAAACGAATGAGTTAATTTATGAAATTTTACCAAAATGATCTACTTGTGTAGATCTGTTGATGTTGCTCCATATGGTGCCACAATGGAAGAAGATCCACCTCCTATGGTTTGATACAGAGAAGTCCTTTCCTCCTTGAATCTATGGCTGATCAATAGACACCCGTAGAATCTTATGTTAGACGACAATATGATAGAGGATAGGCAGAAGTAGGGGTGTCAAAAAATCAGTTTCGGGTCGGTTCCGGATAAAAAAATCTTGTCTAGATTGTTCGACTGTCAAATCCAAACCCGAACTCGGACCCGGATTTTACTCATACCTCCCAACCCAGAACCGACCCTGATTGAAAAATCTAAACCTAGAACCAAACTTGAACCCGGATTTGAGGATGACCTTTTAACAAAATAAACTTTTTGATAGAATTTCAAACATGATTGTAAATAATTTCATTATCTAATATAAACTACCATGGATGTCAATGATCGAATAATAAATGATTACAATATTATTTTTCCTTTGCTTTTATTAGAGAAAATAATACCAACAACATAACATTAATATCGCTTTCAACATAGGCGCAACATCACATATGTCATACTAAAACAACACAATATCACATTGAAATTGTTGCAACATCTCCTATAGCATACCAAAACAACACATTCACATCAAAATATAGCCCATCAAACTAATCGAGATGACTATACCATACTAAAACAACATCTATTCCATATCATAACAACTTATGTATAACAAAAACCATCATTAGTGTTACCTAACACATAAGTAAATTCTAACACTAGGAATCTCACAATACTACTAAAAATATCACATATATTATACCAAAACAATACATGTATCACTTGAAAATATAGCATGCATCCCTTAAATATAGGTATATAAGTATTTAGAACCCGGTTTTGTACGGTTTGTAAACTCGGAACCGACCCAATTTAGATTCAGACACGTAATCTTAAACCCGGAACCAACCCAGAACGTCATAAATGAAACCTGAACCTAGATTTTTCCGGGTCGGACACAATCGGGTTCACGAGTTCGAACAAATTTTGACAGCCCTAGGCTGAAGTGCTTATCCTCTGTTTTTGCTATCAAATTTTCATGTGGGAGAGGTCTTTTTGATATGTTAAAGTTGTATTTCAAAGCGTGATGGAGTCTGACAAAGGATCAGATGTCACTCTCCCCCTCCATCCAAAAAGGACCCACAAAAATCAAAGAGCTTACCCCGATTTCTGGTGGTTTGTTCGCATTTCCACCTCTTTTTCTCAAATCTTTGTAGATATCTTATGGCTTCCAATCAAATGAATTAATCTTTCCTTCAAAAAGCATTTTGGCTGGTTGTCTGAAGGGGAATGATGAGGGCAAGGAAGTAAATGCCCGATTTTGATGCCGTTCCAGTGGCCACAGAAATAGAAACTTACTGAAATTTTGACGGAATTTCGACAAACGTGTTTCTGACATTTCGATGGAAAAATTAACGAGTTAATTTATGAAATTTTGCCAGAATTATGTACTAGTGTATCTACTCAAATATGCAATAATATTTCATATTGAATATGTGGGGGTGGGGTCTCATCATTTGTGAGTGAAGGACCCTGAACTATTTCGATGGGGATTTCGATGGATAATTTTGATGTCAATTTTCTATAATGAAATCAATGAATCAAGTCATTAGAGTTTGCAAGCACAAGATATAGGCTTAAAGACACAAAACTATGCAAAAAATATGCTCTAGGTAGTCCATAACTCCATATTAGTACATTAAGAAAAATGAAAAATTTCGATGATCAGTGTGTTTCGACAGTGCATTTCGATGTCCGATGGCCATCGGTATGGAAATAATTGTGGAAATTTTGACAATTTTGCCGAAATTTTAAACTATGGATGAGGGGGCTGCTCTAGGGTTAGAGTTAGGATTCACATGATATATTTTCTAACCTTAAAAATAAATCAGGAAAAACATTATTGTCACGCAAGGCATAGAGGTAACAATACAGACTGACTGAATTCTTCTTTCATATTATGACGGTGGCTCATATTATAAGACATATAACTAACTCTGACTCACTCTAACAAATATGTTCTCATATGATGGTTCACACTCTCTTCAGGAAGATGATAAAGTATTTGATTTTAAGAGTGAAAAAATCCAAAATTTAGCTTCAGATAGAAAAGTAGAATTGACATCCACTGGGAAAGAGAATTCTGACGAATGTCAAACTAAGCTTCTGGTAGCACAGACTGTGGAGTTGTGTAATGAGATTTCTGAAAATAAAAGCACCATCCAGGAGCCTGTGCCTGAGGTTCATCGGTGCTCAGATCCAGAGTCATCTTGTGGCTCTGCAATCACAAGGCCGTTTTCTAATTCTCAAGTTGCAGCCGGTCAGGTGGATTTAGCAACCGGACATGAGCATAAAATTCATAGGGTCGCTCCTACCAGAAGAGCAATCGAAAAAACCAAAGGAAACAGCTATAAGGTACAAAAGCTCCATCAGCTAGTACATGTGTAAAGTCTTTTTTCCAAACCTTAACTTTTTCATATTTACAATAGAAGGATCTAAATGCCTCAGATGAAGCACTCGTTGGGAGCCGTATCAGCCTATGGTCTCCCCTCAATAAATGGTATGATTATCTTCTGCTGACTTGTATTTATAAAATTTTCTTCCATAAAACTTAATGCTAATGCCACTTTTGACAGCTTTTGCTCCGGCATGGTTGACAGCTATGATTCTGAGAACAAAAGTCACAAGGTAAGTAGTATGTTAATTTGATAGCTGTTTTGGTATAACTTGCACAAACTGCAAATATCCTATATGTTGTTTGTATAAAATCAGTGGCGTAGCCATGTACAGGCCTAGGTGGGCATGCGCCCTACCCAGGTTCTGTAAATGCACACTAGTCTTTATAAACTTGGCTAAAATTTCAAGTAACATTATTAGTTGTGCCCTACCTGAAGCTTCTGTATATAGAATACTTCTTTCATTATTGCCATGGAATAATTTTTGATCTCTAGTTGTTTGATATGTAAGGAGAAATCAGATAATATAAGCTTTTAGGTTTGATTTATCTCTTGAATTTCGCCTGGACATTTGATTTAATGCCATTTAACTTAATAACAGATAAGTATGTAGCATTTCTTAAAATAAATGAGACATTGTGACATATCATCTCGATGCACTGTGTTATTTCTGTTGTAAAGGATTCTATAGTGTTACTGATGCATTTTCTTCCTAGAAACAAATTAATTACACTCAGAATCTTATTCTTGGGAGATCTGATCGTGCTTGGATTTGGCCCTGTTGCTGTATATAGAAATTTTTTTTTCGTTATTGTCATGGAATAATTTTTTATCTCTAGTTGTTTGATGTGTAAGGAGAAATCAGATAATAAAAGCTTTTAGTTTTGATTTATTTCTTGAATTTCGTCTGGACATTTGATTTAATGCCATTCAACTTAATAAACTGATAAGTATGTAGCATTTCTTAAAATAAATGAGACACTGTGACATATCATCTTGAATGCATAGTGCTATTTCCATCGTAAATGATTCAATAGTATTACTGATGCATTTTCTTCCAGGAAACAAATTAATTACACTCAGAATCTTCTTATTCTTGGGACATCTGATCGTGCTTGGATTTGGCTCCTTAGATGGTTTATAGTTTAAGAACTTGAAATTTTTGTTCTGATAATGATTGTACCCTACTTCTTAATGTTAGGAAAATTACTTGTGTTACTACTTACAATTCATTGAAATGTATTCTTCAGGCGAATTTTCATTATATATATATGGAAAAATATAATTGAAACATGAGTTATTTGGAAGAATTTTCACCAATGATATGCATCTGGTTGGTTTTAGATGAAAGGAGGGTGCTGCGTGAGTTTGGTAGGCCTGGAAATATGGTTAGATACTAATGAGTAGCACCAAATTTCCTACATACTCCAGGTTACTTATGACAATGGGAATATTGAGCAGCTGCACTTAAACTGTGAGAGATGGGAGATCATCAGTAGCACCTGTTCTACAGATAAGGTATATGCAATGACATAGTTATCACTTTAGTGCCTCAAACTGTTAAAAGTTTTGAAATATCAACTGATAAAAGTGTATCTTGATATAGGAGACTCCGCACTTTAACGGCAGGTTAGTTGAAATGCTTACAAGGTTGTTATGCAGATTAGATGGTGTAAAACATACAATCACCAATTAAAAAAAATATTTTTTTTCGTTTTGTTCTGTTTTCTAACAACTCGTTTTCACAATTTCCTGTGACAGTATGGTCTCCTCTGACGCTAGGCTGAAATTATTTGATGACATTTTTGAAGATAATTCCTCGCAAGAAGATCCTATTGTAGGGAGGAAATCTAGTGCTAAGAAAAAGCCGGAAGTTTCTGTTTCAGGTTATCTTTTATTTTAGTTCTATAAGAGTTCTTAAGATTTAATATTTTTTCTGTAGAGAACAAAATAAATGTTGGCTCCCATGCTGGATTATGAAGCTGAAAAAAATCTGATTGAATGTGAGTCTAGAAAACCTGTCCATCCTAAGACCAAATATTTTTACTCAAAAGAAGTCTGAAGCTGGTTCTGATGTAATAGCCAAAATATTTGAAGGTTTGTCAAAATTGTTTGAACACATCAAGGTGCTATTAACATACTACTTGGCTTATCGCATTACAATTCTGTTGTCGCCAGATAGATGCCTACTCCATAAAATGGATTCTTAACTTTTGTCTGCCTTACAAAATACGTTTATCACAGTAGCTTTCAGTTGATTTGTGGTTGGTAATGGATGAAGATAACATCTGCTAGACACCTCAAAGATGACATTCATGGTTGGGCTCTCTTTTTTTTTTTCATGGTTGGGCTCTCTTTAGTAGTGTAATCTCATGGGACTTTTAGGTGTAGCAACCTGGCTAGACTGCAGAAAAATATAGTGCATGCTGCATTTAAGCTTATTATGGTGGTATAAAATACAGTCACGAGTACCAGTACTGCTTTGTTTCTAACTTCCTGGCTACCCTAAAGTAGATATACTGCTTAACAACTACTAACAGGGTCAAATGAAAACGAGTAATCCTAAATGTGACACCTATTTGCACTTTTGGCTCCAATAAATGGAAAATGTTTTTTTATGTTTGCAATTTTCATTATAAACTAGTTTGTGACGAGGTAAGCCAATTGCCACTGTTGGGCACATTTGTTTTGTTCCTTAACTAAGACATAGGTTTCAATTGTCTTGCAACAAAGATACTTCATTTTTCCCAAAAAAAAAAGATCATTCTATATATTTGGTGGTTTTGGCATTGGGTTTGTTTCTAAAGTTGATTTTGTTCTCATTATATAATTAATGAGTTTCGACTGTCTCACAACAAAGATGCTTCTTTTTATTCTAATGTGGTACTTTTGGCCTTGGGTTAGTTTCTAAAGTTGACTTTGTTCTCATGATCTATAAATGATTTAGAATATAATTGGGTATTAATTGATAGTTTTCTTGCACAAATGGCAGCTACAGGCAGTTTGAGAAGAAGTAAAAGGTTGAAGAAGACCTGAAGTCAGATCGCTGTTTAGGGAAAAAAATGGACACCCTTAACGTATGCTCTTGAGATTCCCTGGCTCCGGTGGACAACAAACTGATCCACTGTCTAATCATGGCCTTTGCGGTACTCACAGATGATCTAACTGATAGCTTAGGACGACCTGGAGGCTGCTGCAGTCGAGATTAATGAAATTAAGTGTATCTTGCTAATTTTCTGGATAGGCGTTGTAAGCCAATCGTCTAATCATTTATGCTTCTATATTTAATGTGATGTATATTTTCAAACGAATTAGTTTCAAATTTTGTTTGCAATGCATTTCTCAAAAAAAAAAAAGGTGGCAATTAGTTTTTTCATCACTGTAGGGTCCTACTTGTTTGACTATTAATGCTGTATATTGAGTGAAAATACTGAGTTCAAACAAGACTAGCCATAAAATAAGCGTATCAACAAAAGTTAAATATGAAAAGTCATACCACAAAAACATAAAGAGAAATAATAACTAAGTTGTCAAGTAAAATTTGTGTTCCTTGTAGATGAAGTATGATAAAGATTGACTATCTCGTAATTGTTGGCTGGTATATGCAACTTTAGTACTTTATATGTGGGTGGTTTTGGGTTGAGAGGGGCTGGCTATGAACTCGTTCGTGGTCACTGAAGTTCCTGATCCCTGGGGATTCAACTCAGTAAATATACAAATAAATTTTTACATTGATCACGTAGAAGGTAATTAGTGCACCATACCATCAAGTAGAAGGCAACTATTGCACCATTAGGTTTTGGCTTGATTTCTTTGGTAACTATTGAGCCTGTATTTTGCGATTCACAAGTGAAATTGAAGGGAAGATCACATGAATTTAAATGGATTATGCACGTGAGGTCTTTCTATTTTTCTATAATTATGTCTTACATATATCATGAAACAAAGTGAGCCATATTGCAACTTATCGTCCTTGGAACATATACCTTATAACGAGTGACCCATAAATGTGAGATTAGAATTATTTTTGAAACATAATTGATTTAAGTAATAGACATCCAATTATATGGTGGTATCATGCATTAAAGTATTGTAAACATTAAATACAAGATCTCTTTTGATTGAGCATGCTGTGCTGCCCTCAGAACAAAGGTTGGCTTTGGGATTTACCTTGCCAGGGAGCGCGAGTAAGTGATGTGTTCTGAGGGAGGGTTCCTCGTCAAAAAAAGCACGTCTAATAAAAAACAAACCCAAGCAGCCAATATTTTTTGTTTGCACAAGCATGGTATTTAAAAAAAGTAACACATTGTAATGCTATACAAAAGGGGACATGAGATGAAATGAATTGCTAAAAAGGCAGTTACTAGTTGGAAGATGATAAGGAAAATTGCTATTCCTCACTCGGCCTTGCATGCTAAATAAGTCGTACTTTACAAGTTTGTGGCTCACTCTCTTGTAGTAATTTGGTGCGTGGATCAAACAAATGGTTAGCTGTGGTCTTCAACTAAATACGTTGCCTTAGTTCTTCTTGTGTATGCAAACTATTATAAAAAGGTTTTAGTGAAAGATAAAATACCTTCAGTAACAATGTTTATTTGCCTTGAATCAAAATATAAAGAGGACAATTTCATCTTTACGACTTCAAATCCTTTAAAACTTGGCCGCTTACCAATATTCCTTCAAAATTACTCTTTAGTAATTCCATTGTTTTTCTCTAATCCCCGCCTCACTAACTTAGAATTTTAGTCTCCTCTGAAACACTAATGTGAAATTGGGAATTCCCAGTCTTTTCACCATCTACATTATTACAACCCCTTCTCTCAATCTAGTTTCCACTGTACACTACCTCACCCCTCTACCCCAATTGACGCTGAGATCCCCAAGGTCGGCCATATTGCCTGAACGAATTCACAACATTGGTAGCCACAATGTGAGGGTGACGTATGCGTCACAAGCTAGGTGATCACGCCATCCAAAAATTGGTGAGAGGTCCTAATAACACACCTTGTTGCTACGGATTCACGGTGTAATTGTCTCCATGAAAGTAGTTTCAAGATCTAATTTGAGAGTTAGAAAGCAAATTGAAGCAAAATGACATAATACATGGTTATCTCCTATGTTGCTTCCAAAGCCAGATTTTCTAATAAATTTTTATTGGGAATCATTTTTTCTTCTTCTTCTTCCTCCCTTTACGTTCTCATTCACTCCCTCTTCTTGATACTCCCACTTTTTATCTTACACAACCAAATCTATAGAGCTAGTAGGAAGTGGATGCCCTTAAATTAGGTATACATTAATCAAATGATGGGTTGCTGAAATGTTGCCTTAATATTGGCTGCCATTTGCTAGAAAAGAAAATTTGGACTCCATTGAATCCTCCCTTATGTCTTATATTTTGTGTTTTTTTTTTCTTTTGGATAAACATAATTCAACTTGAGTTGCATGTTTTCTATCCATCAATTTGGAATCGTAAATGGAAGTTGTTAAGTTGATTACTCTGTAGATATAGCTAGTATTTCACCTCCATTATTTTATCAACATTAGCTATGCCATTTGATGGCATCCTAGTTATCATTATCATACTTAAATTTGAAATAACTAAAGGGTAAAAGCTAATACATTTACCAAGTCTAATACAATTTAGACTATCAAATAAAAAAAACATCTTCTTGAAAAAATGAATACATGCACGTTCTTATTCAAACAACCGACGTAACCAATAATAGATCTTATTGTGAATGTTCTATCAAATATAGGGGAAATTCCAGAAGTTTCAAAGATCCTTTCAAACAACACTTTAAGCCTTCCCACATTTTCTCTATCCATTATGAGTATGCATTTCACTCCTTGTGATATATTTTCTTATTTTCAATTAGGATTTTTCAATCTTAATTAACTAAGTGAATATCATATTAGGAGATCCTAAAAATTCTTGTAACTATCCGCTTTGCATTTTATATTATACACAGTCTAATCTTTAGAAATTTAGTATGTGTATAGTATTCTCACAAGATTATGGTTATTAAGCAAGAGCTCCCACAATATTTTAATAATAATTAGATTCATATGTAGTCAAACATTTACGATTTATTGGAGTTTAAAGTGTTTGTAGTCAAACAACTATAATTTTCATATTTAGAATCCTTCTAACGGTCTCATTATTTGGTAAAATTTTCAGCCTTCTCATTTGCACAATTTGGACATAGGTTTCTAGGTGAAGTGGGTGCTCTGGACTTGTTGAACCAAAACAGTTATATAGTCAAGGTTTCTAGTTGAAATTAATCTTAGCGACCCTACATATAGAGATCAGATGTCTAATTGTTAGTGTTTACACTGTCTTTGTGTTTAATTTTACTTATTTATAATCATTGTATAGTTGACACTTTATTATTATTCAAAATTACAATACTTTTTGTAATGATGAACTGTCCTTGATACATTGTTGTTATTCAAAACGCACCTATTCAAAAAAAGGCTATTGAGTCAAGTACATTCAAAAGAAGTAGAGATATACCTAAATCAATTTATGAAGAACTTATAATGGGATATTTTGAATCTTTACATCTTGATCAAAGTATGACCCATAACAAAGCTGATTGGAAAAGAACTATGAAACTAAACCCAACATGGTTGGGATTGAGGCTTAGATGAAGATGATGGTGAACAATATACTGCACTTATATATGAAATATGCACGTTAGTTCTTATTTGGTATCATAGTCTTATCCATATACAAACTTAGACATTGTACCTTCTAACCATGGCAAATGTCATAACTATAAAAGACACTTTGGGTGTTTGAGATGCTTGTTTTGTAAGTACAATAGTGATTCACAGTTACATAAATTAAGATCCATATATTTTAGTTGGATCTAATTATTCCAGTTATCGGAGGACCCCTTGATAATAGTCTATTTTAAAGAAACAAATTAATAACAAACAAAGAACCTCAATGCACATATCTAAATAGGACATTGGTCTAAATAATTTGAGATATTAGGGACATGATAATAGGTACTTTATGGTTGAGTATTGAATTTTAGTGGTTCAATCACATTGAAAAAAATATAAAATGCTATAAATTTAATTATGTTAAATGATGAACTAACACTAGAAAGATATGATCTTGCACCCCATCCACCATATGGCCTTCAAATTCTCTCTATCACCCACATTTTTTTTCAAACTTATACATGTTATGTGCCTCGAAGAACTCTATGCTGACCCAATTGTAGATCTGATACAAAATCAAATGGTTTTTTCGCTGACCAGATTAATGGGTGTTGTGACGCCTCGATGCCACACAAACGAGATAACTCAAAACCAAAGCGCCCGATCAACAACTAAACAACTACATTACCACGAAAGTGGGTAAATTAAATTTGATCTCATATAACCATCATAAGCGGAAAAATATTACAACAAGGTCCCGACAAGGAGTGGCTCAAGTGGTCAAGCATGATGTCTCCTCACGAAGGGACCCGAGTTCGAATCCCAGTTGATACCTTGATTTACCACCATCTCGGGCGTTCGGCCTCCGCCACGGGCATGGGAGAGGGGTGGGAATCTTTCTCTCTTAATCCCATATTACACCAAGGTCCAACCACTTATCTCATATCACCTACTGTATCGGGTATTTACATCTATTTAGTGGCATCAACCACAACCTATATACAGAAGAACCTGTTCACATGTACATGGCACACACACACACACACACAACCAGGGCATATTGCCAAAACTACATTTCGATATACAACATCTACAAAACACATTCCTCTCGGGACCTGAGAGTATATGGATGACTCATAGGACTCTACTACAACACTAGCAACTATACAACCTTCTGCATTCACTGATCTCCAAACTACTCTTTCTCAACAACACGATCTCTACCACATCACTAACGACCACCTAAAAAGGTGCGGGAACCCATGAGAGTAAGACCCATGTCCCAACGAGAGATATCTCTCTCTACCAACGGTTATTGTTGCCATATATATATTACTATTAAACAAGGTGAGAAGATTTAGCTAAATGAATTATTTAAACTAATTACATATGTTAAGAAGGTTGAGTAACTGCACCAGATAAGCAGAGCATCATATGTAATTATAAGGAATATGAAGAACATGTATAAAGTTAACTTCTATTACTACAATATATAATAACTAAGCAGTTTAAGAAACACTATTGCATCATGAACAACTAGCAACATAAGGAGCAAAGCAAGGGTAAACACCCAATGTGAAGCATGTTTAACCCTAAGAAGATATGCTACATGTTTGTATTACATCTTTTATTACACCTTGAGAAATTTGAGTCGTACCACCCAAATTCCAACTAACCATCGCTTGGTTGCAATCAGTTCCATACAAGACCTAGGAAGAGCCGGACTCCAAGATCTTCTCCGCAATACTCGGTCAGTTCAAGTCTGCATTGCAGTGACATATCAGTCAAACTGCCATTAGTGACATATAATCAAGTTGAAAACACCTAGACCACCTTAGTACAGGTCACGGTGCTAGAAACTAGGATATACAAAACCAATTACCAAGGTATAACTATAATTGTCCTCCAATCACATCACATATATAATCACCAAGACCCATCCACAATTGTTCTCAAACACTGAGGTATGATCGTGTCCATCCCCAAAACACATGGGGTCAAGAAGGACACAAAGTCACTTTCACCTCACATACTCAATAGTATGCACTCTGATTTTTCCTTAGGAATACTCGTTTCACCATCCTGCAAGTTTTGACAGTGGAATGGATCTACTGCACAAGGTACTACATAATTAAGGTTTCACTTGATTAGTTATTGCCAATTGGGTGAAATAAGGCTATATCAAACAAGTGGTAATACAAAAGCTAATTCATTTCTAGCAAGCATTAAGGTATAACAACTCCAGAAGATATAAAATGTATGAGATATAAATCTTGTCATATCACCACATGATACCATTCCCTGTCACATAAGCAAGAGGATCACACCTCCAATAGGTTAGACCCTGCCCAAGGGTCATTAAGACCATCACATCATAATCACCTACAAGGACATCATTGTCTTTACATGCCTTACCAAAGGCTCAACAAACCATCACCATACTTGTGATACACATGTTTAGCATAACCTTTCTTTAAGATGTTCACCTACTAGTAGTTTAGAGTTACAACCATATTGAAAGGATATTCCATCACCACATAAGTTACACAGGGGAGATAAGCATAAGCAATCACCATTATTGGATTATATAAAGGTTAGTTTTCCCAAGATATATTAAGTATGATTTACCACCATCACTTAGTTGTATTAGGGTTTGCTTTACCAAGGACAAGCTAGATCAGTAGTACACATTATCTCATTATTGTGATCAAAAGTTTACATTCATATGAGTACACAAGTAAGACTACATGATTACGGGAAAATCACCATCGATTATACATTATTAAAACCAAACCAACATACCATAAGCATCACCTCAAAACCCTAAGACATTGAGAAGGTAAAACATCGATTATAACACAAGAAAAAACTTTGCATAACCACTTCGAAAACCATCAAGTTGTGACCTAGGTGAGTCACCAACTAAAACTAGTCAAGCCATCGTTTGAAAACATAGAAACACCATCGGTTGTTGACTCAAGAAAGACCAAAAGTTGTGGGAATACAACCCACAATTGGTTGATCACTTAAAGAAAGCCATTAGTTGTAGTATCCATGAACACCATCAGTTGTGGTATCCAGGACTCCCAATTGGTTGTAACACTCAGTGTCACAATCTATTTTAGACCATCGGATAATGGGCCAAATGAGCCATCGTTTGATCTACCACTTCTAAGTACCAAAGACCATAGAATTTGGAAACCCTAACCATCATTTTTTGAAGGGAAAGCATGTCCATCGGCTGTGCTCAAGAGAAAGAATCTAAAATAGTAGAAAAGTTGCCACCATCGTTTGGCACACAAAAGCCAAGAAAAACAACAAAAGAACCAAACCATTGGGTGTAGAAGAAGGAGAGAAAACAACTCACAAAACCTAAGTAAACCCATCGTTCAAGAGAGTTTAAGAGTCATCACTTGTTAAGAAATCCAACCTTAAAGCTTCCTCTATTATAGGAAGGTCGTGCACAAGGTTTAGAACACATCCAAGTGTTGACTTGAGAGTTATAGATTGCCCATATTTTGATAATGACTTAACCATTCCATTCCTATGTATCTAATATGTTTGTTCAAGATTAATTTTAGGCTTTAGGTATATGAAAAGGATCAAATTACACAAGCCCTAGCTTGTTCAAGTTCAAGTCAAAAGCAATGCAAGTGTGCTTTTTGGGAAATCACTCCAAATGACCTTAGATTATTTTTGTAATCACTTGTATTGATTATATGACTTGTAACTAAGATGAGAAAAATTAGGGAATCTTAATTCCAACATTTGGTCACTCAAAAGTCAAATCAGAAAATTTGTCACAGGTTGTTTGTCGGTCAAGTTGGAAACTCGACTGATCCAACTCGACCGATCCAGTGATGGATTTTCTGAAATGATCGATCGATTGAGTTATACACTCACAAAACTCGACCGATCGATCAACTAAGTAAAACTGATTTTGACTCATTGGTTGAGTTTCCGAGAACAAACTCGACCGATAGTTTGAAAAATAGCTTTGTCACTTAGTGGATCGGTCGAGTTACCTTAATTGAAACTCGACCGAATGTATTGTACTGATCATGCACAAAAAGTAATTATAACATTTGGAGAGTTGTTGTGAGTGAAAATAGATCCGTTGTAACTTGTAAAATGGCTATATTTTGTCCTTAAGTGATCCCACACTCAAAGGAACACCCCCATCTATAAATAGGACCCCTTCAGGTTCATTCCAAGTTTGCTCATTCACACTATTCTAAGTCCTCGCTATAGTTGAGTGTGTTGCAACCCTTTGAACCCCTTTCTCTCTCCATTTACAAAGCATTTCATGATTATGAGTGAGTTAGGCAAGTTGTAAGAGAGCTACCTCCATGTGCTTTTAAATCTCTCATTCATTCCATCTTCCCTATCCCCTTTCTCAAAGAGCAAAGGTTGAAGCAAGCTACTCCGAGTGAAGGTGAAGTTGTGTTGGTCTTCTTCAAGGTTGAAGAAGAAGTGAAGATCTTCTCCAGGTGAAGGAGAAGGGCAAGGGCAAGATTCAAGTAGAGTGGGTAAATCCTTCAAGGACAAAGAACTGATGCAAGTGTGGGTAAGTCCTTGTTGAAGGATGAAGACATCTTGATCAAGTGGGTAATTCATTGTGTAGGTGGAAGACTCTTGTCTTGAGTAGGTAAGTCCTTGGATGTATTGTGGTCTCCTTGTATCTATTATGAATGAATATAAGTATACACAGATTGCAAAGTCCTAGAGGTTGACCTCTATAGATATTCGATTGAATATCTCCTAATTTGGAGATTGGAACCACTCTAAACCACCTTGTCCAAGTGCATGTTTTAATTTCTCTCATCCTTGCTATGCTTGCTTAGATAGGACTTTAAATTGTTCTTAAGCTATTAGTTTTGATTGATAAAATTTTGAAGGTCTAACTTATCTTGTGATAATTTTGAAGCTCTATTCACCCCCCTCTAGAGCCCTAGATCCAACAAGTGGTATCAGAGCCAAGGATCTTCTCCATCAATCTCCCACGAGATGAGAAGATGGGCGACAACTTACTTGGTTCACACAACCTAGAGGGAGGATTCTCCATGCGTCCTCCGATCTTCGACAACACCAACTTCCTCTATTAGAAGAGCCATATGTTGTTCCACATTCAAGGGATGAACTTTGATATGTGGAAGGCAATGGTCACACCATACAAGGAGCCAACTGGAGCTGTGTCAACATGGAATGAAGCTAAACTAAAGAATCCCAACTCAATGCCAAAGCCATAAGCATCCTCTATGCAACCCTTATCCCAACGTAGTTCAACCACATCTCCTTATGAGATACAACTTATGAGATCTGGGATAAGTTGTGCATTACATATGAGGGCACAAAGCAAGTCAAGGAGGCTAAGATCTACATGTTGAACAACCTTCTAGAGAACTTCAAGATGGATAAGAAAGAAGGGATTGTTGAGATGTTTTCTAAGCTCAACGTCATCATCAAAGGCCTAGCTGCTTTGGACAACACTTTAGATAGAAGTTGTAATCAACTCCAAGATCTTGAGGACTCTACCAAAGAGATGGGAGTCAAAGGTGACCTCAATTGAAGAAGTGAGAAGCCTTTATGACATCCTAACTGAAGAGCTCATTGGCAATCTACAAGCTCATGAGCCAAGGCTTGACAAGCAAGAAGAAGAAGCCAAGCAAGAGGAGAAGGAAGTAAAGAATATCAAAGATAGTTCCTTCAAAGCTCAAGTGGAGGCGGTCATCCTTCAACAACATCTTGCTTGCCAAACCTATCCCTCCTCCTCTAGTGAAGATGATGACCCTAGTGACAATGAATCAAATTACACCAACGGAAAGCATTTCAAAGGAAAGCAATCCTCCTCCTCTACTCCTAGATGCTACAAGTGTGGCAAAAATGGACACTACAAGAGTGAATGTCCTAAATCAAGAAAATCACATCATAAGGGCAGCTCCAAGAAAGAGGAAGAGTATAAGAAGGAGAGAAAGTACAAGAGGAAGGAAAAGAAGGAGAAAAGACACAAGAATGCAACTCATTTAGCTTGGGAAGAATCATCCTCAAGTGTCTCTAGCTCCGAAGAAGATGGAGAGTGCCATCTTGCACTCATGACCTCTACAAGTGAAGAAATTGGTGATGTTAGTGAGGTAAGTGAGGTAAGATTGCATGAGTTATCTAAAGAAACTCTTATTGATATGCTTGTTTCTACTCGTTCTTCTTTTGCTAAACGTAAATCTAAAAGAAAAAGGTTAGGAAAAATTATTGATGATTTGTACTTGAGATTCTTAGGCAAAATGAGAAAACTCATCTTGATAGCATCGATAAATTGCAAGACCAATTTCTTGATCTTGAGCTCCAATACAATGGAGTTGAGGTAGAAATGGTGTTTACCTTCAGAACATTGGAACTCTTAAGGAATATAACCAAAAGTGCCTAAATGAGCCTGAAACTCTTAACATTGAAAATGCTAAATTTAAGCTCATTATTGATGCTTATAGGGATGAGAGGGATGTTTATCTTAAGGGAATTCAAGTACTTAAATCTGAAAATGCTAGATTGCTTGGTCAAGTCAATGATTTATCTTCTAGACCTATCTTGCTTAGTAATGATGTTGCTTCTATTTCTCTTGAGAAAGATTCTTATTTTACGAAAGCCCTATATTTAGAGGCCGACCTTGTTCATGCTAGAGATGATCTTGCTAGTTTGTCTTCTACTGTTATATCTTTAAATGATGACAATCATAGACTTAGAGCTTCCCTACATAAATTCCTCAAAGGGAAAAAACTCCCTAAATGAAATCCTTGACCATTCTACCAAACAAAGTGGTACTAGTGGTTTGGGATTTGTAGGGGGAGCACATAAGGGAAAGAACAAAGCCAAAGGTAAGAAAAAGAGGTAGGAAACCTCCTTTTTCATTGGATAATCTTCTGGACTAAAAACCCTATGATTTTTCTCATTGCAAATGTGATGATCACTACTCTACTTATTATTGTTACAAGCCTAAGGAGAGAAACCCAAAGATGAAATGGGTCCCCAAGCTAACTCCCAATCTCAAAGTTTGAGTTGGGAACTGAAACTCTCCTTTGTTGTAGGAAAAAGGTAGATGGATTGTTGATAGTGGTTGCACTAAGCACATGATAGGTGATATAAGCAATTTCAACAACTTCACTAAGAAGAAAGGAGGTTTGTTTGCCTTTGAGGACAACAAGAAAGGTAAGGTTAAAGGTGAGGGTGATGTAGGTGAATCCTTGTGCGTCAAGAATATTCTCTTTTTGGATGGCCTACATCATAATTTAATAAGTGTAAGTCAATTATGTGAAAATGGTTATCTTGTGCTATTTACTTCTTTTTAATACTTGATTCTAGACTCCCTCACCTATCAAGTCATTTATAAGGGAACTAGAAGTGGTAATCTTTATGTAATTGTGCTTGACTCTATTAAGCTTGTTGTTGGTAGATGCCTAATAGTCAACTCAAATGATATTTCTCTTTGGCATCGTTGTCTTGGTCATGCAAATATGCATCAATTGAAGAAGTTGAACAAAAAGGACTTGGTCAAGGGACTTCCCAAGTTGGATTTTGAAAAGGATGAGGAATTCCAACCTTGTACCCAAGGAAAAAAAACAAACTCCTCCTTCAAATCCAAAGGAGTCCTTAGTACCAAGAGAGATCTTGAACTTCTTCATATTGATCTATTTGGAACAATGAGAACTCAATCTCTTCGTGGTTCCAAGTATTGCCTTGCTATTGTCGATGATTTTTCTAGATCTACTTGGACCTTCTTTCTCATTTCCAAGAGTGATACACTTGATGTTTTCTCTAGTTTTTGTAAATGAGTTGAGAACGAAGCTTCTTGCTGGATTATTTCCATCCATAGTGATCATGGGAGAGAATTTGAAAATGATCTTTTTGAATGTTTTTGTGAAGAATCTGGGTATGCACATAACTTCTCTTCACCTCGACCACCTCAATAAAATGGGGTTGTAGAGAGGAATAATAGGTCACTACATGAGATGGCTAGGACCATGCTTTTAGATTATGATACTCCAAAGAAGTTTTGGGTCGAAGCTGTTAGTACCTCATGTTTTGTGCAAAACTAGGTTTTTATACATCCTTCTTTAAAGAAAACCCCCTATGAGCTATGGCATGGTAGGAAGCCTTCTATTGAGTACTTCCATGTTTTTGGATGTCCTTGTTGTTTTGAAAATGAAAGATTCTTTCAACAAGTTTGATCCAAAATCTTACTAGGCTTTCTTTCTTGGATATAACACTACTAGCAAGGCTTATAGAGTGTCTAATGTTGATCTTGATAAAGTAGAATAATCTATTAATGTTAAGTTTATTGAGACTAACCCCTCTATTCCCAAAGATATTGTTCCAAATGATGATGTTGCAGGTGAGGTGATTCCTATCTTAAAAGAACTCAACATCACCCGAAAGGAAAAAGAGGTGGTGACTCAAGAAGAAGAGAAAGATGAATAGAAGAAAGATCCAACCACCCACTTTGCAAAGAATCATCTAAAAGAGCTGATCTTAGGTGACCCATTTGAAAGAGTGAAGACGCGGGCTGCCTTCAATAATGAACAAGCCAACAATGCCTTCATCTCACAACTCGAGCCAAAGAACATCAAAGAAGCTCTTGGGGATGATGAATGGATCCTAGCCATGCAAGAAGAGTTGGAGAAATTTGAAAAGAACAAAGTATGGACCCTTGTACCAAGACCAAGTGATAGAAAGATCATTGACACTAAGTAGATCTACCACAACAAGCTAGATGAAAGCGGCAAGGTGGTAAGGAACAAAGCAAGGTTAGTGGATCAAGGCTACAATCAACATGAAGGTATATATTTTGATGAAACATATGCACACGTAGCTATACTTGAGTCCATTCGTATGTTTCTTGCTTTTTCTAGTTATAAAAACTTTCTTCTTTATCATAATGGATGTTAAAAGTGTGTTTTTTATGGTACAATTGAGGAGGAAGTGTATGTTGCACAACCCCCATGATTTGAACATGATAGTTTACCTAACCATGTTTATTTGTTGCAAAAAGCTCTCTAAGGACTCAAACAAGCACCTTGAGCTTGGTATGAGAAATTAAAGAACTTTTTGTTAGATCATGGGTATATCATGGGAAAAGTAGATTTTACCTTGTTTCTAGAACACACTTCTAACAATTTTCTTATCATTCAAATACATATTGATGATATCATTTTTCACAGAATTGATCTTGACCTTTGCAAGGACTTTAGTGATCTTATGCAGAGTGAGTTCAAGATGAGAATGATGGGTGAGGTTACTTTCTTATTCAACTTTCAAATTAAGCAAACTAAAGATGGGAACTTCATCAACCAAGGCAAGTACACAAGTGAGCTACTTAAGCGCTTTGGGATGGGGAACACCAAGCCGATGGACACACCCATGTCTAACACCGCCAAACTTGATAAAGATGAAGAAGGTGAGAAGGTAGATGAGAAGCTCTATAGAGGTTTGATTGGAAGTTTACTTTATTTAACTGCCTCTAGACCTGATATAATATTTAGTGTTGGCTTGTGTGCTCACTTTCAATCAAATCCCAATGAATCAAATCTTATAGTTGTTAAGAGGATTTTAAGGTACTCAGTCAAAACTTCAAATTTTGGACTATGGTATCCCAAGTCAAGGGACTTTAGTTTTACGACTTATAGTGATGCGGATTATGCAGGATGCTTGATTGATAGAAAGTGCACAAGTGGCACTTGCTTCCTCCTAGGACCATGCTTAGTGTCTTGGTTTTCTAAGAAACAGAGCACCATGGCATTATCAACCACCGAGGATGAATACATTGTAGCTGGGAGTGCCCAAGTCCTATGGATGAAGCAAATGCTCAAAGACTTTCACATTCATTTTGATGCTTCTCCTATCTATTGTGATAATACTTATTCAATTAATTTGTCTTACAATCCTATATTGCATTGTAGAGCCAAGCATATAGAGGTTCGTCATAATTTTCTTTGTGATCACATTGCCAAAAAGGATATCTATATTACACATGTGGACATAGAAAACCAATTGGCAAACATTTTCACTAAACCTCTAGCTACAAAGCAATTTAATTTTATTAGATCTAAACTGCTCATAACTACTTTGATTAAATCTGATATGCCTTCTAGCTAGTTTTCATCTAGCCTATATGCTTTGCTTATGTCTTGATCATCCTTGCTTTCTAACATGCTAAAATCAGTTTCTCATGTTCATTTTGACTTTTTTTTTGCTTGTTTTATCGCAAAATAGTACCCAATGATGAGTGATATGTGCCTAAGTATGTTTAAAATACAATATGAACTTCAAAAATAAATTTAATTAGCACTCTAATGGCTATAAATTAAAATTTCTAAAGTTGGCTCAGGTTGGCCATCAATCAAGTTGCCAACCCAACCGATCAGTGGCTGAGGGATTTTTTAAAGAGCCATTAGGTCAAGTTTTCCAATCACAAAACTTGACTGATGGCCTGGCTAGAGCAAACTTAAGTTAGGTCTGTCTGACTTTTCTCCCTCTCAACTAGAGAAAAGTCAACTGATCCAACCTCCATCTCCCTCAAGCTCTCAACCCTAGTCTCGAACTTCCTCTCCCTAGCCTTAGTTCAACCTAGATCGAACTCGCTTGACCTCTTTCCCATCAACCCTAAGTGTAAGGACGGTTTGTGGTGGTGTTTCCATCATTTTTGTTCTCTCAATCCTTCTCATTTTGTCTCCATGGCATCAAATAAGAGAACGAAAACTACCCCATCCGAGAACCATCCTCCTCCTCCAACTCGTGCCTTATACCCTTTGATGATACCTTCTTTGTCTCAATGATGCTCTAAATAGGTACAAGGAGCTCCTTCCTAGGAACCCCTTTCCTTTTCGTGCCCTTTTTGAGCCAACCCCACGTCGACAAAGGGTTATCAATCAAGTAGCCACGTTTTTGTACGCCCACCACCTCTCCGCCTTGAGTGTTGAACACACATGCTACCACAATTCTATCACAAGAACCAAAGCCGTTCATGAATTCTATGCTAATTTGAAATGGAATTATGACACTCTCATACCCCACCTAATGCTCAAGTAGTTCTTACTTCCATGATAGTCAAAACGAAATTCCAGGTCTTTGAGGATACCCTGAATATCATTTTCTCAGATACTTAGGTGACTGACACCTAGAGGAAGGATTACCCTGAGTATTTTGACCTTGTTGACCCTGAGGTTTTATACAAGCAATATAATCTCACTCTTCCTAATATTCACAAGTTTTTGAATAAGTCTCAGTTTACCTATAGAAAGAAGTGTACCCTTCCCTCCTCAAGCTTAGACCTTAAGAACCACATACTCATCCTAGTTTTCAACTGCAATATTCATCCAAAGAAAAACTAGACTAAAATTGTAGAGAACATTGCGGTGATTATGTTCTATATCTTGAAGAACATCACAGTCAAGTGGGTAAGATATGTCCTCCACCACATGACCTGGTTTGACTCTGGTAAGAACACCCGTGGCACCCACCCACCCTACCCAGCCCTGATTTGTGGTCACTTTTAGACTGTCACTGGCAAATCTCTTTTCCATGACCTTATTACAAACTTGCCTAAAAAGGAATTTGTGTCAGTGACCACACTTCAGAAGAGTCTTCCTACCCATTCCTCCACCACACCTGGAGCCTCCACCTCCAACCAGGCACCTCCACCACCTCATCCATCCCGACCTACCCGCGCCTCTTTACATGTATCAAATGAAATCCTCATGGGATACATGACACATCAATAGGCTTATAACCTTCAAGTTCATGAGCATATGCATCAGGATCTCTATGCCATCATGTCTACCTTGAACCTTTCCTGTGCACATCCTTATCTTGCCTACCAGCCCTACCCAGGAGGTGACTATGCATCCTATGCATATGATCACTTTTACCCTGCCCATCCACCTACTGCTTCTGCTGCTACACCCTCTATTATTGGTAGATCTACCCCTGCTGTGCAACCTCTCCCTACTGGTCCTATAGCTACCTTGCTTACAAGACTTGGCACCTCTACTTCTACATTTCCACAAGCTTAAGAACTACATGACCTTGGTATGTCTTGGACAGAGTAGAATGCCAGGTGGCCCGGTCATGGTTTTGGTTCCTCTGCCGATGAGGAGATGCCAGATCAAGATGATGAGGAAGCTGATGTTGCTGATGAGGAGGCATCTGAGGATGATGGTGATGATGGTTATGATGGCTCTATTGGTGGTTTTGGTGATGAAGGTGATGTTGATGTCTCTACTAAACCTTCAGATGGAGATGATGACTATGAGCCAAAAGCCTCTACTGATGATGCTACTACTGATGATGTTGTGGACATAGATGACCTAGATGTTTGGATGTTTTAGATTTTAGTCTATAGATGCTGATCATATATATCTTTCTAGATTATTTTGTACTAAAAACATCTGGACACATTATCTGAGATGTACTATTTATCATCATGTTTTTCATCATTTTGGCTTGTAGTTGCTTTTAAGGACATCCTTTCCGTGTTGTAGTTTTAATCATATGCACACTTAACCTTTGATTGTTGTATCTCATGAGTTGGTGTCATGTTTACCATATTTTGATTATGACTTAGATCGCTTGGTTCTCTCTCGTCTCTATTTGGTGTATGCTTTGAGATTGCATGTTTTATCTTGTGGATGTATGTTTTGGTTGTGATTGAAGAAGACTTGTTTTTGTGCTCTTCTACCCCTTTCCTTTTTGATAATGTCAAAAAGTGGAGAGAAGTTCAATATTTTGTAGCTCAACCATATTACTTTTATTGTCTATGTGATCCTTTTCTTGTTCATTATATGCTTTATCATGTGACTTCCTAAAGGACCATATAGTATACATGTTATATTATTTTGTGTAGAAAGACTAACTATGCAGATAAGAGTAAGCATAGTTGAGGGGGAGCTATTCACTTTGTTAAAATTCTGTATCCCCCTGCAATTCACAAGAGAAAGGTATAACTTTACATATTCTTTTCAATATGATTGAGGAATGGTTTGTCATTGTCATAAAGGGAGAGAATGTTGACTTGATACGTATACATTGACAATATTTTGATAATGACTTAACCATTCCGTTCCTATGTACCTAATATGTTTGTTCAAGATTTATTTCAGGCTTTAGGTATATGAAAAGGATCAAATTACACAAGCCCTAGCTTGTTCAAGTTCAAGTCAAAAGTAGAGCAAGTGTGTGTTTTGGGAAATCACTCCAAATGACCCTAAATTATTTTTGTAATCATTTATATTGATGATATGACTTGTAACTAAGATGATAAAAATTAGGGAAACTTAATTCCAACATTTGGCCACTCAAAAGTCAAATTAGAAAATTTGTCACAGGCTGTTTATCGGCTGAGTTGGAAACTCGACCGATCCAATGATGGATTTTTTGAAATGACCAATTGGTCGAGTTGCACACTCACAGAATTTGACCAATCGAACAACTAAGCAAAACTAATTTTAACTCATCAGTCAAGTTTCCTAGAACAAACTCGACTGATAGTTTGAATGACTTTGTCACTTACTGGATCGGTTGAGTTACCTTTATTGAAACTCGACCAAATGTACTATACAAAAAATGCAAAAACAGTGATTATAACCGTTGGAGAGTTTTTGTGAGCGAAAATAGTTCTGTTGTAACTTGTAAAATAGATATAATTTGTAGTTATGTGATCCCACACTCAAAGGAACACCCCCAACTATAAATAGGACCCATTGGAGTTCATTCCAAGTTTTCTAATTTATTCTATTCTAAGTCCTTGATAGTTGTGTGTGTTGCAACCTTCTGAGCCCCTTTCTCTCTCTCATTTACAAAGCATTTTGTGATTATGAGTGAGTTAGGCAAGTTTTGAGAGAGATACCTCCATGTGCTTGTAAATCTCTCATTCCTTCCATCTTCCCTACCCCTTTTCTCAAAGAGAAAAAGTTGAAGCAAGCTACTCCAAGTGTAGGTGAAGTTGTTGTTGGTCTTCTTTAAGGTTGAAGAAGAGGTGAAGATCTTCTCCAGGTGAAGGAGAATGGCAAGGCCAAGATTCAAAAAGAGTGGGTAAATCCTTTAAGGCCAAAGAATTGATGCAAGTGTGGGTAAGTCCTTGTTGAATGCTGAAGACATCTTGATCAGGTGGGTAAGTCCTTGTGTAGGTGGAAGACTCTTGTCTTGAGTAGGTAACTACTTATTGTATGGTGGTCTCCTTGTATCTCTTATAAATGAATATAAGCGTAAACGAATTTCAAAGTCCTAAAGGTTGACCTCTCTAGGTAGTGTATTGACTATCTCCTAGTGAGGAGATTGGAACCACTCTAAACCACCCTGTCCAAGTGCATGTTTTAATTTCTCTCATCCTTGCTATGCTTGCTTAGATAGGACTTCAAATTGTTCTTAAGCTATAGTTTTTGATTGATATAATTTGAAGGTCTAACTTATCTTGTGACAATTTTGAAGCTCTATTCGCCCCCCTCTATAACCCTAGATCCAACACCAAGAAGGTAAACCATCCATGAACTAGTACCTAAGCTCAAACCCTAGGTAAAGGTAGGATCTTTCTACTTAGAACTTGGTTTTAGAGCAAGATCTAGCACATGCAAGCTAAAAATAAGCAATAAACATTGATAAAGTTATATAACTAGCCTCTAGGAAGAAGTAAAAGCTTCAAACAACAAGGTAGCTTGAGCACAAGAGGAAAGAAACCCTAGCTTATCACTCCACACGGCCAAGCAGGCTCCTTCTCCAAGAAAGAGAGCAAACTCTTGGTCAAGAAAGCAAGAAAGAAGAGTTCTTTAGGATCTAGTGCAAGCTCCACCATGGAACACCATGGTCAGGACCAAGAAGAAGGAGGAAGAAGGTAGGGAAGCAAGGAAAACAAAGGAAAGAGAGGAGATCTTACTTGTTTAGGCCAAGAACAAGCAAAGGAAGCTTCACAAGCTCCAAGAGAGGGTAGATATGAAGCCTAGCTGCACATGCAAGGAGATAGACCACCTTCTTCTCCACTAGAGCAAGAAGGACGAATCTCTATATAGAAAGCAAGATAAAGAAGTCCAAAAGGTTCGTTTGCATGGAAGGTAGGAGGTTTATATAACTATGGGAGAGAGAGAAGAGAAGGCTAAGGTGTCCTAACATGTTTGCCAAGTGTCCATAGCTAAGGGACATCACGTCCATGCAAGCAGAAACTCATCAGTTGTGGAGTGTGGTATGATCTATTTTTAGATCTAAATAAGCATCCAATTATGGTTCTATAGGTATAAGTATATGCACCTTGATAGATTTGAGATATTCCTATACTCTGTATTGAGATGGGCACTGATGTACTTCATAGTGTATTTTTCCTCATTCGAGAGCGCTCCATTGTACCCTTTTCTGTAGAACAGCGAGACTCTCTTCTCCTCATGTTGAGTAGGTCTCTTTGACTGATCCATGTAAATTACATGTTCTCTAATTGTGTAGTAGTCTGTTTCTTCTCTTATGTGGTTTTCTACACAATCTCGACATACACTTTTGTTTGAATATTTAACAATACACATCTTTCAATTCACCTATCCATCTATTCATTATTTTTTGTAGACACGATGTAACCCTTTCTTATTTCTTGGCTGATGAGCCACTTGCTTACTGACTTTTTTCCTTTAATTTTGGGCCAATATATCATGTAAAGTTGGACTTTATTCTACTAACGATGAGTTTGGGAACTATCATTCTCATCATTACTTTCTTTATTTTCCTTCTTTCTTATGGTATATGCTACTATTTCAAATTGCTTATATGAGTGGAGGGTTGTGTTATTGCATAAAAAATGCACACGTCTACCTTTACATGACAACTCAGTGGTGTTCATTTTTAATCTCTCTATTTTCCATTCAAAATCCTACTTAGTTAATTTTCTGACATGCACTCAACTGTATACTCTAATTATTCCCTTAGGTTCTAAATCTTTGTTGTCGTACCATTGCAATATACAATTTTTACTATGTATGCTCAAATTCAATACTTTGATGATGTAGTTAATACCGCCTTACATCTTCTTTGATTTTTTAAGTTTTACAATATCTACTAGAGTAGTATTGTACTATTGCTAAATTGATTGAGCTTGTAGGTCCCTCATGCATGTTTTCCTTGATTTTCCAAATGGATTCTCTAATTAGGGGATTGAGCTCCACCTGCTCTCTAGGGTTCTCACTCCGCCCGCTCTCTAGGTTCTACCCCCGGCGGCCGCCGCTGGGGGGAGGGGTGTGCCTCCCTGGAGCCTCCCTCCCCTGGTCCTCAAGCGATTGGTAGATCCTGAAGCCTGCGGTGGTTGCTCTGGAGATCACTTGGAACTGACGTATCAGCTAATCCATCGAGGTCCTCACGCCCTGCCTCGATGCAGTGGGATGCGCCGCAAGCCTCCAAGCCAAACCGATGGATTGGCACTTTGACCCTATCAAATCTCTCCATTCAAGAGAGATGGAGAGATAGGATCCGGTCCCGACCTAAGCTTGGATCTTGTGTTGCTGCTCCGTGCTGGAGAGCGTGGTGCTCTCTACGCCACCATCCTCTCGAGCTCCTGCTCGCTCCAGTGGATGAGGAATCCGTCCAGGATGGTGCCCCTCCTTGGTTTTGGTTGATACTCTCCGGTGAAGTCCCATCTTCGACCTTGGTTCAGAGCTGAGGGATGCTTCTGTCTCCCTTCTAGGTGTCTCCACCAAGCTTTGGATTGCCCTCGCAGGCCTGTTCTCCGGGTCGTAGTTCGGCTTCCGCGGCTCCGACATGGCGGTGTCTTCCCCTCGGGGCCTGTCCTTGGACCGAGTTAGGCGACGCGCGATACACGCTGCTCCGGGCGTTTTGATTGATGATTCCGGTGTCAGCTCCGTCTAGGCATGTGCGCTCCATTCACCAGCGATGGTGGAGCTACACTGCGGAGTCTGTCATGGAAGTGTTGGCACGTTCTCACCCCTGGCGCTTGGAGCTCTCCTGCTGCAGCGGTTTGGGTCGTCCCCAAGCCGGTTGGGCGTTGTGGGACTGTCTTCTCCTCGGCTACAGGCGGATTGCTTCAGCTCATTCAAAACACCTTCATGGTGTTTGATGATTTGCCACAACGCCTCCAGGTGCTACACTAGGGGATGGCACAAGAAGGGTCGATTCCTCTTCTCTTCTCCTTGCCCTTTTGCTTCCACGTGTAGGTTACATCCTTGGGGCTTCGTGCTTGCTGCTATGCATACATCTACTTCTGATCGATCTAGGACCTGGGCTGTTGAGCAACTAGGTTATGGGGGTTGTTAGTTCGTAGGATCCCCCTAATATTGACATACCACCACATTTTGTGGATGCTCTTATTAGATAGTTGGTGATCTGCTACGTATGATGGGGTGATTGGGAGCTGATCTTTCTTCCTTTTCCTCATTGCTAATGCACGATGGGTCTTACTTTTGTTGCTCATTGTTCAACTATTGTTGTTCTGTTGCTTGGGGTCTTTCCTTTGGGTTCTCACCCATTAAGATCCTGGTTTGGTTTGCTGATATTGCTAGAAATTTCATGTCCATCTTCAGGATGGTCTACTAGTGATTGGTCTATGTCATGCTGCTATTACTTTTTGTGGGTACACTGATTGTATGCAATAGTGGTTTGTTGTAGTCTTGTGCTGGTCGGTCCGCCTGGAACTAGCTTGTCTAGTTTGTCCGGTTTCTTAGTTTTGTAGCTTTGCCTAGTAAGCATCTGTGTCCCCCTGCGTGGGGACTTTGATCCCTTTTTGAGCTCTTTAGCTCTCTGTGATGTAATGGGGTACCTAGTGCCCGAAGTTTTGGTATTAATAGTAACACGCTTTTTTGACCGACCAAAAAAAAGAAAATATGTAATTAATTGTAGGTTTGTGCACTGTGTTTAATATTTTATCTATGTGACAAATTTGTAAATGCATTATACATCTAACTTACTTTAATTGAGTTATCTGTCATTGGAAAAAAAGTTGTGCATAATGGAAATTAGAAGGTTATTGATGTAAAGAAGAAAATTAATTTTACACATAATTGTTTCTATATATGTCAACACCCCTACTAAGTCATGGCCAATGTAAAAGAATTACCCTTCATGTCATTCTTGCTTATGGATCGATAATGACACATATTATTAAAATCTTATGGGTCACACACTAGCTTGGAATTAGGTATGTGCTCGTCTTTTTAAAATAAAGCCACCAACATACAATAATGGTATTTTATGATTTTCAAATAAAGTAGCTTGCATCATAGAATAATATAGGCAAAATTAAAATTTTTTGTTATTGTGTCGGAAAAAGCAAAATTCTCATTTTTTATAACAAAGGCTATTAGACAAAATTAAAGGAAAATTACAATATGAAGCATGTCCATTCCATGTGTAATATTTAGGAATTTTATTAATATAAGGGTCTTTACCCATTTATTGTAAATTTATAGACCCAAAATCAAATTTATCATAACTAATATCGTCCATCAATATCTAATGCTTAATTTTCAAACACTCAAGTGTGATATATTGCTCCTTTCATAGAACTCTTAGTTTATCATAATATCCAGATTGATTACATGTTTCTTCATTTTAGGGTTTTACCATCATTTCACACATGAGCACTTATCATACCTTATAAGGTCCAATGCATATAAAAAATATTCTCTACCACTAACCCTACTAGAAACTTAGAGCGTACATATCACATCCTGCTTCTCTTATGTAACATATTGGATAACCAAACCATTATAACCTTTCTTAAAAAAAAACCACTCCTTTTTTCTTCTTGTGCTAAGAAATCCTTGTCATGTAATCAACTAGGTCTAAGCTCATTCTTTAGTTTAATTTGTGTTTTTAGTGGTAAAATAAACAAACATGGCGTCATTACCAAAATTGAAGTTGGTATTTCTCAAATGATCACTATTTACATCTTGACATCATCATTTGTCTTACAACGATACATTTATGTATATGGTAATTCTTTCCCGTTAATGAGTTTTTCTATTATAGGGGAGTCGACACTAATGGAGTCATCATTGGTTGATACTAGAATCATTAATCTACAATTAGATAAACATGTCAAAGTGCTCCATTCTCATTGGAGGTTATTACTAGTGTGACTTAATGAAAAATATGCTCTCACAACCTTTATGTTGGATGGAATATGGCAAATCATTAGAATTTCCTTGGAATCCTCACAATACTCTCAATGACAGTCATTGGCATTGGATTTTCTTTCCTAGAATGAGAAAAATGTGACAGTTACAAAAACATAGATTTCTTTATTATTGAAACTTGTATCAACCAAGCTACAATGAAAACTATTTAGGTGAAGTAAAAAACTATAGAGTGAATTCATAAAAAGCAACAAGCCTTATTAGTTTCAATATGTTTGGAAAACCTTTAATGTTTATGAAATGATATAATTATTTTACTAAATGATATATAATATCATTGAAGGTTAAAAACCCATTGATAAGTAAAATATATGTCCCTCTAAAATGAATAGTATAGGCAATAGGTATATTTAAAATGTCCCTATGTCATCATTACAAATTATAGAGTTGGCCTTAACAAATGTACATGGGAAACCACTTATTCTTTTTGTGAAGGCCGAATAATCCTTTAGAATGTTACTTGGGAAGGACAAGATCTATCATCAACCTATTGTGGAGTGGATTCTTGAGTGTTACTATTTGTGAAAGATTGTCCTTCCTTTGATTTTCTAAAAGGAGCAAGTGTACATTTGTGAAAGACTTATCCTTTTACATATGGGTAGTTTTATTGTAGTGGTGGAACTAATAGAGGATGAGATAACCTCGGTTCCTGGGGAAATCCCATATATTTATGTGAATCTTCTAGCCACAATGTTTGTGTATTTATAAATTTACATGGTTTGAATGTCCATTTGTTCTCATATCATGTATATTATATCTGTATCTTCTTAAGTATCCAATGTACATTGAATAAAACTAGGACTGTATATATGATAAGCCTCTCACTAGTTTAGCCTGAGATGGCATAATGGAATAAAAAATGCACACATTAAGGTAGTAAACAATAGCTTTCAAGTGATGATCAAATTTATTCTCGTCTCCTTTGACATGGCAAAGTCCCAAACTATATCTATATAATTTTTCCTAAACTATATTCTTTCTCTTGTGGTTATTTCTCCCAACTAGTTGTGGTATTCCATTTAATGGTACCCTTTATCTTTAACCAGTGGATTGTTCTAAAGATGTATGCATAAATTGTGGGTATTTAGAATACTAGTATTTTGAGTGTGTTTGTCATGGTTATGTTATTGCGTGCCACATTTGTTTGAATTGATCTAAAGGTTTATAAAACATAATCCCACACCTTTTACTATAAATCTTGAATCATTCATAGCTAATTTTGCATTTCATTCTCTTGAAAAACAATCCTTGTACTCAAATTTGCATTTTGTTCTCGATAAAATCACATGAGAGCTACAAAAATAATATGTCATAATTCTCAATAATGAGAAGTTGCTAGCTAACTACAAGAAATAAGGGCTTCCTTAATATTCCTCGTTCTATGAAAAAATTGAATCACCAACACCTCTGCAAATACATCCAATACTATTTTACCTATCTTTATTTCTAGTAATAAACAATCTATTATTTTTTATAGGTAAAGGGCTATGAGGTATATATGTTGAGTAACTCTGATGTGATGGTTACTCTTGATAATGAGATAATATGTATAAAGTTCTTGGGATTGCTACCCCATGATGATGATGTAAGCCTTGAAAGGAAGTGGCATGATGTGATAAGGGAATTGAGATCCCATGGCAATGTGATGATCCTTGTGATGGATCTAGATGATTGGCAAGAGGCCAAGTAGTTTTTGCGGCCCTTTAGTTTTTCAAAAGTGAACCATATTTTAAATATGCCCCTATATGTGAGAGGTGGGTGTAGGCTGCTTTGGGTGTGTAGAGATGTCCTCATTTCCATGAAATATTGCTATTGATGTTGTGTTCAGGTTCATGGACTATATACCTCAGAGTGTTGTTGTCTATGTGGTTTTGAAGATGTCTTTTGAGTGAATTTTGCCCATTGCTGGTAAGAAGTTTGAGGGCTTTGTCAATGTTGAGATTTTGTAGAAAGGAAGGGATGAACATTAGTGAGTTTATATTTTGTATGGTGTTGTGATGGTACCAAGGGTCACCCCAGAAATTGATATTCTAATTTGCATGTGGGGGTGCAAATGAGGTTTTTAATTATGTCCAAGTTTTTGTTGATGTATTTCCAAAGTGGGGAAGAAATGTTGTGTGTGGTTTTTTGCCAAGGTGGTTTATTTTTGTAATATTTCTGTAGGATACAGTTTTTTAAGATTTTGATGGAATTTTTTGTGAGGATGTTTTTGATTTTTTTATGAGGCAAATGGCATGGATTTTGATATTTATGATGCCCCATCCCCCATATTTGATAGGTGCAGTGATAGTACCCCAATTGACAAGATGGAAATTTCTGTGTTGTTTGTTTGATGTGTGGTTGTTCTAGAGGAAGTTTCTTCTAATTTTGTCAATAATGTTGTGGGTCTTGGTAGGTAAAGGGATGCATCTAAGAAAGTGGGTAGTGATAGGTGTTATGACACTATTAATGACAGTGAGTCGGCCAGCCAGATTGAGGAAATTATTTGTCTATGAGTTTAGTTTCTTTTGAATCTTATTGATGATGGGGTTCCAAATGGAGTGGGTTATGGAGTGTGGGGTGATTGGTAGCCCAAGATAGCTGATGGGAAAGTTTTATATTTTGCACTTGGGGAGGTATTTGTATATGTTGATGGTATCATGATGTGTATTTATTCCAAATATCGAATACTTTGAGTGATTTATTCTGAGACCCAAGATGTATGAGAAAAGGCCAACGATACAGATAGTGTTAATGATGGTGGAGTCTTTAGGCTTTAGAAGAATGATAGTATCATATACAAATTGTATGATGTTTTCATGGCATTCATGGGGAGAGGATATAAGATCGTGAACAGTGCCAAATTTAATCATGTTGGTTAGAATGGATGTTACAATGATAAAGAGGTAGGTAGAGATAGAGAGCCACCTTGTCTAAGACCATTGGTGTTGTGAAAGTATCCGAAGGGTGATCCATTGATAATGGTAGAGAAGTAATTAGTGGAGATGCAGGCGTGGATCCAATTGTTCCAAATGTCTAGAAAGCCATATCCAGACATAGTTTTGATGAGGTAATCCCAACTTATGTAGTCGAAAGCTTTTTCAAAGTCTAGTTTGATGTCTAGAAGTGGTGTTTGTTTTTTTGGCTGAGGTGTAGGGTTTCATTCACCATGATAAAGCATCATGAATGATTCAATTTTTGAGAAAAGAATTTTGGTTGGGAGGGATGATTTTTTTTAAATATGGGGTTTGATGCGATTGGTAGGACCTTTGCAATGAGCTTATATGAAGTGTTGATGAGGCTAATGGGTCTGAATAGACATATGTGATTAGGATGAGTAACTTTTTTGATAAGGGCTATATTGGTGGGTTGATGTGTTTGAGAATATTGTGAGTGTTTGTGATGTGATTTATAGGTTTGACGAGTTTCATAAAGTCTCCCTTGATTTGGTTTTAGTTTTTCAGATAGAATTTAGTATTAAATCCATAAGGACCAGGGGATTTGTTTTTACAGAGTGAGTGAATGGCCATGCCAAGTTCATCGGGGTTGAAAGGGTTGATGATGATATGTGTTGAGGTGATAACAAAACCACATAAGTGCTTCTAGTTGATGTAATTGAGAAATATAGGCTTGTGTTTAGTATTGAAAATGCAATTGAAATGTTGAACAATGTGTGTAGTAATCAGATACTTGTTTGATGTAATACTTTCATTTATGCTCAACTTAGCAATGATATTTTTGCAAGTTTTGTTATTGCAAGTTTTATGAAAATATTTGGTGTTTTATTGCCCTCCTTAGCACACTTGATTTTTGCACATTGTCTCCACATCGTGTCTAGACAAAGTTTAATATGTTCTAGCTCAGCTTTTATTGTGAGAACAAGGGCTGGGTCTACAACTGGATCACTATCAGCGGACATGTGTTGCTGTTCAAGATCAACAAGTTTGTGTGAGAGGTTTCCAATGGTATCTTTGCCAAATTTTCAGTCTACTCCTGACACTCTTTGTTTTATTATGAATGTGGTAGCCTATATTTGTGGTTTTGGTGTCCGCTAAAGCCCAATGCCTTTAGCAAAGGTTCAGACAGGTGGAATCAATAATCTAGAAGTTTTCAAAGCAAAAAGGCTTGTGCCCCCATTTCTCTTATTTTGTATTTATGATGATGGGGAAGTGGTAAGAGATGGGTTGGTGTGTAATAGTGACAAAGGAATGGTGGTATTGGTCTTCCCATTTTATGGAGCAAATGAAGTGGCCGAGTCTAGCCTAAGTTTGCTGGCGAGTCCAAATGTAGCAGACATTTGTAGGTGGGAGATAAATCATGTTGAAGTTTTGTATAAGTTTAAGGAAGGCTTTATCACAAGTGGTCATGTAGCTTGTTGTTGAGGTGTGTTGGTTCTGTCAGAAAGTTTTATAGTGAGGTTGAGGTCCCCTTCCATAATCCAGGGTTTGTCGTGGTAAAGTTTCATGATGTGCATCAATTCTGCCATGCATTCTATTTTGTCTGAGCTAGGTTCTCCATAAATACCATTGAAGATCCAACTGAAGTTGTCAGTGATGTTTGTGATATGGAGAGTGATGGAGAAAGTATGAGGTTCAAAGTGTGTGATATCAAAGAGGCTGTTATTTAAGCCTATAAGGAGCCCCCCTTGAAACATAGAGGTGAGATTTGGTGCCAAGAGTTTATGTGTTTTCCTGCTATAGTTTTGAAAGCAAAAGGAGAAAAAATAGTTTTAGTTTCCTGGATGGTGATGATGTTAATGGTTTTTTTGTATATGTGTCTGTGTATTTCTTTTATTCTATTCAAGTTTGATGCCCCACATACGTTCCAAGAAGTGATCCTCGTATTTGTACAAAAAATTTTAAGATGCAAAATCTATGTACAGTGGGATTGGTAGATATGCAAAGCACCTCATTGTGAATATGTATTGTGAATTTTTCTATTGTTTTTCCAGTTCAAAAACTATTCTATGCTATCTAATGCCTAATGGGTTGATGAATCATCATCAAATGGGATACCTAGTTTATCAGAATATGCTGTGAAGGATTGTATATCAAGCCAAGAAGCTATGTCTTCTATATTATCTATATTGTTACCGTCTATATTAGAAGATGTAGAGTTTGAAAGTAAATGTTTAGCCACAGAAGTAGCTATAGAAGTGGAGTGTGAAGATGTACCTAGCACTTCTGAGGCAAAGTAGTTTCTTATAGTTAGTCCTTTCGGTGTGGTGGAGATGGTGTTGATGGATTGGATGGTTCCCGTAGCCTTTCCTTTGCTTTTCGACTTCAAACTCTGTGATGATCGGATCTCGTCAATGATAGCAGTCTTCAATTTTTGCACAATTTCAGAATCTATATTCATAGTATAGTCTGTGTTATTGCTATGAAATGAGAAAGGTTTGAAGGAGTTCATCAGGGTGTTGTTTGTGCTATCTGCTGATGGTGAAGATGTTCTAGACTGTTTGTTGTTGACTGATCGGTTGGTTTCTTCAGTGGACTTAGTAGTGGTACTCTTTCTTTCCCAAACCAAATTCCTATCACTTGGTTTTTTGATATTGGTGAAGGTTTTCTTTGAGTTGGCTGGGTAATACCATGAGGGGGGGTGGACACTAAAATTTGAGAAAGTAGTCTTGTTGGCAATAGGGTTTTCAGCCTAAAGTTTGATTCTATAAATGTTTTCACCCAGACAGATTTTGAGAGATGTAGGGAGAGTGATAGCCTGTTTGATAGAGAAAACTCAAAAGGCTTTGATGTATTGTGTAGGTTGTAGTGTGTTTTGGCTTACAAATTGAAGTGTATCTCCTATGGAGTGGATTATGGCTTTAAAAATGTCAACCTCCCAAAGGTTTGGTGGAAGGTCAAAAATTGCAACCCATCCAGAACCATCGGATCCAGCCAGAGTTGAGCCTTGTTCAGGTTTCCATCAAGTATTATTAGCTTGGACAAAGTTGATTCCACATGGTATAGTCATGATATGTCTGAAAATATGGTTGAGTTTAGTGCCTTCGGGGACTGAACAGAGGAGTTGGGATGGTGAAAGGATTTTTGGTTTCAAGATTGTATGACCAGGGAGAAGCAAATCAATGGCCCAAGTAACATCAAGGATGTTAACGATGTTGTTGTCGATGTTGTTTGTGATGGAGATGAGGATACTACAACTAGTGAAGACTTTCAAAAGCCTCATAGAGTTTGTAGGAAGATCGAATGGGAACTCTTTTTCCATATGTAATGATGGAGCCATAAGGAGTGATGAAAATCAACTAGGTTTCTCAGGTGTTGAGGGTTTCAGAGGGATGCTAGCATGAGGTATGATCTTTGGTGCAATGGGTGGTGGTGGTTGAGAGCGGCTATAAGGTTTTATAGGGTGTTTTGAATGGTATTGGATGTGTGCATGTGAAGAGTGTGGTGGTGTTGCAAAAAACTCAATTGGCAAGAGACAAGCGAATGAGTTATAGGATTTAATCTCTTTTCCATTGGGCTTAGGTCTGTGATTTGGTTTATCAAATCTAGAAAGACGTTGTGATATGTTGGAAAATGTGGCTTGTGCATGGGGTAAAGCCTTCTCTCTGGAAAAGTGTCTGCTATTTTCTGGGGAAGGGGTGTTATCAAAGAAGAAGTTGTATGTTAGATGTCTAGGTTTGCAGCAAAAGTAGTAGAATCTGACCGTAGTGCATTGGGACCTTGATTGTTTGCTACTGGAACATCTGTTGCAGCGTAGAGAGTGGAAATGGAGTTTTGGAGGGGCTCACTACCAGTCCGGGTCCTTTAAACTCTAAATGATAATTACCTATGTGTTTCTTGACCTTTGTCACCCCAGAACCTCTAATTAAGTTCACATCTTCAAACTATAACATAAAATCCCCTATACAATTTTCCCACTTTGCCAACTCGATAAAAGCTTTCCAGTAGAATCACCCATTACATCCCAAATACTTTTAGATTCATCCTTTGGTTGATGCAAAAAAACAAATTAATTGGTTTTAAGGTATATTCTTTTAGTTCCTTTCTATAGTATGGATCAAACATATACTATGTATAATAGTGATTTTTTATGGATAGTATGTTTAATGAACCACATACACCCATTTTGGTAAAATTGAGGCCACTAACGCAACTCTTAGGGACAAAACTTGTACATGAAAAAAAAGATATTATCAATAGCAAAAAAACCTCAAGGGTTGATACACACCAATTGTTAAACCCCATATTCTTGGGTTTGTCTGAGAATGCCTCACTAATTCTCTTTTTGTGATTCAGTCACAAGTGCAACTTCTAGAATGTCTGGCTTTCTTTCTCATCAAAGTGCTAGGAACGAAGCATTCTTTTAGCCAACTTTTGAGTGATTGTAATGATTATCATATGGTTAAGTTTCAATTCATAAACATACCCATTCATTCATATTTAATGAGTATTGAGGGGAGGGATGGCGTTATGAAGTATGGAGGAGGCGGTAAGAGTGACAAACTCCATCACCCTCAAGATTAAGAAAAATGGTTGAATCCCAACCATCATTTGACCACCAAATCCCTTCCTCCACCCCCAGTGTGAAATAGATCTAAAACATGGGTAGGACTCATCAATGCTAATACAAAAGTCAGAGATTTGACACTTGAAAATAAAAAAATTATAGTACAAGTAGGAAGATTGGTATATCACTAGTAAGAAGCCACCATCAATTTTTCTAAGTATAAAGATACTTAGAAGGCTATGCGATTGGCCTTAAGCCACTCTTTCCAATGCCATAAGCTTACCTCCTTGGGATCTAGGAACTGGGAGATTGAGTGGAAATCTTGAGTAAAGGACATGATTTTTCCTTATTTAATTTTTACATCAGGAGAATTTGAAGCTGCCCTATAATGAGGACCTTAGTTTATAAGGATCAATCTGATGGTTCTTATGAAGTTGAATCCAGGTGATTGTCTATCAACATTTAAGGTCACATAACTATAAATTTAGCTGAAGATAATGATCTACATCTAGAACCGTGGGACTAGAAGATGATGGAAAAAATGAGATCTTATCTTGGTACTCAATATGCTTATATAAGAGGACAAGAACAATAAATAAGACAATGTACATATACTTATCAAGTATCCTTCTACTTTCCTATATTATTTAGAAATGAGTAGTGGAGAAGGTAACCTACATACCCTCCATCAAGTATGAATGGAAGCCTAAACATACTGAGTGCAATCTAGAACCATCTAAACAAGTCTAATTTTCTAATATTTTTTCTAACTCATTAGTTAAAACTATTGTTCCGTGGAATAATGCTGGATCTAAATCTAATGAGTAATTAAAACGCATCAAGTCTTCATCAATCCTATTTAAAAGATATTTGTAGGTTATTTAATCTTCAGAGGATATTTCAATAGAATAAGTGACTCTTGTGGTTTACTATACTAATATTATTGTTGAAGAATTCCCACAAATTAATGACAAAAAGGAAAAATGTAAGAAACTTACTATGAGTGAATCCCCAAAACCTATGTATTCTGAGGAACAACTTCCAAGATGACGAGGGCATTGAGGAAGGAGGTGTAGACTATTCCATCTAAGAACTTGATATAAAGCACCATACCTAATGGATTTCTACACCCACGAAGACTCATTGAACATGATAGATTTGATCAATAGAATAAGTAATGTCCATGAGGACTATGTAACATACTGAATTATGAATGTAATCTCCAAATAACCCTTTTCCCTAAGTTTTCTTGTCATTTATGTCCTTGTTGATGAATTAGTGGAATTTATAGTGGTTTGGTGAACATTTGTTCAATAATTATACCAATGGAAGGGTTTATGCACAAATACCTCAGTGAAATCTTTTTAGGGATCTAAAATTCAAAAGTGCCACTTAAGTGGAACAATGGTAAATAAATTCGTGCTAGAAGTGTAAGGCCCGAAACCCTGCTTAATGTGTTGAACAAGCTTAATTACCATAATTAAGTGCTCTAAACATTAATGTAACCTTATATGATGTTTTAAAATCATGATATAAGATTAAGTTTCAAATTTGGTCCAATTTAGATGCTGCTTGTGCAAGTTATCCAATTTTATGCACGTTTTGGACTTTTTTTGCAATTTACTCAACTGGGAGGTTTTCTTTGCAAATTGTCACATGCCTTATGATCTTTTGATGTTTCCTTATCATTCTAGAGCTTGTTGGTCCATGAGGTGCCTAGTTGTACCTTGGTTTGGAGGTGTTTCTCTTCAAGGGCATTTTAGGGATTCTCCCCTTCATGGATGAGCTTATCTTTAGGAGTTATCAACCAATGGGGTGGTTTCTTTGTTTGGAGGTCGATGGTGGGCCTCGAGAATCGACATTGGATGGCTAAGAAGTCTGTAGGATATGTGGAACAACTATTTGCATGGCTATAGAAGCTCTAGGCTATGAACACATAGAAAGCTCCATGGACACCTCATGCTTGACTCCTTCCTTATCCATAAAGGCTTACATGTCCATGGGAACCCTTAGCCATGGACACATGGAAAGTAACTCGAGACCTCATTCTTTGCTTATTCCTTATCCATAAAGGCTTGCATGACCATGGGCACCTTGAGACATGTACACATGGAAAGTAGCTTGGACATCTCATACCATGCTTCTTCCTTAACCATAAAGCTTTATATACTCCTTCCTTGCCTCCCAACCAAAATATTTGATCCATATCACCTCCCTCCTACTTAGAACTTTATCCTATATCTGTTTGGCCATGGAATATCTATCCCAAGGTAGAAGAGGACTCCATATTGGTGAAGAAGGTCTTCTAGGGTTTCATCTAAGCTCTTCTAGGGTTTCTAAAGGCACTTTTTGGCATTTTCGACCAAGGCAAGTAGGTTTCTTCCGCTTCTTGGTTTTCCCTATTGTTCTTCTTCCTTCCACCTTCCTCTAGGACAGAACGCTAGTCTTCCATGGTGGAACTCCATATAAATCTCAAAAACTCTTCTTTCCATGCTCCTCTTGCTTAGGGTTTGTATCCTTGAGATGATGGTGATTCTTATTTAGAGCTTGTGCTTGGAGCTACCAACCCATCTTGCTCAAGTTTCTTGCTGATTAGGATCTGATCTTTTTCCTAGAGGCAAGTTGTATAATTTGATCGACATATATATCTTATCATAAGCTTGTTAGTTCATATTCTTATACTTAAATGATGATCTCCACCTTTAGATGATGTTCTTGTTTAGGGTTTCATTGCTTTGATGTTCTATACTTTCTTACTAGATATAGATGAACCTAAAATGATTTCTACATCCCTCATAGGGTAAAGGATGACCTAGGACAAGTTGTGGGGGGACAAGTCACAGGCCATCCCCTCTCCCTCTCCCTCTTCCTCGCTTGCAACTAAATTATTGACATCTCTGGTTGACCAGAATTGGAAAATTATATCTTTTAAACCGCTAGTCCAAAATTAATAAAAAAATATTTTTTGGAATTAGAAAATTAATCTCTATCTAGTAAAAATGCTTTCTAGGTCAGATTTCAAGGTTTTTTGAAAGGTGATTTTTGGAAGATGATATTAATACATATACTCCATAAAAATTACAACTTAATCACCATAACTCCAAAATTGAGATAAATATATATTTTCTTGATTAAAAATCTAATTAGTCCAATAGTAACATTTTCAGAGTCTAAATTTAGGTTTTGTGAAAAAGATCCAATCTTTGGGTTTCTATGAAATAATGTGCAATATGTACACTAATGAATGTTAATAAATTGAAATAGCCAAAGTTGAACTTGAAACATCTAGAAGTGATGGAACTTGGTATTTGAACACAATAAAGAGGTATGTGCATTCTTACACCCAAAGTTGGGATATCTTCAAATCAAACCCTATATTCCCTAATGGGAAACTATATGAACCCTATTCTCTCTATTTGTGACTCTTTATCTAAATTGCCTAAAAATTAGTATTGATACTCTATTTCTTGGGTCTTGAACCCCACACATGTTTCAAATATATGATGCTTCTATTTTCCATGGTTTCTCTTAGCATGTTGATTTTATTAGACTATTTAGGTAATGTAGTGGTACTTATGTACAACCACCCATAGATAGGGCATATGTTATTTTGCTTTGGGGAATGTGTTACTTTCCCCCATATATAATTTGTGTAGGTGACTAGGAATGTTTTATTTCTCCCCTTACCTATAGGTTGGGGTCTGGTAGGTTCCTCAACACTACACAGTTAATGTAGTCAATATTAAACATGCATGCAATTTGTTTACTATTTTAATGTTATGGCAAGCATCTATTTTGGTTAGGCCTCATGCTCTTGATCTCTATTGATGAACTTATAGTCTTTACTTCTGTGTTATTTTCTTTCTTTTGTTCTTGATCATATTGTTGACACATACCTTGTTTTCTTTCCCTGTTGCTGGGTGATTTACCAACCACCCAGATTTTGGACAAGGTGCTGCACAAGTTCAAGGAAAATAGGACCAAGAGTAGATTCAAGACTTGCTTGAAGGATGTATAGGTTGCTAAAGCTCGATTCTTTGTTTTCCCATCTTTTTCTTTTGAAAAACTTATGTAGTGAACAATGATGAAAACCATGTAATAGCTTTAGTTTCTTTTCCTTTCCGCTGCAATTGACATTTTATATGTATCTGGTGCATGCTTATTTACTTGGAATATTATACATGCATCCCTCAATATCTATTATCCTTGTGAAAATATGGATGTTTTGTATTTCCTAGAAATTTTAGTAAGTAGGCGGTCCGCCTCTTTACAACATGGCATCAGAGCCTTTGGGTAGCTACTAGGCATGAAGTTGAAAGCAAGGGTGTCTATCAAGGATTAGGGTTTTGGGGATGGTAAGATTTTCCTCTGCACCACTATCTTGGTTTACGAGGACTCCTGGATCCATTTGATACCTACCTGGCCTGAGCTAATATAGATTGTCCAAAATAGCATGCTTTACTAAATAGTAGCCTTAGACATTCTTTTATCATCTATGTTGCTATACTCTTGGAAACCTAATATCAAGAATATGGAGAGGACAATGAAGTCATTGAAGGTACCTTACAAATCAATATGCATCCTTTCAAGGCACTTTTTGATTCTGGCTATTCGAACACCTCCATGTCTTTTCAGCTTGCTTCCATGTTTAAGTTACAATTTGAATACATGGACTATATTTTAGATGTAAAGAAACCTAGTGGTAGGATCCACTCTTCTTATCTCAAACTCCCTACCTTGGACCTTTTTTATATCGGGAATGATGTTTCCTTTAGACTTTATCCTACTCGACATGTCTGCCTTTGATGTTATCTTGGGCATGGATTGGTTGAACAAGCATGATGCCACCTTATTCTGTCAAGAAAAGAAAGCTAGCTTGTTGCATCCTCACGGAGAGAATTTATGTATCAAGAGTAGGAAGTGACATGATCAACAATTCATCATCTCTGGCATCAAAGTCGAAAACTTGTCTCATAAGGGTGTAGAGCATACTTAGCATCTATCGTCTTGATGCCACATCTCCTGCTCTAGATCATATAGATGTGGTGAAGGACTTTCCTGAGGTGTTTTTTGAGGATTTTCCTGGACTTCCACCAACTCACGGGTAGAATTTTCCATCAAGCTTATGTGTGGGACTTCACCAATCTCGAAGCCACCTTACTCGTGGCCCATGCTGAACTTGTCGAGCTTAAGAAGCAGCTTCAGGAGCTTCTCGACATGGGTTTTATATGCCCCAATATATCACCTTGTGGATCCCCTATCTTGTTCATGAAGAAGAATGATGGTTCCTTGTGGATGTGCATGGACTACCGCATGCTCAACCAAGTGAGAATACATAACTGTTATCCCTTGCCCTCACATCAATGACCTATACGATTAGCTGAAGTTAGCCACTATGTTTCTGAAGATGGACATGTGAAGTGGATACTACCAATGTGTGTGAAAGATTAGGATGTGTTGAATATAGAGTTTGAACTTGCTATGGGAATTATGAGTTTCTGGTCATGCCTTTCGGTTTGACTAATGCCCATGCTTATTTCATGGACTTGATGAATCGAGTATTCAGACCTTACCTCAATTAGTTTGTGGTGGTGTTCATTGACGATGTTTTGGTTTACTCCAAGATAGAAGAACAACATCGTAAACACTTGAGGATTGTGCTCAACACACTAAGAGAAAACCAACTTTATGCTAAATTGTTCTAGATAAAGGAAGTGATGTTTCTGGGTCATGTGATTTCTGTCGGACATATAGCTATTGATCATGTGAAGGTAGAAGTTGTAATCAAGTGGAAAACTTAGAAGAATCCCTTAGAGATTCATAGTTTCCTCATGTTAACATGTTACTATTGGATATTCATCAAGAGATTCTCAGAGTTGGCCTTGCCTTTGACCAAGTTTACATGGAAGGAGGTCAAGTTCTCATGGACACCTGAATGTGAGGACAATTTCCAGAAGCTGAAGGAGTGCTTGACATCTGCACCTGCTCTTGCCTTGCCTGTTGAAGGCAAACCCTATGTCATTTACACTGATGATTCCAAACAAGGCTTAGGGTGTGTTTTGATCCAAGAAAGTAGAATGATCTCCTATGCTTCCCACCAATTGAAACCAAATGAGGCAAATTGGCCTACACATGATTTAGAGCTAGCTGCCATTGTTCATGCTCTAAAAATCTAGCGACACTACCTCTATGGAGAGAAGTTTGAAGTCTACTCCAACCATAAAAGCTTGAGGTGATTGTTGACACATAAAGATTTGAACCCATGACAACGAAGGTGGATGGAGTACCTTAAGGGCTACAGGTTTACCATCACCTAGCATCCCCGTAAAACAAATGTAGTTGTTGATGCTCTGAGTCAGAAGAAGGATCTTGTATGTGCTGCTATGATCTATTCTATGTAGAAGAATTTGGAACAAGTTTCTAGTTGGAAACCTCATCCAATTGATTTAGTGGATGAAGATAAGCTGTGTGAGCACATGGCTAGTTTGTCTATTACACCGACCTAGATCTCAAAGGTTGTAGCTACACAGTTCGAGAGTTTTGAGCTTGAAGAGATGAAGTCCTCAGTAGAGAAACCACACTCTGACTTCTCAGTTGGAGTGGATGGTTGTAACACCTGGGCCCACTACACAAAGCTCTAGTAGAGTTTTAGGAATGACGATTGGCCCAACAGATCACCACTAGCTTAACTGCGCACTTTGTCCTCACTCACGTACAAATCGAGGTCAACATTCTGACTGGTCACCCATCCTAACACTACTCCAAGCTGAGCACACTTATCTATGGAGTTCTTTAGAGATGGGCTTGTTGGATCTAGGGCTCTAGAGGGGCGTGAATAGAGCTTCAAAAAATCACACAAGATATATTAGACCTTCAAATTATATCAATCAAAACTAATAGAGTAAGTGAAATTTGAAGTCCTAACTAACAAGCATAGCAAGGATAAGAGAAAATGAAACAAGCATTGGACAAGGTCGTTTAGAGTAGTTCCACTCTCCAAACTGGGAGAGAGTCAATCCACTACCTAGAGAGGTCAACCTCTAGGACTTTGCAAATTCTTTCCTCTATATATTCACCAATAAGAGTTACAACACATGACCACCAAATAACTTACCTATCCAAATACAAAGAGTCTTCGACCTTACCAAGGACTTACCCACTTTGCAAGAGTCTTCAGCCTTATCAAAGGACTTACCTACTCTTGCACAAGTCTTCATCCTTCAAGGGATTATCCACTCTTCTTGTATCTTCATAATTTTCCTTCTCCTTCACCTGGAGAAGATCTTCACCTCTTCTTCAACCTTGAAGAAGAAAAACACTAGCTCCACCTTCAATCGGAGTAGCTTGCTTCACCTTTGCTTCATTGAGGAAAGGGGTAGGGAAGATGGAATGGAATGAGAGCTTTACAATCACAAGGAAGTAGCTCTCTTACAAATGGCCCAACTCACTCATAATAGCAAAATGCTGTGTAAAATAGAGAGAGAAAGGGGCTCAAGGAGTTGCAACACACTAAACTATAGCAAGGACTTAGAATATCATGAATGATCAAACTTGGAATGAACTCCAAGGGGTCCTATTTATAATTGGGGTGTTACCTTGAGTGTGGGATCACTTAAGGGTGAAATATAGCCATTTTCCAAGTTGTAACAGATCTATTCTCGCTCAAAACAACTCACCAATAGTTATAATCATTTTTTCTACACTTTCCGTACAATACATTCGGTCGAGTTTCAATAAAGGTAACTCGACCGATCCACTAAATGACAAAGCCAATTTTCAAACTATCGGTCGAGTTTGTTCTAGGAAACTCAATTGATGGGCTAAAATCATTTTTGCTCAATGAGTCGGTCAGTTGAGTTCTGTGAGTGTGCAACTCGACGGATTGGTCTTTTCAGAAAATCCATAACTAGATCGGTCAAGTTTCCAACTTGACCGATAAACAGCCTGTGACAAATTTTCTAAATTGACATTTGAGTGATTAAACCTTGGAATAAATTGTCCCTGATTTTTCTCTCATCTTAGTTACAAGTCATATCATCAATACAAGTGATTTCAAAAATCATCTAAGTTCATTGGGAGTGATTTCCCAAAACACACACTTGTATTTCTTTTGAGTTGAACTTGAACAAGCTAGCTTGTGTAATTTGATCCTTTTCATGTACCTAAAGCTTGAAATCAATCTTTAACAAACATATTAGATACATAGGAATGAATGGTTAAGTCAGTATCAAAATATGGGCAATATATAACTCTCAAGTCAACATTCTTCCCATTTTTGATAATGACAAACCATTCCTCAATCATATTGAAAAGGATATGTAAAGTTATACCTTTTCCTTATGAATTGCAGGGGGGTTCATAATTTGATCAATGTGAATTTCTCCCCCTCAATCTATTCTTACTCTAACCTACATAGTTAGTCTATCTACACAAAGCAACATGACATATATATACTATATGGTCCTTTAGCAAGTGACATGATAAAGTATGTAATGAACAAGAAAAGGTTCACGTAGGCAATAAAAGCAATATGGTTGATCTTCAAAACATTGAAATTCTCTCCCCCTTTTGACATTATCAAAAAGGAAGGGGGACTGAAGAGCACAAAAATAGGTCTTCTCCAAGCACAACCAAGCATACATTCACAACATGCAATCTCAAATCATACACTAAACAGAGATGAGATAAATAAACAATCTAAGTCATAATCAAAATATGGTAAAACATGACACCAAATCATGAGATATAGTAAATAAAAGAGTAAGTGTATAAATGATTAATATTACAACTCATAAAGCATTATCTCAGAAAACAACTACAAACCAAAATGATGAAAGCTAGATGATAAAATAGTACAACTCCGAACATGTGCCTAAATGTTTGTAATACAAAATAGCCTAGAAAGATATATATGATCAAAATCTAGACTAAAACTATAACAACTAAACATCTAATCTATCTATGTCCACAACATCATCATCATCAGCATCAAAAGCATTTGGCTTGTAGTCATCATCTCCGTCTGAAGGTGCAACAGAGAGTACAACATCACCTTCATCACCAAAGGCACCAATAAAGCCATCAGAGCCATCATCAGAAGCATCATCATCATCATCATCATCAACCTCCTCAACATCAATAGCCTCCTCATTATCCTAATCTAGAATATCCTCATCAACAAGAGAACTAAAACTCGATCGAGCCAATAAGCATTATGCTCATCCCAAGACATACCAAGGGCATGGAGCTCATAGGCCTATGGGAAGGAAGGAGCAGAACAACTGAGACTAGCAAGCAGAGTGGATAAGGGGCTAGCTGTCATAGGCATCACATCATGGGTGGATCCACCAACAGCAGAGGGTGTAGCTATGGAATATGCAGGTGGAGCGGCAGGGTAAAAGTGATCATATGCAAAGGATGCATAATCACCTCCTGGGTAGGGCTGGTAGGCAAGGTAGGGGTGTACACATGACATGTTCATGTTGGACGTGATGGAATAGAGATCCTGATGCAGGTGCTTCTAAACTTGAAGGTTGTATGCCTATTGATGCATCATGTAGCCCTTAAGGGTTTCATTGGATACATGGAACGAGGCACGAGCATGTCAAGTAGGCTGAGGTGGTGGAGGTGCTTGGGTAGAGCAGAGGGAGAGGCACCAAGTGTGGTGGAGGATAGGATAGGAACTGACTTTTAAAGAGTGGTGTCACTGATGCAAACTCCTTTCCAGACATGTTTTTAGTGCATGTCATGGAAAAGATATTTTCCAGTGGCAAGCTAGAATAAACCACAAATCAAGGCTGGGTAGGGAGGGTGGGTGCCACGGGTGTTCCTGCCTGAGTAAAAGCAGGTCATGTGAGAACATATCTCTCCCACTTGACTCTGATGTTCTTCAAGAGATAGTACATGATTACCGTAGTGTTTTTTACAATTTCAATCTGGTTTTTCTTTGGATGAATATTGCAGTTAACAACTAGGGCAAGTATGTGTCTTTTAAGATCCAAGGCAGAGGAGGGAAGGGTGCACTTATTCCTATATGGGAATTGAGGCTTCTTCAAGAACTTATGAATATCAGGGAGAATAAGATCATATTGCTTGTAGAAGGCCTCAGGCTCAACTAGGTCAAAATACTCTAGATAGTCCTTACACCAGGTGTCATTCACTTCAGTACCAGAAAAAGAAGATGTTCAAGGTATCCTCATTTACTTGGAATTTCTTCCCGACTATCATACATGTGAGGACTACTTGAGTATTAGGCGGGGGTACAAGGATGTCGTAATTCCAATGCAAATTTGCATAGAATTTGTGAACTACTTTTGTGCTTATGATGAAATTGTTGTAGCACGCGCGCTCAACACCCAAGGTTGAGAGATGGTGGACATAAAACAAATTTTCTACTTGATATATGACCTCTTGTATTTGTGGTCTTGGCTCAAATAGGGCATGAAAAGGAAAAGGGTTCCTAGGAAGGAGCTCCTTGTACCTATTTAGAGCCTAATTTGAGATGAAGAAAGTGTCATCAAAGGGAATCAAGCATGAGTTGGATGAAGATGAAGGTGCATTAGCTGGGGCAGCCCTCTTCCTCCTATTGGATGCCATGGAGATGAAAAGGAGAGGAAGAAGAGAGAAAAAGCTAAAAAACCACCACCAAAAATCATCCACAGACCTAGGTTAGAAAGGGGGAAGGTCAAGGGGGGTCGATCTTGGTTGAACTAGGGTGAGGGAGAGGAAGCTCGGGGCTAGGGTTGAGAGCTTGAGGGAGCTAGAGGTTGGATCCGTCGACTTTTCTCTAGTTGAGAGGGAGAATAGTCGGTTGAACCTATCTTAAATTTGCTCCAGCCCAACCATCAGTCAAGTTCTATGAGTTGGAAACTCGATCGATAGGCTCTTTAAAAAGCTCTCGGCCTCTGATCAGTCGAGTTTCCAACTCGACTGACGGTCAACCTGACCTAAAATTGGAAATCCTAATTTCTAATCATTAGAGTGCTAATTAAATTTATTTTTCAAGTCCATTTTTCATTTTTAACATACTTAGGCTCATATCACTCATCATTGGGTACTATTTTGTAGGAAAACAACCGTTTGCAAAAAATACCCCAAAACAAGAGAAAAATAAGGCAAAAGAGCATGAAAAACTGATTTTTAGCATATTGCAAGTAATGGTGATCAAAACATAAGCAAAGTATACAGTATAGATGACAACTAGCTAGAAGGCATATCTAATTCATTCAAAGAAGTTATGAGAAGTTTAGATCTAATAAAGTTAAATTGCTTTCTAGCTAGAGGTTTAGTGAAAATGTCTACCAACTGATTTTTTGTGTCCACATGCATGATATAGATATCCTTCTTGGAAATGTGATCACAGAGAAAATGATGGCGAACCTCTATATGCTTATCTCTATTATGCAAGATAGGATTATATGACAAGTTAATTGCACTAGTATTATCACAATAGATAGGAGAATCATCAAAATGAATGTTAAAGTCTTGCAACATTTGCTTCATCCATAGGTACTGGGAACAACTCCCAGCTACAATGTATTCAGCCTCAGTGGTTGATAATGCCACTGTACTCTATTTCTTGGAAAACCAGGACACCAAACATGGTCCTATGAGAAAGCAAGTGCCACTTGTGTACTTTCTATCAATCAAGCACCTTGCATAATCTGCATCACTATAAGTAGTAAGAGTAAAGTCTGTTGACTTGGGATACCATAGTACAAATTTTTGGTTTTGGCTAAGTACCTTAAAATCCTCTTAACAACTATAAGATATGTTTCTTAGGATTTGATTGAAAGCGAGCACACAAGCCAACACTAAACATTATATCTGGTCTAGAGGTAGTTAAGTAAAGTAAAATTCCGATCATACCTCTATAGAGCTTCTCATCTACCTTCTCACCTTCTTCATCTTTGTCAAGTTTGGTGGTGTTTGACATGGGTGTGTCCATCGGCTTGGTGTTCTCCATCCCAAAGTGCTTGAGTAGTTCACTTGTGTACTTGCCTTGGTTGATGAAGTTCCCATCTTTTGTTTGCTTGGTTTGAAAGACAAGGAAGAACGTGAGCTCACCCATCATACTCATCTCGAATTCACTCTGCATAAGATCACTAAATATTTGCAAAGATCAAGGTTAGTTCCATCAAAAGTGATATCATCAACATATATTTGTGTGATAAGAAAATTGTTAGAAGTGTTCTTTAGAAATAAGGTAGAATCCACTTTGCCCATGATATACCCATGATCTAATAAAACATTCTTTAATTTCTCATACCAAGCTCTAGGTGCTTGTTTGAGTCCATAGAAATCTTATTGCAACAAATAAACATGGTTAGGTAAACTATCATGTTCAAAGCCTGGAGGTTGTGCAACATAAACTTCCTCCTCAATTGTACCATTCAAAAATGCACTTTTAACATTCATTTGATATAGAAGAAAATTTTTATAACTAGAAAAGGAAAGTAACATACAAATGGACTCAAGTCTAGCTATAGGTGCATATGTTTCATCAAAATCTGTACCTTCCTGTTGATTGTATCCTTGAGCCACTAACCTTGCTTTATTTCTTACCACTTTGCTGCTCTCATCAAGCTTGTCGCGGTAGACCCACTTGGTGCCAATGATCTTTCTATCACTTGGTCTTGGCACTAGGGTCCATACTTTGCTCTTTTCAAATTGCTCCAACTCTTCTTGCATATCTAGGATCCACTCATCATCCCCAAGAGCTTCCTTGACATTCTTTGGCTTGAGTTGTGAGATAAAGGTGCTGTTGGATTGTTCTTTGTTGAATGCAGTCCACGTCTTCACCCTTTCAAATGGATCAAATAAAATCTGCTCTTTTGGATGATTCTTTGCAAACTGGGGGGTTGGATCCATCTCCTCTTCATCTTTCTCTTCTTCTTGAGTGACCACCTCTTTTCCATTTTGGGTGATGTTGAGCTCTTTTAGAAAAGGTATTACTTCACCTACAACATCATCATTTAGAATAATATCTTTGGGAATAGAGGGGTTAGTCTCAATAAACTTAACCTTTATGGATTCTTCTACTTTATCAAGATCAACATTAAACACTCTATAAGCCTTGCTAGTAGTTCTATAGACAAGAAAGAAAGCCTTGTAAGATTTATAGATCAAACTTGTTGAGAGAATCTTTTGTATTCAAGACAAAATAAGGACATCCAAAAACACAGAAATACTCAATAGAAGGCTTCCTACAATGCCATAGCTCATAGGGGATTTTCTTCAAAGAAGGATGTGCAAAACCTAATTTTGCACAAAACATGAGGTACTAATAGTTTCGGCCCAAAACTTCTTTGGAGTGTCATACTCTAAAAGCATGGTCCTAGCCATCTCCTATAAAGACCTATTCTTCCTCTCTACAACCCCATTTTGTTGAGGTGTTTGAGGTGAAGAAAAGTTTAGTGCATAACCAGATTCTTGACAATTCAAAAAGATCATTTTTTAATTCTCCCCCATGATCACTACAGATGGAAATGATGTTGAAAAACCACTAGAGGGGGGTGAATAGGCTTTTATGATTATTTTAATATAATTTAACTCAAACAACCATCCACAAAAATATTGGACAAGGGGACAAGGATTTAGAGTGGTTCCAACCTTAGAAAATACTGATGCAGTCAATCCACTACCCGGTTGCTTACCCAACCGGGATTTTGAAAGAATTAAATTTTATTACCTTGCAAGGATATTACATAAAATTAAAATTCTTTCACCAAACCCTTCGAACAACCTTCACCTAGAAGTAGTTGTACCAGCCTTGAAGCAGCCTTCTTGAAGTAACTTCAAGCTCCCCCTTGAAGTAGCCTTCCTCTTGAAGTAGCTTCCCGTTGCAACAACCTTCTTGAAGTAGTCCGAAGTCCACCTTCTCCACCAAGAAGAACCTTCTCCAATCCGAAGCCTCCAACCCTAGGAGTAGCAAGGAGAATACTATAAAAGAAACAAGAAGGAAAAATAGAAATTACAATATCACTTTGTAGCTCAAGGCTTGATTTGCATATATCAAGCGTATAGATCTCCTAACCAATGAATATTGAAGTTTAGGTTTAGTGGATAGGAGATGCTAGCCTATAGGACACGAATTTAGAGTAAGGGAATGGGTAGCTAATGCTAGTGTTGCTCAATTGCTCAAAATAGATTGCTAATTGCAAATGTAAGCTCAAGTATATCACAAGTGTATGAGTGAGTTTAGGTGTCCTAAGGCATGTCCTATTTATAGGAATGACCTACAAGTACTTAAGGACATTCTAGACACTTTCTAGGGGGTTCTAAGTGCTTAACTAGCCGTTAGGTACACTTTAGTTGCTTTAGCAACGACTAGTTAATTAATTTTGAAAGTTTCTGACATAACACATCTCAGTCAAAGAATTGTCGACCGAGAGTCCTTCTCGGTCGAGGACTTATCGACCGAGGGACTGTCTGGAGCAAGTGTATGCAACGTTCATCTCCAACTTCCAACTACCTTGTCTGCTGTGTTGACGTGTATTTTACTACGCGCTAAAAACGCAAGTGTACGCGTCGAGTAATATAGGCCTTGTGAGGCCCGAGTCGAACTCAGGGATACATGAATTATTGGAGACTTCTACTAACTAATCGCAATCAGCTAGACCGATTAAAAAAGTAGGGTTTTGTTGTTCAAATTAAAAGAAAATAAAAATCAAACAAAGAAAACAATCGATTAAAGGTTAATTTAATCAATTAAAAGGGATATCTTTAGGATGGCGGTTTCACCGCGGGTCAATATTGTATTAGATTTCATATAATTCCTCACACTTCTCTCTCTATCCGGGTAGTGGCCTGAAATGAGAAATACCCACTGTCGTGGTGTAATTAACTACTTAGATTTAGGTTGATTCCATCCTCATAGTAATCATTCCCCTAAACTAAGCGCATTAAGATCGGTCCCTCAGTTCCCACCATTAATTTTACAACTCCTTTGTCAAGGGTTTTATTAATTAATGTAGAATTCGTCTCTTTTCAACCGTTAATCCTTCTGTCGAAGTGATTAAGGGCATTAATTTATTATTATGGTGATCAAACATAACAATAGAAATAGAGAAAACGAATTTATACCACGGATATGAGAGAAAAATATGAATTATCAATATAAAATCATCATACAATGTATCCCCGGGCTACTCCCGGTCCTAAAGATTGAGGGTTTTAGCCTCTCATGTTCATCTTACACGAATACATGGTAGAAATTGGGGAATTCATAAGAAAAATGTGAAATAAATGGGAAAACCCCTGAACGGAGAAGAACCGGTGGATCCTTGGCGTAGAACACAAGCTTTCCCCACCTGTCGGTGGAGGAAATTGTCTTCGGCAGCGTCTGAATCACCCGGGATGAGCTTCTCGGGCTCCGTTCTCCTTTCTCTCCTCCTCGGCACTAGTGCAAAACCAAAAACGAGATTCCCCTCCTTCTGGGCGGCCGCCATTAGGTATAAGTCCCTAATTAGGTCGTCAAATAATGACAGCCGTCCGATTGATATCAAAACAGATCCAACGCATATCTGCCGGCGTCGATACCATCGACGCGGGTCGATGGTATCGACCCAGCGGATTAGCGGCAGCTTTCCTTTCTTTTATTCTGAGCGCCTGTGGTGATCTCGATACCATCGACTTGCGTGTCGATGGTATCGACACCTTTAGCGTCGGTTGTTGTCATTTAGCGACGCTGTAGCTCTCCTAGTGTCGATGGTATCGACTTGCATCGATGGTATCGACTTCATCCTCGCCAGCAGCCTGGAGACATCTCGATGCCATCGACATGGGTGTCGATGGTATCGACTCTGTATTGCTCTTCTCGGTTGACAACCTGTGGCTTGGTCGATGGTATCGACATCCGTCGATGGTATCGACGGATGCAGATACTTGTTCTTCCTGAAATTTCACAACAGGCCCAAGTAAATCCACACAATTTATAATAAGATGATAAATAATGCTCAAAATAGTAAAACGAAGGGGATTTGATATAAAATGATGGCAAAAGACCAAATAAAGTGAATTATGCAATAATATCCATGAAAATGAGTAATTAAGGCACAAAACACATATGAAATAGGTCACTAAATGCCACTCAAAATCATCGCATCAAACTCCCCTAAGCTTAAACATTGCTCGCCCTCGAGCAACTAACCCTTAGAATAGAATTGCAGATGTCAACTAACAATCAACACATCACCCCACATCCCACATTACTCCCACTGGACATTCTCAAACCGGCATTTCCTAATCACAGAACAGTAATTACCCTACAGGCGACAATAATCATCAATAAAAGAAATTATCCTTCAAACCGATGTACACTATCACATAAGGCAGTTAACATAATAAAGTTCGCCGATTCAGCCATGGTGCATCTTGTGATCGCCTAAACTACGTTGCTCGCCCTAACTACCATCTACATGGAAGCAGTACTCCTTATAATCATGAGTGAGGAGAAAATCATGGTGGCCTACCAATTCGAGCAACGGGTGGATGGAATGGGTGGTTCATGGGAGAATATGGAAGTATTACACAGTTTCAGTATGCATATAACAAAATGCCCTAAATGATGCAAATGCACATTAAGAATGCCCTAATGCCTAAAAGTGGGTGGAATGATGCATGCACTAACCTTCTACCTCAAAATGAGATAGAAATCTACTCAAGCCACATCATGTACTCAATTCCCCTGTTATACAAGTGATATCATTCCTTTCTCCCTCTTATTCCATTTCCTTCTAAATTCTCTTCTCTTTTTTTTTTTCTTTTAGATTTTCAGATTTTTTTTCTTTTTTTTTACATATCCATAATTGCTTAGAGCTACATGTGTTAGGCTATTTTCTTCATGATTGGAAATCTTTGTACTAATGCAAGGGTATGGAACAATTTAGATCACTTTTTAGGACAACTGAGGTACATGGTGTACTTATGCATGAAAATCATGAAAGTTATGAGTGCAACTACATGACATGCACCTAAAGGTAATGTGCATGTATCATCGTATATTTTTTTTTCGTTGTATGCAAAATTATGAAAATAGGAATGCAAACCCTATCTACATGCTATGCACGCAAAAGAAATTGAAACTGCACTTTACTTCCAATTCTTGGGTGGATTATAGAAAATGGGGTGGAATGATCACAAGATTAAGTGACTGAACCTTAGAAGAAAATTATGTGTCCCTCCTTACTGACATGTGTAGTAGTTTAAAGGGTTCTTTCTCTTACATCTGATTAAGGTCTCATTACCATTTGATTAGGTTAGGCTCAAACAACCGTTACTATCCACTTTTCATGAGTCAATGGGGGTGTGAGTATGACATATTGCTTCAAAGTTGACATAATCAATCATTTTCATAGAACAAGTTCCCCAAGGACAACCAAGTAAAGCTATCCAAATGACATAGAAAAATTTTAAATTCCCTTAATTTCCCCATGAAAACAACAAGATGACAATTTTTAAGACATCCACGATTACACTAGATAGATGTGGATCCTAAATAAAAACTTAAAATTGCAAAAACAAATAACAAAGCAGAAACTAAAAACAACTAAAGAAAAGATAAAAGATAGAGCTGTTCCAGCCACCCCCCTAAGCTTGAATCCGACTATGGCCTCATAGTCAAAGACTAACTTAAGGGCGGAACAGTGATACCCTGATCAATCTTGCGGAGGCGGTGGTGGGTATTGTGGTGCCGTAGGATCCCAAGACGGGTACTCCCCCTGGAAGCTTGGATCATATTGGGTCCTCGGCGGAGGCTGTGGATAGCCTCCAAAGTAGTCTTGACTCCAGTAATGGTCAAAGAAGGGCTCCTGCTGCGTCTCTATCCACTGCAACCGGGTGTGCATGTGCTCTTGGTTGGCGAGGATGAGCCGCTCGTTCTCGAACATAGCCCGTTGGTTGTCAAGTACCTGGCTCGTAGTGTCATGAATACCGGTATACATACCCATGTGCTGCAGCTGAGTCTGTTGTATGTCCTGCAGCATGGCGTACATCCCTTGCATGGAGTAGGGATCCGCAGCTGGCTGCTCTTGCTGTGGTGATGGCGGCGAGGGCTGAGATGATGAAGATGCACCTGGATGCATCCTAGGACGCTTCCGTGGTGCCACACGTGCTGGAAGAGGTGTGAAAGCCTCCTCTTCCTCTGCAGCCTCGCCCTCTTGCTCGTCACCACCGTCGTCTTCTTCGGAGGACTCGATGGCTATGATTGGCCACCGGAAGTGCTGCTTGCCCTCGATGTGGAAGACGTCGTCCGGCAGGGATGCCTCCTGGTAAGCTTGGTTGACGTGGCAATGAGCGTACGCCAACCCGTCTCGGATAAGAATGAGGTTTGAACGGTGCAAGTGTTGCACGTTCACCTTACTCCGCATAGAAATCGGAGTCATGGACTGAAAGTTCAGCCCCAAGTAAAGCGCCACCCTGGTAACCAGACCACCAAAGTGTATTGGAGCCTTCCTTGTGCTCCGCTTCACCGCCATGACGTGCTGTAACCAGAATGCTCCCCAGTTGCACTCTTGACGTTTCAGGAGTGCATAGAGAAAGAACAGGTCACTCTCCTGAAACTTGCTCAAAGCAAGATCGCTCCGAGCGAAGAAGGTCAAGCTCAGCATCCTATGCAAGACCCGGACGAACGGGTGCTCAAAATCCGCTACCGCGGCATTGTGGTAGCTCACGGTCTTCCCTGCCGGCACTGTAACTAGCTCGGCGAAGATTTTGTCGTAGTCGGTGCGGGCGTCGGGGCGTCGGTGATCGTGGCGGCTGTGGTTCCAGTTGAAGATGTCGTTGAACTGCTTCAACGTGATGTTGTAATTGTTGTTGAAGAGTCAGAAGGACACCCTTCCCTGGATCCACGTCTGGTCCGATGGTACCACGTCATTTGGTACGACGCAGATATCAAGAGACGCCATGAACTCGGCCACCAGTTCCTTGTATGTGGGCCATTCGCCGAAAAACGGCTGCCCATCCGCATGGCAGTCCATCTCATACAAGCGATTGGTGTGCCGCGCTTGCCCAGCCAACACATAGGCGAAGTTGGCCTCGAATCCCAGCTCCCTGATCATTCCCCGGTCCACATACCGGGTGGCCTCGAACTTTCGCTTCATTATCTCCTCGTATACCTTCCTTGCCTCCATGTTGGCGTGAATAAGGCGTGGACGAGAGATGGAAGCGGTTGGAGGAGGAACAAACTCCTCGATCTCCATGGGGTGCGCGCTTGATGAAGATGCTCCGCCCGTATGCACCATGATTGCGAGAAGAATGAGATTGGGAGAAAAGAGCTCGGTGAAGATGGAGAGAAATTCTCCGCTCGGTGACGCTTCTCCGCAGGTGTAGAGGGCTCGGGGGAGTGCTCGGCGCAATGGGAGATACTTGCTCTGAGGGTGTGATGTCATATGACGTTGCAAGTCCCCTTAAATAGACTTGATCGGCGCCCCTGTTGACCCGTCGATACCATCGACGCGGGTCGATGGTATCGACATGTCTCGCGGGTAGCCGCATCTGTCGCTGGTATCGACGGCTGACGTTTGCTGGATCGAGAAACCCGGATCGCTGACGGGTCGATACCATCGACAGAAGTCGATGGTATCGACGCAGCACCCAGATCGCTGACGTGGCTGTTGCGATCGTCGTCGATGTCTTCATGCGGATCGGTGACATGTCCGTCGATGCCATCGACGGGTGTCGATGGTATCGACTTGCTTTTATTGCGACACCTCCGTTTATTGCATTCAACCTGTGATGATGTCGATACCATCAACTAGGCCGTCGATGGTATCGAGTTGACTGAGCAAAATTCGTCTGAATATCTCCAGAGATCTCGATGGTATCGACGGGGATGTCGATACCATCGACACTTTTATTGCGACCTGCCTGTGACCATGTCGATGCCATCGATGGGTCCGTCGATGGTATCGACGCAGTGCGATTTCTGCTGGTGTCAACCTGAACCCATGTCGATACCATCGACTGATGTGTCGATGGTATCTACCCTGCCTGTTCCTGCACATTTAACAAACGGATCAAGGTATCATTGTTAAACTAAAAAGTAAACAAAATAAAAGCAAACTACACCTAACATTAAACTATCCTAATGTACCAATGGTTGGGTTGCCTCCCAACAAGCGCCCTTCTTTAGCGTCTTAGGCTAGACATCGGTCCTTCTTCTCATTCATGTACAAGTGAAATGAGTTTAACCTCATTCACTTTCCTCTTATAGTTCTCACCAAAGTACAGCTTCAAGCGTTGCCCGTTCACCAAGAACGTGGCCTCTCCATCTCGCACGAGAATCGCTCCGTGCGGTCTCACTTCTTCCACCTCGAAGGGTCCACTCCATCGGGATTTCAGTTTCCCGGGATGCAATTTGAGACGAGAGTTGAATAATAGGACACTGTCTCCTTTCTTGAACGTGCGCATCTCAATGTGGCGATCGTGGATCAGCTTTGTGCGCTCCTTATAAATACGGGCATTCTCATATGCCGTCATGCGTAGCTCATCCAATTCATTCAATTCAAACATTCTTTTCCTCCCGGCCTCGTCATAGCGCAAGTTCAGCCTTCTTAGCGCCCAATGGGCCTTGTGCTCCAATTCTACCGGAAGATGGCACGCCCGGCCATACGCCAACCTAAAAGGTGTAGTGCCTATAGGTGTTTTGTACGCCGTTCGATAAGCCCAAAGTGCATCCGGTAGCAATGCACTCCAATTCTTCCGTGTAGATGCTACGGTCCTTTCTAAAATCTTCTTGATTTCCCTGTTTGATACCTCCACCTGTCCTTGCGTTTGTGGATGATATGGGGTGCCAATGTTGTGCTTGACCCCATATTTCTTCAAAAGTGAAGCAAATTTCTGATTTCGGAAGTGTGTGCCTCCGTCACTAATGATCATTCGAGGAATCCCGAACCTGTAGAAAATATTCTCTTTGACGAACCTGCACACTGCACGCTGGCACGGGTCACACTGCCTAACAAAATCATAGGCATCCCGGAACAAAGTGGGCCAATAAAGGCCGCTCTCCAACACCTTAGCTGCTGTCCGTGAGCTAGCATGATGTCCTCCCGTAGGCGACGCATGACAATGATGTAGAACACTTTCATACTCTACCTCCGGCACGCACCTGCGAAGAATACCATCCCTGCATTGCTTCAACAATATTGGGTCATCCCAAAAATAGTATCTCAATGAATGGAAGAATTTCTTCTTCTCTTGATAAGACCAATCTTCTGGGATGATCCCGTAAGCCAGATAATTCACAATTTCCGCAAACCATGGTTCTTTAGAATCAATTTTTAAAAGTTGTTCGTCGGGAAAAGTCTCGGTAATGGGTATATGCAAACCTTGTTCATCCACCCTCTCTAACCTAGACAAATGGTCAGCCACCACATTTTCAATTCCCGACTTGTCCTTGATTTCAATATCGAATTCTTGTAGGAGCAAAATCCACCTAATTAGTCTAGGCTTCGCATCCTTCTTCTCCATCAAATATTTTATTGCGGCGTGATCCGTCCACACAACCACCTTAGAACCCACTAAGTATTGCCGAAATTTCTCAAAAGCAAATACAACAGCAAGTAACTCTTTTTCCATGGTTGTGTAATTTAATTGAGCATCATTAAGCGTTTTTGAGGCGTAGAAAATCACAGCAGGCTTGTTATCTACCCTTTGCCCCAAAACAGCCCCCACAGCATAGTCAGGCGCATCACACATCAACTCGAAAGGCTTTGTCCAATCCGACGTTTGAACAACCGGAGCCGAAATCAGCTTTTCCTTCAAAACCTCGAATGCGTGAAGACATTTCTCATTGAAATCAAAAACTGCGTCTTTTTCCAACAATTCCGATAATGGCTTTGCGATTTTTGAAAAATCCTTGATAAAGCGCTGATAAAACCCAGCGTGTCCTAAAAAGCTTCTCACCCCTTTTACAGAATTTGGTGGGGGTAGCTTAGAAATCACCTCAATTTTTACGGGGTCTACCTCTAGACCCTTGCTAGACACCTTGTGTCCTAGCACAATTCCTTCTGTCACCATCATGTGACATTTCTCCCAATTGAGGACCAAGTGTGTGTCCTCGCACCGCTGCAATACCTTATCTAAATTATAAAGGCATTCATCAAAATACGCTCCATAAACAGAGAAGTCGTCCATGAAGACTTCGAGACACCGCTCCACCATGTCAGAGAAAATGGCGAGCATGCAGCGTTGAAAAGTCGCCGGCGCATTGCATAAACCAAACGGCATACGGCGGTAGGCGAAAGTCCCATAGGGACATGTAAACGTAGACTTCTCTTGATCCAAAGGATCAATAGAAATCTGGTTGTACCCCGAGTAACCATCTAGGAAACAAAAATGCGACCGACCGGCTAAGCGTTCCAAAATCTGATCAATGAATGGCAATGGAAAATGATCTTTCAGAGTTGCGGCGTTCAATCGGCGGTAATCAATGCATACACGCCACCCGGTTACCAATCGGGTGGTGACAAGTTCATTTAGAAGATTTGTAGTGACAGTGATTCCCCCCTTTTTAGGGACTACCTGTGTGGGGCTCACCCACGTCGAATCAGATATGGCATAAATAATCCCTGCAGCAAGCAACTTAATGACTTCCTTTTTGACAACCTCCATCATGCTTGGATTTAGACGTCTTTGAGGCTGTATGACTGACTTGGCTCCTTCCTCAAGCCGAATCTTATGTTGACAAAGTGTAGGGGAGATCCCCTTGATGTCCGCCACTGACCACCCAAAGGCTCCACGGTGGTTCTTGAGCACTATCAGTAGCTGCTCCTCCTCATCCGTACTCAAGTATGCAGAAACAATCACTGGCAACTTGTCCTCCTTAGCTAGAAAGACGTACTTCAGGTGCGGGGGAAATGGCTTTAACTCCAGATCAGGTGGGCAGATAAGGGATGATTGTAGCGGTGGGGGCAGTGTACCCGAATCTTCATAGTGCCTCGTGTAGAAACATGGAAGCATTTGAAGCATTTTGGCGCACTCCTTGAGTGAAGTACTCCGCATCCAATCATAAGTGACATTAAGCAAGCACGCCTCTAGAGGCAATTCCGGATATGCATCACAGACAGAAGTAATTATCACATCATCCTCCCACGAAGGTGGAATGTCCTCATTCTCATCATTTGGAAACCCGACAGCCTTACATAAAGAGACAGCTTTCGTTTGCTCCATAAGGTCTACCGCCAAGGTCCCATTGTCTATCCTGCTCATCACATGGGCCATATCTAAAAATGGCTTCCCGAGACAAAGTGAGATATTGCTTTCCACATGCTTCACCATGTTGCACTGTGCCTTTGCTTTAGTAGATGTATTGCTGTTGGGCATGACCATCTCAAAGCGATCATCCGCAATGCCTAAGGTCAAGCGACCTCTCCCCATCTCCAAGATCATGTCAGCTGTAGCTTGAAATGGGAGACCAAGAAGTAACTCATTGCCGTGTTCGTCCTGCATCTCCATCACAACAAAATCAGCAGGAAAAACAAAGCGGTCTACCTTTACCAAAACATCCTCACAGATTCCATATGGTTTCACCACAGAATTATCGGCCAATTGGATAGTCATATTGCTTGGCCTTGACTCCTTCAATCCATGTTTCTTGAATGTAGAAAGGGGCATCAGATTGATGCTTGCCCCGGAGTCACAAAGCGCTTCGCCAAATTTTAACTTCCCGATAAAGCATGAAATATTGAAACAACCGGGATCCTGTCGCTTTGGCGGCAGAGTGCCCATAATAAAAGCACTCACTTGCTCCTTCAATACCACAACCTCAGTGTCAGGTATCTTCCTCTTCTTGGTGATTACATCTTTAAGAAACTTTCCATAAGACGGGATTTGTTCAATTGCCTCTAACAAGGGAATATTCACAGATAACTTCCTAAAGCTGTCCAGAAAATTTTTAAACTGTGCATCCACCTTTCTTGCTTTTGCACTATTGGGATAGGGAACCGGAACGGTATGTGCCCTTTGATGAGGTGGCACATAGGGAGTTAATTTCTGTGGTTCCTCCTCAGTGGCTTGTCCTTCCTTACCATCTTCGGTTGTGTCATCAATTTTCTCTATGACTGGTGCGGGCTGCTCCTTAGCAGTTGCTTCTTCGACTGTGTCCTGCGGTGTGCTTGTGTCATCCGCCCTTGGATTAAGCACCTTCTTACCGCTCCTCAACAATATGGCCTTGGCCTGTTGGTTTCCCCCGGGAACATTGGTGTTCCCCGGAAAACCCGGATGTGCCGGCTTCTTCAAGCTTGCAATCTCCGCTGCCATCTGTGCCATGGAAGTCTCTATAGTCTGCATCTGAGCCCCGTGGCTCTGCAACGTCTGCCCAAACTGGTTCATGTATTCACCTTGTTGCTTTATTTGCTGCCCAAAAGTGTTCATCAACTCTTGATTTTGCTTTATGACTTGATTGAGCAACTCCGTGCTCTTATCCTCCGTGGCCGGTGCAGGCTTGGCGTCCGGATCTTGCAGAAAGTTATTTGGATCCTTCCATGAAAATTTCTTGTCTTTCCGCCATGAATAATCGTTATTCCTGTACCCCTGCTGTTGCCTCATGTACTTGACCTGAGCCTCATCCTCGGACTCATTGTCTTCTTTCTGTAGCAACTTCTTAGCGAGAAGATCCATCTTCTCATTCAGCTCTCTAATTGCCTTAGACTCACTGGCAACTCTCGCTTGCTCAACTGGGCCTCGCTCTCTCTCTCCCCAAGATTGTTTTCGTGCCATATTCTTCAATATTTCCCAGCATCTTGTATCAGTGTTGTTTAGAAAGAATCCAACACCGGCCGAGTCCAAGTTGCTTCTATCATGCTCGGAGAGAGCAAAGTAGAAGATCTTCACTTGGGTTTCCTTGTCCAATCCATGATGTGGACATCTCCTCAACATGACTTGGAATCGCTCCCAAGTCTCAGAATAAGTCTCACCCACCTGTTGGGTGAAATTGTGGATCTTCCGGATCATATCATTGGTCTTCTCAGGAGGAAAGAACCTCTCGAAGAAAACCTCCACCATGTGATCCCATGATTCAACAAACTCGTCGTCGAGGTTATGAAGCCACTCTCTTGCCACTCCAGCCAAGGAACTCGGGAATAACTTGAGATAGAGCACATCCTGCGGAAATCGATCTATCTTCACCATATCGCAGTTCTCCACAAACTGACTAATGTGTGCCACTGGATCTTCATTTTTCAGTCCGTGAAATGCATTGGATTTGACCAAATTAATCAGTGCTGGGTCGATCTTGTATGTAGGTATGTTTAGCCCCTGTTTCTTTATAGGCCCCTTTGATGCAGAGGAAGAAGACGCCTTGATCTTCTCCCATATTGTCTGTGCTTCAACCATTACTTCTTCTTGTTCTTGCTCAGATTCAGAATTTATATCACTGTGGTGTTCCTCCTCATAGTAGTCCTCGTCCTCTGGTCCCGCAGATGGAACCTCAGGTGTGCGATTCACGTAGTCTCGACTACGTGTGTGCACCATGCAAAGTACCTGAAAAAAAATGGAAATAGGGGTTCAGTACAATGCTTTGAACGAGTCAACACAATTATAGAGAAATAAAGGAATTTTTTGAAATTGTTTTAAAATAAATAAAAAAATGTGGCCTAGAATGGCCGCTCTTAGCACTCAAAGTGCCAATAATTCGCTGTATCCCCAGCAACGGCGCCAAAAACTTGACGTGTATTTTACTACGTGCTAAAAACGCAAGTGTACGCGTCGAGTAATATAGGCCTTGTGAGGCCCGAGTCGAACTCAGGGATACGTGAATTATTGGAGACTTCTACTAACTAATCGCAATCAGCTAGACCGATTAACAAAGTAGGGTTTTGTTGTTCAAATTAAAAGAAAATAAAAATCAAACAAAGAAAACAATCGATTAAAGGTTAATTTAATCAATTAAAAGGGATATCTTTAGGATGGCGGTTTCACCGCGGGTCAACATTGTATTAGATTTCATATAATTCCTCACACTTCTCTCTCTATCCGGGCAGTGGCCTGAAATGAGAATTACCCACTGTCGTGGTGTAATCCACTACTTAGATTTAGGTTGATTCCATCGTCATAGTAATCATTCCCCTAAACTAAGCGCATTAAGATCGGTCCCTCAGTTCCCACCATTAATTTTACAACTCCTTTGTCAAGGGTTTTATTAATTAATGTAGAATTCGTCTCTTTTCAACCGTTAATCCTTCTGTCGAAGTGATTAAGGGCATTACTTTATTATTATGGTGATCAAACATAACAATAGCAATAGAGAAAACGAATTTATACCACGGATATGAGAGAAAAATATGAATTATCAATATAAAATCATCATACAATGTATCCCCGGGCTACTCCCGGTCCTAAAGATTGAGGGTTTTAGCCTCTCATGTTCATCTTACACGAATACATGGTAGAAATTGGGGAATTCATAAGAAAAATGTGAAATAAATGGGAAAACCCCTGAACGGAGAAGAACCGGTGGATCCTTGGCGTAGAACACAAGCTTTCCCCGCCTGTCGGTGGAGGAAATTGTCTTCGGCAGCGTCCGAATCACCCGGGATGAGCTTCTCGGGCTCCGTTCTCCTTTCTCTCCTCCTCGGCACTCGTGCAAAACCAAAAACGAGATTCCCCTCCTTCTGGGCGGCCGTCATTAGGTATAAGTCCCTAATTAGGTCGTCAAATAATGACAGCCGTCTGATTGATATCAAAACAGATCCAACGCATATCTGCCGGCGTCGATACCATCGACGCGGGTCGATGGTATCAACCCAGTGGATTAGCGGCAGCTTTCCTTTCTTTTATTCTGAGCGCCTGTGGTGATCTCGATACCATCGACTTGCGTGTCGATGGTATCGACACCTTTAGCGTCGGTTGTTGTCGTTTAGCGACGCTGTAGCTCTCCTAGTGTCGATGGTATCGACTTGCGTCGATGGTATCGACTTCATCCTCGCCAGCAGCCTGGAGACATCTCGATGCCATCGACATGGGTGTCGATGGTATCGACTCTGTATTGCTCTTCTCGGCTGACAACCTGTGGCTTGGTCGATGGTATCGACATCCGTCGATGGTATCGACGGATGCAGATACTTGTTCTTCCTGAAATTTCACAACAGGCCCAAGTAAATCCACACAATTTATAATAAGATGATAAATAATGCTCAAAATAGTAAAACGAAGGGGATTTGATATAAAATGATGGCAAAAGACCAAATAAAGTGAATTATGCAATAATATCCATGAAAATGAGTAATTAAGGCACAAAACACATATGAAATAGGTCACTAAATGCGACTCAAAATCATCGCATCATGTGTCTAATGGATACCTGGGTCTTTCTCGATCGAGGAGTTTGTCCACCGAGAGTGTCTCGGTCGAGAATATTGTCGACTGAGATTGACTCTGTTTCAATGTTTTAAACTAAGTACTAAGTTTGTGTATGAGTGTGCATTTGTGACACTAATGTAGGGGATCACCTATCTAAGTGTTGTGATTGGCTAAGGAAGATCTAACGCTTGATTTACATGATGTCTAAGTACTTGTACAAGTTTTACAATTGATTACAATCATGAAATAACAACAATTCAAGCATATAGATTTCCCAAATCTTTGTCATCCACTTTATTTCTGCAACACTCAAGTAGCACGTTAGATCGATAAGAATGAAATGTTTGTCATCATCAAAACAAAGGGATTATACTAATGTCCAATTTAGCCAACAATCTCCCCCTTTTTGAAGATGACAAACATTTCCAAAATATAAAATAAGGAAATATAAATCATATGAGTTTCATACCTGAAATTTACCTTTGTCATTTCTCCCCCTTTGTAGGTGCTGGCTTTATTTTATATTATTTCTCCCCCTTTGTCATTTCAAAAAGATATCCAAGATAATCATTTAGTATGACTTTTTAATTATCCCCCTTAATTTTATGCTATGCTCCCCCTTAAAGTTAAATTCAAGGGATTAATATATAAATGTAAGCCATATATTGTCAAATTTAGCCACAATGTATTTCTCAATCATTTGCAAAGGGTGTTAAGCCTTGAAATGATATGAGTTTCTTTTAAGTTCATGGCATTTATGTATTCATTTCTCACCCATTTTACAAGGGATGTTAAGCCCTGAAAATGATATGAAAATCCCTTAGGCTTAGAGTTTATGAAAGGTGTCTCTAACTAAAAGCACAGGATGTTAATCCCAAATTTTTTTATAGAATTCCATTAAGAACAAGATATATATCACATTTATGAAATTTGTAGATTCTATTATTTTCATAACCAAGATAAAAAAATACTAAGGTCATAACAAGCTTCAAATGATGTTTACAAAGTTTTGTAGGCTCCTTAATCTTATAATCAAGATAGTTTGTGTGAGCTCCCCATTAATCTTATAGTCAAGATAATTTTAAGAATTCTAAGGTCACAATAGGTTGTTAAGATTTGATTTTGACCTTTTATTAGAGCTTTTGTACTAAAATCATGTTTTCAATATGATGAATATCTTTTGAATGAAGATATTAAGATTAAGTGTAGTAAAATGATGTACAAATAAGCATTTTGTCAAGCTTATTTTAGGTCGCCCTTGACTATGACCATAGCGCCCCTCGGTCAAACTTGATTTCAACCAAGAGGCAATTTTTGTAGATTTCCAATTTGAGCACTTATATGTAAAGTATAATTTCTGCAGATTTTAAAATGCATTTATGCCACGAAAATTTACTATTTATGCAAAATGGCATCTTCATATGAGCTGAAAGACAATGATCATGGCATAATAATTATGATAGAACAATAGTAACATATCCACAATGCAATGATCAAGATTGAATACAATGATAATGATCATGTAAACTAAATTTCAATATACATAGTTCCTATATAGATAGACCAAGAAATACTTAGGATAAACCAAAATAATCTCATTTATGGATTTTCAAGTTTAAGACACACCATGAACATTCCTGATAAACGTTTTCAATCAAAGAATAAGGTTTGTTCAAAATCAATCTTCATATATAGCACTTTTTGTAATGAATTTTATATTCATAATGTTATACTTTAATTCAACAATTCATGATGCTAAAGATCAATATGTCTTGATGAAAAGATGGTCTCCAATAATCATTCTTGATTTGCATATTAAATCAATTATTAACAACAAATTAATAGCAAACTAGATTAATTTAAAAATAGGTTCAGATTTATTGCAGACTTGAAAACAGGAACCTGCTCGGTCGACTATTTCTCGACCGACAATGTGCTCGGTCGAACAATTTCTCGACCGAGAATGTTTCTGTACTGTTTCAGAACTATTTTCAGTAAACAAGAATATGAAAGTTAAAGCTCGATTATGTTGAGATATGACATTTGTATATCAAGAGTTAATTTAGATCAAATATCAACTAGTCAAATTTAAACTTCTAAGTTTTAGGAACCCAAGCTAGATCATCATTCCTTTTCTTATATGGGCATGAAAAAGAGTAGTGTCCAAGACGCAAACAATAATGACAACTAATAGAGTCAATCTCATTTCTCTTTCTAGGAGTTAAGTTGTTCTTGGGTACATACATGGATTGATTCTTTAACACTTGTGTCCTTCTCCAACTAGGTTTTTGATAAGATTTTCCCTTAGTCTTATAACCTAGTTCTCTCCTTCCAATTTGACGATAAGAATCATTTAAGATATTATCAAGAATGTTATTGTTACTCAATCTACTCACTTTTTGTTGTAACTTCATAATCTCATCCATTTTCTTCTTGATATATAATTTTTCTTGATCTAGATTAGATAACAAAGAATCTCTTTCTTTCACAATAATATCATAATCTAGATGTGTACACAAAACAGGTTGTTTTTGAAGATCATTTACTTGAGTTTACAAGTTTATCTTTTCAAGGGAAAGAAGATTACAATTTGCTTCTACGGATTTTAGCTTAATATCATAATCTTCAATAGCCTTTTTGAGATCTTCATTTTGAGATTTGAGAGCAATAAGTTTAGCATTTAACTCATCATTTACTTTATTTGATTTCTTAAATTTCTTCTTGCACTCAATATATTTCTCATGTGTATCTTGAAGACTAGCAATTAGATCTTCTTTTGGTAGATCAAAAAGACTTACCTCTTCTTCTTCTTCTTCATTTGTTGTAGCAATAAGACATTCTACTTCTTCTTTTCCATCATCACTATCATCACTTGAATCATCCCATGCAGCTTTATATGCTTTTTCTTTCTTTTTGTGAGATGATTTCTTTCCGTTCTTGAGTTTTGGGCAATCACTTTTCATGTGTCCCTTTTTGCCAAATTCAAAGCACCTGGAAGAAGAAACACTAGAAGTTTTGTTAGTTTTAAAACTTTTATATTGCTTACCGTTTACAATGAGAGTTTCTTCTTCACTATCATCTTCACTTGTGTCATGACTAATCTTGGTTGATGCTTTGAATGCAATGTCCTTCTTTTTCCCTTGTTGAAGTTCACGTTCTCGTCTTTCTTCCTCTTCTAAAGTTGCCTCATGTGCTTCTAGATTGCCAATGAGTTGCTCCATCCTTAATCGGGTGAGGTCATTTGCTTCTTCAATTGCCGTCACTTTGGGCTTGTACTTGGGAGGGAGAGATCTAAGAATTTTTGACACCTGGTATTCCTCACTAATTACTTTACCTAAAGCATTCAAACCATTTACAATAGAATAGAATTTTTCATACATTTCGCTAATAGATTCATTTTGATCGATATGAAACTGTTCAAATTTCTATTTAAGCATTCCGAGTTTAGAGTTCTTAGCTTGAACGGTGCCTTCATATGTTATAGAAAGTCTATGCCATATTTCATAAGCCATTTCACAATTTGATATTCTATTAAACTCACCAACGGAAATTGAGCAATAAAGTATACTTACATCCTTTGCATTCATTTGGGAAGATTTTACCGTATTAGTATCCCAAGCTGCATACTCTGTTTGAGGAAGTTCATAAGGAGTAGACACCATCCTCCATAAATCCCAACTGATCCCTTGGAAGTAAAATTGCATCCTCCTCTTCCAATAGGTGTAGTTAGTACCATCAAAAGTAGGAGGTCTAGCCACGAGTGTTCCTTCCAAGTTGAGGTTGTTGAGCAACCCGTCACCCATTCTTCAAGACTTGATTAGAGCTCCTTGAAGCCTGCTCTAATACCAATTGAAAAACCACTAGAGGGGGGTGAATAGGGTTTTATGATTATTTTAATATAATTTGACTCAAACAACCATCCACAAAAATATTGGACAAGGGGACAAGGATTTAGAGTGGTTCCAACCTTAGCAAATACTAAGGCAGTCAATCTACTACCCGGTTGTTTACCCAACCAAGATTTTGAAAGAATTAAATTTTATTACCTCGCAAGGATATTACATAAAATTAAAATTCTTTCACCAAACCCTTCAAATAGCCTTCACCTAGAAGTAGTTGCACCAACCTTGAAGCAGCCTTCTTGAAGTAACTTCAAGCTCCCCCTTGAAGTAGCCTTCCTCTTGAAGTAGCTTCCCGTTGCAACAACCTTCTTGAAGTAGTCTAAAGTGCACCTTCTCCACCGAGAAGAACCTTCTCCAATCCGCAGCCTCCAACCCTAGGAGTAGCAAGGAGAATACAAAAGATAAAAGGAACAAGAAGGAAAAATAGAAATTACAATACCACTTTGTAGCTCAAGGCTTGATTTACCTATATCAAGCGTATAGATCTCCTAACCTATGAATATTGAAGTGTAGGTTTAGTGGATAGGAGATGCTAGCCTATAGGACACGAATTTAGAGCAAGGGAATGAGTAGCCAATGCTAGTGTTGCTCAATTGCTCAAAACAGATTGCCAATTGCAAGTGTAAGCTCAAGTATATCACAAGTGTATGAGTGAGTTTAGGTGTCCTAAGGCATGTCTTATTTATAGAAATGACCTACAAGTACTTAAGGACGTTCTAGACACTTTCTAGGGGGTTCTAAGTGCTTAACTAGCCGTTAGGTACACTTTAGTTGCTTTAGAAATGACTAGTTAATTAATTCTGAAAGTTTCTAACAGAACACATCTCGGTCAAAGAATTGTCGACCGAGAGTCCTTCTCGGTCGAGGACTTGTCGACCGAGGGACTGTCTGGATCAAGTGTATGCAACGTTCATCTTCAACTGCCAACTACCTTGTCTTCTGTGTCTAACGACTACCTAGGTCTTTCTCGTCGAGGAGTTTGTCGACCGAGAGTGTCTCAGTCGAGAATATTGTTGACCGAGATGGACCCTGTTTCAATGTTTTAAACTAAGTACTAAGTTTGTGTATGAGTGTGCATTTGTGACACTAATGTAGGGGATGACCTATCTAAGTGTTGTGATTGGCTAAGGAAGATCTAACGCTTGATTTACATGACGTCTAAGTACTTGTACATTATATACTTGTACAAGTTTTACAATTGATTACAATCATGAAATAACAACAATTCAAGCATATAGATTTCCCAAATCTTTGTCATCCACTTTATTCCTGCAACACTCAAGTAGCACGTTAGATCGACAAGAATGAAATGTTTTTCATCATCAAAACAAAGGGATTATACTAATGTCCAATTTAGCCAACAATCTCCCCCTTTTTGAAGATGACAAACATTTCCAAAATATAAAATAAGGAAATATAAATCATATGAGTTTCATACCTGAAATTTACCTTTGTCATTTCTCCCCCTTTGTGGGTGCTGGCTTGATTTTATATTATTTCTCCCCCTTTGTCATTTCAAAAAGATATCCAAGATAATCATTTAGTATGACTTTTTAATTATCCCCCTTAATTTTATGCTATGCTCCCCCTTAAAGTTAAATTCAAGGGATTAATATATAAATGTAAGTCATTTATTGTCAAATTTAGCCACAATGTATTTCTCAATCATTTGTAAAGGGTGTTAAGCCTTGAAATGATATGAGTTCCTTTTAAGTTCATGGCATTTATGTATTGATTTCTCACCCATTTTACAAGGGATGTTAAGCCCTGAAAATGATATGAGAATCCCTTAGGATTAGAGTTTATGAAAGGTGTCTCTAACCAAAAGCACGGGATGTTAATCCCAAATTTGTTTAGAGAATTCCATTAAGAACAAGATATATATCACATTTATGAAATTGGTAGATTCCTTTATTTTCATAACCAAGATAAAAAAATACTAAGGTCATAACAAGCTTCAAATGATGTTTACAAAGTTTTGTAAGCTCCTTAATCTTATAATCAAGATAGTTTGTGTGAGCTCCCCATTAATCTTATAGTCAAGATAATTTTAAGAATTCTAAGGTCACAATAGGTTGTTAAGATTTGATTTGACCTTTTATTAGAGCTTTTGTACTAAAATCATGTTTTCAATATGATGAATATCTTTTGAATCAAAATACTAAGATTAAGTGTAGTAAAATGATGTACAAATAAGAATTTTGTCAAGCTTATTTTAGGTCGCCCTTGACTACGACCATAGCGCCCCTTGGTCAAACTTGATTTCAACCAAAAGGAAATTTCTACAGATTTCCAATTTGAGCACTTATATGTAAAGTATAATTTCTGTAGATTTTAAAATGCATTTATGCCATGCAAATTTACTATTTATGCAAAATGGCTTCTTCACATGAGCTGAAAGACAATGATCATGGCATAATAATTATGATAGAACAATAGTAACATATCCACAATGCAATGATCAAGATTGAATACAATGATAATGATCATGTAAACTAAATTTCAATATATATAGTTCCTATATAGATAGACCAAGAAATACTTAGGATAAACCAAAATAATCTCATTTATGGATTTTCAAGTTTAAGACACACCATGAACATTCTTGATAAACGTTTTCAATCAAATAATAAGGTTTGTTCAAAATCAATCTTCATATAGCACTTTTTGTAATGAATTTTATATTCATAATGTTATACTTTAATTCAACAATTCATGATGCTAGAGATCAATATGTCTTGATGAAAAGATGGTCTCCAATAATCATTCTTGATTTGCATATTAAGTCAATTATTAACAACAAATTAATAGCAAACTAGATTAATTTAAAAATAGGTTCAGATTTATTGCAGACTTGAAAATAGGAACCTGCTCGGTCGACTATTTCTCGACCGACAATGTGCTCGGTCGAACAGTTTCTCGACCGAGAATGTTTCTGTACTGTTTTAGAACTATTTTCAGTAAACAAGAATATGAAAGTTAAAGCTCGATTATGTTGAGATATGACATTTGTATATCAAGAGTTAATTTAGGTCAAATCTCAACTAGTCAAATTTAAACTTCTAAGTTTTAGGAACCCAATCTAGATCAGCATTCCTTTTCTTATATGGGCATGAAAAAGAGTAGTGTCCAAGACACAAACAATAATGACAACTAATAGAGTCAATCTCATTTCTCTTTCTAGGAGTTAAGTTGTTCTTGGGTACATACATGGATTGATTCTTTAACACTTGTGTCCTTCTCCAACTAGGTTTTTGATAAGATTTTCCCTTAGTCTTATAACCTAGTCCTCTCCTTCCAATTTGACGATAAGAATCATTTAAGATATTATCAAGAATGTTATTGTTACTCAATCTACTCACTTTTTGTTGTAACTACATAATCTCATCCATTTTCTTCTTGATATTTAATTTTGCTTGATCTAGATTAGATAACAAAGAATCTCTTTCTTTCACAATAATATCATAATCTAGATGTGTACACAAAACAAGTTGTTTTTGAAGATCATTTACTTGAGTTTGCAAGTTTATCTTTTCAAGGGAAAGAAGATTACAATTTGCTTCTACGGATTTCAGCTTAATATCATAATCTTCAATAGACTTTTTGAGATCTTCATTTTGAGATTTGAGAGCAATAAGTTTAGCATTTAACTCATCATTTACTTTATTTGATTTCTTAAATTTCTTCTTGCACTAAATATATTTCTCATGTGTATCTTGAAGACTAGCAATTAGATCTTCTTTTGGTAGATAAAAAAGACTTACCTCTTCTTCTTCTTCTTCATTTGTTGTAGCAATAAGACATTCTACTTCTTCTTTTCCATCATCACTATCATCACTTGAATCATCCCATGCAGCTTTATATGCTTTTTCTTTCTTTTTGTGAGATGTTTGCTTTCCTTTCTTGAGTTTTGGGAAATCACTTTTCATGTGTCCCTTTTTGCCACATTCAAAGCACCTGGAATAAGAAACACTAGAAGTTTTGTTAGTTTTAAAACTTTTATATTGCTTACCGTTTACAATGAGAGTTTCTTCTTCACTATCATCTTCACTTGTGTCATGACTAATCTTGGTTGATGCTTTGAATGCAATGTCCTTTTTTTTCCCTTGTTGAAGTTCACGTTCTCGTCATTCTTCCTCTTCTAAAGTTGCCTCATGTGCTTCTAGATTGCCAATGAGTTGCTCCATCCTTAATTGGGTGAGGTCATTTGCTTTTTCAATGGCCGTCACTTTGGGCTTGTACTTGGGAGGGAGAGATCTAAGATTTTTTGACACCTGGTCTTCCTCAATAATTACTTTACCTAAAGCATTCAAACCATTTACAATAGAAGAGAATTTTGCATACATTTAATAGATTCATTTTAATCCATATGAAACTGTTCAAAGTTCTGTTTAAGCATTCCAATTTTAGAGTTCTTAACTTGAACAGTTCCTTCATATGTTATAGAAAGTCTATGCCATATTTCATAAGCTGTTTCACAATTTGATATTCTATTAAACTCACCAACGGAAATTGAGCAATAAAGTATACTTACAGCCTTTGCATTCAATTGGGCAGATTTTACCGTATTAGTATCCCAAGCTGCATACTCCATTTGAGGAAGTTCATAAGGAGTAGACACCATCCTCCATAAATCCCAATTGATCCCTTGGAAGTAAAATTGCATCCTCCTCTTCCAATAGGTGTAGTTAGTACCATCAAAAGCAGGAGGTCTAGCCACGAGTGTTCCTTCCAAGTTGAGGTTGTTGAGCAACCCATCACCCATTCTTCAAGACTTGATTAGAGCTCCTTAAAGCCTGCTCTAATACCAATTGAAAAACCACTAGAGGGGGGGGGTGAATAGGGTTCTATGATTGTTTTAATATAATTTAACTCAAACAACCATCCACAAAAATATTGGACAAGGGGACAAGGATTTAGAGTGGTTCCAACTTTAGCAAATACTAAGGCAGTCAATCCACTACCCGGTTGCTTACCCAACCGGGATTTTGAAAGAATTAAATTTTATTACCTCGCAAGGATATTACATAAAATTACAATTCTTTCACCAAACCCTTCGAACAACCTTCACCTAGAAGTAGTTGCACCAGCCTTGAAGCAGCCTTCTTGAAGTAACTTCAAGCTCCCCCTTGAAGTAGCCTTCCTCTTGAAGTAGCTTCCCGTTGCAACAACCTTCTTGAAGTAGTCCGAAGTCCACCTTCTCCACCGAGAAGAACCTTCTCCAATCCGCAGCCTCCAACCTTAGGAGTAGCAAGGAGAATACAAAAGATAAAAGGAACAAGAAGGAAAGATAGAAATTACAATACCACTTTGTAGCTCAAGGCTTGATTTGCCTATATCAAGCGTATAGATCTCCTAACCAATGAATATTGAAGTGTAGGTTTAGTGGATAGGAGATGGTAGCCTATAGGACACAAATTTAGAGCAAGGGAATGAGTAGCCAATGCTAGTGTTGCTCAATTGCTCAAAACAGATTGCCAATTGCAAGTGTAAGCTCAAGTATATCACAAGTGTATGAGTGAGTTTAGGTGTCCTAAGGCATGTCCTATTTATAGGAATGACCTAAAAGTACTTAAGGACGTTCTAGACACTTTCTAGGGGGTTCTAAGTGCTTAAATATCCGTTAGGTACACTTTAGTTGCTTTAGCAACGACTAGTTAATTAATTCTGAAAGTTTCTGACATAACACATCTCGGTCAAAGATTTATCGACCGAGAGTCCTTCTCGGTCGAGGACTTGTCGATCGAGGGACTGTCTGGAGCAAGTGTATACAACGTTCATCTCCAACTTCCAACTACCTTGTCTGCTGTGTCTAACGGCTACCTGGGTCTTTCTCGGTCGAGGAGTTTATCGACCGAGAGTGTCTCGGTTGAGAATATTGTCGACCGAGATTGACCCTATTTCAATGTTTTAGACTAAGTACTAAGTTTGTGTATGAGTGTGCATTTGTGACACTAATGTAGGGGATGACCTATCTAAGTGTTGTGATTGGATAAGGAAGATCTAACGCTTGATTTACATGATATCTAAGTACTTGTACATTATATACTTGTATAAGTTTTACAATTGATTACAATCATGAAATAACAACAATTCAAGCATATAGATTTCCCAAATCTTTGTCATCCACTTTATTCCTGCAACACTCAAGTAGCACGTTAGATCGACAAGAATGAAATGTTTGTCATCATAAAAACAAAGGGATTATAGTAATGTCCAATTTAGCCCACAGATGTGACAAGAGGCTTCATTCTCAACTCGTTTACAAAATATTGAGAAAACATCAAGCGTATCACTCTTAGAAATGAGAAATAAGGTCCAAGTATATCTAGAGAAATCATCGACAATAACAAGGCAATACTTGGAACCACGAAGTGATTGAGTTCTCATTAGTCCAAATAGATCAATGTGAAGTAGTTTAAGAGCTCTCTTGGTACTAAGGACTCCTATGCATTTGAAGGAGGACTTGGTTTGCTTTCCTTGGGTACAAGGTTGCCATTTCTCATCCTTTTCAAAATATAATTTGAGAAGTTTCTTGACCAAGTCCCTTTTTATCAACTTCTTCAACTGATGCATATTTACATGACCAAGTCGACGATGCCAAAGAGAAATATCATTCAAGTTGACTACTAGGCATCTACCAACAACATGCTTAATAGAGTCAAGAACAAAAACATAAAGATTACCACTTCTAGTGTCCCTTATATATAACTTGATAGGTGAGGGAATCTAGAATCAAGCATTCAAAGGAAGGAAATAACACAAGGTGACCATTGTCACATACTTGACTAACACTAATTAAATTGTGATGTAGGCCATCCACAAAGAGAACATTCTTGATACACAAGGATTCACCTACATCACCCTCACCTTTGACTTGACCTTTCTTGTTGTTCCTGAAGGTGATCGAACCTCCTTTCTTTTTGGCAAAGTTGTTGAAATGGCTTATATCACCTGTCATATGCTTAGTGCAACCACTACCAACAATCCATCTTCCTTTTTCCTATAAGAATGGAGAGTGTCAGTTCCCAACTCAAACTTTAGGATCCGAAGTTAGCTTGGGGACCCATTTCATCTTTGGGTTGCCCCCTTAATTAGGCTTGTAAGGACAATAAGTAGAGTAATGATCATCACACTTGCAATAAGAACAAACCATAAGATTCTTATTGCCGGAAGACTCTCCAACAAAGAAAGAGGTCTCCTTGCTCTTTTTCTTACCTTTGGCCATGCCCTTGCCTTTTGGTGCTCCCCCCTACGTATCCCAAACCACTAGTACCACTTTGTTTGGTAGAATGGTCAAGGATTTCATTGAGGGAGTTTTTCCCTTTGAGGAATTTCTATAGAGAGGCCCTTAGTCTATGATTATCATCATTAAGAGATATTATATTAGAAGACAAACTAGCAATATCATCTCTAGCATGAATAAGGCCGACCTCTAGATAGAAGTATTTAATCAAATAAGAATCTTTCTCAAGAGAAATAGAAGCAATATCATTACTAGTCAAGATAGGTCTAGAAGATAAATCATTAACTTGACCAAGCAACCTAGTATTTTCAGATTTAAGCACTTGAATTTCCTTAAGATAAATATCTCTTTCATACTTACGAGAATCAACAAGATGTTTAAATTTAGCATTTTCAATTTTAAGAGTTTCAAGCTCCTTTAAGCAGTTTTGGTTATCTTCCTTAAGAGTTTCAATGTTCTTAAGATAGATACCATTATCTACCTCAACTCCATTGTATTGGAGTTTAAGATCAAGATATTAGCCTTGAAAATTATCAATGATCTCAAGATGAGTTTTTTCATTAAGATCAAGAATTTCAAGTTTAGAATACAAATCATCAATAATTTTTCCAAACCTTTTTCTTTTAGATTTACACTTAGCAAAAGAAGAACGGGTAGAAACAAGCATATCAATAATATCTTCTTCTGATAACTCATGCAATCTTACCTCACTTACCTCACCAATTTCTTCACTAGTAGAGGTCATGAGTGCAAGGTGGCACTCTCCATCTTTTTCAAAGCTTGAGCTACTTGACGATGAAGCTTCCCAAACTGCATGAGCTGCATTCTTGTTTTTGTACTCCTTCTTGTCCTTCCTCTTGTAATTTCTCTACTTCTTGTACTCTTCCTCCTTTTTTGAGCTACCCTTATGGTGTGACTTTCTTGACTTGGGACATTCACTCTTGTAGTGTCCCTTTTGTCCACACTTGTAGAATCTAGGAGTAGAGGAGGAGGCTTGTTTTCCCTTAAAGTGTTTTTCCCTTGATGTAGTTGGCTTCATGCTCACTTGGACCATCATCTTCACTAGAGGAGAAAGGAGAAGTCAGGAAGGCAAGTTGTTGTTGAAGGATGACCACCTTCACTCGTGCTTTGAAAGCACTATCTTTGATCTTCTTGGTTTCCTTCTCTTCTTACTTGGCTTCTTCTTCTTGCTTGTCAAGCATTGACTCATGAGCTTGGAGGTTGCCAATGAGCTCTTCAGTTGGGATGTCACCAAGGCTCCTCACTTCTTCAACGAAGGTCACCTTTGACTCCCATCTCTTTGGTAGAGTCCTCAAGATCTTGGAGTTAATTACACCTCTATCCAAAGTTTGCCCAAAGCAGCCAGCCCATTGATGATCACATTGAGTCTTGAGTACATCTCTGCAGTCCCTTCTTTCTTGCCCATCGTGAAGTTCTCTAGAAGGTTGTTCAACATGCATATCTTAGACTCCTTGATTTTCTTTGTGCCCTCATAAGTGATGAACAATTTGTCCCTAATCTTATAGGCGGTGTCCCAAGATGAGATCCGGTTGAAATTCATTGGGGTAAGGGCTTCATAGAGGATGCTTATGGCTTTGACATTGAGCTGGGCTTCTTTAAGTGCATCTTAACTCCATGTTGCAATAGCTCCAGTTTGCTCCTTGTATGGTGTGACCATCACCTTCCACATATCAAAGTTCATGCCTTGAATATAGAATTGCATGTGCCTCTTCCGATAGAGGAAGTTGGTACCATCAAAGATCAGAGGATACACAGAGAAGCCTCCCTCTAGGTTGAGAGAAATAAGTAGGTTGTCTCCCATCTTCTTGTCTCATGGGAGATTGTTGGAGAAGATCCTTGGCTCTGATACCACTTGTTGGATCTAGGTCTCTAGAGGGGGGTGTGAATAGAGCTTCAAAAAATATCATAAGAAAGATTAGACCTTCAAATTATATCAATCAAAGCCGATAACTTAAGTGCAATTTGAAGTCCTAACTAACAAGCATAGTAAGGATGGGAGAAAATGAAACAAGCACTTGACAATGTCATTTAGAGTGGTTCCACTCTCCAAACTAGGAGAGAGTCAGTCCACTACCTAGAAAGGTTCCTAGGACTTTGCAAGTTCTTTCCTCTATATATTCACCAATAAGAGTTACAACATATGACCACCAAAGGACTTATCTATCCAAATGCAAAGAGTCTTCAACCTTACCAAGGACTTACCCACTTTCTAAGAGTCTTCCTCCTTCTTCCAAGGACTTACCTACTCTTACAAAAGTCTTCAGCCTTCAAAAGGGATTACCCACTCTTCTTGGATCTTCAGCCTTTTCCTTCTCCTTCACCTGGAGAAGATCTTCACCTCTTCTTCAACCTTGAAGAAGAAAAATACTAGCTCCACCTTCAATCGGAGTAGCTTGCTTCACCTTTTCTTGATCGAGGAAAGGGGTAGGGAAGATGGAATGAAATGAGGGCTTTACAAGAACAAGGAAGTAGCTCTCTTAAAAATGGCCTAATTCACTCATAATCATGAAATGTTATGTAAACTAGAGAGAGAAAGGGGCTCAAGGAGTTACAACACACTCAACTATAGCAAGGACTTAGAATAGCATGAATGATCAAATTTGGAATGAACTCCAAGGGGTCCTATTTATATTTGGGGGTGTTACCTTGAGTGTGGTATCACTTAAGGGCGAAATACAGTAGTTTTCCAAGTGGCAAAAAATCTATTCTCTCTCAAAACAACTCACCAACGGTTATAATCACTTTTTTTGCATTTTCCGTACAATACATTCGGTCGAGTTCCAATAAAGGTAACTCGACCGATCCACTAAATGACAAAGCCAATTTTCAAACTATCAGTCGAGTTTGTTTTGGAAAACTCGACCGATGGTCTAAAATCATTTTTTCTCAATGAGTCGGTCAACTGAGTTTTGTGAGTGTGCAACTCGAAAAATTGGTCTTTTCAGAAAATCCATCACTAGATCGATTGCGTTTCCAACTTGACCGATAAACAACTTGTAAAAATTTTTCTAAATTGACATTTGAGTGATTAAACCTTGGGATTAAGTGTCCCTAATTTTTTTCTCATCTTAGTTACAAGTGATATCATCAATACAAGTGATTACAAAAATCATCTAAGGTCATCTGGAGTGATATCCTAAAACACACACTTGTATTGCTTTTGACTTGAACTCGAACAAGCTAAGGCTTGTGTAATTTGATCCGTTTCATGTACCTAAAGCCTGAAATCAATATTTAACAAACATATTAGATACATAGGAGTGGAATGGTTAAGTCATTATCAAAATATGGACAATGTATAACTCTCAAGTCAACATGGATCCTGAAAGAGGAGGTGCACTTTGGTGATATGGGTAGTCCAATCATTCCTTTTAAGATCATTTTACCTGAGGCCTCAAATCCAGGGACGTTACAATATCGCCTACTTAGAATCTTGACATCCTCGTCAAGGCTCAACTATATGGCCTCATAATCTATACCCATTTCAGTGTAGACCCAAATGGCCCATGTACAACCAACTCCCAACCATGACTACCAGTGCAGGGTGGCTCCATCAACTAGGATATCCCTTTCCAACTACCTAGACCACACTACTCAAAAATTGGCATGCTACCGACCCAAGTGGGCCCCACCTACTGGAGGGGAATTGTATTTGCATATATATGCCAACTATGCTTACTTTTATTTGTTAATGTTTTTCATAAATGTAAATTTAAAGTGCCTTATACAAAATAATAACTGGGAATGTTGATACTACATGATACAATATACAGACATGGTTGTTAGATAGTAGGCACTAGAAATCCATAGTATAAAAAAGGTAATCTATATAGTCTTGATCATCATAAGTAAATAGTTTCATTTGATAATACGAAAAAAATAAAATAAAACTCTTGAATTATGTCATTCTCTTTGTGGCTGTTTGACACGAAAAAGCCTTATACAAAATAGAGTTGTATGAGATACGAGAAGAGTGGGTACACTCTTTTGTTAAGCAAGTCAACTTTGAATTTTATTGGGACAAAATATGATATTTCTAAATCATAATGTAATTATTTCTATATACATGTGATGGTTACAAGTTTTTCAATTTTAAATTTGATGCAAGTGAATTTTTAGTGCATATGTGAATATTGTGTGTATGTATGAATGTATGTGAATGAATGTGAAGAGGAATGAATACAATGAGAGTTTCGTTTGTACATATGATGAGATCGGAATTGGATGTGTGTTTTTTGAATTGTGTATGCGTATGAGATCTGAATTCAGTGTTGAAGAGAATGGAATTGAAGAATGGAAATGTATGTTGGTGGATGGATTGTGTGTTTGTTTTTGTTATTGGAGGTTTTGTAGGTGTGCTAGCCTGTTGTTAAGATGAACACAGGATGGAACCTACATGTTCTGTTTCCAGTTATATAGTTAGACAGTAGGTCTACAGATCTTCTATAAAAAATGTACATGTTGTGTCAGTTGTTACAAAATAAAATCAACATTATAGAACAGTGGCGTCGATTTTCTCGCAAAATTGAAAACACATCTATCCTAAAACATTCATGCTACCCAACACGTCTGTTCTACCCAACCAACTACATGACCGTGCTACCCAGCATGGTCATGCTACATAGTTGTCCTATAATGTTGGTTTTCTCAAGAAACTGCCAAAATAGATTTGTATTTTTAATATGGAAAAGTACACATTCTGTCGTTCTTTTTAAGATAACTGAAAAGAGATATTTTACTATAGTGTCAGTTCTTGGTCAGGAATCAAAGACTACTAGTGATATAACATTGATATTTCTCTAAGTCGTTATTTGAGTCGTCAATCTCTATTTTCATAAAAACCAACATTGACCATATGTTGTTGGTTTTTTCCTTACCCTCAAAATCAACATAAAATAGACTTAGCTCTATTGTCTCCCACTTAGGTCTTGGTATAAAACCAACATTATAGGGATATTTTAACTGATGCTAAAGGTGAGTTTTACTAGTGTGTCCTCTTACATTTTAGTTTATTATAACATTTGTGGCCCCTTTTATGTGTATATTCACCTAGATGACATGATGAAACCTAATGAAATAAGTAAACAATGTTGGAAATTAATTGTATGACAAAAGTGTTGATGCCAATGTTGGATCTTGATTCCTAGACCCTAGGGGACATCCACCTATCTTTGAATGTGATTTCTATGTCATCACCTTGATGATCTATATCATATTACATGTTTGTCTCTCATGACTTGATTAACCTTAGTCTCATTTTCCCTGCTCTATTAGTCTTTTGGACTTGAAAGATACCTAGTGACATAGCTTGTAATAATCACATAAATTGAATGAATCCTTGGAATGACTAGAAACTCAAACCACACCTTCATGATGGTCATCAAATCTGTAAAATATCATAAACCTAGATAATAATCACATTTGAGACTAAGTTTACTGAAACCCTAATCATAGAACTAATAAATAAGAAACATGTTGAACCACGATAGCTTATGGTTTAAGTTATTAATCATGTAGTTTCTTGTGATCTAGATGGTCATGGATGGGTTAAGAACCTCCAAACAAAGGTACATGGTCTTTAATTTATATGATTGCAGTTTTCTCGCTTGAATATTCTCATGTATGTATGCTTTCATACTTGCAAATTATTGTCACGTAGTATTGTTATATGGTACTCAATGATTTGATTCGATGATTTATAAATTTGCAAAGATAGTATATATCTCCTTTATACAAACTTTAAAATTGGGTTTGATCAATGACGTTGGCTATTCAAGGTCCCACACATAGAAACATGGTTAGTTCTTGGCTTTTATCCTTGAGGTCCCTCACAAACACATTTCAACTAGAAGTTACTCAAAGGCCTTATGGTATATGATTCCCTTTGCATAATTCAGTGTAATGATTAAAACATGGGTTATCCTTGAGTACCTTCACAAACCCCTTTCAACTAGAAGTTGCTCAAAGGCCTTACAATATATGATTCCCTTTGTACAATTGAGTGTAATGATTAAAATAAGGTATTTTGTTTTATTAAAAAAGTACTCATATTTCTCTCAATCGTTTACTTTTGCAAGCCTTTTAAATAATGAAACAAAGGAAGAAGAAATGGCTTCTATATTTTTAGACATTATGGCTTTGGGGTTGACCCCATATATATATTTATATATATGTATATATACATATATATAAATAAATAAATAAATAAATAAATAAATAAATAAACAATATATATATATATATACATGACGACAAGGAATGGCTCCAATGGTCAAGCACGGTGCCCCCTAACAAAGGGACCCGGGTGTGAATCCCAATTTCTGCCTTGATTTACCACCCTCTCAGGTGTTCGGCCTCCGCCACAGGCATGGTAGAGGGAAGGGAAGAAATCTTTCTCATATATATATGTATATATATGTATGTATATATATGTATGTGTATATATATATATATATATATATATATATATATATATATATATATATATATCTTTAGACCCTTTACTAGCACCCTGTGTGTTCCTTTTATGTTTAAGGATTAAAGATAGTTTGAGAGAATATGGTTTGTGAGCAGGTGTTCAGGTTGTACCTTTTGTACGATCATAGTTTAGTGTATATGATTAGACCTGTATCATTTTTTCTTAATTGTATAATTGCAAGCATGTAATAACAATGTTGCTATTAAAACTACCTGTTGATTTTTTCAAGATTGTTGGTGTGTGCATCTAGTGAATGGTGTGTGCATCTAGTGAATAGTTCATGTAGCTACAGGTTTCATGCTTCTGCATTTTATCTTTGATAATATGTTTGTTTGGCAGTATTGAAATTAGAACATGGTTATATGACAGATGGTATCAGAATATGAAGAATATCTACACTTGTCTTTCCTCAACATAAAATATATACTAAACTCAAACTTACATCAAAACTTAGAAACTTATTAAGTTTGCCTTTGTGGACTAAGTTAAATTAGCCTCTAGGTTAGAACCTAGATGTTCTGGAACAAGGTGTAGAGTTGTGTAATTCTTGAAACCTTTATTTTCTCATCTCTCTATTCTTTAGTATGGGAAACAGGTTTAGGAGGGTGACAAAAGGGAGGTCTTAAGTTGTGAACCCTAGACATATGTTTGATGCATATGCTTTGGGTGTCTATAGAAGTGTATACCATGTTCTTTCTAGTTATCTAGGTGTCATGATACTAGAATACCTAATGATTGTGGTAACACACTTTGATTTTTATTTCATTTGAAAGGATTATGTGTTGGTTTTCTATAACATGTTTTAAACAGTTAAGAAAACTATTTTCAAGTATAAGTATATAGTTTTCTATGTATGAAAGTATTACCACACAAAGAAAGGCAGTAAGTGTCCATGTGACCCAAGAGAAAGAGATATAGAATCAGTCAGGATGAGAATTTTATATGGTAGATTTAGTACCTATATCTATATACATCAAGACAAAGGTTAAGCTAGTAAGTAGCCTAGATGATCAATTTTGATGATGGATGTTATGAGTTTGCTTCATGATTACCTAAACTTGTTTTGAAGGATTTAAGTACAATTCATTGATAAGAGATTAGTTTTTGACCATGCAACACTAGATAGTCTAGTACCATGTATGGTATATGTGGCTTGTTTGAGGTTCTAAACACAACCAATGGGTTGGTATGCTTGCATGCGCCTGGTCTTGAATGTTTTAATTTATGATATGTGAGAATTAGTTCAGGACCAACATAGATTTCGTCACTTTACAAAGGAGGACATCTAGCATGTTACATATGATAAGCATGAACACCAAGGTGGGTAAACCTGATAGGGAGAAGGTCAGAGTACCTAACATGTGAACTATGAAATACATGATGATGAGTCTTTATCTAGACAACTTTTGAGTATATGAGTTGGGTCGTCTAGTGTACATCTGGTTCCTTTGATAATATTGTACTCAAAATTTCCTAAAAAACTATATAGCCCTAGAGAAAGAGACATTTGAATATATGTAAGTTTGAAGTATAGGTGAGGGATATGTTCCAAACCGTAGACAAAGTATATGATGTGTGACCTCCATTATGCACCTCATACTTTGGTTGGTTGTTCCATGTGAAGATATCTAGAGGCTGCATTTATTTTTGAAAGTTGGATAAAATTTTGGTATGGGTAGATGTTGGTGGATTTTATGTTTGTCATGGACATAGTTAGATATTAGATTGAGTGGCTCATGCTTGTGAAGCTCGCTTTATCCAAATGTGAGATAATAACAAAACCTCGATGCCAATGATAATGATGTTCCTCAAGATAGTTCAAGATACATGAAAGAACCTCACCTGCATTAAAATGTGACATGTGTATGATCAAACACTATTATAAGATTCACCTAATTTTAAACCATACCTTATTTAAAGCAGAGAAATTTGCAATAATGAGATTGATACCATAATTCCCTTCATATGTAATATAGAACACTCATTAAATATAAATTCTTAATTTCACATCTAGTGCGAGGCAATGAACCCATTTGTCATGATCAACATAATTTTGTGGAGAAACTAAATCATGCATGAAATATAGATTAACTGATATAATACAAGTACTACAATAATCTTAATTACAGTCATGATAATGAACATGTTCATTCGAGTGATTATTGGCATACATCTCTCTACCCCACCTTAAATTTTGTATATTCATATGGGGAAAAATCCAAATGTATTAGGGATAACTAACCTAAACCCTACAGTCAAAGGATGCCATGACATGATGAAAATATAAGTAATTCTCAATTAAATGAAATGGGGAGGGTCCATGCTTGATTCTTAAAAAACATATGAAAACAACCTAAGTGTGAACCTCATGGTGGTTGGATGCCTTAACACCTAGGGTTGGTTACCTAAACATGATGGATATCAACTTTAACCTTTAACTACAATCTTTGATAGATTTCTAGGATGAAATATTTTTGAAGGAGGGAAGCGTGTGTTTCTCTTTCCTATAATATATAACATCTACTATACCTTTCCCTAATAGAAATCCATCTTTTTCAATTTTATGACTTTAAGGATTTTAATTTTAATTGAAGATACTTTTCTTATATTCTAAGACGTGACAATAAAACCTAAGATTGACAAAGGTTCAATGCTTAATGTATCATGCTCTTTATTTAAATTTGAGAAGTCATATATATTATCTCTTAGAACTCTAATACATATCATATTGTGGAGGATTCTATTTTGAATCCAACAATGCAAAGATCATCTCAATCAGACATATTATGCCCAAGATATGTCCTTGGGATACTATCTAATTAATATTATATTTTTTTCTTTTTTTGGATTTTTCTATCTTCTGGGTCAACCATCTTGGGACCAGTAGGTACATGAACCAATCTTTCTCCTTGCCCCCTTCACTTACTCACTGATCCTCATATCATGTTCTCATCCAATTACATGCCAAGTATCTTTTGTGAATGGGTTGTGTTGTTGATCCAACGCCTAATGGATCTTCTCCTTATTCCAGTACAACCACACACGTGCAATGTCACCTGGGTGGTAGAGGAGACTAGATCATCATACACACAACCTTTTCCATAGTTAAGCCTTCCATTCTCTTCCTTTAATTGTACTTCTTCTTTAACTCCCCTATTCTTCCACCTTTCCTACCATCTTTCCCCTACACATCTGCTTTCTCTTGCTCCAACCCCATCCATGGCGACACTACCATAGGCATATTGGGTGTTTATACCTCGGGATACCTCATCCCCAACCGTGGCCGATGATAGGTATGCATAAGCAAGGCAAGTTTGGGTGGCATTTTTGCATGCCTTATGGAGGCCTCAACCATCCTTCTATTTTTATCTCAAGAACTTCCACCTTTTTTGTTTTTGCTTCACGTGGAAGAAATGCTTGGGAGGAAAGGTGTGATGGTTGTAGGATCTAGGGTGGTGTAATATTGATGACCAAGATCTGCGCTCCCACATACCCATAAACCCTATTGTCTCTCTCTTTTTTCGATATTGACTAGTCAAAGTACTGGGTTGAACACGCTACTAACACCTTGTGTGCAACCTAGTAGTGAGATTGGGGCCCAATCACGCCTGTACAACACACCAACAATGGAGGGGATCAACCACATTATAACCCCCCTCAATTTCTATGATGTTTTTGGCTTGATCTTCTAAAAACATATATCCCAAAACCCTTGTCTAATATATGAGATAAAATATGTCACTTTGATCAGCTCGATAAAATCAAACAAATCAGATGGTTTCAGACCTTAAAACATCACAAAAAGCTTATTTTTTCCATAAGTTTCTAACTTTTTATGGTTGTATGTAATTAATGTATGAAATGATAATTCTTGAATTTTTAATTATCAAACTGCCTTATAATCTCAAAACACTAACTTAGAATCAAAGATCATAGTGGGGCTCCTAGTCACCCCTTTTTCTCAATGGTTAACTCTAATGCATATATATGAGTTGTTTTAGTCCTTAATGATGGAATTTGGTATATTTAACTAACTTTACTTCTTAATGACATTTGATTCTTAACCAACCTTAAAAAGATCTTGATGGGGGTGAATAGAGCTTTTTGGAACTTTAAAGTTAATTAAAAACTTAAACGAAGAAGGAGAAGGAAACAAGGAGGACAATTCGATGTGGAGTGGTTCCAACCTTTGAATCAAAGGTTGTTAGTCCACTACCCAATTGTTTCCAATTGGGATTTGGAAAGCGATTAGTTTTATTTACCTCTCAAGGATGTTACAATAAAATACAATCACCTTCCTTGAAGTAGCCTTTACCTAGAAGTAGCCTCAACCTCCTTGAAGCAGACTTATTTGAAGTAACCTCAAGCCCTTGGAGCAACCTTCTCCTCCTTGAAGTAGCTCCACCACCTTGAGATAGCCGTCACCTAGAAGTATGTCCAACCTCCCTTGAAGACACCTTGTTGAAGTAATATCAAGCAACCTTGGAGCATCCTTCTCCACCAAGAAGTAGCTCCAATCAAGCTCCCTCAAGCAGCCTCCACATCTTGGAGTAGCCAAGGAGCACAAGTAGCTTAACCTATGAATGGAGATTGGAAGAAAGGATGTACACCAATAGAGTATTTTTCTTTGATACTATATCAAGCATTAGACCTCTCAAACCACTTAGGATGGATATTTCTTTGATGATGGCTATAGGACACAAACTTGGAGCTTAAAGAACAAGATGGCAAGTGTTGCTCAACTTTGTTGCTCACTACAATGTATTCTCAAGTGTGGATTATATGCTTTAGGTGTCCTAAGGCCTCTCCTATTTATAGGGATGGTTTGGAAGTGCTTAAGGACATTCTAGGGAGTGTCTAGAGTGTTCTTAGTACTTAACTAGTCGTTAGGTACAAAGTAGTTGGCTAGCAATGGCTAATTTGTTCAAGCTTGGAAGGACAATCTAGAACCCTACTCGATTGACAAGTTTGTTGACCGACCGTGTCTCAGTCGATATTTTCTTTGAACAAACTTGGGTTTAAGGTAAATGTGTACCAAGGTCTATTTCCAACTCCCAACTACTTGGTCTAGTGGTCATAAACTTTGGACTGAGGTTAGGTCGATCGACTATATTCTCGAACGAAACACGTTTCAGAGAACAAATGTTTAAGGTTTTGACCAATGCTTAGTATGTTCGACCGAGGTGGTTTGCATTTTACAAAGACTTTGATCGAGGGTATCTCGGTCGACTAGTTTCTCGACCAAGGGTGAAAATGTTTCAGATTTTTGAACCACCTATTAAATGTGTGTTCTAATGGATGATAACGATTATAACTCTAGGGGGATCCTAACTAAAGGCTATAAGTGGATAGGGAATATCAAATGCTTAATTTACATGATATCTAAGTACTTGTACATTATATCTTTGTACGTGTATTTACATTTTAGTACAATCATGAAAATATAAATATTTAAGCGCATTGATCGTCAATTTATATTGATCTTCAATTTTCCACTTAATAGGATCTCCTTATATCCATAAACCCCAAAATACTCAAGTAGAACACTAGATACACAAGTATGAAATGTTTGTCGTCATCAAATTAAAGGGTATTTTAATGTCCAATTTAGCCAACAATCTCCCCCTTTTTAAAGATGACAAACATTTCTAAAATATAATGAAAATAATTGAGATGAGATGAGTTTCATACCTGTGATATACTTGAGATGAATGGATTCTATTTTTCTCATAAAATGTGGGCTAATATACCTAAAGAGATATGGAACATGATATCCATCTCTTAAGGTACTGTAGCATCAATTAATGTCAAACTAACAGATCATGAAACTCATGAAGTTATTTTATTTTATTTCTCCCCCTTTGTCATTTCAAAAAGATAGCCATGTTGTCATTTTAAACATACTCCCCCTGAATGGAATACTCCCCCTCAATAATATATTCACATTGAAAAACAAAAGTGTGAAAATGTCCAATTAAAACCACAATTCAAAACAAATATTTTTTAATAATTTTTTTTCATGAACAAGTGAACACAAGAAAACTCAATTTCATTAATAATAAAGTGATTGCATAGGCCTTACTACTCATAGAGTAAGATAACACCATCACTTGAAAGAGTTCAAAAGTACATCAACTTCAGGATCTTTCCCATAGAATGGAGTATCACCATAATACTTGACAAGTGTCTACCAGTCAAGTGTACCTGTCTTTGTGAGAGAATATGCTTCTAGAAATGTACGTGCCCGATCAAATCAGAAACTAGCAGCTATATCTTGGAGTTGCATTAGTGAGTATTGGGTATGGGTAAGATCATTTGATGGTGGCGGTGGAACTTGAATGTATTGTAAGGGTTGAAAGGATAGATGCTCCAAGGATATTATGCATAAGGGTATGTGTTGAACATTAGGAGATAAGGCTTGCATCATTTGGTTTAAATAGGTCATAGTATGGTGGTTGTATGATCTAGATGTCTCCCAATTTGATAAGTAGCCCCTTTGAGATCAAAAATATCATTGGCAAGGTTTTCTATGGAATAGCTAGGAGGAGTACGAGGTGGAGGATTAGACTCAGCGGTTTTCACTCCTTCAGTCCTAGATCTTTTGTGACCAAAGTCAATTCCCATTTTATCAATAGTGTTTTGGATAATTGTTTGGGGACATCTATCACATTTGTAGCCTAAGACTTCTAAGTTTTTTTCTAAGAGAATGTTGGATTATTTAGAAAACAAAATCAGCATAAGGTGGGTTCCCAAAAAAATAAAACCTGTTAGAATGATTGATGTGAATGAAGTTCACAGGAATACTTTCGAGTATGGCGTAGATAAGGAACATCCTAAATTGTGGAATTTTAGTTTGATTGGCTCTAGGATAAATGTTATGGGTAATGATGAGATTCACTATCCTATCTTCAGGGTTTAATGAGGTAGCACAATAGGTTCCCCTATGTTCATGTGATGAGGTGTTGGGAACAAAGATAACCTTTTTTATATCCCTAAAGCTAATGGTGTCTTCTTCAGTGGAGAATTTTGAGATGGGATTGCCAGTGGATAGGTCTAGAAATTGTCATATTATTCAACATCTATGTCTAGCATTTTGAGGATGTCATTTTTAGAAAAATAGAAGGATAAATCATCAACCATTGAAGTGAAGGAATAGGGGTCATTGCAGTTTCTAGTGAGGTTGGCATAGAATTCATTTACAGCTTAGGTAAACCAGAAATGAAATGACGGGATAAGAAATTTCTTCAATTTTTGCACCTTGAAAAGTTCAAAGAGGTCGAGAAGAGTGATGAAGTCATTGAGTTCCAACGGCCATCGAGGAAGAGGAGACTTTGAGGTGAGCTTCAAGTAGTGTTCTCTAGAGGCAGCTTCGTTGATGATGCTCAATGCTGGAGTAAGCGTGCATCCCTTCCTTGAGGCAACTTGCTTCTTGCCACCACAAGATGAAGAGGAAGCCATCTTGATCAAAGAGTGGTAGAAGAAGAGATAGAGATGATAGAGGATGAATGTTTCTAGAAGATATCTCTAAGAAATACTAGAGAGGTGATGGAGAAGAGAGCACTTGAATTGTAAAGAAATGGGCGGATTGAGGTGCTATTTACAGCAAAACAGAACCTTACTCATTGGACAAACTTGTTGACTGAGACCTTAACAACTCTCTTCCTCAATGAATCTTTAACGACTAGTCGGTCTAAGTTTAAATTTGAAAATTTGGTCGCAACAGTCGAGGACTCGGTCGAGAATACTGTCGATCGAGGGACCTATAGGTAAAAATTTTTGGTCCAAGAGGCATCTAGAAGATTCTCAGCTAAGATTTGCATAGTCAGCCGAGGGTCCCTTCGAGTGAAACTCGGTCGAGAACTTCATCGACCGAGGACTTTCTCAGTCCAATATCTTTTTGATCGAATGTGATACTGTGAGTAGTATTGCATTTTGGATTGATCTTGATTAAGTTCTTATTCATGATATTAAATTATTGTAGACAAATAAAGGAATACTTTAAGAATTTTGTGCACCAAAATTATGTTAATTTCAAATCAGAAAGTTATGAAGAAATTTGAGCACAAATATCAATGAAAACATCTTCTGGAGGAGTAATAAGTTACTTCTTTCTATTACATTCAAATTTGTCCAAACGAAGCAGTTTGGTAAAGATACCAGCTAATTACTCCTCTATATCAACATGATGGAGAGAGATACTATTCTTGGAAATATGATCTCTTAAGAAATGATGTCTAATCTCAATGTTCTTGGTATGACTATGTAAAATAGGATTATGAGCTAAGTTTATAGCACTAGTATAATCACAAAATATTGGCATAGAGGAAAGTTCAAAACCATAATCATTTAAAACTTGTTGCATGTAAAACACTTGAGCACAACATGAGCCTGCAACCACGTATTCAACTTCAGTGGTAGATAAGGTAACTATATTTTTTTCTTACTTCACCAATATACTAAGGCTCTTACTAGTAAGAATCAACCACCACTTGTGATCTTTCGATCAAGATGACAACCAACATAAACGACATCGGTGTAAACATTCAAATTCAACGATTGACCTACAAACCATAGTTTATAGTACCGACGAGATATCCTAGAATTCTTATGACGACTTGAAAATAAGAGTGCATTGGTTTAGATTGAAATATAGCTCAAAGTCCAACGACAAACATAATATCAGATCTATATGCAATCAAATGTAGAAAACTACCAATCATGGCCCTATGTAAGGAATCATCAATGGGTTCACCATCTTCATCCTTGACAATTTTAGCAGAAAGTAGCAATAGGTGTAGCAGCATGTTTGCAATTTTCCATATTAAATGTTTTATTTGAAAACCAAAGAAAATGCTAATTCACCCATAAGACTTATCTCAAATTCTTTTTGCATGATATCACTGAATTGATTACATAAAGAACCATTTCAAGGTCCAAATATAATTGAACAACAAGAAAATATGATTCATATGTTTTGAAGAATAATATGGAATCTGATTTTCCAATAGATAAATCATTATGAAATAGATAATTTTAAAGTCTTTCATACCAATATCGGGGTGCCTTTTTTAGACCATAAAAAGTTTTCTTAAGTTTATAAACATGGTCAAGTTTGTTAGGAATTTCAAAACTAAGTGGTTGGACAACATAAACTTCTTATTCTATGGTTTTATTTAAGAAGGCACTTTTTACATCCATTTGAAATAGTTTGATGTCTTTATGGGCAGATAGAGCTAATAACATTATAATGGATTCAAGTCTAGCTACAAGTGCATAAGTTTCATCAAAGTCTATCCCTTCTTGTTGATTATATCCTTGAGCAAGCAACCTAGCTTTGTTTCTAACCACTTCCCCGACTTCATTAAGTTTATTTCAAATAACCCATTTAGTTACAATGATAGTTTTGTCATGAGGTCTAGGGACTAAATCCCATACATTGTTTTTACTAAATTGGTTTAGCTCTTCTTGCATAGCCATTATACGATATTCATCTTTTAGAGACTCATTTATCTTCTTAGGTTCAACGATTGATACAAAGGCCATGTTTGCAACATCTCTGAATGACAATCGAGTTTTTACTTTATCAAAAGGATTTCCTATAATTAAGTCTTGAGGATGATATTTAATTATTCCAGGAACCATTTGTTTTGCCTTTTTTAATTTACAATTTTCATCATCTTTTATTGATATAGATGGTTTCCCAACTTGGTGTGTAATATCATTCAAGTTTTCATTCTCAATATCATTTTTTGCACTTTGTGTTGCTATTTCATGAAATGTGATATGGATTGATTCCTCAACTTTTCTAGAAATAGTGTTGTAGATTCTAAATGCCTTAGTAGAGGTTGAGTAACCCAAGAAGAATCCTTTGTGTTATTTAGGGTCAAATTTGTTTGTATCATCCTTTGTGTTCAAGATGTAACATGGTGTACCAAAGGTATGAAAGTAGTCAACTCCAAGTTTCTTGTTAAAAATGAGTTCATGAGGATCTTTCATAACATGAGAGTGAATTGACACACGGTTTAATACATAGAATGATGTATTTACTTCTTCAGCCCAAAAAGTTTTAGGTGTATTATGTTCAGTAACATTGTTCTAGCCATTTCTTGTAAGGACCGGTTTTTCCTTTCTACTATCCCATTTTGTTGTGGGGTACGTGGAGAAAAAAAGTTATGAGTATACCCTTGGGATGTACAAAATTCTTCAAAGATGTGATTTTCAAACTCCCCACCATGATCACTTCTGATGGTGCATATTTTGTCTTGTACTTGATTTTCAATCTTAGAGCAAAAGTGAATGAATATTCTAATACTATCGTCTTTTGTTGAGAGAAAATGAAACCAATTATATCTACTATAATCATCAATAGTGACAAAGAAATATCTTTTACCACCAATAGATTGAGTCCTCATGGGACCAAACAAATCTGTCTGAATAAGTTCTAATGATCTAGTAGTACTAAGAATGACTTTAGATTTGAAATAAGTTTTATTTTGCTTTCCTAGAGTACATGGTTCATAGTTTTCAGGTTTATCAAAATAAAGTTTAGGTAAACCACAAACAAGATCATACTTAATAAACTTTTTGATAACATGTGAGATTGCATGACCTAATTTTGTATTTCATAATTGTAAAGATTCAACATTTGGAAGAAGACAATTTTCCAATAATAGCTTGCATAGAGTTAGGTCTAAGTATATATAGATTTCCTATTCTTTTTCCTTCATAAACACATTAGTGTTTTCTATGAGTAGCTTGAAGCAAAAAATTTTAAATAGAACATCATAGAAACTATCACATAATTGACTAACACTAATCAAGTTGTGATGCAATCCATCTACAAGTACATTTTTAATTTGAAGATTTTTACCAACATTACCTATCCCAATATTTTTACCTTTGGTATTATCTCCAAATGTGGTTGTTTTGCTCTTTTTTTATTCAAGTGTATGGAAAGCTTCCTTGTTTCCGGTCATATGCTTGGATCAACCACTATCAACCACCCAATCCTACAAAATAGGTAGAAGCTAGTACCCATGTGGTGGTCCTTTTCGTTGGGATCATTAATTAAAACATTTCAAGTTTCTGAACAACTTAATATGAAGAGTTCTTCACAGTTTTAAAGCACTAAAGTTAAATGTAAACACATGGTTTTAATTTCAACAAAAATTTCTTGACAGAACTATCCTCAGTCGAATATTGCTTCAACCGAAAGTGTTCTCAGTCGAAATATTTGTCCACTAGGAAGATTTGTCTGTATATACAAGTTTTGACAGAACTCACTTTGGTCGATTATTTCTTTGACCGGAAGATGTATCGGTCGAGATCTTTGTTGACCAGGAAAAGTTTTTGTGTATTTTCAATAAGTTTATCATTTCCAAACAAAACATGTTATCATTTTCAAATTAGTAATCAAATCATACAAGAATATACAATTTAAAGCTTATTTTAGTTGAAAGAAGACATTATGAAATTCAAAATGAAGTTTAGGTCAAATATCAACTAAATGTCTCATATTTCAAAGTTTTTGGTTTTGGAACCCAAACAAAATATTTAACCTTATTTTTCTTATAATTGCATGAAAATGAATAATGTTCAGGATGTAAACAATAATGATAACAAATGAAATCAATGTTTCTTATCCTTGTGGTCATGAGCTAGATTGTTTTTAGGTACATACATGACTTTGGTCTTAGGCACTTGTGTCTTTCTAGCTCTAGGTTTTTGATAGGATTTATCTTTGGGTACATAACCTAGGCCTCTCCTTCCAATTTGACCAACTTTGCTTTCTAGGATTTTATCAAGAATATCATTGCTTTTCAAGCTATTAATATCTTTTTGCAACTTGGAAATTTCATGCATTTTCCTTTTAATGTCCAACTTTGATTGATTTAAGCTATATAACAAGATATCTCTTTCTTTGACAATAACATCATAATCCAAATGAGTACATAAAATAGTTTGAGTTTGAAGATTATTTATCTTAGCAAGCAATTCAACCTTTTCTTGAGAAAGAAGATTATAGTTAGTTTCTAGAGAAAGGAACTTGATATTATGACCATTGATAGATGTTTTCAAGGTATCTTTATCAGGTATAAAACTTTCATTTTCATAAGAAAGCACATACAATGTGGCATGCAGATCGTCATTTATTTTTGTAAGCTTCTTCAATTTCTTCTTACAATCAACATATTTGTCATGTAGCTCTTCAAGACTAGTAACTAACTCCTCTTTAGATAAATCAAGAATGCTTACCTTACTTGAGTCTTCATTTTCATCTTCCTTAGCAATGGCAGATTCCACTTCTCCTTCTCCACTTCTTCTATCATCACTTGATTCATCCCAAGTAGCTTTATAATCTTTGTCTCCCTTGTCTTTCTTCTTGAAGGAAGATTTCTTCCCTTTCTGGGTATTCAAACATTCATTCTTTACATGACCTTTCTAGCTGCATTCAAAGAACCTACGGGAAGAAGAGTAAGAAGCACTATAATTTTTGTTAGATTTATACCTTCTACATTTCTTACCACTTACAATGAGTGCATCTTCTTCATCATATCCTTCACTTGTTTCATCACTTTCTTTGGTGACGAGTGATTGAGTCTTGGTTGTATCTTTTAAAGCAATGTCCTTCCTTTTTCCTTTTTGAAGTTTTTCCCCCAGTCTTTCTTCACCTTCAAGGGTGATTTCATGAGTCTCTGGATTGCCAATGAGTCGCTCCATCCTCACTGTGGTAAGGTCATTAGCTTCTTTAATGGCCGTCACCTTTGTCTTGTATTTTTGAGGCAAGGATCTAAGGACCTTGGACACCTGGTCTTACACACTTATATATACTTACCTAATGCACTCAAGTTGTTAAAAATAGAAGAAAATCTTTCATACATTTCACTAATGGACTCATTAGGTTGCATAAGAAATTGTTCAAACTTTTATTTAAGCATGTTTATTTTGGTATTTTTAACATGGGTAGTGCCTTCATGTGTAATTGAAAGTTTATGCCATATTTTATAAGTTGTTTCAAATGAATATATCCTATTAAAACCACTAACACAAATTGAACAATATAATATGCTTACCACTTTTGCATTTAATTGAACTTGTTTTACCGTATTGGGATTCCATGTTGCATATTCAGTATTAGGAAGTGCACACGGTAAATATACCATCCTCTAAACCTCTAGGCTGATCCCTTGGAAATAGAATTGCATTCTTCTTTTCCAATAAGTGAAATTACTTCCATCAAAGGGTGGTGGTTGAGTCACATGAGTTCCTTCAAGGATGAGGTTGCTAAGCAAGTTATCCCCCATTCTTCAAGATCTATTAGGGCTCCTTATAGACCTGCTCTAATACCAATTGAAAGATCTAGAGGGGGGGTGAATAGAGATTTTTGGAACTTAAAGTTGATTAAAAACTTGAACAAATAAGAAGAAGGAATCAGGTAAGACACTTCGATGTAGAGTGGTTTCAACCCTTGAATCAAAGGTTGTTAGTCCACTACCCAATTGTCTCCAATTGGGATTTTGAAAGTGCTTGAAGTAGCTCCACCGCCTTGAGATAGCCTTCACCTATAAGTAGCTCCAACCTCCCTTGAAGCCTACTTATTGAAGTAATCTCAAGAAACCTTGGAGAAGCCTTCTCTACCAAGAAGTAGCTCCAATCAAGCTCCCCCAAGAAGCATCCACAACTTAGAGTAGCCAAGGAGCACAAGTAGCTTAACCTGTGAATGGAGATTGGAAGAAAGGAAGTACACCAATAGAGTATTGTGATTTGATTCTATATCAAGTGTTAGACCTATCAAACCACTTAGGATGGACATTTCTTGGATGGTTCCTAGGAGCCTATGCCTATAGGACACAAACTTGAAACGTGAAGAACAAGATGGCATGTGTTGCTCAACTTTGTTGCTCACTAGAATGGATTATCAAGTGCAGATTATATGCTTTAGGTGTCCTAAGGACTCTCCTATTTATAGGAATGTTTTCAAGTGTCTAGGGATGTTCTAGGGAGTCTCTAGCATGTTATTAGTGCTTAACTAGCCATTAGGTAGAAAGTAGTTGGCTAGCAATGGTTAATTTGTTCGAGCTTGGAAGAACAATCTAGAACCATGCTCGGTCGACAAGTTTGTCGACCGACCATGTCTCGATCAATATTTTCTTCGACCAAACTTGGGTTTAAGGCAAATGTATATGGATGTCTATTTACAACTCCCAACTACTTGGTATAATGGTCATAAACTTTGGACCGAGGTTGGTTCAGTCGACTATATTCTCGATCGATACACATTTCAGAGCACAAATGTGTAAGGTATTGATTATTGCTCTGTATGTTCAAGTGAGGTGGTTCTCGGTTGACAAAGACTTCGACCAAGGGTGTCTCAGTTGGTTAGTTTCTCAACTGAGGGTGTTCCTATTTTAGATTTTTGAACCACCTATTAAATGTGTGTTCTAATGGATGATAATGACTCTAACTCTAGGGGGATCCTAATTAAGGGTTATAAGTGGATAGGGAAGATCTAACGCTTGATTTACATGATATCTAAGTACTTGTACATTATATCTTTGTACAAGTATTTAGGTTTGAGTACAATCATGAGAATATAAGCAGTTAAGCACATTGATCTTCAATTTGTATTGATCTTCAATCTTCTACTTAGTAGGATATCCTTATTTCCTTAAACCTTGAAATACTAGATATGAGTAAGGGTCGAGAATCGCTTTCTCTCTTGAGGTGCTCCCATCCATCTCTAGATTCCTTAGCCACTTACCAACAGCCAACCCCCTCGCCATGGTGAGTGGGGATGGCAACCACCAGAGTAATGAGTCTCCTACCGCAGTTACTACCCCTTTAACCTTGACACAGCCTGCCCCCAACCCCCACCACCCACCAACTCTCCGCCTATGGGATCTAACTTGCCCTGGTCAGACCCGAGAGCTGATGTCACTAAGGCATGCTTTTGGGCTAATACAGTTATGGGAGAACCACATTTTTCCAGGAGCGACAAGCCTTCTGCTGTGGAGGAAGATCCCAGATCCCCTTTCTTTAAGGAGGGTGACGATAGGACCTGGACCAGATTCTTGGAACCAGTGGTCACGGAGATGGATGACTATCACAAATACACCATCATCGTACAAATACTGGGTCAAATATGCATCTATGAGCATCTCTTCAGATGGATGCTCAAGATCTAGAAGCCAAAAGGGGAGATCCAGCTATTCACCTTGAATGATGGTCTCTTCCAAGTCAGATTTGCCAATGTGGCAGACATGAAGGTGGCACTGGAGAAGGGTCCCTGGTTCTTCAACATCAAACTCATCCTCACCAGGAAGTGGTGCCCTTCATCAGACCTAAGAAGGGCCTCACTCACATCAGCACCTGTCTGGATGAATCTACCAGAGGTGGGGAGAAATTGGACCAGGAAGGCTTTGACCATTATTGCTTATGCAATGGGTGTTACCAAGGCGTTCGATCTTGCTATCGCTTGACACCACATTTGGGCGGTGAGGATATGTGTGGAAATTCAGGCCGACAAGATACCACCTAAGTTGGTGATGGTGGAAATGCCAGATGGATCTGCTTTGGAGGTGAAGGTCATTTACAAGGCCTTACCAGACAAATGTAATAGTTGCCAGGTCTCCAGGCACAATCACGGATGCTGTCCCGGGGACCGGGATGAGGACACACCGAGCAACACCAGAGGTCAGTATGCTAGCAGTTGACCAAGAAGAAAGAAGAAGAGGGTTGGAGATAAGTCGGTTGCATAGGAGGTGACTGTTGAAATACCTCAGGATGCAGAAGCCCCCAGAGGCCAGATCCCTCTCCAAGACTAGGCCCAACCGATAGTGAACACGGAGGAGGGTATTGAGCATCCTGTTAAGGAGCCAGTCATAGAGGAGCGGAAAACATAGTTGAGAGATACTGAGGAGGAGGAAATGATCAACTCGACAAACACTTTCTTGGTCCTTGAAGACTAGGAGAATGAGGAGCTAAGGCTTAGTAGTAGAAGGGAAACCAGAAGTATAGTGGCTTTAGGTTCTGCAGTGAGAGGAGGAAGAGGTAGAGGGGGAACCACCCATACTAGGGGTGGTGGAAGGAACTGTTTCTGATGACCATCCTTGCAAGGAACGTGCGAGGAGCATCTCATCCTGAAAGAAAACATAGGCTGAGGAAGGTGATCATGGAACGGAAGACCAATATTGTGATTTGTTGTGAAACTAGAATCAGAAGGGAGGTTTCAGAAAGGATGAAGGGTCTGTTTCCGCCGACGTGGGAACATATTTCCAATATCGATGAAATTCAAGGTTGGAGATTGGTGGTGGGTTGGAACCCAACTGTGTGGGATATTCAACCCATACATGCCATGGACCAAATGATCAATCTTAGATGCATCAATCATGTTGGCTCCCACTACATCATTTCTGTTGTGTATGGCATGTCCTCGTAGGTGGACAGAAGGGGGACTTGGGAGGTCTTGGTATAGATCTCATAGAATGATATACCCCAAATGGTGATAGGAGACTTCAATCATGTCAGAAGGGCAGGGGAGAAGATAGGTGGCCTCCCTATACATGCCTCTGTCTTAAGAAGATCCAACAAATTCATTGATGCTGCCAATCTCATGGAGGTCAACATGAGGGGTGGTCTTACTACCTGGTCTAATAACAGGGAACCTAGAAGATGCATAGCTAGTAACCTCGATAGAGGTTTGGTGAATACAACTTGGTTGGATGTGTTTCCCGAGGCTTCCATTGAGTTAGGAGGTCATCCAAATAGTGATCACTCCTGGCTCAAGATGCAGTTGTCTACCAAGACCAAGGAGCCTAAACCTTTTCGGTTCCTAAACCACTGGTTAACTTGGCTGAGTTTTGAGGGCCTCATTAAGGAAGCCTGGACTGTAAACATTGTCGGCAACCCTCTGTTCATCATTATGGAGAAGCTGAAAGGGGTCAAAGAGATTCTGAAAAGATGGTCTAGAGACTTGATCGACTTGCCTCACCTTATTGCTAAGGTGAAGAGCAAGTATGAGCAAGCTGCTATTGCTTTGAGAATGGACCCTCTGGATGGGGGAAAATAGAGGAGGAGAGAGCCCGAGAAACCAGAATGAAATAGTTAGAAAAAGCCGAAGAAGTGTCTATGTGGCAGAAGAGTAGGCTGAGATGGATCAAAGACGGCGACAGAAACACCAAGGTGTACCACACAACTTTGAAGTGAAATAACATGAGGGATGAAATCCATACCCTTATTTAAGAGAAAGGAGAGGTCAAGGAAGGGGCTGTGAAGGTGGCTGAGACAACAATCTGATTCTTCACAAAGATGTATAATCAACCTGAATACATGTGTAATAGGGATTTCAGCTTTCCCGATAGGAAAGTCACGAATGAAATGAATATATTGTTGGTGGCTACCCCGAGTGAGGAGGAGATCAAAAGAGCCCTTTTCTCTATAAATGCTTCTAAAGCTCCTGGCCCCGATGGTTTCAATGCAAATTTTTCCATTGGGCTTGGCCTATCATGAAGGAGGACATATGCAATGCTATGAGGTGGATGGTTGTGGGAGGGAGAATGGTACGCCAAGTAAACCATGCCTTTATCTGGCTCATACCTAAGAAGAATCTAGCTACTGATATGAATGACTTCAGGCCGATAGCCTACTACTCGGTACTCTACAAAGTTTATGCTAAACTACTTGCAGGGAGATTGAAGACACTCCTCCCCAATATCATCTCTGAGAACCAACTTGCTTTCATTAAGGGGTGCAATATATCAGATGGTACCCAGCTGGCTACTGAATTCCTTGCAGAGTTTGGGGACAAAAATAGATCCAACAAAGCTTGTATCAAACTTGACATCAATATGGCCTATGATTTTGTGAGATGAGAGGCTTTATGGAAGATTATGTCTGCTATGGGGTTTAGTTGTGATGGATCAACATCCTGTGTGTTGAGACCACCTCATTCTCGGTGTTGGTGAATGGGTGCCCCAAAGGTCTTTTCTAGGCTGGAAATGGCCTTCGCCAAGGGGACCCACTCTCACCCCTTCTCATTACGATTGTGATGGAGGGGTTGACTACCATGATCAAGAATGCAGAGGAGCTTAATCTTTTGAAGGCTTTCAAGGTGAAAGGGACCCTAGTGCGATCTCACTTGATATTTGCAGATGAAGTGATGTTCTTTCTACCAGGTCATGCTAAGAATCTCAGGAGGATGAGGCTGATCTTAGAAGAGTTTGGGGACCTCACCAGACTCTTCATCAGTACCATCAAATGAAACATTTTCCTCTCAAAATCTTGTGATGGAAGAAGGGGTAGATTAAAGGCAGTAGTTGGCATTGAAGTTGGTAGGCTACCGACTAAATACTTGGGCATTCCGTTATCGGGAGGAAAAGGCAGAAGTTGGGACTATGGTGGATGTCTCGATGATCTGAGAATGAAGATTTATAGATGGACTGGGGTTAATATCTCTATGGTGGGCCATGTGATCCTGATCAGATCTGTGTTATAGAGCTTAATTCACTTTTGGTGTTGCCAAGTCACCTTCCCTGGCTTCATTTTTGCGTAGATGCATTCCTTGATTGCAGGTTTCCTTTAGAGAGGTAGAAACCATGTCATAGCTAGGGGTTCTGTGGCTAGGTCCTACCATTGTGGTGGTCTGGATCTAAAAGACCCGATGGACATGGCAATTGCTGTGACAACAAGGAGGGTCGACTGCTTCCTTAGAAATAATGATTCTCCTTGGACAAAATGGATGCGTGAGAGGTATGGGGGTGATTTGGATGTACCCAATGCACTGGACCTGGCAAGGAAGGGCACTTCAAAGAGTTTCCAGGCCATGCAAGAGTGGTGGAAGACCTCAAGGGCTGAGTATTATAATGTTAGGGACCTCTGGCTACTTACCAATAACGTAAAGCCTTGGGTGATCAATTATCACCAGCCACAGGTTAAGTGGGAAAAGATCATGTGGGGGAAATATCACACTCCCAAGTGGAGCTTTTGTGCGTATAGATGCATCTTGAAGAAGCTTCCCACAGCGGACAGACTGAGGAAATAGGGGTTGGATACAAACCCCATATGTAGCTTATGTAATGGGGCAGATGAAAGCCATGGACACCTATTTTTTGAATGTAATTACTCCAAGTATAGCTGGTACCGAGCTAGCCTCAAGTGTGGCTGGGGTGGCAGCCCCCCGACTTGTCTTGAGGATGCCATACTCTAGATCTTGTGGGAAGCCAAAGGGAAGAAGTCAACATGTAGTTTTGTTGGTAACATAATCGGGTTGTTGTTGTTCTATCTGTGGAACGAGAGGAGCATGAGAAGACATGGAAATGGTAGTGTAGATACCCTTACCTTTTTTGATAATCTTGTAAATCGAATAAGGGAATTCTATAGAGGCTTCCCCAATGCTTTGGGTGGGATGGAGACTCAGGTCCTAAGAAATTGGGACCTTGTCTAGACTATGTAGTATACGGGATTTTGTGTGACCCTATACTTGTACCTTGGTTTACATTTGGAATACTATTTTACCTGATCCAAAAAAAAATAAACCTTGAAATACTCAAGGAGCACATGAAATACACAAGTATGAAATGTTTGTCATCATCAAAACAAAGGGTATGTTAATGTCCAATTTAGCCAACAACCTTGAAATCAGTAACTTATAACTCTCCATAGAACAAATATCACCCCTTGACCTCACTATTCTCTTGTTTGGTCCATGTGATGTAAGATGCATGAATGTGACTCCTTTATATTGATGCATGTTATACTTTTATCAAATGATGTCTTTGACCTGATTGAGTATCCAACCCTATTAGATATTTTGAAATCATTAATTTTATGAAGTATTGTGACTAATTGGCTAAGGTCAACCTCCTTTGTGATATATTAATGTATTTGATTTCAAATCCACCTTTTTTCACCTAATGTTACATATATGGCTTTGTTGTATTTCTTGTGATCTAATCTTGATATAGATCCTAGTCTTATGTCCTCTCCTCTTAAATTAGAGTTTACGCTAACATTTGTGACCCATATGGTGTGGATGTTCACCTATGTATATGATGAAACCTCATGACATAAGCAAACAATGTTGGAAATTGAATGTATAATTGAAATGTTGATGCCAATGTTGGGTCTTGATGCGTAGACCCTAGGGGCACATCCACCTATCTCTGAAAGTTCTTCCTATATCCTCACCATTATGACCTATATCATACTCCACATTTGGATCTCGTGAATTGATTAGCCCTACTCTCATTCACCCTATTATGAGTCTTTTGGCCTTGAAAAAAACCTATGCGGCATAATACTTTTAATACAAATAAAAAATGAATGGACCCAAAATGACTAAAGCAACATCAACCATTCCAAAAATCAACTTTGACTGTAAGTAGACCAAAACCCTAATCATGGACCTTTTAAGAAGGAAACATGTTGAACCATGATTAATAATGGGTTATATTCTTGATCAAGTGGTTTCTTATGATCTACATTGTAAAGGATATGTTAATAACCTCCGAATTTAGGTGTGCAGTCTTTAATATTTCTATGATTATGATTTTCTTTCTTGAATCTTGATATGTATGTATGTTGTAATACTTGTAAAATATTGGAATGTAGTATTATTATTCGGTACTTGATGGTTTCATTCAGTCATTTTATACCTTGGAAACATGATATAGATATGTATTATACAAACAATGAATAGGTTTTTTTTTCAATGACTTTGGTCATTTGAGGTCCCTCACATAGAAACACGGTTAGCTCTTGGATTTTAGCCTTAAAGTTCCTCACGGACCCCTTCTTACAAAAAAATTGTTACACCCCGATCTCACAATTTCCTCAAATCATGAGATTAGGGCATAAGATAGGATTTATATGAAACACAAAGAACACCATTAACTTTTGCTTTTCTTAAAAACTCTTGTTTCTTCGCATTGAACCACATAAAACATCTTAGCAAGGGAATCTGAACATTTCCTTTACTAATCATACTTCAATAGAAAAGATACATGTATAAACATTCATAATGCCTCTCACTCATTATGCATATGAAACTAGCTAATTAGCATACATATCAAAGAGGAACAACATTACACATCGTATTTACAACTCTCTCTCTTATCTCTTACTGAGGACCTAGAGTGACAAGGACCGACTGACTCAACTAATCTCATACTTGACTCCTGTGGCAGATCTACTCCGACGCTCTGATCATCTTCAAGTCCACGCGATTAACCCTAAAATGTTTGAGTAGAGGGGTGAGCCTACTCGCTCAGTGAATGAGTACTTCAAGGAAACAGACTAATGCACTAATGTGATTACAGATATAATTTGAGTAAACGATATGAGAATTAACAGCAATAAATACTACACTGAGCAGTTCTAAAACAATATAATTGAAATAACAAAGAATGTAATTATTGCATCCAAAGAATAACTACTAGAAGACTATGCTCTAGTCTTCCTTAACTCTATCATTTATAAAGAACTCTGTGAACCTATATGATCATATTTTAGATTATGCCCCAAACATATGCAGTGCACTCTGCATATGAAACTCGCAGTGTACTACGAGTCCACCGTACAAGACTTAGCGACACACCCGGGAAATGCTAAGTCTGACTTCTCGTCCTGGTCTGCACAGGACTCTCAGGCTCACAAGGCCTCACTGCACTAACTCTGAGTGCTCTGGACTCCTCCGCAACCTGTAGTGCACAGTGGAGGGTCTCTAAGTCTCTGATGCCTGGGCGTATCCCCAGAACTGACCGGGACTTCTCCGATGCCTGGGCGTATCCCCAGAACTGACCGGAACGTACTCTTGGATTTCCGATGCCTGGGCGTATCCCCAGAACTGACCGGAATCCTACCACTCAGACTACGTGTCACCGAGACAATCGGTATTTGTTGGACACGAGTCTCCGATGCCTGGGCGTATCCCCAGAACTGACCGTTTCACCCCAAAGGTACAGACCGCGCAATGGGGTTCTACGATGTTGGGGCACCTAAGTCTATTAACTGTTTAACAGATAAATATCATAGCTCATGTATTCAACATATACCATGTCTCAATAACATCCCTTTCTAGGGCATGTCATATCTCATCACCTGCAATTGACGAGATATGTATTGAAATATATGAAGCCCTGCAGTATGTAAATATCATTTCAGAGAGAACAAGCATATAAAGTTAAATGCACTAGAAACATACAATTCAACAATTAAGCATCACCACATCTCATATCGAGACCTTTCATATTACCATAGCATGATTCATTGAACACCCCATCCTTAGGGTTTCATTTGCCTTATTCATTCATCACATGCCAACACCCTACACTTAGGGTTGCATTTGCCTCATTCACCTTTTCGTTTACCTCATTCACTTGTCACATGGCTCTCATAAGGATTTCATAGGATATAAGCATTCACTGAATAAAGATTGTTTCCAACAAATCATATGCAATCAATATAGACATGAAACCATGGAAATTCAACTAAATTTAGGTTTTCCATATCATCACTGTGATATCATGTATCCAGAATAAGATTCAATTAAGATAACCCACGAGGTACATCCTAACCACTTATAGAGTTATTAGTCTTTTTCAATAAGGTTGAAACACTAGTGATGTCTCAATTAGGTTAAACCCTAATTACATCATTTGATATAAATCTGTAAAGCATTCTCACTAGGAAGTGTTGCATACGTTTCTGATATGAATCTACCATTTAGGAATCATTCAAAACAGAGAAGGAATCCATATCATATTAATTTGCAACAATCTTAAATCAAACGGACATTTTAGGTTTTTAAAATCACATACTAAGCAATTAGGGATTTGGATGCTATAATCAAATTCGTGCATTAGAATATTTGAAGGAAGAACCCACTCACCCTAAGGTGTGAAAACACCTCACAACTGCAGCTCAACTCAGGGAATCTCGAATTCCCATCAAATCCCTAGCAAATCTCCCAATTCTTCTTCTATTCAACTCGGAAACCTTGAAAAAGAGGAATTATGAAGAAAGGGTGAGAAAAGAGGGGATTTCGACATCATCTTGGATCAAATCAGAGCATGGACGGAATCTTGACATAAGAGAGAAGATTTACTATAAAAGTCTATGCAAGGAATCCGAACTTACTTGATTTCACCCTTCCTGGAATCGCAAAACCCTAATTCAGCAATTCCCCCACTTTCTCCATTCAAGCCCTAATTCTCCCTCTCTCTCTAGGAGCTTGTTTCTCTGGAATGAATGACGAAGAATGAGAGCTGCTTGTGTGTGTGGTCGTTCATATAAGTCAATTGAGCTGCTTGGGTCAATTGCATATTGACCCAACACTTAACTTTAATTATATTGGCTGAATATTCAGTTATACAAAAGTTACTGTAATTCGTTTATTTCAGAGATCAAACATTCTCCAACAATTATGGGAATTTAGCACGTTGTTTATAATTGATCTATAAAGCTTCAGTTAAAATTTGAGATCATTTGGAGTTACCAATAATTAATTAAAAATCGAACAGTGCACTGCTATATTGCAGCCTGCAGAATATATTCGGCCGAGTTTGTCCTGCACAAACTCGACCGACACCCTTACTGTAGGGATTCCAAAGTCATCCAAAAATTATGCCAATTTAACAGAGTGTCTAAAACTGTGTTTTTCAGGCACAGTTAAAATTTGAGATCAATTGGATATACCAATAAAAAGATAAAATTCAATTATCACACTGCTGTAAAATTCTGGAAATGTGATCGGTCGAGTTTGAAACTCGGCCGATTAACAGGTCAGGGCATTCTTCAAAAATTGTGATATTTACCAATATTGTTCACATTTTATATATCCAAATTATATCCAAATTTGAAGTAAATCAGAGTTACACATAAAATACTAAAAATCATTTAGTGAGACATTCTACTTATCAAATTCTGTATTCATGCATCATTAAAACCCTATTTTGGGCCGATTAGGGTTTATGTTTCTCAAACCCTAATTCTCAAGACAAAAGGATATATAGACTTCTTATCATAGTTAAAACATCCTAATTGTGTTATCGTCATTAATTAGATTTCAATAATGCTTATTCCAATTAATCTTTGCAAGTGTCTAGGTAAACCCTAGTTTACCAATTAAGCTCAGATGGGGTCGTAACAACTCTCCCCCCCTTAGAATGTTTCGTCCTCGAAACATAAACCTACAAGAAAGATACATTCAAGGTTATTCTAAGCTTCTAAAGCCTTCCATGTCATTATACTCTTGTATTTCATACCTGAATGTAGTTTTCAACATTAGGTCTTTTAATTCTTTACTAAATCACAACATATTTCAAATAGTTCTCAACGATATCAAGCAAATTCTTTATGTCACAGTCAAACATAGAATGCAAAGATAAACCACCACGCTTTCACTGCGCAACTCTGATACTCTGATACAACTATCTCAACTTACGCTGTTCAGAGAGTTCTATTGTTCTGTATCACCTTTAAGTGATAAAAGCAAGTTCACCATGTTGTTTTAAACTTTAATAACATGCTACTCAAATAGCAAAACAGTCTTGAATTAAAAGACTAGATTCAACAATCAATTGCACAATACTACTCTTGGCATCCCCATTGGGTCATGGATGCATGAGGTGAAGCATTACCACCTCATTCCATACTATCCTGTTTCGATCCTGGGACCTGTGGGTTATGGGCCCACACACCATTCAAAGTGTAACCATCGCATTATATCATTTTAGGGTTTCAACAACAGTAATAAGGTAATCCACGATTGTATCAGTCATTCAAGCATTAATCATATTCAATTACCATCACTCAGTTATATTAGATCTAGGTATAACAAGCTACACCTCATTAGGGTTACTTGTTCAAACAATCTGATTATCATCCCTTTCTATTAATATGAGTGAATAAGTATGACTACCTTGTTCAGGGTATCTCTCCATATGTTCTGACATCATCCAAACCGTAACACCATATCACAAATATACAATAGTAAGATGCATATCAGGTATGAATTACTACAACTATCATACGCCTTTAGTTTAACATATAGCTTGCACACATACACTGAAATCATATGTAGAACCAACTTGCATACCCTAATATGCCTTCAACAAATCATACATGTAAAAACAAATACACGTATTACACAAAGCTAGTATTTTCTCATATCTCTCTACTCATTCATTACTTCTTTACTTTTTGCTACCTATCCTTTTCATATGATTATATACAATAAACATCATTAACATTGAAGCATTTAAGATAGGAATAGATTATTCATCATTCTTGCTATCACCCAAGAATTTATTTCTTATCGCACTTCATCATATTGAATGTTACTATTACATTCATTAGATGACCCCACCAAGGTAGTTATGCATCATATATGATTCATTTTCTCTTATCCTTTCATTCCCACCTTGCTCTCATTAAGGAATATATGAAAGAGAAGATGATTTTAAGACTTGGAATTCTTATATTCAAGCATTCCCTTAATACATTCTCGTATGTAGTTTTACTTAGTTACCAACAGAGATATTTGATTAATTAGCACTTGCTTGAATCTCACAACCTCTTTATTTTATAACTGCTCCATCATATTTCAAACCCTTTCCTTATGTTTCATAGTCCTCTTACCATATGCTACTCTTTAACCCGTCATCTTTAATTCTAAATTTTTCTCTTATGACCATGTTGCTTATTCATATGTATGGTCATGTATACCATGTTGCACATATTTCCTCCTTTATTTTTATACTATTGTGAAGTTAACGTTCTAAATTAATAGTCCTTCTATTAGTTTTTCCTCATGTTGAATACATTACATATTCTTCATTTTTAAATCAAGTGGATCATGCATGGGTCAAACATAGTTTCTTTTTCAATCAAGTTTTTCTCTTATGAATACAGTCCACCTTTGTATGACTTATTCATTCATTAAACTACACCTATGTTCTTTGCTTAGAAACTAGTTTGTTGTTCTAGTCTTATGAATTGCATGTTCATACGATCCTCTTTACTTTTATGGACCTATTGAATTCTCAACCCTATTCTCTACTTAGCCTTTGCTTTAGAGTTCATAAAAGCATTATACTCTATTATATGATTTATTCTTCATGATTGATTCTTGCTATCTTGAACCATACATACATTTCACATATCTTTTCTATATTTCATATGTATAGTTCATGTAATATTAATCAATAAACTGATTATGAACTTCTTATCATGTTCTATTATTCCCAATTTAGGGTTTCACATTTGAGACCCCAAAGTTAAACCTCAGACATCAGTTTCAACTAATTCTTAGTTGTTCTGATCTTGCCCATATGTTTCAACATCTTACTGTATGTACATTCTTACTCTGATGTGGGTCTAATCATTCAAATTCTATTCTTATTATGCTATTGATAGGATTCATTAGATCCTAATAACGCATCCTACCAACCGGACCAGGCCAAACCTGAAATCCTGAAGCCAGGAACTACAAAGGATTACATTCTTCCTGAACTGCCACTCACAGCTCAGAAACTCGGCCGATCACTCTGGAACTCGACCGATCGCCTTCCAGATTCTGAAACTCGGCCGACCAACTTCGGCCGATCAGCAGGAAACTCGGCCGATCCTCTGGGGAACTCGGCCGATCGAAACACTACTTGTTTACCTACAAAGAAACTCGGCCGATTCAAGACCAAACTCGGCCGACCAAAACGCTGTTTGAAATCCTAAACAAGGAACTCGGCCGACCAAAACACGAACTCGGCCAAACCGCGCACAGACTGAAAACCTAAACAGACCTGCTGATGTCAATTTCACTCGAATCAGCGGGCAAAACCATAGAAATAAAAGCCCATTCAAAAGTCAATTCTAGTCTACTTGTTACAAAAAATAAAATCAATAAATGCTACAATTGCATAGTGTACAACAGATATTAAAGACCCATATTTCAAAGTATTGAATATCTCAATTCAAGCATATAAGAGCATTTCTATACATTTCCAACAAAAACAACATTATGAAATGTAAGTTCTATCTCCTTTTACATTTATGCTCTTAATTCTTGTTTCTTTTCTCATTTTCTAACCCTAACATTTCTAGGGTTTCTCTCTAGCCCATTCTTCCACTGTATACCTGGCCAGGGTATACGTGAGAGAATAGACAGAGTAGCTTGTACTGGCTGATCCAAGTACTCAGATATCGGGCCAGGATATCCAAATACTCAAATCCCCAAAGCTAACATCAAACATCTCCTATCTGCCACACTTAGGACTCTAACTTACTAACTTAATGGTCCTTGACAACTCACCCTAAGCTCTGATACCAAGCTGTTACACCCCGATCTCATAATTTCCTCAAATCATGAGATTAGGGCATAAGATAGGATTTATATGAAACACAAAGAACACCATTAACTTTTGCTTTTCTTAAAAACTCTTGTTTCTTCGCATTGAACCACATAAAACATCTTAGCAAGGGAATCTGAACATTTCCTTTACTAATCATACTTCAATAGAAAAGATACATGTATAAACATTCATAATGCCTCTCACTCATTATGCATATGAAACTAGCTAATTAGCATACATATCAAAGAGGAACAACATTACACATCGTATTTACAACTCTCTCTCTTATCTCTTACTGAGGACCTAGAGTGACAAGGACCGACTGACTCAACTAATCTCATACTTGACTCCTGTGGCAGATCTACTCCGACGCTCTGATCATCTTCAAGTCCACGTGATTAACCCTAAAATGTTTGAGTAGAGGGGTGAGCCTACTCGCTCAGTGAATGAGTACTTCAAGGAAACAGACTAATGCACTAATGTGATTACAGATATAATTTGAGTAAACGATATGAGAATTAACAGCAATAAATACTACACTGAGCAGTTCTAAAACAATATAATTGAAATAACAAAGAATGTAATTATTGCATCCAAAGAATAACTACTAGAAGACTATGCTCTAGTCTTCCTTAACTCTATCATTTATAAAGAACTCTGTGAACCTATATGATCATATTTTAGATTATGCCCCAAACATATGCAGTGCACTCTGCATATGAAACTCGCAGTGTACTACGAGTCCACCGTACAAGACTTAGCGACACACCCGGGAAATGCTAAGTCTGACTTCTCGTCCTGGTCTGCACAGGACTCTCAGGCTCACAAGGCCTCACTGCACTAACTCTGAGTGCTCTGGATTCCTCCGCAACCTGTAGTGCACAGTGGAGGGTCTCTAAGTCTCCGATGCCTGGGCGTATCCCCAGAACTGACCGAGACTTCTCCGATGCCTGGGCGTATCCCCAGAACTGACCGGAACGTACTCTTGGATTTCCGATGCCTGGGCGTATCCCCAGAACTGACCGGAATCCTACCACTCAGACTACGTGTCACCGAGACAATCGGTATTTGTTGGACACGAGTCTCCGATGCCTGGGCGTATCCCCAGAACTGACCGTTTCACCCCAAAGGTACAGACCGCGCAATGGGGTTCTACGATGTTGGGGAACCTAAGTCTATTAACTGTTTAACAGATAAATATCATAGCTCATGTATTCAACATATACCATGTCTCAATAACATCCCTTTCTAGGGCATGTCATATCTCATCACCTGCAATTGACGAGATATGTATTGAAATATATGAAGCCCTGCAGTATGTAAATATCATTTCAGAGAGAACAAGCATATAAAGTTAAATGCACTAGAAACATACAATTCAACAATTAAGCATCACCACATCTCATATCGAGACCTTTCATATTACCATAGCATGATTCATTGAACACCCCATCCTTAGGGTTTCATTTGCCTTATTCATTCATCACATGCCAACACCCTACACTTAGGGTTGCATTTGCCTCATTCACCTTTTCGTTTACCTCATTCACTTGTCACATGGCTCTCATAAGGATTTCATAGGATATAAGCATTCACTGAATAAAGATTGTTTCCAACAAATCATATGCAATCAATATAGACATGAAACCATGGAAATTCAAATACATTTAGGTTTTCCATATCATCACTGTGATATCATGTATCCAGAATAAGATTCAATTAAGATAACCCACGAGGTACATCCTAACCACTTATAGAGTTATTAGTCTTTTTCAATAAGGTTGAAACACTAGTGATGTCTCAATTAGGTTAAACCCTAATTACATCATTTGATATAAATCTGTAAAGCATTCTCACTAGGAAGTGTTGCATACGTTTCTGATATGAATCTACCATTTAGGAATCATTCAAAACAGAGAAGGAATCCATATCATATTAATTTGCAACAATCTTAAATCAAACGGACATTTTAGGTTTTTAAAATCACATACTAAGCAATTAGGGATTTGGATGCTATAATCAAATTCGTGCATTAGAATGTTTGAAGGAAGAACCCACTCACCCTAAGGTGTGAAAACACCTCACAACTGCAGCTCAACTCAGGGAATCTCGAATTCCCATCAAATCCCTAGCAAATCTCCCAATTCTTCTTCTATTCAACTCGGAAACTTTGAAAAAGAGGAATTATGAAGAAAGGGTGAGAAAAGAGGGGATTTCGACATCATCTTGGATCAAATCAGAGCATGGACGGAATCTTGACATAAGAGAGAAGATTTACCATAAAAGTCTATGCAAGGAATCCGAACTTACTTGATTTCACCCTTCCTGGAATCGCAAAACCCTAATTCAGCAATTCCCCCACTTTCTCCATTCAAGCCCTAATTCTCCCTCTCTCTCTAGGAGATCATTTCTCTGGAATGAATGACGAAGAATGAGAGCTGCTTGTGTGTGTGGTCGTTCATATAAGTCAATTGAGCTGCTTGGGTCAATTGCATATTGACCCAACACTTAACTTTAATTATATTGGCTGAATATTCAGTTATACAAAAGTTACTGTAATTCGTTTATTTCAGAGATCAAACATTCTCCAACAATTATAGGAATTTAGCACGTTGTGTATAATTGATCTATAAAGCTTCATTTAAAATTTGAGATCATTTGGAGTTACCAATAATTAATTAAAAATCGAACAGTGCACTGCTATATTGCAGCCTGCAGAATATATTCGGCCGAGTTTGTCCTGCACAAACTCGACCGACACCCTTACTGTAGGGATTCAAAAGTCATCCAAAAATTATTCCAATTTAACAGAGTGTCTAAAACTGTGTTTTTCAGGCACAGTTAAAATTTGAGATCAATTGGATATACCAATAAAAAGATAAAATTCAATTATCACACTGCTGTAAAATTCTGGAAATGTGATCGGTCGAGTTTGAAACTCGGCCGATTAACAGGTCAGGGCATTCTTCAAAAATTCTGATATTTACCAATATTGTTCACATTTTATATATCCAAATCATATCCGAATTTGAAGTAAATCAGAGTTACACATAAAATACTAAAAATCATTTAGTGAGACATTCTACTTATCAAATTCTGTATTCATGCATCATTAAAACCCTATTTTGGGCCGATTAGGGTTTATGTTTCTCAAACCCTAATTCTCAAGACAAAAGGATATATAGACTTCTTATCATAGTTAAAACATCCTAATTGTGTTATCGTCATTAATTAGATTTCAATAATGCTTATTCCAATTAATCTTTACAAGTGTCTAGGTAAACCCTAGTTTACCAATTAAGCTCAGATGGGGTCGTAACAAAAATGGTCATTGTCCTTATGATACATGGTTCACTTACTATAATGGAGTAAAATAAACTAAACATGGGTTTTCATTTTGCTAAGAAATGAACTCTTTATTCTCTCAGTCTTTTACTTCTTCAAACTTATCAAATTATGAAAAATTTAGATATTTGTATCTTTATGCTCATGTACTAGCACCTTGTATGTTGATACACTTGTTTCTTATTAGTTTTAGGTTAAACATACCTTGAGAGAATATGGTTGGTGAATAGGTGTTTACGTTGTAAATTTTTAAATTTCCTATTTTTAGTGTATATTATCATAGTTGTATAATTTTCTCTTAAATGCGTAACTACAAGTATGTAATAGACAATATTGCTATTAATAGTACTTGTTTATTATTGAGAATTGTTGGAAAAAACATTTAGTTAATTGTTCATGTATGCTAAACATTTCACGCTTGTGAATTTTGTCTTTGATGATATCTTTGTTTGGTAGAGTTGGATTGGGAACCCGATTCCATGACACATTCATTATCAAAATTGTTGGATCTTTATCTTGAGGTTGGAGATGCACAACTTGCGGGGGTGTCTGTAACGTCCCAGGATTTGAGGCCTCAGATAACATGATCTTAAAAAGGAATGATTGGACTACCCATATCACTAAGGTGCACCTCCTTTTCCGGGAGCCCATCACTAAAGAACTCCATAGTTAAGCGTGCTCAGCTTGGAGTAGTACTAGGATGGGTGACCAGTCAGGAAGTTGATCCTGGCTTGCGCGTCAGTGTGGACAAAGTGCGCAGTTAAGGCTAGTGGTGGTCTGTGGGGCTAGTCGTCATTCCTAAAACTCTACTAGAGCCTTGGGTAGTAAACCCCGGCATTACAAATGGTATCAGAGACAATTCCCCTCCAGTAGGTGGGGCCCACATGGGCATGGCATGCCAGTCTTGAGCCGTGCGGTCCATGCATGTAGGAAAGGGCTGTCTATGGTTGACGTAGCCACCCTTGCCCTGGTATTCCGTGATCGGGAGCTGGGTGTCCATGGGCCATTCTGAGTCTGCACTGAAATGGGGCAATATTATGAGGCCATATAGTTGAGCCTTGACGAGGACGTCAAGAGTCTAAGTGGGGGAGATTGTAACGTCCCAGGATTTGAGGCCTCAGATAACATGATCTTAAAAGGGAATGATTGGACTACCCATATCACCAAGGTGCACCTCCTTTTCCGGGAGCCCATCACTAAAGAACTTCATAGTTAAGTGTGCTCAGCTTGGAGTAGTACTAGGATGGGTGACTAGTCGGGAAGTTGATCCTGGATTGCACGTCAGTGTGGAAAAAGTGCGCAGTTAAGGCTAGTGGTGGTCTGTGGGGCCAGTCGTCATTCCTAAAACTCTACTAGAGCCTTGGGTAGTGGACCCGGGCGTTACAGTGTCTTATCCTCATGTCTCGCTGGGCCTGCTCTTATCTTGATCAGCTGTGAGGTGGTCCTCCTAGCCTGTAGACATTGGGCCCAACTAGAAAGTTGATAAGAGAGTGAGAGGAAGTTGGAGAAACTTGGTTGTTGATGTATTGTCACACCAAATCTAAAAATGGGTGGGTCATATTCTTTCCAAGGTAGTCACATGAAACATAATCAATCATGCTAGGCTCACTGAATCTAGCCTGGAGGAGGATTAGATGCACATGAGGGTTCCTAGGAGGATATTGTCCATTACTATATCCTCTCTACAAAACTTCTAGAGGTCAATATGTCAACAAAGAGTGGGTGGGAAAGGGATACCAAAATCCTTCCTTGTCGTGGCACTATAGTTAGTGGAAGAAGAAGGAGAGGAGAAGGAGGGTGCTACGATGTGTGAAAATGAAGGAAAAGAGATTGGAAATGAAGGGGAAGAAAAAAGAGGAAGGAATGGAGTCTATAATTTTGTGTGAAAAGGCCAGTACGGACGTGATATGGATGGAATGGCGGCCTGTCATGGATGTCATGCTTTTACTGTTGTGTGGTATGATAAAGGAAGGGGGTCTGTGACTTTGTTTTCATGGCCTATTATTGTTTGAGAGGAAGATCGACATATTGCATATGTGGACACGTTAGTGTTTTAAAGAATTTTTGACTTGTTTTCTTTGGTAATCTTGTAAAATTCATCTTTTTCAAATCATAACTCTGATTTAGTAAAAATGTTCACTGTTGATTCATAAATTCCCTATTCTTTCTATAGAATATGATTGTATCTAATATGATGATGTTGAGAGGTATAAAAATTGAAAATCATACTCAAAAGTGTAATAACAACTCATTGAGATCAATGTGGCATTTGTTTCCTCACAACTTATCAATTAAGAATCATGCCACTAAAACCCTTCCAATTGATGATGAGGGAGGTTACTAAATGCAATAAAGAATTTGTTTAGTGATGAGGTGTATAATTGAAACAAAGAAAAATACACTTTGTGACACTGGCCTAACTAGAGAAAAGATGCGGGTGTGCTTTCACCATGTCCATCTTCAACTCCCATGTGTCTTCATCCTTTCAATGGTGTTTCCATTTTACTCTAGCCATCTCAAGTATTTTATTCCTGATCTCCTTTACTGTTGAATCCCAAATCCTTAAAAGTGCCTCTAGGTAGGACAACCTACCTTGTATCTCTATAGCTCTTCAAGTTGTTCACATGAAACATATCCTGTATCATACTATATTGAATTTATAGCGAAAGATGATAAGTTAACTCTCCAATCCATTCCAAAATATTGAATAGACTCACAGATTGAGGACTCATCTTTCTACAATTTTTAGTTATGGCACAAAGAGGAATTTTTTTTAAAACACATAATCACCCACAGAGAAGTGTAATTTTTCACTTTGCCGCTACATAGGACTTCTAACCATCCTAGGCTTTCTTCAGCCTTTGTGTGATCAAGGTGATTTTATCTACGTATAACTGCAATATCTTTAACTTGAACATGGTCCTCTCTCCTACATCATTCCAGTGTAGTGGTGACCGAACGAATCTCCTATAAAGTGCTTCACATGGGCACATTCTGTTTTTTTTTTGTAGCTAGTATTATAGGAAAACTCAACTAATGGAAGATATTGTCCCCAATATCTATCAAAGTCTACTACACAAGCCCTTAACAAGTCTTCTTGGGTTTGAATCATGCATTTTGACATATCGTCAGTGCCCAGTATTGTTCCAAGTTCTTCTTGGACTTAATTCCAAAGCTTCATGGTGGGCTTGGGAGACAAAGAAAGTCACTAGTAGGGTATTTTCATGCTCTAGGGAAGGAATTCACAAAGGAAAAAACAAAGGTGATGATGCTCAGAAGGGATCTCCAAAAAAGGACATCATTTCTAGTCGAACTGGGTACAGGGCTCACATGCGAGTGAAATTAGAAGATGATTCAAAGTGGGTGGTACTAAGCTTTGAAAAAGAACATAATCATGAAGTAACAAAGAGCCCATCTAAGAAGAGGTTTCACCACTCACACCGCCGTATGTCGTCAGAGGTTCGAGATTTAATTCATGTGATGCATGATCAAAACATTTCTAGTGCTCAGATTGTGTCACTTATAGCTAGCCAACAAGGAGGCATCCACAATGTCACATTTACAAGAAAGGATCTAAGCAACACACTTGTCTCCATGTGAAGGAAATATATAGGTGTTGATGTAGCATCCACAATAGGACATTTCAAAAAAATCCAAGCAATAAACCCCACATTCTACTACTCAGTGCAATTTGATGAAGATGGATGTGCACATACTATCTTTTGGGTTGATGCTAAATCAGGAATGGCATATCAAGCATTTGGAGATGTGGTGACCTTTGACATGACATACATGACTAACAGGTATAACATGCCATTTGCACCTTTCATTGGGGTGAACCATCACAAATAGTCTATTTTATTTGGTTGTGCCTTATTACGTGATGAGATTGCTGATTCTTTTGTATGGGTTTTCCATACATCCTTAGAAGCCATGTATGGGAAACACCCAAATGCAATCTTAACTGATCAAGATCCAGCAATGAAGACGGCAATTCATATTGTATTTCCTAATGCAATCCACCGATGTTGCCAATGGCATATAATGCGAAAAGCACGTGAACATCTTGGGGTGATCTATGGGACTGTTGTAGGGTTCACTGAAGAGTTCCAATCTTGCATTAATCAACCCATCACTATTAATGAGTTTGAGGAAAGATGGAAGAAGATGATAACCACATATAATTTGAGTGACAATGCACATCTAAACTTGTTGTGGAATATAAGAGAGCAATGGATACCTATTTACTTCAGAGACACATTTTTTGCCAACATGTCTACAACACAACGCAGTGAGAGCATGAATGCAATATTTAAAGATCATGTTAACAATCATCTACCTTTGTATAAATTTGTCCAAGCATTTTAGAAGGTGGTAGAGAATTGATATGACAAAGAGGATGAAGAAGACTACAGATCTAAGAATGGCCAACCAACATTGTGGTCTATGTATCCCATCGAGAAACATGCAAGGGATATCTACACTAGAACGCTATTTAAACTTTTCAAGAAGCAAATGAAGCTAACTTCATGCTATCACATAGAGCAGGTTAGTGAATATGAATATCAAATTTCAAGTGTAAGTGATGAGGCACTTGCATTTATGTCAAAGGAGAGCTACATAGTAACAGTTAACCATAATAGAGAAGAACTCTTTTGTGAATGCAAGTTGTTCCAATTTTCTGGCATCTTATGCGCTCATATACTAAAAGTGCTGCTTTTTCTTAAAGTTCATAAGATATCGTCTTTGTATGTGCTACAACGTTGGACAATGCAAGCAAAAACCACCAATATGAGTCATTGTATTGAGGAATCTCAGTTACATGTTGATGTTGATTGTAGTACCCCTTTGGGTAGGTATAATTCACTTTGTACATCTACAATGCGCTTGGTTGGTATAGCTTCCCACGACAAGGACACTTACATTATAGTACAAGAGCTATTTCAAAAATCTTATGATGAGATAGTGTTGATGCAGAAAAATATGTGACCCATATCTAGTGAAGAAGTCATACCGTCATCTCAAACTCATATTCCAACTCAGGGTAGCCAATATCTTCCAAGAATCCACAATGAAGAAGAAGATATCCTATTGAGAGATCCACCAACATCTCATTGCAAAGGGAGTAGGAAACCACAAAGATTTAAACCACAAGCTGAGTTAAAATCCAAAAAGCAAAGAACTTGTCGTACTTGCAATGGGAAAGGGCATAATAGCCGAACATGCAAAACAGGGGTATGTGGTAGTTGTAATGTACATTATTTGTTTATAGTTTAAAGCATCTGTTAATAATTTAAGTCAAATATTATCTATCTCATTGGCAGGCTACCAAAGATTGCTCAACTTTGGGTGTGCTTGGAGACATTCATTAATCCAGTGAAGAATAGATACGAGAGACTTCACAATGTTGCAGCACGACTGGAGATTGAAGTGGCTTGTAATTTAGGGTTGTATCTTAATTTGAATGTACTATGTTGTACTGAATTTGGCTGGTAATTCAGAGCCATAGCTTGATAAACATGAACTTGGATGATAATTCATAGCTGGTAATTGCTGCAGGACTGGAGATTGAAGTGGCTTGTAATTTAGGGTTGTATCAATGCTAATTCAGTGATCCATGTTCAGTCTTGTATGTACTTGATAAAAATGAACCTGGCAATGATGCTATTTGGATCTCCGTATATGTTCATGGAAATGTAATTCATGTGGTCAATATATTTTTTATGGATTGGTTCATGGTTATTCACTTCTTGATCGTTCATGTTTGTTCAGTTCTTGATCGTTCATGTTTGTAGATCAACAAGTTCTTAAAATGGTGTTGCATTTAATCATTCAGTTCTTGGTCATTCATGCTAATTTATCTTGGTGCTGCATGTAGTCATTCATGCTTAATTTATGTTTCATCACAACTGGGAATTCACTACTGTTTCATCACAGCTGGGAATTCACTACAGCTGGGATTTACTTACAGCTGGGAATTCACTACAGCTGGGATTTACTCCAGTTTTTTATAGCCATTGTGCCCGGTCCACAAGAGGTTTTGCGCTTCTACAGAGATGTCACCTGACCCCCAGTACTAACTATGATGCGGTTTTTCGCTTCTACAGAGCTTCCTTTACACCTTCTTTCTCTATAATACACTTGTGATCCTTGTGTACTGATAAACATCACCAGTGTGTGAAGCAGGTTAATCTATTTTTTTTTACAGGTCTGTAGGTTAATTCTATACTTAATTCACTTCTTGGTTGTTTCAAACTCCATCTCCATTACATCTACATCAGTTTTCATCATTCACAGCTAGGAATTCAGAACTGTTTGGCTGGAATTTAGTTGTATTGGTTCAGTTGAAGGACGTTCTTGTATTGGACGATAATGAACAATTTGAATGGACATAAGTTGGGTCCTTTGAAAAACACCAATTAACTAAATAATCTGAAGAAAAGGAACTACTAAACAATTTGAATGCTCTTGCTTGGCACAACAACAACGTATGACCTGATGAGAATAAGTGGGCCATTTTTGCTACAAATGTGCTTGCTCGCATTCTAAGACAATTGTACTTTTAAGGTCAGCTGCTGAGCTGCAGTACTTGTGTTAATGATTTGTACTCAAGCAATAAGGGGTTTTCTATTCAGATGTTTAAACGTGTTGCTTGGTTGATTATAATACTTCTCGCACAAAGGTAAGGCTTTGGTATGGTTATGGTTACAAGTCTTTTGTCTTTCAAAAGATTGTTTTTAATTGGCTTTAAAAACTTGACCATAAGCTTGGACAGACTGCTAACTCTAGTTACTCGATACAAATTAACCAAGCTATTGAATCATTTCATCCACACCACAACCTTATAGATCTAGTTGGGCTTCCGAATTTCATCCAAGGGAATCAATACATTCTTAGGCCTTCAAGATTCCATACCAATTGTAAATGATCCATTAACAAAAGCTATTAATATCATTCTCAAAGATACATCAGCCCAATAATTCATGTCTATCGTGTGGGACAGAAAAAACACAAGGCAGTGGTCTAGGGCACACACACAGATACACCCAGTCCGACAATCATGCATTTGACTCAGTGCATTGGAATACAATCCAACAATCATGTAATGTAATAAGTAACCTTTGTCAATTAATCATTCTAAGGAATACTGACCTACTAAAATCAGTAACCAGTCTGCAATAAAGTATTCATACGGCCACTTAGTCTACAAAGGTTCAAATAGGTAGATTTGATCATTCAATCTATGACCCACATTGGATAATGAACAGAGACAATTCACTCATGCATTTATTCAACATTCACTCATGCAATTTCATTGAATAATTCAGAAAATATTACAACGGTTCAGGGACAAACACTTTAGGGCTTTATAAATTCACCCACGCTTTACTTAATCCCACCACTTTAGGGCAGTTACTAAATCCCACCACTTTATAATTTCAGCCAGCCTCCACATTACATTTTACAATTTGATTGGGTATACACAACTACAAACATAATCCAGGAAGCCACCAATACAGCAAAACAACATCTAAATCTGGAAGTTGCTTTTTGTTCCTTGATGTTGGCCATCTTTAATTCTCCCTCAAGTCGTTCATGCTCAAAATTCTCAGTAGTTGAATTGGAATCACCCCATTCAAAGAAATTACAATATGGAAGCCCCTGCAAACAACATCAAATATTTTAAATTTAGTACATTCTACATAAATTCTTGTAAGAAACACAACAACTTAGTACATTCCACATAAATTCTTGTAAGAAACACAACAACACACCTCTTTGTTGTAATTGGGACAACCAAAGAATACTCATCCATAGTTCTTTGGGGTCTTGGCTATTTTTGCACACACTAACTCGCCACATTTGCAATATTTAGACCCTCTTCTCATCGTTGATACTTGACTAAGATGATTAGAACATGTTGACATTGTCCAACTGTTATCTTTGTTATTAGCCATGCCACAAGGATGACTACACAACCACACAGACGGAAAGCAAAGATAGATGAAGCAATTTCAGAGAATAGGGATCAAAAGCAACTGAAGAGGGACCTAGACATAATAAATTACCTGAAGATGTTGCTCTATATTGCGAAGCTTACTATTGGTGTTGCAGGTTTGCAATAGAAGATGTTGATGCTAATGCTAGGTGCTGGCGGAGTGAATTTGGGGGCTCACTGTTGTCGGATTGGGGAATGTCCCGGCTTGCTGTTGCTGGCGGAGGAAGCAAAAGGAGGTGAGCGGGCGGCGACCTAGTGAGCCCTCACTGCTAGCGGCTGCACCTGCTGTGGCTCTCACTGCTGGCGGCTGCACCTGCTGCGGAGCGGCAGCTGCGGAGAAGGAATCTAGGTGGAGGTGGAGGCTGCGGAGAAGGAATCTAGGGAGGTGGAGGCTGAGGAAGAAGAAAGTAGGAAGGGGGTAGGTCGGAGGAAGGATGTTGGCGGTGAGGGTCTCGGCTTGCGGCGGAGAAAGCAAGAAGGGGCGCCGACGGAGGAAGCAGGAAGCGGGGTCGGCGAAGGAAGCAGGAAGGGAACAGGCAGGTGAGGGGTTCCGGCTGCTTGCTGCTGGCTCGCTCACTGGTGTTGCTGGCGGTGAGGGATTCCGGCTGTCGTTTGTTGGCGGAGAAAGCAGGAGGTGGGCGGCGACCTACTGCGGCAGTCATTTGCTGCAGAGCGGCGGCTGTAGAGACGGAAGGAGGAAGCAGGTCGGAAGAAGGGGGAAGGGGGCCGGCGGAGGAAGGAGGAAATCACGTAGAGAGGGAGAGAGAGGGAGAGAGAGAGCGAGCAAGAGAGAGAGAGCAATGGTGGGTCAGTGACCGGAGTAAACGTCGTTTACTTAGTCTGTGAGTGGGGGTAGGGAACCGGGATCAGATGCAGATCCTACGGTTAAAAACTCTGTTGTATTGGGGGCACAATACACTTAAGTGTATTCTAGCCTAACTCTCTCTCTCTCTCTCTCTATATATATATATATATATATAAGGTTGTGAAATCATATTAGTATTAATTGGATATGCATATTAACCAATTTAATATTCACATCGTATGTAGTAAAAATAAGTTTGATCATATCGATTGAAATCCCTGATACACTGTAAATTGACATGGCTCTAATGCCATTATTGGGATAACGGGGCGACAGATATAGACAGCGGAAACAAAAATTTAAAGCTTGATTCCTCAATTAGTAAGATCGCGTCAAAAACAACGTATCTAGGAAGGAAGGTAGCAAGAGTTATACCTGGTCCAGGACAAAGTTTGACAAAAAATCTTGAAGCAGTACCTTACTTCTTCTCAAGCTCCAACATTCTTCTTCTTGAGCAGTAGCACTCGAACAGTCGTCAACAACAACCTCCTGGTCTGGCACCATAGACAGCAGTTGATGTTGTCCTCCTAGCAACAGGAAACATCCTCCCGTCTCTAGAGTAATCCATACGGACCACTGGGAACTCCACGTTATGCTACCAGAGCCAATGGGTAGGAGTTGTCCCTTAGAACGTTGGTGTACTAGCACTGATTTGCTTTTCTGCAATTGTTTCTTTCTTGCTATCCCTTCCTTTATTGGGTAGGACTTGCTCCGGCTCTCTATTAGTTACCACAACCAGAGAGGACAACGATTGTCAGAGCTAATTGGCATGTCCGGGAAGCCTCCAGTACCCCTCTATCAATAGGAGAGGCTAGGGTCAAGGTTCCCACTCTATGCATGATATAATGGAATTCACAAAACTTTTGGAAATATCAGACAGTGGACCGATCGATTCATGCCATCCACCGATCGGTTTTGTGTAGTTTCCCATTCTGAATCATATTGGTATTCAATGCACGATTAAAGAAGAACTTGACGTCAACACTAACTCTTGATCCAATCAAAATGACCATTGAATCGGGCAGTTCATCACATGAACCAGTCATCTCAGACCTTTAACTGGTTGGTTCATGCCCTGGTTCAACCATTAATCAGCCAATGTTATTTCCAATCGACCTGACACTCCAACAAATTGATTAAACACTTGAACCGGTCGGTTAAGAGTCCAGTCAGTCAATATTGAACCTCATTTGTTTAATTAAACTTAAACACTTTTAGTAATCAAGTTAAACACCATTCATGAATATACTCCTATTCTAAGTTTATCCTATGTGTGTGACCCTATAGGTCCCAAATTATGTTGGCAGTGAATATCCATAACCAACTTATGACATCACAAGAAATGAGTAGTATCTATCAATACATCATTGCTTCCTAAGTAGTTTGGAAAGTTGGAGAAAAAAATCAACTTGCAATCCATGATTAGTGTCACCGTGGTCGTATAGTTTCTTTGTCTCTGATATCTGGATTGAACTTGAGCCATAGAATCATCATCCTCTTCAACATTCAATCTATGTTTCTTGAAGTAGAGTAGACTGTCTGAGATGCATATGAGTTCACATACCACATATTGAATCACATGAGTATGACCATACAATTCTTAGTCTCTCTTATCAAGTGGCCTAGATATCAATCTCCTGTAGGAGGGACAAATCTCATCTACATCACTCACACTCAATCCCAATGTGCCACAATGCACCTGAGCATCACCTTTATTATAACCCTTATTCGAGGTCATGTTGGATGATGTCTAAATGCAATGAGCAACATGTAATGAGTGTAGTGACTTTAGGTCTATGAACCACAATTACCACTATCACTATGAGAATTTATTCTGACTAACATTCTATGGCATCCATGTATCACTCTCAAGGTGGGTCTGTCTGACACACTGTTCTCTAACATGTACCTATGTGCTTGACTTGATACAACATATCATGACTAATGTGATTCTGTCATCAGTCAACACATAATCTAGTCTTATGTATTATTATTGTCTATTTTACTTCCACAGTAAGATCTGACTAGATACATAATAAGAATGTATGTACTCTTATCATACATATGATGTCATCGTTCAGGACCTCTATGTGAAGACATATGTCATCGAGTAACATCATTCTTTAGATATCTACTGTGTATGTGTCATCATCTCATGAGTGAGACACACGTAACAAATGAAATTATCTTTATTATTATCAAATCAGGTATCTAATGCCACATTCCAATCGTCATGTGATTGGCTCTCTGGGCATACATACCAACAGATAGATCAGCCGCCAAAACCTTCTATGGGAGGATCGGCTAAACAGTCGTGTAGATAAAATTATGGCAATGAAAGGAGTTTTCTTTCTTGATCGATGAGGATCGACCTCATGTTTATGTTAATGGACAACGTGACGGTGAACGATGATGAGATGTGAGGCAATAATATTTGTAAAGTATTACTGGCTTACCAAAGGTTATGTTTGGTACGCTATGAAAAAATTGATGATGATGGAGAAGATGATAGTGATGGGAAAGGGGACTGTTATGGTGATGAGAAAATTGTTAAAATTGTTGTTTGGTAACATGTACATGGTGATAGAGATAGAGACAAAAAAAATGTAAAATTATTTTTTGGTAAATGGTTTTAGAGATGAAAAAGTGAAAATTCTTTATAAAAAACACCCTACACAAGTAAGAATCATTTTTATCAGAAAATCTTTTAATCATTTTTATCAGAAAGTCTTTTGCATATGTGTCTAAATAAGTAGTGGAGTCTTAAAATAAAATTCTTTCAGCATTATTCACGATGTTTTTCCATGGAGACTAAACAAACTAAATTTCACCATAGGTTCATCATGGCATAACTCCCCTTCTCTATTACCATGAGTTCTCCATTCCCATCCCCTTGATTCACCATTAACAAACGCAGCCACAAGCTGACATCGTTTGTGGTGGGGAAGGCTGGAGTTAAAGGGTTTCCTTTCCGATGGTGTCCTCCCGAAAAATGGTTTCCTATTACTTATATGAAAATAGCGATTAGTAGAAAAAGGCCCCGTGTAGTTCAATTTTGCGCTCATCACATCCTCCCTGCCCATGCGTCTGTAGTCGTCGTGCTACTGCAAAGGCCTTCGCATAAGACTTTCATCATTAAGAAGAAGCTGGCAAAGAAGGCTCCGTAAAATAGGCTGATCCCGTGCTGGTTCCGTATGAGGACTGACAATACCATTCTATAACTCGATGGTTTTGTCCCGGTTCTGTGTCCTCAATATCTTTTCTATTAGGAAACGCGTACAACTTCAATGTGTTTCTCCATAGGGCCTAGGCCTATAGCTTTTTCCATTTTTGTATAATAGTTTGATCAAGAGATTGAACTTTGTCTAACTGCTACATCATTTGGCCTTCCTTCAAGCTCCAAAAAAAATGGCAGGAGTGAAGTCCAAAAGGGCTATTCTTTTCTGAAAGACGAGAGCTGAGGGGTCAAGATGCTTCGGGATTTCAATTAGGAATTGAGAAAACTAGAAATTGTCTTCCTTAAATCCACATTTGTTGTTGACATGTCTGGCCTGAACATGTTCATTTGCAAAAGAGCAGCAATACATTTCAGTTGTGTGTTATTCTAGCTGCTTCCTTTTCTATTCATTCAGTTGTATTTTATTCCAGTGACTTCTGTTTTCATGTCATTGTGTTAATGTTTAATTGGATAAATATGGAAATAAAGAGTCGGTTTATTGCCACAGTCTTCGATGAACAATTGGATAGACACAAAAAAATAAAAAATTTATTTGATTGTAATGGTTCCCTATATTCAAAGTAAGAAATTGTTGTTATGTATGGAATGGTCTCTCATTTTCGCTTACTAAAATTGGTTAATGTCATTCACAGATTGAGGCAGTCAATTCAATGTTGATTAAGTCGTTTACTCTTACTTAGTTGTATGCAAATCATTGAGTACGCCAGTATAGTATTGATCATGACTTTGAGTATAAAGTCAGTTTCGAGAATAACCTATTTATGTGCTCATTGTTGACTCAAGGTCAATTAGGTCAATGTTGACTCACGTCTAAATTGACTAAACCCGTATTTTGATGATGACTAACCATTCCACATATTGGTGTCTAATGCTTCTACTTGAGTGATTTCAGATTAGGTATAGACACACTCCAAATGCCCTAACTTGCGCATATCAAATTGGAGAAAAGACAAGGCAAAACCAATACAAGTGCACGTTTTTGTAATATGATGTAAATCCATTAGAATCATGTTGTAAATCACTTGTAATGATTGTATGACTTGTAGTTAAGCTTTGAAAAAATCAGGATCACTAGATCAAATGTTTAGGCACTCAAAAGCCATTTTCCAAAATTCACATCATGCTGTTCATCGGTCGAGTTCTGTGAGTCGCAAACTCGACCGATCCTGATTGGATCTTGAAAATGACTTTTGATCGGTCGAGTTTACACTTCACAGAACTCGACCGATGGAGTACCTGACCAATTCGATTTTCATTGGTCGGTCGAGTTTCCCCAGGACAAACTCGACCGATGGTCTGAATATCGGCTTTGTCTTTTACTCTATCGGTCAAGTTACCTTTATAGAAACTCGACCGATTGCACTGTACGAAAAAGTATAGAAAAATACTTCTAGCCATTGTGGAGTTACAACAAGCGAAAATATATCCGTTGCAAGCCACAAAACGGCTAGTTTTCGTTATCAAGTGTTTCCAAAGGCTAAGAGGCATCCCCAACTATAAATAGGACCCCTTGGGCTTCATTCCAAGGTTGAGCATTTAATGCAAACTCTATGTGAGGTTCCTATTCTATAGTTGAGTGCTTCCTACAGCCTCCTCTCTCTCTCTAAGCTTAATTACTTACTACATCCATTAGAGTGAGTAGGAGATTTGTAAGAGAGCTCACCCTACATGTATATCTTGTGAGGCTCTCACTTCCACCACCACCCTATCTCTCATTTCAATCATGAAGATGAATGTTCTCTCTGTTGGCTAAGAGAGGTGAAGAAGAACAAGGGAAGGGCGTCCCTTGGTGAAGATCAAGGCTGAAGACTTGGAGCTAGAGTGGGTAAGCCCTTGGTGAAGGCAGAAGACTCCTTGCTCAAGTGGGTAAGTCCTTGGTGGAAGCTTCTCCAAGTGAAGGTGAAGTCAAAAGCGGAAGATCCAAGAAGAGTGGGTAATTCCTTGAAGGCTGAAGACTTGTGCAAGAGTAGGTAAGTCTTTTGAAGAAGGCGAAAGACTCTTGCAAAGTGGGTAAGTCCTTGGTAAGGTTGAAGACTCTTTGTATTGGATAGTTAAGTCCTTTGGTGGTTATGTATTGTATCTCTCATAATGAATATAATGAAGGTACAAGGTTAAGAAATCCTAGAGGTTGACCTCTCTAGGTAGTGGACTGACTCACTTTTAGTTTGAAGTGTGGAACCACTTTAAACAGCTTGTCAATTTGTGTATGTTCAATCTCTCTCTCCCTTGCTATGCATGTTTTAGTTGCACACAAATTTCCTATTTAGCAACCTTATCTTGTGATATATCTTGAAGGTCTAATGAATTTTATTTTAGTACATTCAACTCTATTCACCCCCCTCTAGAACATCTAATCACCCATCTAGGATCCAACACTCATTGGTTTAATTTGTATGTATGTTTCAGCAAAATGTCTGTGTGTAAAATTGTCTAGTCTTTTATATTTGTTAAATGTTGGATAGAGTCGACTAGCTATTTGCGGGTGTATATAAATACATTGCAGTTTAATGCGTATCATGAGCCCAATAAAAAATAGAGTTTTGCATTTAGATTTTATAAATGTTAGTAGTAACTCTATAGATTGGAGGAAGTTAGTTGGTTGTTGATTAAACACATATGCATCTATATCAACAACTTGGTTGTGAGTTATCGGTCCAATATTATGTGTTCGATCTTTTTTGCTCTACATATTTGTGTTATTTCACTATTTTTTTATTTCCGTTGGTATTCAAGCACCTTTAGTGCACTAACTTTTTCTTTCAATAATTGTGATGGTTGTTATTCAAGAAGTTTGATTTTGTTGATCTTTTAATTTTCTATAAAAAGTACCAGTGACGGCTGATTTTTGGTGTTATTGGGTTAGCTTGCTTTATCGAGTACAAAATATTTCCTAACAACAACTTGAATGCCTTCGGTCAACTGATCTTTTTACAAAGAGGGTGAGAACCTTTTTACCAAGAGTGTTTACAGTTTTTTAAAGGTAAAAGTAAATTTTCAACTTTACTATGGGTTACAACAAAGTCATGTGAGTTAGCAAATTTTTCATTTCAAGGAACCTCTACCAAACGACATCACATAAAGCTCACCCACCAGAGTAATTTCAAGTCTGACAAATCACCACGTCTTCAAGAGTCAACAAATATCCAAGTAACATGTTCCCAATTTTATATCGGAAGTGACGATAAATGCTATTTGGAGCGATTAAAATTTTAAATTCCTTTTATCTTACCAAAGGAATGATAGACATTGTTTTGGTGTTATTTGATCAGTTTAATCCAACTACTACATAGTTAAATTTACCGATGTCGTGTCGCCTCAGTTCACTTATTTTCCACACAAAAGAATTTGTTACTAAAGCAATTTCCTTTGATTGATTTTTATAATTCTTTTTTGATGTATATTCAAACAACTTCAATATGTTGATCTATTTTTACTAAAATGTTGATATTTGTTATTCATGCAATTTCACTCAACCAATTTTGTAACTATTTTTCTGAAAAAATGATAATAAAGGGTGATGCAGACACTATCTGAACATCTCGATTCTCTTGATATATGTTTAACTATTTATATTAAATCAGCTATAAACTTAGCTATATGTACATAAAAACCTTGATTTGTAACCGCCATCATTTTTTACCTTGAGAACCTCTAGTATATAATGTTACGTTAGACCCGGTTAGTAGAATAATTTCATAACCAATCATGTAGTAATAAATCATCACATTTCAAAAATTGCATATACTATTCAAGGAACTTGTTTCCAATTTCTTTTCTTATAAAAGTGAAGACAACTTATATTTGATGATTTTAATTTTTTATTTTTATTTTTACAAAAATAATGACAATGGCTGATGTTAAATGTAAGAGTTTAACTAAAAATTAAAAATTGGATATTTAAAATAAAATTTGTCAAATATTAAATGTCAATTCAAATACAATTCGCGTGCCTAGCACGTGTTATCCACTAATTGTTATATAAATGGCAATCACACCTGTGAATGGCATAACGCCTTCGCCTACGGTTTATAAGCAGGTTACGCAATGTAACTTGGTATAATTTGTAATTGAACACTTGATTCTAAGGGGCCGTTTGGACACCATATTTGCAAGTATCGGTATTCTTATGCATTGATAGCTCATACATTTAGATACTGACGGGCTTTCAAACATAAATTGAGTTTTCGTATGGAGCATGTGAGTACGAAAAGTGGCCTGAACAATGTTTGTACTAAACTTCTGTCCAAGGTGATCGCCACAAGATTGAAGCCTTTCGTGTCGAGGTGGATCTCACCTTTCCGGTCCAGCTTTGTGCCCGGGAGGAAGATTGGGGACAATGTCCTTCTTGTTCAGGAAATCATCAACTCAATGGAGTCCAAACAGAGCCGCAAGCACTACATGGCGCTCAAGCTCGATCTTATCAAAGCCTTTGACAAGATGAGTTGGTAGTTCGTGGAAGACACTCTCCAAAGAACAGGGATTCCGCTTTCTGTGATTTCCATCATCATGCAGCTTCTTCGATCTGGGGAATCCTTAGTACTTTGGAACGACAATATCATCGGCTCCTTTAAACCTTCATGTGGGGTCAAGCAAGGAGACCCCTTATCTCCCTATCTTTTTGTCTTGGGCCTCGATCGACTTAGCCAACTTATTGTAGAGTTGGTATCTAGAGGCGAATGGAAACCTGTTATTCTCACAAGGCAACATCTTTCCTTCTCCCATGTTTGCTTCGCGGACGACATCATTCTTTTTGGTGAAGCCACCCCCAAACAGGCTCGGGTCATCAAACGATGTCTCCGGCTCTTTAGTAATGCATCAAGGTAGTTTTTATCCGCAGAGAAATCTTCTATCTTCTTCTCCACCAACACCCCCAGGAACGTAAGATCAAGGATAGGTCATATTCTGGGCATGAAGGAAACTTCAAATATTGGGCGCCACCTTGGGGTCCCCATCATACACAAGTGGAAGAGTAAGGAGCACTTTCAATTTCTCATTGAAAGAATTCATGGGAAGATTTCAAGCTGGCAGCACAGGTTTCTATCGTTGGAAGGCCGAGTCAACCTTTCTAAATCTGTCCTCCTATCACAAGCATGCTATGCAATGCAAACTGTCATTCCTCTGTGCTCGGTGGCGGCTAAGATAGATCAATTTACAAGGAATTTCATCTGGAGTAGCTCCCACACTGCTTCCAAAGTCAGTCTGGTTGCATGGAGTAAGGTCACTCTCCCACGGCACTCAGGAGGACTGGGCATCAAACCTGCTAGGGATTTCAACAAGGCGCTTATGGCCAAGCTAGCTTGGAACTTTGTACAGAATTTGGATATTCCATGGATAAATCTCATGCAAGCAAAGTATGGCGGGCAGAACTCACATAACAGATCGGGCTGTCATACCTGGAGAGGCATCAAATCGCTGCTCCCTTTCATAATGGCAAATTCGAGAATGGCACTGATTTCTAGTAACGATGCTAACGTTTGTACGGATCCTTGGATGGGGGAGGGTCATCAACCGCAGTTGAAAGCTGGTTTGGTGATCCCCGATGACCTATATGACTTGAAGGTAGAATGCCACATGTTAGATGAGGGCCACTGGGATAATGACTTCCTAAGCCACTGGTTCACAGAGGAAACCTTGGAGGAAATTCTGTGCATGCCTCCACCTAGGAAGGAATATGGTGGTGATCGAAGGATATGGACGCTAACTGCGGATGGACAGTTTACTACAGCTTCAGCCTATAGAAGCCTCACTAATGAGAGCCCTCTCGACCAAGCTGCGGTGGTCTGCTCCATTTGGAACCAGCCGATTCAACATAGAATCAAGATGCATCTGTGGTTAATGTATCATAATAGGTTGTTAACGAATGAGATGCGTACAATCCGAAAGATTTCCACAGACGACTTACATCCTCGATGCCGCCAGGTTACTGAATCCGTCCTTCATGCTATCAGGGATTGCCCGGCGGCCAAAGCCCTGTGGATGAAGCTGCTGCCCAACGAAGCAACACTTTTCTTTCAGAGTACTCTGACGGTGGACTGGACCGCATATAACCTCAAAGTGCTAAAGAAAGTGCTCGATTGGCCTCAAATTTTCACTATTGGTTGCTGGTGGATCTGGAAATCTAGGAATGCCTTTGTTTTCAAGCAGCATTAGCTTCCCATGGCGGTATTGGTGACAAATTGCAGGTCAGATACCCGGACTGCTAAGGCTGCATTCTCAACATCTACTAAACCACTTCCACCGAGTTCTGGGAGCGGCCGCTCTTTCCTTCCAAACAGTGACATCCTAATTCATGTGGATACATATGTTAATAAGTCTCATAACTTAGTGGCCACAAGCTTGGTGGCACGTTCTAGAGAAGGTAGCTGGATCCTCGGGAGGTGCTGGAAAGGCAAGGGATCCGATCCCATGAGAGGAGAGCTGATGGAGATCAAACACGGTTTGGAGTATCTATCAGAACAACATCTTTAGACTGGATCGATCTTTATTGACTCCATGACTGCGGTTACTTAGATCTCTGAGACAGATTCAACACCCGGGAAGTACATGCTGCTTGTCCATGCTATCAAAAGGCTCCTTCCAGAAAACCAGTCTCCTCCGGTGTACTACATCAGTCAGAATCAGAACAAGCTCGCAGATTGGTTAGCAAAACGATGCCTTAAGCAGCCATCCAGTGCTGCGGAGTGGCCTGTGTGCCCACACCAAATCCAGGCCACCCTGGAGGACGAGGCCTTATCCTCTCCTTTTTTCTTTCTTCATCAAATGTAGTGAACCATAGCTTGTAACCAGTCTAAGCTGGACCTCACAAAAAAATCATAATATAATATGAAAAGATATTATTCACTATAAGAGACATCATGTGATATATTTTACAGTATAACTACTATTATTAATGTGGCTTATAAAATAAAAAATATATGAACACTATGAAAAAGTAATTACAACGCAGGGTGCGTTAAAAATATGATTTATCTAACATATTTTTATTATTCATGTTTAAACAATTGTGAAACATGATAATTAACTATAACCATACATAAAGAATATACCAAAAATTAGTTGCTTGTTTCTAGTTCTTGCCCATGTTGCCACAATAGTTGTTTGTTTCTGAGTAACGTTCAATGCTGAAGCATCATCAACTTCATCCTCCATTTGATCCATTTCATCTTCCGTTTGAATTGGTTTGAATCTATTCCTTCTTTGCACATGCATTCCATCTGAATGAATCATGGATCTCAAATTTTTCCTCGGCGTCTTTTGTGTATCAATCTTACAATCAAAGTATGTATGCCCCTGATCCTCCTCTTCCACCCGCTTCACACCTGACTCTACTCAACTTTGTGTTGTACTGTTTTCATCTACAAAATGTTCTACATCCTTATAATCCATGTACATATGTCCCAATCTTTCACATCCATTACAAACATTAGGAATAGATTCATACTCTATACGGAGGTCTATACCATTTATCATGACCGCAAGATGCATCGGTATTCATGTGTCAATCTCCAATTCCGGTCTCTCAAACCTACTCCTTTTTTGGATGACTAGGGGAAAATGCAAACCTACTCCTTGAACAGTTGGAGGTGTAATCATCAACTTTGATTAATCGTCCAAGTGCTTCCCTAATTTTTTCAAAAATAACATGGTTGTATAGATGAAGCGGAAGATCTAAAATCCTTGTCCAAGTGATAATTATGGAGGAAGATGCAGAGAAGGGATGAAATTGTTCTTCCATTTCCAAACCATCAGTGAAGAAGCAAAAATAGTCCACGGGCCTCCTATGAATGAATTGAGGTAGTCAGTCTAACATGAACATTAGATGGCAAAGTGATTTAGACTCAAGTCATACAATTTTCACCTTCTTATTGGTTTCCACAAAAATTTATATGATCAACCACAGTTAGATATCTAATATTCTTCCCAATCAATTTAACTACTACTGTAAATTTCCATGGTTGGTGTACATGCTTTAGGTGAGAGTAACAACTCTGGAGAATCTCTCTCATTTGTCACTAAAATGTTCTCAGGATCAACTGTATGTGGATCAACATCCAGAAAAAATTGTTTGACATTATTCCTTATTCCATGCTTTATTTCTTTGCCATCTTTAATTATTATATATTAAACAATAAAAATTGATAATATATTTTAATTGATTTTCATATTTACACTTACAACAACCCAAACACATGGAAGTAAATGGAATTTAAGTTCCAAAAGTTGAACTAGAGTTCCCAAAAAAGAGTCCCACATAACTTATAACTTACACCAAACCAATCAAAGCCTTATAAGAATTGCTTCGTGTAGCCAACGACATGCACTTAGCTAACAGTAAACCGTATAAATAGGGTGAGGTTAATGAATATACATTCACATCGATATCAAGTGTCTAAATATTTATGAATATAGATAACTGATGTGGAATTTCATCGCACTAACAAACTCACCCGGGGTTGAAATCCCCCAGCTTTTACCAAAACCAAAGTGCAATAATACCACCCGCAAGCAGACGGGTTTTATCGCAGTATAGTTAAGGATCAAACCCAAAGGACAACGTTTTTAAGAATCCTTGTCAGTCGAATCTATCTCAAGTAAAACTAATATTTAGAACGATTGGTTGATTTGAGGTTAATTAAACTAATTGCAAGAAAGTAAAAGCTAAATTAAAGTTAGATTTAGATCAATGATATGGAATCATTGGGATGGTATCGGGTTTCACCACCACTATGCACGCAAACACATTCTAACGCAACCCATCCAGGCACGATATAACAATCCAAATAGAGCTGTTGCAGAACCCCCCATACGGGCGTTAAGTTCGCGTAAGCATCACCTTAGGCATCAGATGTCTCGTCACCAACCGGATCACTTACTTACGGTTCTGAAGATACAGAAATCCAACGAAGGTTGTGAGCCCCCTATACAGGCGTTAAGCACACAGAAGCGTCACCGAAGGCTAGATGACTCGTACCCTCGTGGATCATACACTTACGACCTCGAAGAAATTCCATTCTATTTCTAGTTTGGGAGTCAACCGCATTAATCAATAAGCAAGCAGGTAATAGATCTACAAACTTACATCGACGATAAATAAAGACGATACAAAATCCAACGAAGGTTGTGGTCCTCCTTGAGAGATGTTTAGACCACAGAAGCGTCACCGTAGGCTAGATGTCTCGTCCCCTCACGGATCATACACTTACGACCTCCAGGAATCTTATCAGAAGTTCTCGTCAAAGAGTCGAACTTTGTAAACCGCCATTCTATCCCACATACGGAAGATTTTGCAATATAGGAAAGAATAAGATGAAATCAAGGAGATAATCAACTACGAACATACCAATTAACAATGAAATAAAAAGTTCTATACATTACCATGGAGAGTTTAAGAAAAGAACATGATTGCATGGGCAGCGGGGCTAGTCCCCGCACCCCAGCGAAAAGGTACTACTCACTCATGATGCGAGAAACAAGAAGAATAAGAAAGAGAGAGAAATCCGTCATGAACTCGGTGTAGAAGGTAGTCGCAGCTCGATGAAGAAGATACGACCTTCTACGTTGTGTTGGAGCAGATCTGGACGCAAACGAGAGTTGCCAAGACAGACCAGACAGTCTCCCTCGCTCCGTCTTCCTTCTCTCCTCAGCCTCCTTGGTTGTAACACAGGCAGTAGGTGGAATGAAACTGGCGTGGACGGCACTGGATATGGATCGGACCTGTGTACAGGCAGCCTGTCGGCGTCTCCAAAACCGCCGCCCCAAATGAGGACCCTAGTGGTCCTATTTATAGGCACGGGACATGTCTTCACGTTTTTGGCACATTTCCAGTCAAACAGTTTTGTAGATATTTTTGCTGAAACGGTCTTGTCAAATTTTGACCAAACGGTCTTGAGAATAGAAGGGAAAATGGTCTTGCATCGTTAAGACCAAACGGTTTCACAGACCGTTTGCCTTCCTCCAAACAGTCCTGTGTAAAAAGGGGAAAACAGTTTGCAAACTGTTTGATATCAAACGGTCTTATATTCGATCAACGCCTCAGCCAAACAGTTTTCACCCTTGCTGATCAAACGGTCTGGGGTCCGAAAGGGGCCAAACAGTCTTACATCCAGTAGCTTCAAATGGTTTGCAAACCGTTTACAGTCAAACGGTCCTGGACAAGTCCGTTCGGTCTCTGCTGGAAACAAACCTCCAAACGGTATGGCCATTCGGTGTAAGCAAGAGACCAAACGGTCTTGCTCTCATAGTTGCGACCCTTCCAAATGGTCTGAGACTGTGCAGTAGCGCCATGGCAGAGGTGTTGATTGCTAAGTGTCTGACACTGAGGCAGGTAGCTAAGGAGTCGGTGGGTGCGTGATGGTCGTAGCAGTAGATGTGGCAGAGTCGGGGCTGCTGCTCGATAGGGCGGAGGTCCAGGAGCGTGGCGCCACCAGAATCGGCCGCATCTGAAGCAAAGAAGTGCTGCTTGGCGGAGGTGCAGAGGTAGGAGACGACGCACCACGTCCGTGGTGAGGCACCACGGTCGTGGTCCAGACTCTGCTTTGAGATCTTGAATTCGTGCACTGCTCGATCCCTTGCGGCTGGGTTATGCCTCCAATCGGTCTCTGCTGGCCCAAATGATCTTGAGACCGAAAGGGCTCAAATGGTCTTGAGACCGAATGGGCGCAAACGGTCTTGAGACCGAATGGGCTCAAACGGTCTTGAGACCGAATGGATGAAATTGCTTGGTTAGATTGCTTGATCAGAACCAAGGGTGAGTGAAGGTGGACCCCAACTGCTTGTTCAGTTTTATCAAGACCTGCATTAAATCAACATAAATTTGATCAAAACCTTAATAATTGAATTAATTGAGTAATTTTGCATATTATGATGCATTTTGATATTTAATGAGTGAAATTGGTAATGTTGAGTCAAAATAAGCCCAAGATGGTAATTAAATTCCATGATGAATTTGCATTCATCAAAATACCCCGAACTTAAACGTTGCTCGTCCTCGAGTAACACAAAATCTGAAATGGTCGCCAAATGAATACTTTCAATTCATGTGATTTCTTCATCTTCACATTACGAATATTTTCTTTCTGCTCAATATGACTCAGTATCTCAACCTTCTGAGACCACTAAACACATCTTACCATATCTTCGTTCCTGAGTTCATTTTCCAATATCACTTCCTCCTCACTTTTTCCAACAAGAAGCATGTCAAAGAGTTTTGTAAGAGTCCAGAGACACCCGCATAACAACAAGTGTGCATTTGATCTGACACTGGTGTTTTTCAGGATAGGGTAGGCATTCATTGTGCCATTAGGTAGAAAAAGGAGTAAATTGAAACGTCTATTTCGAGAAAACAAGATTAACTAATGCGGAAGCGTTCACTAAGCATCAGATTACCAGAAATCACTAAAAATTTTAAACTTTTTACGAAGAGATCCTTTAAAGGTAAAGCTTTCTCATAAAGCAACATGATAAGTTGTTTACAACTGATCCATCAGTAAAACTCTGTAAGGCAAGATACAAAAGTCTCTAAGGACTGTACCAAAAACTCGAAAGCACTAACTATTACTCCGAGGACCTGAGAGTACAGAGACGACATAAAGGACTCTAACACTATCTACACATGACATAGCAGCCAATGCCTCCACCTGAAGCTTCACTGCTGTCCTTGGTACTGCTGATGCTGCCCTTCACCTATTGAAGGATTTCTGCCTCCTCGCCCACATCCACCTAAAGGTTGAAATCTACGGGGTGAGACAATTATAAAAATCGTCCCAGCGAGAGATATAACTCTTTGCCAGAAGCATAAATGTTGCAGCATAAGAGAATATATGTACACAAAGAAGTTATGTATATTTGAGAGTAGTTAAAATAATGTTTAACAGATTAAACTATTCTTTCTACAAAAAGCAATGCAACTATAAATTGATAAAATCACATGTCACTTATCACATCACTAACTCCCTTCAGACTTGGATCATATATCCATTGCCTGGCATTATTATTTGGGAAAGGATGGCCTGTAGCCATACTCCTTCTTCCAAAGTGTTAGGATTCCAACTCCACAACATATCTGCATAACTTGTACATATGATATCAGACTTAACATTACTTATGTAATACAAGGGTTATTTACATTCATAACCCATTAGTCTGTAGTTAAGCTTTTCATAGGATTATTCCGTAATAGAATTTCACATAGAAACACTTTGGTTTAGGTCATACCTCATATTTTTAATATTGGGATATCAATCCCTAACCATCTTATTAATATGAAATCCAGAATGTGGGAGTTCAAACCCCTGGACTAATCATAGCATTTGTTACCAAGTAACATCTCATTTTATCTGGTTATCTAAATAATATGACCTTTGAAGATCAACAAATCATATTACTCGTCGCTCATTCAACCTATCAAGCTCATATGTTATCACTTACCAGATAACATGACATTTAGTTATACCCTTGAATTATAGGTAACAAGTGTTCTTAATGCAATTAGTATTATAAATCTTACCTGGATCGGATCACATCTATATGAAACTTGTCAAGCTTAACTTTTATCAGTTATTCCATATACTCCCACATACTCTACAGTATGTGATCCAGGAGTTCCCTTTGTAAAACCTGTTTCACTATTATTTAAATTCTGACAATGATGGATCTATGATCAGGGCTCTACATGGTATGATTATACTTGATTATTAGGTACATATCAGTATTCTTTTAGCATCATACATGTTTCCAAACATTCAAGTACTAAACATGGCTATAACAGAAGAATACTAAATGTACAAGTATAACTCATATCAGTTATCAACTGGATATCAATTCTTAATCATCTTATCACTATGATTCAAGAACATGGGTGATCACACCCTTATATCATCATAGCACTTGCTATCAAGTGCCATATCAGCATCAAGTCATCTATTAGCATGACCTTTATTGAAGCAATGTATATACTTTTCACATATCATTACTCTAAAAGCTTATAATTGTTTTCAAGGAATATGACATCATAACTCATACCTGGCTATGATTACCTCATAATATCAACTTGTATGACTTATACAAATAAGGACATGCATATATAACAATGTCAGCACAATACCAAAACTTCTCAATTTCATAATAGGACACCACGGCCGTTCCACCTTGCACGGTCGTGCAAAGTAAGACTACCACGGTCGTGCTCCCTTGCATGGTCATGTAAGCTAAGGCTACCACGGTCGTGCTCCCTTGCACGGTCGTGCTACATAAGATCATTCCATATTCATATATATATATATATATATGTATTCTAATCTTTCATTCTTTTAACTTGATTAGGTCACATCAACCCTTCAATCAAGTACATGCTACTATGGTTAACATAGTGTATCAAGCTCATAATCCTATAAATAATTAAGAATTCTCCCTTTAATTGGTCCTTAATCACTTAGGTATTATTAGGGTTTCAACCTTCACACCTTCATTGATTATTATTACTAATCATTATTGGATCAATAGAACATTCATCATCTTAATTCTCAAGGATTCAATCACATTGGACCTCCACTTCATAAGGTATTCAATTGAATTAGGGTTTCCAATGTTGATTCCTTCAATCTTTGAATTCATGGAACCAATCATCAATTGGACCTATACTCATACCTTAATTGAGTTTAATAGGTCAACCTTCAACTGATTTGTCCCTCACTTGACCCTCAATTGACCATCAATTAGGGTTTAACTCAAATGAATTAGGGATTGGAATCAATAACCCTTCAACATATTTCAAAGTGGGACTAATTGATTTGAACCTATTGAACCATCATTACATTGGGACATGACCTGACCCCAAACGGTCTTGAGGTCGTTTGGATGACCTCCAAACGGTCTTGAGACCGTTTTCCCATCATATCATCAAAATCCAAGTCAACCAATTAAGGTTTGGATCATTGGATTGATCACCAAAACAACAATTGATTACATTCCAACTTAGTATCATTGGATCATTAATTGCTTAACCATACTCACCCCTAGACCTCCAAACGGTCTTGGGTGACCTCCAAACGGTCTTGAGACCATTGGGGTGATCCCCAAACGGTCTTGAGACCGTTTGGCTCACCCAACCCTTGGATTCTAGTGAAAAGTCATTAGGGTTTGAGCTATTGAGTTGATCGTCAAATCAGCAATTGATTGCCTTGTAATAGTGTACCTTTGGACCTTCAATTGGTCAAATATACTTGACCCCAGACCTCCAAACGGTCTTGAGTGACCTCCAAACGGTTTTGAGACCGTTTGGGTGATCCCCAAACGGTCTTGAGACCGTTTGGGCCAATAAATCCCAAACAATCAACTCAATTCAATGCAAATCCAACACTTAGTCGATTAGGGTTAACACCATATCTTTTGTCCTTCAAACACTTAACCATATCCAACCATAGACCTCCAAACGGTCTTGGGTGACCTCCAAACGGTCTTGAGACCGTTCGGGTGATCCCCAAACGGTCTTGAGACCGTTTGGGCAAGAAAACCCAAAAAGTCATATCAATCAAGTTGGAAGGCAGCACTTAATCCAATTAGGGTTTACATAATTGATTAGTCTTCAACTCACGATTCCTTTTGAGTTAATCCCTCAAATTTGGAGGGTTATTAACTAACATGATTATGAACCGGAATCCCAAACGGTCAATGCTTGGTAAACACCCTCAAACGGTCTTGAGACCGTTTTCCCAAAAAGTTCAATTAATCAAATTGGAAAAACAGCACTTAATCCAATTAGGTTTATCCAATTGTTTAGCCTTTAACTCATGATTACTTGGGAGTTAACATATAAAATTTGGTGTGTTATTAGACCACATCATTAGAAACAGTAATCCCAAACGGTCCATGCTTGGTCAACGCACTCAAACGGTTTGAGACCGTTTGCCCAAGAAGTTCAAGTTAAACAGATTGGAAAATCAGCACTTAATTCAATTTGCTTTTCCTAATTGATTGGCCTTTAACCTACGATTCCTTTGGAGTTAACCCCTCAAATTTGGTGGGTCATTAGCCTACATAATTATGAACAGAAATCCCAAACGTTAAATGCTTGGTCAACGCCCTCAAACGGTCTTGGAGACCGTTTTCTCCAACCGACCTTGTGAAACCGTTTGCCCCTCAAACGGTTTTGCAAAACCCCCAAACGGTTTTGCAAACTATTTGGCCAAGGGTGCAAGACCGTTTGCTAAAGTTACATAGGTATTCACGCCCCCCTTCTTCTACCTCCAGATCCAGGTCTGTTCCCCATGGTTTTAGATGCAAGAAAGCAAGGAAGGATGGGGGAAAGAAGAACAAGCTACTTTTGCAAGTACAAAGATATGCATAAGAAAGCAAAAGGTTTAGAGTTATAAAACCTACCTTAAGGTCATTCCTTGAGCTCCAAGCTTCCCAGATTCAAGTCTTTAATGGTTTCTTGAGCTCCACATGTCGGCCAAGGGTGTTTCTCCAAGGAAAGGTTGGGAAAAGATGGCTAGAAAGAAGAAACAAGTAAGGAAGACCATAAGACCAACCTTGCACCATGAATTCTTCCATGAATTCGAGCAAGATGATGATCAAAGCTTACCTAGAACTGCTTGGCCGTTCTCCTCTTCTCCAGAGCTCTGTCCTAAGTCGGTCTAAGCAAAGGGAATAAGAAAGGAAGTGAAGGAAACGATCCTTGCTAAGTGAGAAAAGGTGTATATATACTTTAGGTGAAATTTCAACATAAGGACAACTTGTTTCTCCATTTCTCCTCTAGGTCCTTCCCTTATTATAAACCATGTTTCTCCCTTCCATACTTAAGCAAACCTCATCTTAAACCCAAGGTCTAAAGGTGAAGAAAGCCAACTTCTTACTAAGTTGCACATATAGAAGGGTTATTAGACTTATAACTTGATCATTTAATTTATAAGGGTTATCATTCTTATTTAATTATTCAATTGAAGTGACATCTTCATCATTCTTACTCTTAATGATGCCAAGAGTCATAAAAGATACTCTAGAAGGTGTATTTTACAAGTTGCACCCCATATTTTGGGTAAATTGCACTTTACACCAAAACTAGAGTTTTAAGTACAAGGATTGCTCCACAAGCTGCATCTTGGTGCCCAAGCTTGGAGAATCCATCATACTTTATCATATTCATACTTATGATGTCTCAAAACCAAAGGAACATCTTAACATGTGCAATTTGTAAGTTAACCCCTTTTAATTGGGTAATTTGCACATAGGTCCCTGTATTACAAAACAATATTACAACATTGTTCAAAAGGGACAGAAATGAAATTATAGATTCTTCTAAAGCTTAATGACATATCAAGGGGGTAATCACAAACCTCTAATCATATTTTAAGCAAAACATCTAGGGTTAGTTCATAACCCAGGTCAGGGATGTTACAAATTATATCCCCCTAACAAGGATTTCTTCCTCGAAATCTCAGATAAAAGGAAGAAGATATTATTTAAGTATCATATCTTGCTAATCAACTAATTTGGAAACATTCACTGAGAAGGTTCACTAAGCAATTTGTCTTGGAGGATTTCACTAAGTAAATTTACTAAGGGTATTGTTTCAAAGGCTTTTACTGAAAGAGTTCGTTAAGTATATTCACTAAGTATATTCACTAAGTTTGCTCACTAAGTATTCACTGAGTAAGTTTACTGAGTATATTCACTAAGTATGTTCACTAAGTTTGCTCACTAAGTATTCACTGAGTAAGTTTACTGAGTATATTCACTAAGTACATTCACTAAGTTTGCTCACTAAGTATTCACTGAGTAAGTTCACTGAGTATATTCACTAAGTATGTTCACTTAGTATTCACTGAGTATATTCACTAAGTATGTTCACTGAGTATTCACTGAGTATATTCACTAAGTATGTTCACTGAGTATTCACTGAGTATATTCACTGAGTATGTTCACTAAGTATGTTCACTGAGTATTCACTGAGTATATTCACTGAGTATGTTCACTGAGTATTCACTGAGTATATTCACTGAGTATATTCACTAAGTATGTTCACTGAGTATTCACTGAGTATATTCACTGAGTATATTCACTAAGTATGTTCACTGAGTATTCACTGAGTATATTCACTAAGTATGTTCACTGAGTATTCACTGAGTATATTCACTAAGTATGTTCACTAAGTATGTTCACTAAGTATTCACTAAGTATATTCACTGAGTATGTTCACTGAGTATTCACTGAGTATATTCACTGAGTATGATCACTAAGTATTCACTGAGGAAGTTCACTAAGTATATTCACTAAGTATGTTTACAAAGTATGTTCACTAAGTATTCACTGAGGAAATTCACTGAGTATGATCACTAAGTATTCACTGAGGAAATTCACTAAGTATATTCACTAAGTATGTTCACAAAGTATGTTCACTAAGTATTCACTAAGATCCTCTCATTTAATTTTTCTTATACTCCTTAGATTGTTTCAAAATAATTACCTGATCAGAGTAATCAAAAGATAACAATCTAAGAGTTTCATACTTGCCTTATCTACAATAACCATATACCTGGCCAGGGTATATAAGTATTGAGATTAAGTAGTATGTATTTTACTTATCATCCTATTCTTTGCTTTTCATATCATTATACATGCAGAATTTATCACTCTAGGTTATTCTTCAAGTATCACATCTATATCTCATCCTTTTAATACACAGTTAAGGGAGATTATAAATTGTTTTAAAGAATATTGAGTAAGATATGAATTCTTATCTTTCTTTTGTCCTTCTAGGACTTAGTCAAGAAATTCAAAAGTAGCTAACTTCCATATTTTTAACACATAGAATCCTAATATGTAATAATAAAACAATACTTATTTCATCTGACCTGTATGGGATGTTTGTCCACGTCCTCTATTATTATATTGCCTCCCTTGTGGGCCTTGCAGACTATGTCCTTGAGGTCGAGTCATTATTGCATTCCTGTCTGGACAATCCCTTGCCAGATGTCCCGGTTGTCTACATAAGTAACAGATCCTGGGTGCAAGGTGTCTATACGATCCAGTTACCGATGATGAGGCTATGTCGGAGGGTCTTCTTGGAATACTACTATGGTCCCTATTTCCACTTGACACCCATTGTGTCTGGGTAGGGAATTCTGATATTGCCGTTGGTGTAGAAAATCTTGGCTTCTTAAAACTTTCAGGCCTTTGTTCTTGAGGCTGGGTGTACATCTTCTTACTACTTATCTGTTGTTTCACAGTTTCCGACCTCTCTATCCTTCTTACTGACTCCACAAAGGTGGCAAACCTTTCTCTGTTCTCCAAGGCAGACACAGGAGTGGCTAGTTCAACATTCAATCCTTTCTCAAAACGTTGAATTCTTTCTTCATCACTAACTGCCATCTGTGGACAAAACCATAGTAACTCCATGAACTTAGCTTCATATTCTCTAACGTTCATCAGTCCTTGTGTGATCTTCTCAAATTGAGAGATCTTCTCATCTAGATACGTCTTAGGGAAGTATCTATTGACGAATTCTCATCGGAAAACCTCCCATCCTATTTCTTCACCTGGTTTCTTATCTTCCTCTATCATCCACCAATTACCAACACTTCCTTTTAGGAGGTATACCGCATGCTTAACCTTTTCAGCTTCAGGAATATCAAGGATCCTGAAAGCCTTTTCCAGCTCTGTCAACCATAGATCAGCATCTGCTGGATCAGATGTACCAACATAGTCTATGGCTCCCACCCGGCGAAGTCTCTCGAAAGTCCTGCCGGTTCCATAACCTTCCTGATGGGCTGGTGCCCTAGATGCAGATGGTGGCACCCTATCTGCTATGTGTGTTATGGCTGCCAGAAACTTATCAAATAAAGCATAAGTAGCTGGATTTTCTATCTCAGCTGGGTCAAATTGGGGCTGTTCAGGTACAGGCCCTTCCCTATTCTGGTCTCCTGCACCTCCTCCTGGTGCAGCAGAACTGCCCTCATCGGCATGCTCTTCACGTGGTCCAAACATCTTCAAGTTCTTCTCCTCTTATGTGAGAGGAAGATACTATCAGATAATCTGGAAAACACTTAGAACAGACTCTACAATCTTAGTCCTATGTCTCTGTAGACTCAGCGAACCTAGAGCTCTGATACCACTAATTGAAATGTCTATTTCGAGAAAACAAGATTAACTAATGCGGAAGCGTTCACTAAGCATCGGATTACCAGAAATCACTAAAAATTTTAAACTTTTTACGAAGAGATCCTTTAAAGGTAAAGCTTTCTCATAAAGCAACATGATAAGTTGTTTACAACTGATCCATCAGTAAAACTCTGTAAGGCAAGATACAAAAGTCTCTAAGGATTGTACCAAAAACTCGAAAGCACTAACTATTACTCCGAGGACCTGAGAGTACAGAGACGACATAAAGGACTCTAACACTATCTACACATGACATAGCAGCCAATGCCTCCACCTGAAGCTTCACTGCTGTCCTTGGTACTGCTGATGCTGCCCTTCACCTATTGAAGGATTTCTGCCTCCTTGCCCACATCCACCTAAAGGTTGAAATCTACGAGGTGAGACAATTATAAAAATCGTCCCAGCGAGAGATATAACTCTTTTCCAGAAGCATAAATGTTGCAGCATAAGAGAATAAATGTACACAAAGAAGTTATGTATATTTGAGAGTAGTTAAAACAATGTTTAACAGATTAAACTATTCTTTCTACAAAAAGCAATGCAACTATAAATTGATAAAATCACATGTCACTTATCACATCACTAACTCCCTGCAGACTTGGATCATATATCCATTGCCTGGCATTATTATTTGGGAAAGGATGGCCTGTAGCCATACTCCTTCTCCCAAAGTGTTAGGATTCCAACTCCACAACATATCTGCATAACTTGTACATATGATATCAGACTTAACATTACTTATGTAATACAAGGGTTATTTACATTCATAACCCATTAGTATGTAGTTAAGCTTTTCATAGGATTATTCCATAATAGAATTTCACATAGAAACACTTTGGTTTAGGTCATACCTCATATTTTTAATATTGGGATATCAATCCCTAACCATCTTATTAATATGAAATCCAGAATGTGGGAGTTCAAACCCCTGGACTAATCATAGCATTTGTTACCAAGTAACAATTCATTTTATCTGGTTATCTAAATAATATGACCTTTGAAGATCAACAAATCATATTACTCGTGGCTCATTCAACCTATCAAGCTCATATGTTATCACTTACTAGATGACATGACATTTAGTTATACCCTTGAATTATAGGTAACAAGTGTTCTTAATGCAATTAGTATTATAAATCTTACCTGGATCTGATCACATCTATATGAAACCTGTCAAGCTAAACTTTTATCAGTTATTCCATATACTCCCACATACTCTACAGTATGTGATCCAGGAGTTCCCTTTGTAAAACCTGTTTCACTATTATTTAAATTCTGACAATGATGGATCTATGATCAGGGCTCTACATGGTATGATTATACTTGATTATTAGGTACATATCAGTATTCTTTTAGCATCATACATGTTTACAAACATTCAAGTACTAAACATGGCTATAACAGAAGAATACTAAATGTACAAGTATAACTCATATCAGTTATCAACTGGATATCAATTCTTAATCATCTTATCACTATGATTCAAGAACATGGGTGCTCACACCCTTATATCATCATAGCACTTGCTATCAAGTGCCATATCAACATCAAGTCATCTATTAGCATGAACTTGATTGAAGCAATGTATATACTTTTCACATATCATTACTCTAAAATCTTATAATTGTTTTCAAGGAATATGACATCATAACTCATACCTGTCTATGATTACCTCATAATATTAACTTGTATGACTTATACAAATAAGGACATGCATATATAACAATGTCAGCACAATACCAAAACTTCTCAATTTCATAATAGGACACCACGGCTGTGCCACCTTGCACGGTCGTGCAAAGTAAGACTACCACGTCCGTGCTCCCTTGTACGGTCATGCAAGCTAAGGCTACCACGATCGTGCTCCCTTGCACGGTCGTGCTACATAAGATCATTCCATGATTCATATTTATATATATATATATAAATATATGTATTCTAATCTTTCATTCTTTTAACTTGATTAGGTCACATCAACCCTTCAATCAAGTACATGCTACTATGGTTAACATAGTGTATCAAGCTATTAATCCTATAAACAATTAAGAATTCTCCCTTTAATTGGTCCTTAATCACTTAGGTATTATTAGGGTTTCAACATTCACACCTTCATTGATTATCATTACTAATCATTATTGGATCAATAGAACATTCATCATCTTAATTCTCAAGGATCCAATCACATTGGACCTCCACTTCATAAGGTATTCAATTGAATTAGGGTTTCCAATGTTGATTCCTTCAATCTTTGAATTCATGGAACCAATCATCAATTGGACCTATACTCATAACTTAATTGAGTTTAATAGGTCAACCTTCAACTGATTTGTCCCTCACTTGACCCTCAATTGACCATAAATTAGGGTTTAACTCAAATGAATTAGGGATTGGAATCAATAACCCTTCAACATATTTCAAAGTGGGACTAATTGATTTGAACCTATTGAACCATCATTACATTGGGACATGACCTGACCCCAAACGGTCTTGAGGTCGTTTGGATGACCTCCAAACGGTCTTGAGACCGTTTTCCCATCATATCATCAAAATCCAAGTCAACCAATTAAGGTTTGGATCATTGGATTGATCACCAAAACAACAATTGATTACATTCCAACTTAGTATCATTGGATCATTAATTGCTTAACCATACTCACCCCTAGACCTCCAAACGGTCTTGGGTGACCTCCAAACGGTCTTGAGACCGTTTGGGTGATCCCCAAATGGTCTTGAGACCGTTTGGCTCACCCAACCCTTGGATTCTAGTGAAAAGTCATTAGGGTTTGAGCTATTGAGTTGATCGTCAAATCAGCAATTGATTGCCTTGTAATAGTGTACCTTTGGACCTTCAATTGGTCAACTATACTTGACCCCAGACCTCCAAACAGTCTTGAGTGACCTCCAAACGGTCTTGAGATCGTTTGGGCCAATCAATCCCAAACAATCAACTCAATTCAATGCAAATCCAACACTTAGTCGATTAGGGTTAACACCATATCTTTTGTCCTTCAAACACTTAACCATATCCAACCCTAGACCTCCAAACGGTCTTGGGTGACCTCCAAATGGTCTTGAGACCATTTGGGTGATCCCCAAATGGTCTTGAGACCGTTTGGGCAAGAAAACCCAAAAAGTCATATCAATCAAGTTGGAAGGCAGCACTTAATCCAATTAGGGTTTACATAATTGATTAGTCTTCAACTCACGATTCCTTTGGAGTTAATCCCTCAAATTTGGAGGGTTATTAACTAACATGATTATGAACAGGAATCCCAAACGGTAAATGCTTGGTCAACGCCCTCAAACGGTCTTGAGACCGTTTTCCCAAAAAGTTCAATTAATCAAATTGGAAAAACAGCACTTAATCCAATTAGGTTTATCCAATTGTTTAGCCTTTAACTCATGATTCCTTGGGAGTTAACCTATAAAATTTGGTGTGTTATTAGACCACATCATTAGGAACAGTAACCCCAAACGGTCCACGCTTGGTCAACGCACTCAAACGGTTTGAGACCGTTTGCCCAAGAAGTCCAAGTTAAATAGATTGGAAAATCAGCACTTAATTCAATTTGATTTGCCTAATTGATTGGCCTTTAACCTACGATTCCTTTGGAGTTAACCCCTCAAATTTGGTGGGTCATTAGCCTACATAATTATGAACAGAAATCCCAAAGGTTCAATGCTTGGTCAATGCCCTCAAACGGTCTTGGAGACCGTTTTCTCCAACCGACCTTGTGAAACCGTTTGCCCCTCAAACGGTTTTGCAAAACCCCCAAACGGTTTTGCAAACTGTTTGGCCAAGGGTGCAAGACCGTTTGCTAAATTGACATAGGTATTCACGCCCCCCTTCTTCTACCTCCAGATCCAGGTCTGTTCCCCATGGTTTTAGATGCAAGAAAGCAAGGAAGGATGGGGGAAAGGAGAACAAGCTACTTTTGCAAGTACAAAGATATGCATAAGAAAGCAAAAGGTTTAGAGTTATAAAACCCGCCTTAAGGTCATTCCTTGAGCTCCAAGCTTCCAAGCTTCAAGTATTTAATGGTTTCTTGAGCTCCACAGGTCGGACAAGGGTGTTTCTCCAAGGAAAGGTTGGGAAAAGATGGCTAGAAATAAGAAACAAGTAAGGAAGACCATAAAACCAACCTTGCACCATGAATTCCTCCATGAATTCGAGCAAGATGATGATCAAAGCTTACCTAGAACTGCTTGGCCATTCTCCTCTTCTCCAGAGCTCTGTCCTAAGTCGGTCTAAGCAAAGGGAATAAGAAAGGAAGTGAAGGAAACGATCCTTGCTAAGTGAGAAAAGGTGTATATATACTTTAGGTGAAATTTCAACATAAGGACAACTTGTTTCTCCATTTCTCCTCTAGGTCCTTCCCTTATTATAAAACACGTTTCTCCCTTCCATACTTAAGCAAAACTCATCTTAAACCCAAGGTCTAAAGGTGAAGAAAGCCAACTTCTTACTAAGTTGCACATATAGAAGGGTTATTAGACTTATAACTTGATCATTTAATTTATAAGGGTTATCATTCTTATTTAATTATTAAATTGAAGTGACATCTTCATCATTCTTACTCTTAATGATGCCAAGAGTCATAAAAGATACTCTAGAAGGTGTATTTTACAAGTTGCACCCCATATTTTGGGTAAATTGCACTTTACACCAAAACTAGAGTTTTAAGTACAAGGATTGCTCCACAAGCTGCATCTTGGTGCCCAAGCTTGGAGAATCCATCATACTTTATCATATTCATACTTATGATGTCTCAACACCAAAGGAACATCTTAACATGTGCAATTTGTAAGTTAACCCCTTTTAATTGGATAATTTGCACATAGGTCCCTGTATTACAAAACAATATTACAACATTGTTCAAAAGGGACAGAAATGAAATTATAGATTCTTCTAAAGCTTAATGACATATCAAGGGGGTAATCACAAGCCTCTAATCATATTTTAAGAAAAACATCTAGGGTTAGTTCATAACCCAGGTCAGGGATGTTACATAAATGGTGGTATGGAAGGAAGAAATAAATCTCTCCTCTATTCGACTCGAGATTTTTATTATTTTATTTGCAATTTCATTTATTGCATTTTTGTGTGAATCTCTCCTCTATTCGACTCAAGATTGCATTTCTTTTTGGGTGTGCTTTGGCATCTTTTTGTTTGCAAATCTCTCCTCTATTCGACTCGAGATTGCATTTTTGGTGGTACGCCCCTGTTTATCTGTTAGGGGTATGGAAGAAGTGGATATAGAGGGAAGTGGTGTGCCACCCTGAACTTAGGGTTTGGCATTCTTTTGGCTATTTTTTTTCTTTTTGATGGATGGAGGGATACGAAGATGGTAGAAGAAGTGTAGAAGAGAGTTCAGATCAAAATGCAACTTGGTTTACAATTCAGTGCACCGAGTCATTCTCTTTATCATACTCTGCTCAAATAATGACTTGATGAGGATCTGGTGGAGATTCCATGTTATTGTTCCACTAGTCAATTAGGAAGCACGATTGTTTGATCCCTATCAGTTTGACAGACACTTATCAATTTTGCAAAAGTATCATGACGTTAGGAATCATAAGCTTCACAAGATGATTTCAATCAAAAGGCTTTGTTTCAAAAAGTGGTCCTTTTGAGGATTTACTTCGAATAAGGAGGATATAATGATTTAAAATGCATAGCAGGTTAGAGAGTGACTTTTAATGAAACAGAAAGTGTCAAAAAATCTTTTAAAAACATTAAAGAATTTTGAAAATTTTGAATTTTTTTATCAATAATGTGACAGTGAAAACTTAAGTATGAAAAGGATGAGTGTAGGTGGAAAGTGGGGTACGTACCACCCACCCTCCGCCCCAAACTTAGAGATTTGCTCGTCTCGAGCAAACCCTAAATCCAAGATGGAGGGGAAAATTCATGCCATATTGACCACCAGATGTGGTAGCGTTCCAGTCAACGTGCATCCTCTTATCTAAAAAACTAAAGAAAGATTAATCAGAACTCAGGATAGCATCTCGCGATGCAAATTTTATTTTGTGCAAAATTATCTAAAAGGTGAAAACAAAATTAAGGAAACATTTCTAATTCAAAATTGAGAACTAAATATGAATTTATTTATCAGGTTGCCTCCCGACAAGCGCCTTTATTTTTATGTCGATGGCTCGACTTGATATCTTCGACTTCACGGTGGTTCCTTTGGATTGGAGAGATCTATTATTTCTTCGGTGATCATATCTGCTGTGGTGAAATATCTTTTCAAGCGTTGGCCGTTCGCCACAAATTCACCTGACTTTTCACTCCATAAGGAGAAAGCACCATGTGGGGAGATGCTTTTGACATTGTACGGTCTAGACCAGCGGGAGCGGAGTTTTCCTGGGAATAACTTGAATCTTGAGTTGAACAGAAGAACTTGGTCTCCCACTTGTATGTCTTTTCTTTTTAAATGACCATCATGCCAAAGTTTGGTGTGTTCTTTGTAGATTCGCACATTCTCGTAAGGTGTCATCCTGAGTTCATCCAGCTCTTGAAGTAGCATAATCCTGGTTTGGCCTGCTTTCTTCATGTCAAAATTCAGTTGTTTAATTGCCCACCATGCCTTGTGTTCCAATTCGACTGGAAGGTGGCAAGCTTTTCCATATATTAATCGAAAAAGTGTGGTCCCGAGGGGAGTTTTATAAGCAGTTCGATAGGCCCATAGAGCATCGTTGATTTTCACTGACCAATCCTTTCGATTGCGGCCTACAGTTTTTTCCAGAATAGCCTTGAGTTGGCGGTTAGAAACCTCTACCTGTCCACTCATTTGTGGATGGTAGGGCGAGGCTACTTTATGTGTTACACCATATTTTCTCAGCAAAGCTTCAAAGCTTCTTTCAAGGAAGTGAGACCCTCCATCAGATATCACGGTTCGTGGCACTCCAAAATAGGGAAAAATAATATCTTTGAATAATTTGATGATGGGTTTGGAATCACTAGTGACGGTTGGTATAGCTTCAACCTATTTTGAGACGTAATCAACCGCTACTAGGATGTAAGAAAATCCGTAAGAAGATGGGAATGGCCCCATGTAGTCCACACCCCAACATCAAATATCTCAATTTCTTGCCACAACTTAAGTGGCATCTCATCTCTCTTCGTAATGTTACACGTTCTTTGACATTTGTCACATGATAGAACAAAGTTGTAGGAGTCCTTGGATATGGTTGGCCAAAAGAATCCACATTGCAAAACCTTTATCGCAATCTTCTTAAAACTCATGTGACCTCCAACTGGGCCAGAGTGGCAGTGCTTTAGAATGAGTTTGGTTTCTTCATCAGCGATACATCATCTGTAAAGACCATCAGCACATAGCTTAAAAAGATATGGCTCTATCTACTTCAATTCATCTATTGCTGACCCTATGGCCGAGGACAATGCCTTCCTTTACCATAAAATGGCATTTTTCCCAATTCAGCACAAGATGTGCTTCTTTACATCATTTGAGGACCAGGGAGAGGTGCTTTAGACATGAATCGAATGAATCTACGTATACAGAAAAATCATCCATGAAAACTTCCATAATTGTTTCAGTAAGACCAGTGAATATGGTGACCATTCAATGTTGGAAAGTTGCAGGTGCATTGCAGAGGCCAAACAGCATTCTTTTAAATGCGTATGTTCCGAACGGGTAGGTAAAAGTAGTTTTCTCTTGGTCATATGGATGTATGGGTATTTGATGGAATCCAGAGTAACCGTCAAGATAATAGAAATATTCTTGGTGAGCCATCCTTTCTAGCACTTGATCAAGGAAGGGCATTGGAAAATGATATTTTTGAGTTGCCTTGTTCAATTTTCTATAATCTATGCACATCCTCCACCCTGTGACTGTTTGAGTGGGGATAAGTTCATTATTTTCATTCCGTATAACAGTTGTTCCACCTTTCTTTGGGACTACATGCACTGGGCTCACCCATGGCGAATCTGATATTGGATAGATTATTCCAGCTGTGAGCAGTTTGATGACCTCGCGACGGACCACTTCCTTCATATTTGGATTCAATTTCCATTGATTCTCAATAGTAGGCTTGTGATCTTCCATCATAGGGATCTTGTACATACACATCGCTTGACTAACCCCAGTGAGGTTAATTATTTTATAACCGATGACTTTCTTTCTTTCCCATAGTTCCTTCAGGAGTTTATCTTCTTGCTCAGCTGTTAGATCAGAATTTATAATAACTGGGAAAACTTTGAGATCGTCCAAAAACACATACTTTAGTCCCTCGGGCAGGGGCTTCATTTCGGGAGCCTCTGGTTTTTCGCATGTTTCTTTTGTAGCTTCCATAGCTTTGAGTTCTTCACAAGTGGCTTCAGCATCTTCTTTAGCAGAGTTGAGGGATTCGATGCAATCCTTTACTTGTTCGTCAATAGGTTCATCAACTGATGGATTCGTTAGAGCAACTTCTAATGGATCGTATGATTCATGATGCTCTTGAGTCAGAAGTGACATTTGCTCAATGCAGTCAATCAGATAGACTTCTTCTTGCATACTTGGTCTTCTCATGCTTTCAAACACTTTGAACTCGAGGGTTTCTTTGCCAAGTCTGAGAAGTAAGGTTCCAGCTTCAACATCAATTAGGACTCTTGCAGTGGCGAGGAACGGACGTCCAAAGATGAGAGGATATCTGGCGTCTTCCTTTATGTCCATGATGACGAAGTCACACGGAACATAGGAATCTTTTCCTACCTTGACAGGTACATCCTCAACAATCCCTAACGGATGTTTTATTGAATTGTCTGCAAGTTGTATGGTCATGCCAGTTGGGAGAAGTTTGGAAAACCCTAGCCTTTTGCAAAGGCTGAGTGGTATGATGGAGATGCTAGCACCAAGATTTTCTAGCCCTTTCTTGCATGAAGAATCACCGATATGGCAGGAAATCCCAAAAGGTCCTGGATCTTTCTACTTCTTTGGCATCTTACTCTAGATTATATCTAAAGTGGTTTTAGCTAACTTGACTGTCTCATATTCTTCAGTTATATATTTCCTAGTGAGGAGTGACTTTAAGTACTTTGTCCATGCTGGTATCTCGGCCAGAGCATCCAAAAAGGGTATATCAACATGAAGTTTCTTCATAGCTTCTTTAAACTTATTGAATCTGGTTTCAAGCTTTGTTTGCCTTAGACGAGCTGGAAAAGGTATACAAGGTTTGTACACAGGGATATCAGGTTCTGGAGTCTCAGTTTCTTCGTCTTCTTGAGCAGGCTTCTCAAAATTTCCTTTTTCTAACTTATCATCAATTACTGGTTCCTTTGGTTGTGATTCAGGAGTTGTTGAATCTTGTATAATCATGGGTTCATCCTCATCTGTAACAACCACTGGTGGCTCGACAGGAGGATCGGAATAGTATTTTCCTGACCTGGTGGTGACCGCCTTTAGTTGTTCTGGATGCTTAGGATTATTCTCGGGCTGGCCAGCAAAAACCCCAGCTGGTGGCTTAATGCTAGCTGCAAGTTGAGCTAGTTGAGATTCAATAGCCTTCTGCTGATCTTGTTGGTTAGCTATCATAGTTTGCTGAGTTTGCAACATCTTTTCAATGGTTGATAGCTTGTCATCAGGAGAAGCTAGACCTGCTTGTTGTCCTTGTTGTTGATAAGGAACCTGGTTGAGACTCTGGTACTGGGAGTTGTTTTGATAATTATTGAAGTTCCTATTCTAAAAGTTTCCTTTGAAATTTCCTTGATTTCCAAAATTCTGTTGTTGATTGTACTGAAATCTTGGTGGGCTTCTTGGTTGATTGTTCAAACCAAATTGATGTGAGTTTACCGCTCCAGAGGGGTTTCCATATTGAAAACCTGGATGGTTCCTCTGATTTGGATTGTAATACCCTTGACCAGGAATGGTGTTGACATCATTCAGATTTTCCATTTGACCGCTGTCTACTTGTCCACATGTGTTGCTTAGGACAACATCATAGAGAAAACTGCATGATAAAGTGGAATGATCGGTACTTTTACATGCTTCACAAAATAGTGAAGCAGACTTGATCTGTTCTAGTTGTTGAAGGGGTGGACGTCCTCTTCCAATTGCAGCAAGTGAGGATTCAATATGGTCTTGCTTGGCAACTAAGAGTTTTAGGGTTTCAGCGATAGATTTTTACTCAGGTGTCACTTCATCCATAGCCACTTTCAACACTCCTTTACCTACAGGCCTACCCCAATTTTCTTGGTTTTCAGCTCAAAGGGTGACAACCCTCCATGCGCTATCATAGCTTTGACGCATGAAGTTTCCTCCAGATGAGGAATCTAGAAACCTCTTAATATCATCATCCACGCCCCTGTAGAAGATCTCGGTGAGTTGATTCTTAGGAATGCCATGATGTGGACATTTTCACAGAAGCTCCTTATATCGGTCCCACGCCTCAGCAAGGGTTTCTCCAGGGGCTTGAGTGAACATTGTTATTTTTCCCCTAATTTCATAAGTGAGAGATGGAGGATAGAACATTTCCAGAAAAACATTTTGCAGTTGTTCCCATGTGGTGATAGGTTCACATTGTAGAGAGTTGTACCAACTTATGGCTCTATCGGCAAGATAATACTTGAATAGACGGATTCAGATGGCATCGTCAGACACTCCATTTTGTTTTGTCATAGCACATAGATCGATGAATCTCAGAAGGTGTTCTTGACAATCTTCACCTTGTTTTCCATAGAACGAGTTGTTTTGGAGCAAGGTGATCCAATGTGCTCATATCTTGAAATTCAGAGCATGGATGGGAGGAGGTAGGACTGGGTGATGTACATTAGCAGCTTTAGGGATTGAGAACTCCCTAAGATCCTTTTGCAATTCTACTGCCTGTGCCGCTGCTTGTGCTGCTAGTATTTCTTGTTGTACCGCAGCTCTGGCTTCTTGCATGAGCCTTTCTCTCTATGCATTGATGGCCTGAGCCAGTCTTCGGGCTACTTCCTCTTCCTAAGCCATCCTTGCTTGATTTTCTCTGATTTGACGATGAAAAGTTCTGTCTATCTCGGGATCAAAGCCCGTTGTTAGTCCGGGGCTGTCCGAACGGTGCATGCACTACGCCTTGGATTGTACCTGAAAATAGAAAGATTTCGAAAGTGAGAACCACATAGTAGAGTCAAATTCAAGTAGATGATCGATTGTGTCAAAATAAAAACCAAAATCCTAAATTAGTCTTAAAAGAACTAGATTTGACTAACTGATTCCGTTGTCCCCGGCAGCGGCGCCAGAATTTGATGTGGAATTTTATCGCACTAACAAACTCACCCGGGGTTGAAATCTCTGAGCTTTTACCAAAACCAAAGAGCAATAATACCACCCTCAAGCGGATGAGTCTTATCGCAGTATAGTTAAGGATCGAACCCAAAGGACAACATTTTTAAGAATCCTTGTCAGTCGAATCTAGCTCAAGTAAAACTAATATTTAGAACGATTGGTTGATTTGAGGTTAATTAAACTAATTGCAAGAAAGTAAAAGCTGAATTAAAGTTAGATTTAGATCAATGATATGGAATCGCTGGGATGGTATCGGGTTTCACCACCACTACGCACGCAAACACATTCCAACGCAACCCATCCATGCACGATATAACAATCCAAATAGAGCTGCTGCAGAACGACCCATATGGGCGTTAGGTTCGCATAAGCATCACCTTAGGCATCAGATGTCTCGTCACCAACCGGATCACTTACTTATGGCTCCGAAGATATAGAAATCCAATGAAGGTTGTGAGCCCCCTATACAGGCGTTAGGCACACAGAAGCGTCACCGAAGGCTAGATGGATCGTCCCCTCGCGGATCATACACTTACGACCTCGAAGAAATCCCATTCTATTTCTAGTTTGGGAGTCAACCACATTAATCAATAAGCAAGCATGTGATAGATCTACAAACTAACATCGAAAATAAACAAATACGATACAAAATCCAATGAAGGTTGTGGTCCTCCCTGAGGGCTGTTTAGACCATAGAAGCATCACCGTAGGCTAGATGTCTCGTCCCCTCACGGATCATACACTTACAACCTCAAGGAATCTTATCAGAAGTTCTCGTCAAAGAGTCAAACTTTGTAAACCGCCATTCTATCCCACATATGGAAGATTCCACAATATAGGAAAGAACAAGATGAAAGCAAGGAGATAATCAACTACGAACATACCAATTAACAACGAAATAGAAATTTATATACATTACCATGGAGAGTTTAACAAAAGAACATGATTGCATGGGCAGTGGGGCTAGTCCCCGCACCCTAGAGAAAAGGTACTACTCGCTCATAATGCGAGAAACAAGAAGAATAAGAAAGAGAGAGAAGTCCACCATGAACTCGGTGTAGAAGGTAGTCGCAGCTCAGTAAAGAAGATACGACCTTCTATGTCGTGTCAGAGCAGATCTGGACGCAAAGGGAGTTGCCAAGACAGACCAGACAGTCTCCCTCGCTCCGTCTTCCTTCTCTCCTCAGCCTCCTTGGTTGCAACACGGGCAGTAGGTGGAATGAAACTGGCGTGGATGGCACTGGATTTGGATCGGACCTGTGTACAGGCAGCCTGTCGGCATCCCCGAAACCGCCACCCCAAATGAGGACCCTAGTTGTCCTATTTATAGGCACGGGACAAGTCTTCACGTTTTTGGCGCTTTTCCAGTCAAACAGTTTTGTAGATATTTTTGCTCAAACAGTCTTGTCAAATTTTGACCAAACGGTCTTGAGAATAGAAGGGCAAACAGTCTTGCATCGTTAAGACCAAACGGTTTCACAGATCATTTGCCTTCCTCCAAACGGTCCTGTGTAAAAAGGGACAAACGGTTTGCAAACTGTTTGATATCAAACGGTCTTACATTCGGTCAATGCCTCAGCCAAACGGTCTTTGTCCTTGCTAATCAAACGGTCTGAGGTCCGAAAGGGGCCAAACGGTCTTGCATCCATCAGCTTCAAACAGTTTGCAAACCGTTTATAGTCAAACGGTCCTGGACAAGTCCGTTCGGTCTCTGCTGGCAACAAACCTCCAAACGGTCTAGCCATTCGGTGTAAGTAAGAGACCAAACGGTCTTGCTCTCATAGCTGCGACCCTTCCAAACGGTCTGAGACCGTGCAGAAGCGCCATGGAAGACGTGTTGATTGCTGAGTGTCTGCCACTGAGGCAGGTAGCTAAGGAGCCGGTGGGTGCGCGGTGGCCGTTGCAGTAAATGTGCTGGAGTCGAGGCTGCTGCTCGATAGGGCGGAGGTCCAGGAGCGTGGCGCCACCAGAATCGGCCGCATATGAAGCAAAGAAGTGCTGCTTGGCAGAGGTGCAGAGGTAGGAGATGACGTGCCACGGCCATGGCGAGGCACCACGGTCGTGGTTCAGACTCTGCTTTGAGATCTTGAATTCGTGCACTGCTCGATCCCTTGCGGCTGGGTTATGCCTCCAATCGGTCTCTATTGGCCCAAACGGTCTTGAGACTGAAAGGGCCCAAATGGTCTGGAGACCGAATGGGCTCAAACGGTCTTGAGACCGAATGGGCGCAAATGGTCTTGAGACCGAATGGGCTCAAACGGTCTTGAGACCGAATGGATGGAATTGCTTGGTTAGATCGCTTGATCAAAACCAAGGGTGAGTGAAGGTGGACCCCAACTGCTTGTTCAGCTTTATCAAGACCTGCATTAAATCAACATAAATTCGATCAAAAACTTGATAATCGAATTAATTGAGTAATTTTGCATATTATGATGCATTTTGATATTTAATGAGTGAAATTGGTAATGTTGAGTCAAAATAAGCCCAAGATGGTAATTAAATTCCATGATGAATATGCATTCATCAATAACGATTAGCAGGATGCCACCTAGCTTAAAAAGTGGAATAAAACCAATTTATTACTTTTCAGATAGAAAGATTGATTATTGATGATAAGAGATAAGGAAACTATATAAAATTTTAACAATTATCTCATCTCAATATAAAACAATGACTTCTTTTTTTGTTCCATTTATAATATAGTTGTTTTGTACATATTATCACACGGGGGTCATTGATATCGTAGAACTTAGATGAATATATATCTTTAGATAATAATACACATGAAGGATTGTCTTTAATTTCTACTATTATATGAATAACTAACAACCTGTCAACTAATACATTTTTTAAGGAAAGCTAGAAATATCTAAAACAAAAAAACTCTCTTAGTAGATACTCAAAACCTAGATCAAATGGATGAAACCCTCTTCAAAAGTCGAGGCCAATCTTATCAAAAGAAAATTGTAAGAAAATGTCACTAGTGAATCACACATTAAGAATAATTATAGACATTTTGTAGATATTAGGGAGAAGAGGGAGAGGAATAAAAAATAGGGCACATATTAGAAGGGCGGTGGGAAAATAGCGAAACCCTCCCCCAATCCTGTGGTGGAGGTGGAAAAACCCAACAAGAAAGAGTTTCTCACTCACTCATTCAGTAGGAGGCTTTCAACATAATGTATGTTGTTGGGTCAACCATCTTTCATTTTACAATACAAGAAATGCAACTGGAGCCATACATTTTAAATTAATCTAGATATATAGACAAGTCACGGACGATCGTTGTGTGGGTGCAATGGTGATAGGGTTTATTAGAAACGGTGGTGGTCGCGAAGGACATAGAAATAGAGGAAGAGGATCAGGGGTCCAACAACAACCATGTGATTAGAGATCACATCAATCACCGCAAGGGAAAGGAAATCTAAATCCACTTGATGCTATACCAGTGGTACCGAACACACCGGAGACAGAGGACAACAAAGCACCGGACAATATTAACAATAACTGACGAACACAACAACCTTCCTACAAAAACACAGTTAATAGAGGGAAACATGGAGATCCTTTGAAACCAATGCTCGTGTATTACTAGAAAGATGCTGATATTGCCATTACTTGAAATGGACAAATGCCCATATTTTCCATCTCAAATGAATAAATTATGTCGTTTCTTGAACCCTAGAGTAATTCGGTTGTGATAAAAGTGATCGGGATTTTTATCAGCTATTATTCTTCGATTCATCGATTGTATAGCCTCTACAAACCATCTGAGCAGTTTCAAGTTATCAACTTGGAGATGGGGTGTTACATTAGTCAATTCTCAAACTCTAAAGATTTCATTTGTTCCATGACAAGAGGGACATGGACTAAATTTGCGACCTACATATATTTCCAATCATGGTCACTAAATTTCTGTCCTCATGATCTAATACCACACCAGATGTTGGTGTGGGTAAGAATACCTGACCTTTCTATATTCCTCTATCAATCTTCTCTATTACAAAGAATTGGATTTCCCATTAGGAGAACCACTAATATTGACAACCACTGAGGCAGGTGATTGAGGGAAATTTGTATGTATTAGTTGAAGATGAAACAAATTCCCCTTTACTGTCGACTATTATTGTTAATGGGGAGAAACTGAAGATCGAATAAGAGAATATACCCCTAATATGCATGGGATGCAGATGAGTTGTTCAAGATTATAGTGGATGCCACCATAATTCTAAGTAAAAGCCAAGTGAAAACTATCTACAAGTACTAGAACCTCTAAAACACTTCCCCCTCTACAACCGCCTGTGTATACTATAGACATACACGCTAAAAACCAAAAAAGACACCCAGTACCTAAGAATCTCTCTAACCATCATAAAGGTGTGAATCCTAAAGATCCCAAGTGTAACCATACTCATGATAATGAATCCAACCCTACTGACTTGAATTTCAGGGGGAGGATGACTAGAAAACAACACAAATCAAGAAACACATGCCAAAAAATAAACACATTGACGGAACAAAGAAGCCTATGCTAAGAGCTTGGGGAACCTCCTATTAACCAACACCTTCATCACTTTTGATGAGGATAAAATGTTGAAGGCAGACAGACACAAAATACAAACAACTCACAAGTAGTGGTGTATGGTAGTGACCCATCAGGTGACTCAAAGGGATCACCAAGGAAATATGTTAGCCTGAGAAATAGACAGATGCCTTATAAAAGGAACCTAGTCTTCATAGACTTGGATAGAGCATGCTAGAAAGGAAAGATGAACTCTACAGAACCATTCAATGATGGATCACATATTGATTTTGGTATGAACAATTTCACTAATGAAGACTATGATACTCCTAATGAAGACTTCGCAGGGGTGCAAGGCGCCACTTGATTCCATCTCCTTGTTTCTACTACCTCCTTTATATTCCAAAGTGAAAAAGATTTGTTGGAATATCGAAGGATCCTATTCTTAGGAAAATATTCCGTTAATCAAGGAAATTAAAAGAACTTACAAACTTGATATCATGGTTGGGGTGGAACCTCATTGTAATGGTGTCTGTGCCACTGATATAATTAAGTAGATGGCTTTTTTTCCTCATGTGGGGTTCAATCTATAGGCTTCTTAGGCGGTATTTGGATTCCATGGAATGGGAATCAATGCAAACTTGAAATCCTAGAAACCCTCGTCAATTTACCCATTGTAAAGTAAACAACAATCTATTGATTACCTAGGTGTATGGTAACCCACAACCCGAAAAAATGGAACCTCTGTGGAGAAGATTAACTGATATTAGTCATATTGTTTGACATCCTTATGAAGTTCTTAATGACTTCCATAATATGCTAAGTTCCTACCTAAAAAGTGGTAGTAAGTATTTTGATAGCAAGTCTAGTAGGATATTCAACTATTTCCTCATTGAATCTGGTTTATTGATACTAAAACTGAAGTGTATCCTTTTACTTATAAGAAAAAGCATCTCCTAGAGAAAATGGATCATATTCTTGAGAATGACTTGTGGCTCCGACACTTCTCTTCATCTAAATCTATGGTCCTGTAACGCATAGTATTTGACCACAATCCAATATTTCTCAAAGGACATCATGAAAGAAGAAGCCATCAAAAAACTTTTAGAACCAAAACAAGATTGAAACTAAATCTAAGCTTCATTAATCATCTTCAACTACACTGGTTTACCAACCAAGCCATAGTTGATGCAATCAACTCCTTCCAAACATCAACACTGAAGTGGGAAGCAGACTCAAATCTACAAAATGATAGAGAGAAATCAAAGACTCAATGCCAAATTAATGAAGCATAGGTACAACTAACTCGACACTTCAATACTACCACCAATGTAAACATCATTAATTTGTAGGAGATATAATTCCATAGTCATTCAAAAAAAAAAATTAGATTGGAGGTAGAAAGCACACATAAGCTGGCTCAAATGGAGAGATGGAAATGTAAAGTTTTTCCTATCTTACGTTAGTACCAGACACAATTAAAATAAAATTTCACAACTCAAAGACAATGTTGGGAATTGGATCACCAATCTGATCTAACTTCAATCTCTCATCGTCAACTACTTCAAGATTCAACTACAAATACTACCTTGTCAAGGCCGGAATCAATTATAAACTACCTACGGTTGTTTTCATGCCTATCACCAGGTTATATGCTAAAGATTGTCATGCCTCCCTAAACTAAGGAAATCAAGGACATCACATTCAAACTTTATCACTCCAAATCATCGGGCCCTGATGGAAATTGTAGTGAATTCTTCCAACAAAATTGGAATTGTTTTGGTCTCTCAATACACACAATAGTTCAAAAGGCTTTTATCTCGGGTATCATTGATGCACGTGGTATGATAAACACTAACCAATCAAGTTTGATTATATGCGCCCCTCGGAACTCGAACACACTTGGGATCTTTTGATATTTGTAAAAACCCTAAAAAGACTCAGTCACAATACTAAACAGGGCCCCCACAAGCGCACGTGGTACTATTGTAGTAAAGATAAGAGGCAAGTATAGGGGTCGATCCTCAGGGAGAGAGGGGGATCTAGAGCTAGGTTTGTGTTAGCTATGTTCCTAAAGTTGGGTTTGGTTTGATTACACTACAATTGCAAGCAAGAAAGAGCAAGATGGAAACTAAGTTAACCAAAAGTCCTAGATTACTCTAAGCAAATTAAGGTTATCAAACTAAGCAAGGCAAGCAATTAGTCTAGAGCAATGAGTTATACTACACTAAAAAGATAAGTTATCAACTAAGGTGCAAACTAAGCAATTATGAAAGCAAGAGTCTAATTTATCACTAGTTAACTAAAGTACCATAAGCAAGCTCAAAGGAGCCCTAACTACTTAAGCAAGAACTAACTATCTAAAACTAGGAAATTAGCTAAGAATTAACAAAGGCAATTAACTACACTAGCATTAAAAAGCTAAGATGGAAAAGGTGGATTTTAAGCAGTATGATGGATAGGTGGTCCGTTTGGAAATGCAACTTGGTATTAGTTGGGGGAAGGTCAACATAGCATGCAAATATCACAATTCAATCTAGATTACCAAACCAAACAACAAGACAAGTGCTATTAGAATATACCCTATACTACTAGTTGGAGAACTAGGGTTAGGTGTAATTCTAGTAGGACTTGGGGAGTATAGGTTTCTAGGGTAAGTGGTATTAGGGCAATTGAGAGACAAGGGTAGGAATGGGAGTAGAGATGAGGGTATTTCACCTCATGTTACTTGCTATCTAGCCTTTAGGAAGTAGTAGGAAATTACACCAATCACACTTACACTAGCTACTTAGATATCACACTCACTTGTAGAAGAAGGGATATGTATGTAGGAACAAAGGGGGATAGCTAGGGATCCACTAATTGGACCTAGGAGCCATTCCTAAGATTGACATATACATTCCAATTTCCCCTAGAAGCTAAGTGTCATCAAGCATCACAAAACAAGCAATTTATGTTTAAAAACACAAGCCACATGCAAGATAATGGGAAATGAGATAGAAGAAAGAGGCAATCATCATAGAATGAAATTATGTTCATTACAAATTATTTCCCCCAACATGGTATCAAAGTCACATTTTAACCCCAAACAACCCACCACTAGGGGCTTAGCTAGTCATGGTCAAAGAAAAGATAAAATAAATGAGAAGAAGGGGATAAGACTCCATGGATCTCAAAGTAGATCCTTCTCCTTCACCTCCTAGATGTTGTAGGGAGACATCCCTCCTCCAAGGTAGATGATGGGCATGAAAATGATGGGGATTATGGTAGAAAACCTAGAAAACTAGGTTTTTATGGTGGAAATGGTGGATGGAGAGCATAAATGAAAGGGGAGTGCAATGAATGCTCTAGAGTGGGTGGAGGGGAGTAATGACATGTTGTGGCCACCACCTATGTATATATAGGTGGTGAGAAAGCACTTGGGTAAGTAGGGGCAAAGTGGGAAAATCAGTGGTGAAAATAGGTAGGTTTAGGTGGTCACCACGGTCGTGTTGAGGTGCCACAGCCGTGGTGGGGGTGGCATGGCACGGTTGTGGGTAGTGGAACGGCTGAGGTGGAAAGTGGAGTGAAAATGATAAGTGTGTATGGTGACCACGGCCATGGTGGGGTGCCACGGTCGTGGTGGGTAGAGGGTACCACGACTGTGTGGGATACCATGACCATGTTGGAGGAGGAGGCCACGGGTGAGGAGGCTTTGAGGCAGTTGGGTCTTCAGCTAGCCACAGGTGTGGGGAGAACTATAGGCAAGGCGGCCTTCAAGGGCCACAGCCGTGCTGATGGACATGACCGTGGTCATTCACATGTAAAATGGACCAACTCCATGTTGATTTTTGGGAACTTCATGCATAAATCGCCACGTGCGTGTTGATGACCACGGGCGAGGTAGAAGGTGTTGTCCACAGTCGTACTGGGGGCCATGGTCGTGGGGTCTTTAGTGACCACGACCGTAGTGATGACCATGGCCGTGGTCATTCATGTGTAAATTGAGAACCTTCCCTGTGACTTTTGGAGCATAATTTCCATGACCGTGGTGATGTACCACAACCATTTTGGGGCTTCTTGGTGTTGATCTCTACTTCATCTTCTTCATCTAGTCTCTTTTTTCTTTGAATTGCTCTTTTTCATCCAAGGAAAGCTTGGGGAGGAGATAGGTCCATTCTTGGGGTGTAAGACCCCATAGACATTCTTCTTCTCTTTCCCATGCATCACTGCATGCATAAGTGCCCTGAAATAAACACAAAAGGGGCATAAGTGTACTTGGCATAAAAGATCATATTGGAGGGAATAAGTTGTAATCTAAACTATTTAGATGTGATTATCATGCAAAAAGGCACATGATGAAGCCTCAAAATAGGGATGCATCACCACCCCAAACTTAAAACATACTTGTCCTCAAGTATGCTCCAACTTAATCTCTCTCTTCAATTTCCTTCAATTAAACAAGAATGATAAAATGCATTGCAACAAAATATTATTGGCTAAATGGTCTTAGAAGTGACTAAGTGCATGTGTTCCACCTCTCTCCTCTCCACTTTAACAAACCAATCATGAAAAGAGCACTGAGCATACAAACTTCAAATATAGAGAAATAGAATACACAAGCTTTCCATATGTCCTTCATGCAATTCCGAGTAAACCATTTCATGTTGGCGTTAATCAATGATGACTAGGAGTGTTGTTTCACTTTCATGCATTCAATCTTATGTCTCAAACCGCACCAAATGACCCACATGGTTGTAGAAAGGGTAAAGTGAGCTAGATTTGATGTTTTCTAGCTCAATGGGTACAAAAAGGAGGAAATGATTGTGGTAAGAGATTGGAGTGTTTTTGCACACTCATCTTTTCTTTATTTAGATGCTCTTAAATAGGAGAATATTTTATTTTATTTTTGCTTTTCTCTTTTCTTCTTTTCTTTTCTTTTTCCCATGGTGTAGATAGGGCACATGGTTGATAGAGTGAAGCAGGGAGATGTAGATATGGCCACCCCAAGCTTTTGGAGGTGGCCAAGGCTAAATATGTGCACTAAGGCATCATTTCATGAGACGAGAGATATGAAGATCGTGAAAGAAGAGTCAGGTCAAAGAGGGGTCATTGGTGTTGCCCTCAACATAAAATATCATGCATGAAAATTAATCTAACACTTCATCAAATGATATCACACCACATGATCAAACAACATGAGATTCACATTTATTTCCTACGATTCCATAGGCTCTAAGCGTTCATAGCTTGCTCAATTCACAATTCAACCAAGACATTCACAAATTTGAGAGAATTGATGCACGTGTAAAAAGTCAACAATTAATACCATATAGCAATAAACTCTAAAAATGTGTCATGCATTTGTCAAAGATCAATATTTTTAGTTCAAAAATTGGAGATTAAGTTAAAACATGCTTTTAGGCAAGAACATATAAATTTGGGCAAAATTGGCCAAAATGGTGCCAATTTGTAATCAATCACATCTAAACCTACATTTAGGGAATTTAAAGCATAAAATATTAAATCCTAATTTAAAACACACAAAAATTACTAAAATCTACATGAAAATGCAATGCATGACATGAAAGAGAAAGAAAGAGCAAAATGTTTGAAAAATTACACAAAATGCATGAAATTGAACTACATGTATGCATGCATGCTAGCAAGAAGAAAACTACACTAACAAGAGTACAATCAAGCAATTCCAAAATCAGGTGAAACAAGTGTAAGCAAAATGAGAGATAAAGATAGGGCGGTGCATACCGCCCTACCACCCCCAAACTTTTGAATCATGTTGTCCTCAACATGAGCCTCAAGTTTAGGGCTAGTAGGGTGAAGATCATGGCTGGTGTTGTGAATCAAAGGGTAGGTTTCCCTATTGTGGCTGATCAGGCTGCTCCGACTGATGCTGCTGAGGAGGTGGAGGTCCTGGACGGGCTGGAGGGAACTGGTAATAATGGACTGAATATGTGTCCTGAGGGGGGTAGGTCTCCTAATGTCCCAAAATACCACCCCAAAAGTCTTCACTCCATTTGAGGTTTCTCTATGCCTGCGCATGGTGGTAATGGTACAAGTGGTTGACCTGTTGATTCCCACACAATACTTATACCAAAATGTTCCACAAAGTTGTGGAGACCTCAGGCCCATCTACCTCAACAAATCATGCTTTGAAATAATCTCCAAATTGAACATCGAGCTCATCAACCCTTTCATAAACATCTAAATCTCTCCTAATCAGTCTAGTTTTATACCTACAAGGAGAATTAGTGATAACATTCTACTCATCAAAGAAGATATACATTCTATGCGAGAAACTCATGGTTACAAAAATTGATTAATCAAAGGCCTTTGATATAATGAATTGGTCTTTGATCCTAGACATGTTGAACAAAACGAGACTCCCTTCAGTCTGCATCAACATCATTATGAGCATAGTCACCATAGGTAATACTACCATTCTTTGGGAAGGGAAACCACTTGAAGATTTTAAGACTAAACATGGGGTTTGCTAGGGGGACTCTATTAGTATGTATGTCTTCATTCTATGTATCTTACATTTGAGTCAAGCTATTGCTAAATATGTCAAACAAGGTAACTGGAAACTAGTATAGTTGTGCAGAGGAGGTACCCCTCCGACACATGTTTATTCTATTCATGCCCTCATCCTCCTATCAGAAGCATCATAAACAAAAGCTACAAATATAATGAAAGTGCTTAATGACTTTACCATTGTCTCAGGTTAATTAATCTCCAAAGAGAAATGTCGTTTCTTCTTCTCCTCCAACACGTCCATCAACGATAAACATAGGATCAACAACAAGATGGATATCCCGTATAATGATGACCTGGGATGTTATCTGAGAGTCCCCATTTTTCATCATTGTGTCAACAAATCAACACATGCCATTATTGTAGACAACATTAATGATAGAATGAATAGTTGGTCTATGAGGCATATGTACCTAACAGGAAGGATAACGTTATTAAACTCAACACTTCAAGCTATCCCGGCCTACACCATGTAATCGATAAAACTCTCTATTGCTCTTTTTGATAAAATCAATCACCACGTCAAAATATTCACCTGGTACAACAAAAGTGAAACTACCAAGCTCTCTCTCATCTCATGGAGGAAACTGACATCAAGTAAGGATATTGGCGGGTTGCATGTTAAGATACTAGGGTTCCGAAAGGTGTGCTTATCAGGAAATTTTTTGGTCCTATTTGAAAAATGAAAACAAGCATTGGATAATTATTGTGAAAGAAAAATATGAAAGGAGATCTATATCCTCTACGCAACCATGCTCTACAACACGGGGGTTAATAAGGAAACACCACTTCACCATTTAAATAAAATTCTACATAACTATCAATAATTGGTAGGACACAAATGTATGGAAGGATAGGTGGATTGGTGGCAAATTTCTAGTGGAGATTGATCCCTATCTCTGTTGGGAAATAGGGCACAAATATAGGTAGTGGAAATAAAAAATTAATTGCCATATTCCCCATAAACAAGCGTATCGTGTCAGTAACTATATAATGGAAAGGATATCTTCGAGCATACACTTGGTCCTGGAGCAAGTTCAACGACATACTCCTCGTCATTGTAGATGTGAAAATGTCATCTAGTTGCTCTTGGATGGTGTCTATGCAGCTCCTAGTCTTCACCATGGACAACATACTAGAACAATGTCTATAATGGCTCCTATGGTCTCACTACGGACTACGAGTTTACGTTAAGACAATAGCCTCGCGCATCTAGAGTAGTCCATGTGAACCATCTGGAACTCCACATTGTGCTAACAGAGCCAACGGGAAGGAGTAGCCCTTCTATCAGTGTACTAGTCACCGTCATGCTCTCCCACAATTGATCCTCAATTGTTCTCTCCCTTTCTATCTCTCCCTTTTATAGTAGGACTTGCTCGGGCTCTCTATACGAAATCACAACTAGAAAGGACAACAATTGTTAGAGCAACTGATTCTCAATTGTGTGGCTTGGGAAGCCTCCAATACCCCCCTATTTATAGTAGATACCAGGGCCATGCTTCCCAACTGGTGTGGGGGTAGAAGGGTCCGAAATCATGAATGTTCTAGAACCTGTTGACACGCCAAAACCGTGTGTAAAAATGCAAGTCTACGCATCGAGTAATATAGGCCTTGTGAGGCCTGAGTCGAACTTAGGGAGACATAGTCTCAGTGACTACTACTAATTACAGTATGATCAGCTAAGCCGGTTGAAAATGTTGAATTGAGTTTTAATCAAATAAAAGAAAATTAAGAGAAAATGAAAATGGTTGATTCGAAAATGGTTGAATTCCTTAGGGTTACCAGTTTTACCATGAGGTCTCATTGTATATTATCTCTACCGAATTAACATAAATTCCTACTTTTAACCAGGATAGAAAGCATGTAGCCCGAATTGCTCACGCCCGCATACAATTACACTACCTAACTCTAAGCCAATTCCACGTCAGTGGTAATTTATTCTTAGTTTAGGTGCATTAATGAAAACTTTGGGTTCTTTCCACTACCCGTAGGTCACCTATTCTAAGGGACGCGTAGGGTAGTGTACAAGTTATGGTTTTCTAACCATTAATCCCCCTTCCGGAGTGATTATAGGTCTAATACCCTATCGATGGTGATCAAGCAGCGATAAGTCGTTCAAATACACACTTATATATCCAGGAATAAAGAGAAACTTATACTAAATCATGTAAATAGTCAATACAATGATTCCCCGGGCTACTCCCGGGTCCTAAGGAAAAGAGGGGTTTAGCCCTGCATGGTTTTCAGTTGAAAATACATGGAAGGAGAGAAGAAAAACGTGGGAAACATGAAAGAGATTTGTGTAACCCCTGGAAAGACGGTGCTCTGGATGATCCTCCTCGAGAAACATGCATTTTACAGTCTTTTGACAGCAGAAACATCTGTCGGAGGTGCACAAATCATCCGATTGTCATCCTTCAGCTCTGTGCTCTCTCCCTCTCTTCTCTGGCTGTCGTGTGGTGCAAACATTGATCCCCTTTAGGTCTGTCCGTCCTCCCTTTTTGTCCTAAGTCACTTACAGTACCACATAATGTTGACTGTTAGATCTGGACGACCGATTTAGATTGCTGAATTCTGAAAGAGTCGGTGGCACCGACTTGGGGGTCGGTGGCATCGATGGTATTAGGCTCTGGTCGGTCCCTGGTTGGGTCAGTACCATCGACTGGAATGTCGGTGGCACCGAGATGATGTGAGATTTTTCCCTTCCCCTCTGATGCTATCTTGGTGGCACAGACTTGGGTGGTCGGTGCCATCGACTCTTTTGGTCGACTGTGGCCTTGTCTATGATGTCATCTCGGTGGCACCGACTCCTCAAATATATGGACTTTCCGGAAATTTGACAAAGACCATGTATTAATCTTAGAAACATATAAAATAATATAATTATGATGAAATAAGCATAGTCTGATGCAAGAAAATTATACAAGCCAATTATGAAGATTTATGCAAATATGATCAACTAATTGACTTACAAATGCACAAAATGAATGTAAAATAGGATTGTAAAAGCGACTCAAAACCCGTACATCAAACTCCCCTAAGCTGAATCTTGCTCGTCCTCGAGCAACAATACCTTTGGATTTAATTGAGATAAGTCAGATGAATGACATCATGCATAAAGTTCATCTAAAAAGTCTCCACCTTTCGGTCCTCCTTCCGACCTTTACTGACCCCTGAACACTAACTTCCCTATAGGCGACCACAAATCTCTATCCAAGATGTCCACCCTCAAATCAATGAGACACTATTAGTTAAAGCAGTTAACATGATAAATACTTCCGGTTCATACTTGATGCATCGTGTGATCTCCTATCTACGTTGCGCTTTCTCTACCTACCATCTACATGGAAGTAGTTCTCCTGATAGAATAATAAATGAGGAGAAAACATCTGAGTGGCCTACCAATAAGAGCAACGGGTGGTTGAAATGGGTGGTTGTGGAAGAATCATGAGCACATACAATCATTCATGCAATCAAAAATCATGATGAACCTATGATGATGTGATTTTTAGAATGCTCCTAATGCCTAATCATTGTGGTGGAATGATGCATGCAACTATTATTTCATCTCAAATTAAGAAAAAATATCTACAAAACTAAATCATGTGCTAACTTTTCTTTATAATTGAGTAGAATTGTGCCCTTGAACTTTCAGAAATATATAAGTACTTTTTTATTTTCATTTAAGCCCCCTCTTTCATGATAAACTTGATTTGGGCTTCTAATTGCACTACACCTTTAATTTTTTTTAAGTGCTTTCTCTTTTTCTTTTCAAAGAATGGCCACAATCACTACCTTTTTATTAAGAGAGAAGAAGTTAGACAAGATTTTTCATGCAAGAAGAAATGTAATGCTTATGCAACTATATGAAATGCACCATGATTTTGTTGTGCATGTATGATTTTTCTATTTTTTTATATGCACTAATACAAGCAAAAATAAACAACTACTATGCAAAGTCTATTATGCAATGTGTATGCAATCAAGAGAGAAAATGGCAGTATGTGCTCAATCTTCTTATGGTGGAGTGTGAGACAAAGGTATGCGGTGGGTGAGATCACACAACTAAGAGATAGAACCTACAGAAAAAAAAACCATATGTCCCTCTCTAATGACATGTGTACAAGATAATCGAAGGGTTTCTTTCTTGAATTTTAATTTAAGGTCACATTAGTGTTTGATCAGTTTAGGCTCAACAATCCTTGTCAATCACTTTATTAGACAAATTAGATGGTCATTTATGCTCTAATGTCCTAAAGCTGACTTACTCAAGCACTTCCTCAGTTATGCGACTCGATTACTGGCAAGATAAGCTCATACAGAAAATTTATTATTATTATTTTTTTTATAAAGCACCCAACCCAGAGATTAATATTCTCATCTGAAACAATCCATTTAATTCTCCACATATTATACTAGATAGATTTTAGATCCTACAAAGCAGAAAAACTAATAAGAAAAACTACTCAAAATAAAACAGACAAAAAGCTAAAATAAAAGAAAATAAAAACTAAGATAGAAATTGTTCCAGCACCCCCCAAGCTTGAATATGATTATGTCCACATAGTCAATATCCCAACTTCAGGAGTGGAACAGTGATATCTGACTCAAAATGGTGGTGGTGGTGGCTGCATGGGGTCTTGGGGAGGAAACATCCCCTGAAAGGTAGGATTAGATGGGGGCATGTCCGGCGGCATCGGGTAACCTCCAAAATACCCCTGGCTCCAGTAATGATCAAAGAAAGGTTGTTGATAATTCTCCATCTGTTGCAGATGCTGATGCATATTCTCTTGGTTGGCCAAGAGAAGGTGTTCATTTTCATAGATCGCATGTTGGTTGCTATACAGCTGACCTTGCACGTCCTAAATGCCAACTAGGGATTGGGTTTGCTGATGTTGATGTGTCTGGATGTCCTGCAGCATAGTATACATACCCACCATAGAGTAATCATCCTCTCCTTCTTGAGAGGACGGCGGGGCAGAAGACGATGAGGCAGTGTAATGGCGAGGATGCTTCCATGGACCCACTCTATGTCTCACAGGAATGGTGGGCTCCACTTCCTCCACGTCATCACTTCCCACGTCTTCCTCCTCAGACTGAGCTTCTTGTTGTCTAGCATTGTCATCGTCGCCCAGAGCCGACCATTTATAGTTCCTGACTCCCTTGATGTTGAAGATGGGATCAGGAAGTCGAGGCTTGTAGAAAGTATCATCGACCGAGCATGTGGCGAAGATGACATCATTGTCCACAGTGATGAGGCCGGACTGCTTGAAATGAAGGCGGTCGATGCATAGCCTGGAGTTGAGCGGCTCCAGAGTAGAGAGATCAAGGCCCAAGTGAAGAGGAATGGGGGTGATAAGTCCCCCAAAGAGAATGGGCGTAGCTCGCCTAACATTGCGCGTCACCGCAATAATATGTTGGAAAAAGAATGATCCCCAATTAACCGGCTCTCCCTCCATAAGTTGATATAGAAAATATAAGTCCAATACTTGTACCTTTGCTTGCACTTGGGTTGACTTTGCAAATAGCGTGTTGGTCAGCATCTGATGGAGCACCCGAACAAAGGGATGCTCAAAGTCCGCCAATGAACTATGGTGGAAGTTAAGTCTTTTACCCTCCGGCACTATCACAAAATCCTTCCAGATGGCGTCCAAGTCGACATTCTCAGGCTAACGGCAGGGCACGTGCGACCACCCATAAATATCATTTAAAGCGCGGAGAGTAAGGGAGTAGTTGGTGTTGTAAAGGTGAAAATCCACCTTTCCTTCTCTCCATTCGCCACTTGATGGGCGTGCTTGATCGGGGGTGACCAATATCTCCAAGGATGCCATGAACTCGATGATGATTTCTTTGTATGATGGCCACCCACCAAAGATTGGATTCACAGATCTTCGATCAAACTCCTGTCGCTCGAGGACATACGCCATGTTGTTGGAGAAGCCTATATCCTCCAGTAGTTGAAGATCGCCGTATCGCGTAGGTGCGAACGACCGCTTTGCAAGTTCTTCATAGACCTTCCTCACCTCCGTCGAGGGGTGGATGAGGCGTGGTCTTGGTGTAAGAGCGCCAGGGGGTCCTCCTCATCGGGCCATGATGATGGATTGAGCGGACAAGAAGAATAAGAAAGGAAGAGCCCGATGAAGCCTCGGGATGCTCGAAGTAGCTGCTCATGCTCATGGGAGTCGTTGTTCTTCAAGTTGTGAGAAAGAAAACAACTTATAGCCTCCCTTTTATAGGGTCGGCACCAACCTGCTATGACAGAGTCAGTGGCACTGACTAGAAGTCGGTGGCACCGACTTCTGGGGCCGAATCTGCTCCTTCAGTGCATCGACGGCTGTCGATGCACAATCTTCTTTTTCCAGATTGCTGGCGTGTCGGTGGCACCGCCTGGATGTCGGTGGCACCAACTTTTGGGTGGGATAAAAACTTCAGATAATGCATGTGGACGCATCTGGTCCATAGATCAGAGTTTCCCACAGATCAGTGTTTTCTATGGTCGGTGGCACCGACATCGAGGTCGGTGGTACCGACATGATGATCGACCCCCTTTATTTTTCGTCGGTGCATCGACGCACCCACCGAGCCTGGGACCTCATGCTGAGTCAGTGCCACCGACTTGTGTGTTGGTGGTATCGACTCGGCTCATCAGTTAACCAGATCTGAGTTCTACACTTTCTTCAGAGATGTCAGTGGAACCGACATAGATGTCGGTGGCACCAACTTTTATCAGATGCAATGCCCGACTCTCTGACCTTGTCTCGGTGCCACCGACATTCCATTCGATGTCACCGACTCGACCACAGACTGCACACTCAACAAACGAATCAGGGTATCATTTTTACACAAAATTTTCAAAAATTAAGTACTAATAAAACAACTTAATGGAAATGAAAGAAACAAACATCCTAATGGTTGGGTTGCCTCCCAACAAGCACCCTTGTTTAACGTCCTAGGATAGACAACTCCCTTGTTGAGATTAATTAAGAGCAATGAGTTTAATCTCATGCTCCTTCCTCACAAAATCTTCTCTAAAATAATGTTTCAATCTTTGACCATTGACCAAGAACAATCTATCTCCCTCTTTTATCCTAACCGCTCCATGTGGAAACACCTCTTCTATGATGAACGGTCCACTCTACCTAGATCTCAATTTCTCGGGGTGCAATTTCAATCTCGAGTTAAAGAGCAACACACACTCTCCCGATAAAAAGACTCTCCAAGCTATATGGCGGTCATGAATTTTCTTATTTCTTTCCTTGTACAATCTTGAGTTCTCATAAGCATTCATCTGAATTTCATCAAGCTTATTCAACTCTAACATCCTTATCTTTCCTGCTTCGTCAAGATCAAAATTGAGCCTTCTCAATGCCCAATGAGCCTTATGTTCTAATGACACATGAAGATGACACACTCGGCCATAGACTAACCTAAAGGGTGTGGTTCCTATGGGTGTCTTGTAGGCTGTCCTATAGGCCCATAGCGCATCAACTAACAAATCACTCCAATTCTTTCTACTAGACGACAATGTCTTTTCAAGGATCTTTTTAATCTCACGATTGGAAACCTCTACTTGTCCTTGTGTTTATGGGTGATATGGTGTACCCACATGGTGTGTCACTCCATACTTGGTTAAGAGTGCCCCAAATTTCCAATTAGTGAAATGAGTTCCTCCATCGCTTATGATCATCCTTGGCACTCCAAATCTACAAAAAATATGATCCTTAACAAATTTGCATACAACATTTGCATCATTGGTTCGGTTTGGAATTACTTCCACCCATTTTGACACATAATCTAAAACCAACAAGATGTAAAGGTTGGAGTTAGAGGACACTGATGTAGCCCTATTTTTGGGCTCCATCCTGTGCCATTTGGTACTTAAATCACATCTAAACATGTAGATTACAAGATTTTTGCCCCTAATGTGTGTATCATTTCAAATATGCTTATGGATGTTCTTTGAACTGTTTTCAGGTACTTGGACCATGTTTAGATGGGTGAGAGAGAAAGAAGAAGTTCTAGGGTTCCCCCAATCCTGGAGGGACCCAAAGAAGGCCCCAAAATCTCCCTCAACCTATCTCCAATGGCCAAGGGTCCTCATCAAGCAAAGACATCCACAAATGATGCAGTTTGAAAGACAATCAACTGAAGAAGACCACAACATGACCGTGGGAATACCCCCACGGTCGTGCGTTTATTGTGAGGAATCAAAAGTGACAATAGGGAATTTGCACCCAACGGCCACGGCCGTGGCCATCAAACACGGTCGTGGCCAGAAGAGTCGAAGACGGCCGTGGCCACCCACCATGATCATGCGTTTATTGTGAAGTTTGCAACAGGTTGTCACCCCAAATCGCCACGACCGTGGCCCTCTGCCACGACCGTGGCCGCTGAAGAATAAAATGCATGTGCTGCTGCGCAACGACCATACCTCGCTCCTCCAAAACGGCCGTGTTATCCAACACGGCCGTGGTGCCTCTCACCCACCACGACCGTGGCACCCCGCCACGGTCGTGGCCACCACCATGGCTTTTCACCACTCCCTCCATTCCCACGACCGTGCCCATCCACCACGGCCATGGTCTACCCTACCCACCACGACTGTGGTGACCCACCACGGCCGTGCTACTCACAAAATCCACCCACTTTTCCATTGTTTTCCCCATTTTACCCCTAACTTAACCCTAGACCCCCTAGACACCTATATATACCTAGGTGGCGGCTGGGGCACGAAGCTAGCTACCTTATACCCCCTCCTAGCTCCCTAAATCACCACTCACTCCATTCCACTCCATATCCACCTCAAATCCACTCCATTTCACCATTTCCACCACCAAAACACTAGTTTATACTAGTTCCTACCCATAATCCCCTTCATTTCACACCCTTGCACCTTGGAGGAGGGAGGAAGACGTCCTACAGCTACTGGAGAGGAGGAGTTCTTCATCTACACCGAGCTCCATGGCTTCTTCTACCTCTCTCTTCTCTCTTTTTGTATTTTCCATTTCTATGAGTAGCTAGGCCCATGTGGGTGAGCTGTTTGGGGGAAATTATGTTACTTTGATACCATGTTGGGGAAAATGACATGTAAACATTGTAATTCCATTTGTTAATGATTATATTCTATTTGCATCTCACTCTCCATGGATTGCTTGTTGGTTTGTGTGTGAAATCACCTAGGAGTTTAGGCAAATTGCTTATATGTGTGAATTTTGGGATTTGATCCTAGGTCCAATTCTTAGATCCCTAGGTTGCCTCCCATCTTCCTACATCCTAATCAATCTCCCTAAACCTAAGTGAGATATCTAAGTAGCTAGATTGGATAATTCTAGTGCAATTAGCATGGAGCCTTCTCAAGGCTAGAATGTGGGGGAATTCGGGTCCAAAGCCCTAATTTCACCTCCCCATTACTACCCTCAGCCCCTAATTGCCCTAGGAATGTCTAATCTAGAAACCTAGACTTGATTCGACTCTAATTGAATTATACCTAATCCCTAACCCAATTGAGCCTCGTAAGGGTAGTAGGGGGTATTAGGGACTAGTTCCCCTATACACAACCTAGCATATCCATGGCCAATTAGTAGCTTAGGTTAATTCATTAGACTCTAACTTGTTGTTTGGTTTGGATAATCTAAATGGAATCATAATGTTCATATGTCACCCCCAACTTAAGTGATATGTTCATACCCCTAAACAACCCACACATATCTTTACTACTTAAAACCCTAGTTTTGTGCTTCCTTAGCTTAATTAGTTCTTTTCTTGCTTAGTTAGCTTATTTCCTTGCTCTTGCCTTATTCATGCTAGCTTAGCTCTTTAATTGCTCTTTTGCTTCTCTCTTGATTGCCTTAGTGTAACTCACCTTTTCATACCTAGCTTAGTCTTTCCTTGCTTGCTTAGTCTTAATCTAACCTAGGGTTAACATATATTTCATTCTCGCCTTAATTTGCTTGCTTGTTCATAATAGTTTAACAATCAAAACAACCTTTAAACCCTTAACCCTAGTCTCCGCATTAGGAACCCAGCTAAACTAATCTAGCTCTAGTGCCCCCTCTTTTCCCTGTGGATCGACCCTTTACTTGCCACCTTCCTATACTACGACACGACCCCATGCGCTTGCGGGTGTAGTGTTTTAGTGTGAGTAGGTGTTAAGTTAGGTTTATAAATTTAGAAAGCAAATACCCATCACATGTGTTCCGACCTCGTGGGGTGCATCTAGTCGGGTCAAATCGGCTAGTGTGTTGCACCTCTAGCGGAATCGCACCAGACACAAAGGGTCCCATGAAAACAATACTCCACAAATCAAAAACCTCTACTTCTTGAAACACATTCAAAGGCATCTCCTGCCACTTTGATATGTTACCTGACCGCTGACACTTATCATACCTATGCACAAAATCATATGCATCTTTGAAAAGGGTTGGCCAATACAATCCGCTCTCCAACACCTTTGCGGCTGTCCTAGAACTAGCATGGTGTCCACCTGTAGGTAGTGTGTGGCAATGCTTTAACACACTCTCATACTCACCTTCAGGTACACATCTCCTTAAAATTCCATCCCTGTACTGTTTCAACAAAATAGGATCATCCCAAAAGTAATAGCGCAAGGAATGCAAAAGTCTTTTCTTTTCTTGATAACCCCAATCTGTAGGCAATTCCTTACAAGCTAAATAATTCACAATTTTAGCAAACCAAGGATCTTTTTGCTTAAGGGTGAACAACTGCTCATTAGGGAAGGTCTCTAGAATGGGTATATTCATGTCCTTCTCATCTATCTTCTCCAAACGAGATAGGTGATCAACCACCACATTCTCCACCCCTGCTTTATCCTTAACCTCAATATCAAATTTCTGCAATAAAAGGATCCATCTAATCAATCTTGGTTTAGCATCCTTCTTCTACAGTAAGTACTTAATAGCCGCATGGTCCATCCACACCACCACTTTTGCCCCTACAAGATATTGTCTAAATTTTTCAAAAGCAAAGACAATAGTAAGAAATTCTTTTTCAGTTGTGGTGTAATTAAGTTGTGCGTCATTAAGTGTTTTAGATGTATAGTATATGACCGTAGGAACCTTGTCTAGGTGTTTCCCCAACACCGCCCTCACAACATAGTATGATGCATCACAAATCAGCTCAAACGGTTGGCTCCAATCTGGAGCCTGCACAACCGGTGCAGATATGAGTTTTTCCTTCAAAATCTTAAAAGCCTTTAAACACCTCTCATCAAAATTGAATTTGACATCCTTTTCCAAAAGCTCAGACAATGGTTTAGTGATTTTCGAAAAATCTTTAATAAATCGGCAATAAAACCCGACGTGGCCTAGAAAGCTCCTAACTGCCTTCACCGATGTTGGTGGAGGGAGTTTTGAGATCACTTCTATTTTAACTGGATATACCTCTAATCCCTTGCTAGACACCTTGTGGCCTAACACTATGCCCTCACTAACCATCATATGACATTTTTCCCAATTAAGCACTGAATGAGTATCTTCACATCTCTGTAAGACCTTGTCCAAATTTCTCAAACAATCATCAAAAGAAGTCCCATAAACTGAAAAATCATCCATAAAAACTTCAAGACATCTTTCTACTATATCCGAGAAAATCACCAGCATACACCTTTGAAAAGTCGTGGGTGCATTGCACAACCCGAAAGGCATGAGGCGGTATGCAAAGGTGCCATAAGGGTAGGTGAAGGTAGACTTCTCCTAGTCCTTAGGCTCAATTGAAATCTGATTGTAGCCAGAATATCTGTCAAGAAAACAAAAATGGGAGCGACCGGCGAGTCATTCCAAAATCTGATCAATGAACGGTAACGGAAAATGGTCCTAAGTGTGGCAGTGTTCAATCTGCAATAATCAATGCAAACTCGCCATCATGTCACTAATCTAGTGGTGATTTGCTCATTGGATGAATTAGTAGTGACAGTAATTCCCCCCCTTTTTAGGCACTACATGTGTCGGACTGACCCACAAAGAATCTAAAATAGCATAGATAATACCTGCCGACAGTAGCTTTATTACCACCTTCTTCACTACCTCCGACATGATTGGATTTAAGCGACGCTGAGGTTGAATGACCGGCTTTGCTCCTTCTTCTAGTCGAATCTTGTGTTGGCACAAGGTGGGAGAAATTCCCTTGATGTCGGCCACATACCACTCAAAAGCACCTCAGTGATTCTTTAACACAGTGATCAATTGTTCTTCTTCTGAGATACTCAATGATGCCAATATGATGACTGGTAGCTTCTCTTCTACTGCTAGAAAAACATACTTCAGATGAGGCGGAAACGGCTTGAGCTCTAACTCAGGCAGGTTTAGAAGTGACCTTGCACACTCCTCCAGTGACGAATCTTGAATGTAATCATCCATTATGTTCATTAGACAAGCCTCAAGGGGAAGCTGCGGATGGGCCTGTAGTATGGACTCCTCTGCGTCATCATCCACAGTAGATAAACTTTCTTCCTCTTCTTTGTCATCCAGGTATCCTACCGCCTTGGAAAGCGAGACCACCTTAGTGTTCTCCATGATGTCCACTGCAAGCGTACCCTTTTCCACCTTTGTCATAACATGTGCCATGTCCAAAAATGGTTTCCCCAAGAACAAAGAAATATTGTTATTCATGTGCCACATCATTTTGCACTGCTCCTGAGCACTGGATGACCTGGAATTATCTGGCATTTTTATCTCAAACTTGTCATCTTTAATCCCCATGGTCAAGTGACCTCTTCCCATCTCTAAGATCATGTCAGATGTTTCTTGGAAGGGCCTTCCTAGAAGAAGCTCATTACCATGTTCAGCTTGCATCTCCATAACTACAAAATATGTAGGAAAAATGAACCCGTCCACCTTCACAAGAACATCCTTGCAAATGTCATATGGTGAAACTACTGAGTTGTTCGCTAACTGAATCGTCATACTGCTCTTCCTTGATGTTTTGAGGCCAAGCTTCTGGAAAGTGGATAGGGGCATCAAGTTGATGCTTGCCCCCGAATCACAGAGTGCCTCACCAAACTTTGTCTTCCCGATGTAACATGTGATGTTGAAACAATCGGGGTCTTGCCTCTTTGGTGGAAGCGTACCTAAGATGAAGGCACTGACTTGTTCTCTTAGTACAACCACCTCAAAATCTGGGATCTTCCTATTCTTGTTGATGATATCTTTCAGAAACTTCCCATATGAGGGTATTTGTTCAATGGCTTCAATCAATGGTATATTTACAGAAAGCTTCCTAAAGATATCCAGAAACTTCTTGAATTGTTGATCCATCGTTGTTGCCTTCAAGCTATTAGGATATGGAATCGGTACCGTCTGTGTCCTCTGATGTGGGGACACATATGACGTCCTCTTTTCCACCTCGGATTCTTGAGTTTGCTCCTCCCCAACATTTCTTGCCTCGGGTTCTGCTTGCTACTGCTCTTCCACTGAGTCATCACTGTCAACGGTCTTGATAACCTCAGTCTTCTCATGATGTGGGGTCAAAGTCTTCTTCCCACTTCTCAGTAGTATGGCCTTGACCCGCTGGTTCCCCGCTAGAGTGTTAGTATTTCCTGGAAACCCCTATTGAGAAGGCTTTTTCAAAGCCACCACATCTGTTGCTAGTTGCAAAAAAGTTGTCTCAAAGCTCCTCATCTGGCCCCTTGGTTCTGGAGATCACTCTGGAAATTGTTTATCAGTTGCTCATTTTGCTTCACTATGCATTTAAGAATTTCATTTGTGGTCTCCTCTGCCGCAGGTCACTGCTGCTGGTTATTCCTTTGCTGATGTTGTTGATCGGGGTCATGTAGGAAGTTGTTTGGATCCTTCCATGAGAATTTGGGATCCTTCCTCCATGTGTAGTCATTGTTCCTGTAGCCTTGTTGCCACACATACTTAACTTGGCCTTCTTCATCCAACGAATTGTTGTCCCTCTCAAGCAGCTTCTTTGCTATCAAGTCCAACTTTTCATTTAAGGATGTTATGACTTTGGATTCTCCTGTGCTCTTGAGATGCTCTATATTGTCTCTCTCATTGCCCCATGTCTGGTTCTTTGCCATATTCTTTAAAATATCATGACCTGTTGAGGGTGGGTTATTGAGAAAGAACCACGAGCCTGCACTGTCCAAAGTAGTCCATTCACTTTTTCACATCCCAAAATAGAACATCTTCACTTGATTTTCTAAATCTATCCCATGGTGCGGAACCTTCGTGAGCATGATCTGAAAGCACTCCCATGCCTCAGAATAAGATTCAGATGCATGTTGCTTGAAGTTGTTGATATTCTTAATCAACTCATGTGTTTTCTGTAGAGGAGAATATCTTTCAAAGAATGCTTCGACCATTTCATCCCATGTCTCGATTGACTCTTTTGGCAGATTGTGCAGCCATTCCTTTATCTTGTCAGCCAGCAATGATGGAAACAACTTCAGATAGATGGCGGTTTGAGGAAACCTATCGACTTTGACCATGTCACTAATTTCTACAAAATTGCCAATATGCGCCACCGGATCTTCATGAGTGTTCCCATAGAACGCTTGTGACTTGACGAGTGCGATCAAACCCGGATCAATCTTATACTATACCACATTCCAATGTTGCTTTTTGATCGGCCCTGTCTGTGCAGCTGAAGAGGATGCCTTTATCCTCTCCCAAATGGTCCTCTCTGCTCCTCGATTTCCGTCCCCCATCGCTCGTCGCCTGGGTGACACTGGAGAAGTTATTTGGATTGGAGCCTCAACAACAACTAGAACCTCAGGTGTAGCTTCTCTGTAGTTAGTGGTCCTCGTTGCCACCATACACTAGTACCTAAAAGATTGAAAATAGTTAGCCAAGGTTCCTATAAAGAAAATGCGATATATGGAATAAATATATATATATATATATTTTTTTTATTGCATAAAAATTAAAGAGTGTCCTAGAGTGGCCGACTGCAGCACTCGTAGTGCTGAGACATTGTCGTCTCCCTAGCAACGGTGCCAAAAACTTGACACGTCAAAACCGTGTGTAAAAACGCAAGTGTACGCGTCGAGTAATATAGGCCTTGTGAGGCCCGAGTCGAACTCAGGGAGACGTAGTCTCAGTGACCACTACTAACTATAGTATGATCAACTAAGCCAGTTGAAAATGTTGAATTAAGTTTTAATCAAATAAAAGAAAATTAAGAGAAAATGAAAATGGTTGATTCGAAAATGGTTGAATTCCTTAGGGTTACCAGTTTCACTATGGGGTCTCGTTGTATATTATCTCTACCGAATTAACATAAATTCCTACTTTTAACCTAGATAGAAAGCATGTAGCCCAAATTGCTCACTCCCACGATACAATTCACTACCTAAATCTAATCCAATTCCACATCGAGGGTAATTTATTCTTAGTTTAGGTGCATTAATGAAAACTTTGGGTTCTTTCCACTACCCATATGTCACCTATTCCAAGGGACACGTAGGGTAGTGTACAAGTTATGATTTTCTAACCGTTAATCCCCCTTCCGGAGTGATTATTGGTCTAGTACCCTATCGATGGTGATCAAGCAGTGATAAGTCATTCAAATCCACACTTATATATCCAGGAATAAAGAGAAACTTATACTAAATCCTGTAAATAGTCAATATAACGATTCCCCGGGCTGCTCCCGGGTCCTAAGGAAAAGAGGGGTTTAGCCCCGCATGGTTTTCAGTTGAAAATACATGGAAGGAGAGAAGAAAAACGTGGGAAACGTGAAAGAGATTCATGTAACCCCTGGAAATATGGTGCTCCGGATGATCCTCCTCGAGAAACGCGTGTTCTGCAGTCTTCCGGCAGCAGAAACGTCCATCAGAGGTGCTCGAATCGTCTGGTTGTCGTCCTTCGGCTCCGTGCTCTCTCTCTCTCTCTCCTCTAGCTGTCGTGCGGTGCAAAAACTTATCCCCTTTAGGTCTGGTCGTCCTCCCTTTTTGTCCTAGGTCACTTACGGTACCACATAACGTGGACCGTTGGATCTGGGCGGCCGGTTTAGATTGATGAATTCCGACAGAGTCGGTGGCACCGACTTGGTGGTCGGTGGCACTAACGATATCGGGCTTTGGTCGGACCCTGGCTTGGTCGGTACCATCGACTAGAATGTCGGTGGCATCGAGCTAATGCGAGATTTTTCCCTTCCTCTCTGATGCTATCTCGGTGGCACCGACTTGGGTGGTCGGTGCCATCGACTCTTTTGGTCGACTGTGGCTTTGTCTCTGATGTCAACTCGATGGCACCGACCTGTGTGGTCGGTGGCATCGACTCCTCAAATATATGGACTTTCTTGAAATTTGACAAAGACCATGTATTAAGCTGAGAAATATATAAAATAATATAATTACGATGAAATAAGCATAGTTTGATGCAAGCAAATTATACAAGCCAATTATGAAGATTTATTCAAATATGATAAACTAATTGACTTACAAATGCACAACACAAATGTAAAATAGGCTTGTAAAAGTGACTCAAAACCCGTACATCACCTGTGAACCGTGAGATAGTCGTCTCGCGTAGAGAAATGATCGTCTCATAAGTGAGACGGTCATCTAGCTTAGGGAGACTGACACGAATTTTCCGTGCGTAGAATGCAAGTGTACGCGTCAATGTAATATAGGCCTTTGTGAGGCCCGAGTCGAACTCAGGGACACTGAATTATCGGAGACTTCTACTAACTACTCGCAATCAGCTAGACCTATTATAAAGTTGGAAGTTGTTGTAAAATTAAAAGAAAATAAAATAAAGCAAAACAAAAAAATCGATTAAAGGTTTAGTTTAATCAATTCAAATGGAGATCTTTAGGATTGCGGTTTCACCACGGGTTATCATTGTATGAATTTCTATATAATAATTCAGGTTCATCTCTCAATCTGGGTAGTGGCCTATAGTCAGAATTGCCCACTGTCGTGGTACAATTCACTACCTATGTCTAGGTTAGTTCTACCGTCATAGTAACCTATACCCTAAACTAGGTGCATTAGAATCAACCTCTGGGTTTCCACCATTAATCGTACATCGCCTTGTTCAAGGGATTTGTTAATTAATGTGAATTCCGTCTCTTTTCAACCGTTAATTCTTCTTTCAAAGCAATTAAGGGCATTAGATTATTATTATGGTGATCAAGCATAACAATATAATTGAGAAAATGAAATCGTACCACGGATTTAAGAGATAAATGATGAATTACTATGATAAAAATGTCATACAATGCTTCCCTGGGCTACTCCCGGTCCTAAAGATAAAGGGGATTAGCCCCGCATGTTCATCTCAGAGCAAAACATGATAGAGAAAAGGGGAAACATGGAGAAAAACGTGATTGAGTGGTGAAACCCCTGAACGTAGAAGATCCAAGTGGTGTTTGGCGTAGAATGCACAATCTCCGGCCTTTCGGCGGTGGAAAACGTCTTCTTCAGCGTCTGGAATGGTTGGGGCATGCTTCTGGGCTCCGTTCTTCTCTCCACACCTTCTCGGGATGTGTGCAGCGGCTAATGATGCGATGGATTGCTCTTGGCCGCCGTCATTAGGTATAATCACTGAGTTAGGTCGCCAAAATATCACAACCGTCGGATTTAGATCAATCTGAAACCAACTTGTATCTGACGGTGTCGATACTATCGACGCGAGTCGATAGTATCGACCTTGCGCTGTATCGGCTGATCTCCTTTTCTTTTCTTTGTCGCGACTGATGCTAACTCGATACCATTGACGAGGGTCGATGGCATCGACTATCTGAGGCGTCGCTTTTGTCTTTTTTCGTCGCTGAAGCTCCTCGTGTCGATAGTATCGACTTTAGGGTCGATAGTATCGACGGTCTTCTCGCCAACAACCTGATGGTACGTCGCTACCATCGACTTCGTCGTCGATGGTATCGACTTTGTGCTGCTCCTTGCGGCTGGCAACCTGTGCTTGTGTCGATGGTATCGACAGTAGCATATATTCGTTTTTCCTGAAATTACTACACAAAACCATATAAGCCGAAATAAAACATATTATTGTACTCATTTATGCTCAAAATACCAGAATAAGGGAGATTTGACACCGAGAATGATCATAGACCGAAGTAAATGAATTATGCAATATTAACCACCAAAATGACCAATAACTGCATAAAACACAAGTAAAATATGTCTATAAATGCGACTCAAAATCATCGCATCAAACTCCCCTAAGCTTGAACATTTCTTGCCCTTGAGCAAAAAAACTTTAGAATAGAATTGCGAGGGTCAACTAAAGAACAAATCATCACAACAAACATCACCGTATGATCCCCACCAAACATTCACATGTCGGCCCTTACTAACCACGGAATGATAATTACCCTAAAGGCGACAATAATCATCCATAAAAGATATCTACCTCAAAATTGATGAACATTATCATATCAGGAAGTTAACATAATAAAATTCACCGGTTCAGACTCAGTGCATCTTGTGATCTCCTATTCTACGTTGCTCGCCCTAACTACCATCTACATGGAAGCAGCTCTCCTGATACTGACATATGAGGAGAAAATCACGGTGGCCTACCAATTCGAGCAACGGGTGGATGAAATGGGTGGCTCATAGAAGAATTGGAAGCATTATACGGTTTCAACATGCACAAAGCAAAAATGACCTAAATGATGCATATGCAAGTGCAAATGCCCTAATGCCTACATTTGGGCGGAATGATGCATGCACTATCATTCCGTCTCAAGGTGAGATGGAATATCTAAGAGAACAACATCATGTTCTTATTCTTCTTAATATGTAGTGAAAAGCATGTTCCTTTATCCTTCTCATTCCTCTTTACTTCTCAATTCTTTTTTTTCTCATTTTCATATTTTTCTTCTTTTTTTTCTTTTTTTAAGGCCCTTATATCCAATAATGACAATGAATTATTTGTCGGGCTCACTTCTTATTGCATAACTGTATACTTGAAACATTCAGAAGGTATGGAACAAGTTTATCACCTTTAATGGTTCAGAAGAAATAAGATACATGATGTGATCTATATGAATAAAATTATGAATGCAACTACAAAATGATACATGATGCATCTAAATGACATGCACCTAAGGATAAAGTGCATGTATAACTAATCTATTTTTTTTTCATTTATGCAAACAAAATGCAAGAAAGGTTGTAATGCAAGACCTATCTACATGGGATGCAATCAAAGAGATTAAAACCGTAATGTACTCCCAATTCTTACGGTGGAAAATGAAAAACAATGAGGTGGCTAGATCACAAGAGTAATTGACTGAACCTTTGAAAATTATTATGTGTCCCTCCTTATTGACCTGTGTGGTAGGTTTCTCTCTCTCACTTCAAATTAAAGTCTCATTATCATTTGGTCAGTTTAAGCTCAAACAATCAATTCCGTCCACTTTTCATGAATCATAGGCATGTACAGTTTTGATTTTCTGTTTTAGAGTTGACAAACCCAATCATTTTCTTAAGTGATGTGCTCAAAGTTAAACAACACAAGCTTGCAAAACACTCAAAATTTTTAATTTTCCCCCGATTCCCATGTACAAGCCAACGAGATGACACATGACTTAAGACATCCACGAGTACACTAGATAGAATGTGGATTCTACAAACAAACTAAAAATTGCAAAATAAATAACAAAAGACAAAACAATAAAAAAAACTAAAAACTAAAGGATAGAGTTGTTCCAACTCCCCCCCAAGCTTGAATTCGACTATGGCCTCATAGTCAAAAACAATCTTAAAGGTTGGAACAGAAATACCGATCACTCTTCTGGCGGAGGCGGGTACTGTGGGGCCGTGGGGTCCCAAGAAGGGTATTGTCCCTGAAAGCTCGGATCATACTGGGGCATGGGTGGAGGTTTTGGATACCCCCCAAAGTAGTTCTGGCTCCAGTAATGATCATAGAAGGGCTGCTGCTGCATCTCTATCCTATTCAACCTATCATGCATAAACTGTTGGTTGTCGAGGATGAGGCGCTCATTTTCAAAAATAGCCCTCTGGTTGTCAAGCAACCGGTTCTTCGTCTCCTGAATACCGGTATATGATGTTGTGTGGTGTTGTGATAACCTCCCATTTTGTGACGTTATCTTATTAGTTCTCCTTAATTTTCCATACTCTTTCTTAGATAAATTAGATAGAATCATTAACTTTTTACTTTATTGCTGATATACCAATAAACTAACTTCTCTTCTTTATCATTACAGGAAAACACAAAAAAATTACAAAGACTCCATACGGTCCCAAGACCACATGAAGGCCATATGGTCCCAAGACCGCATGAAGGCCATACGGTCCCAAGACCGCATGAAGGCCATACGGTCCCAAGACCGCATGAAGGCCATACGGTCCCAAGACCGCATGAAGGTCATACGGTCCCAAGACCGCATGAAGGCCATACGGTCCCAAGACCGCATGAAGGTCATACGGTCCCAAGACCACATGAAGGCCATACGGTCCCAAGACCGCATGAAAGCCATACGGTCCCAAGACCGCATGAAGGCCATGCGGTCCCAAGACTGCATGAAGGTCATACGGTCCCAAGACCACATGAAGGCCATACGGTCCCAAGACCGCATGAAGGGCATACGGTCCCAAGACCGCAGGAAGGCCATACGGTCCCAAGACCGCATGAAGGTCATACGGTCCCAAGACCGCATGAAGGCCATACGGTCCCAAGACCGCATAAGACTAAACGATCTCAGAGACCGCATAAAGGCAAACGGTTTGAGAAGCCCAAACGGTCTCAAGACCGTTTGGGCTCAACTTAAGCCTATAAATAAGACCCCAAGGGTCACCTCAAAAGGAGAGAACTCTCAGACATCGAAAGGCTGCCCCAATCATTCCAGAGCTCCTGCCACTTCCATCCTCCGCCCTGAGGCTGTCGATCTGAGATCCATACTCCATCCTAAAGCTACTTTCTCCTTCTTCGCTAAGAAGGTGGGAAGAGGAGACCTCCTCATCGTGCAACCTACGAAGACTGGTGGATCGTTTCTCTCTCTCCCCAAGGAGTTGACTTTCCCCCTCCTTTGTGGGGATGATGCTCTCTCTCTCTCTCTTCTCGCCTCCTTCTTGGTCCTAGTCATGAGGGAGTAGTCGTCTTCACTAGGGTGCGGGGAGTAGCCCCGCTACCCATACTTTCATATCATGTAAAATGTAATCCTTAGGTTGTAATAGAGAGTTCTTATCTTTGTTAGTTCGACATCAAACGATTAATGAATGCATGTTGCTTGATCTCCAACTTGTGTTATCCTTTATCTTTTAGTATGAATTGTCTACGTTTGTACTATTAGATTCGAAACTCGTTTGCATGTTGGTTCTTGGTGCATGTATCCACCATGCATCTGTTTCGGTATCTAGAAGTGTATCTCAAGAAGTGGAGTAAACTCACTATCATCCGTTGCACTTTCATACTATGAAATGGAATCAGTTGACGTATGGAAGTGCAACCTTGGTATGCCGAGGAACACACTTTGCGAGGGGAATGATGCAAAGTAATGTGACCATTTGTTCGGGAATGGCTGGCGTTGCAACATTCCCGCACTTCTCGTAGCTAGATTATCCGAAAGGAGGCTAGGTCTACAAGGATACTAACTAACCGAACTCTTTTTGCAGGTTAAGTTTTGCTTTGCATGTGTTGATCGATGTGTAGTGGCGGTGAAAAACCAATTACACCCTAGTGATCTTTCATCATTGTTAACAACCTAGATTTACTTGCTTTCTTTACTTTACTTGCACTTAGCTTAAAAACAACCAAATCAACCTTTTGATCTAAATACCAACTATTGAGTGATTAAGTGAAATTCAAACGTTTTCCATCTTGTTGGCAACAACAAGACTGTTGTCTCGAGGATTCAACCCTTAACTATACTGCGATAAGACTTCCACGTATCCTAGCATACGTGGGTGGAGTTTTAACTTAGTATAAGCAAGGCTAAACTTAGAGATCTTCTATCTCTAGGATTTTTAGTGGTGCACGCAACTCCACGTAAGTGGAGGCTCCATCAAAAATTGGCGTCGTTGTCGGGGACAACGGAACGTTCTAATTTCGTTTAGTACCTTGTTAGTTGGTTAGGATTTTACACTTTCTTTTAACCATTACTCCAAATCTTCTTGATTTCTTTGTTTCTCTTCATCATCTAAACGTGTGAATTTCCTTCTACTCAGGTAGAAAATGTGTATGCAAACTCCGCATCACATCGGATTCTCCCCTGAACCAGAGTACGACTCTGAGGTAGAAAGAAGTTTCCATCGAAGGATTAGACTTAATCGCCAAAGACCCAGACAGATGGCTGAGGAGAAATGCCTTGTTGCAGAAAGAGTCAACGGCGCCATAGCTGCACAACGAGCACAACTCATTGCTGAGATTCAAGCTGAGGAACAAGCCCGCATCCAAGCTGAGAACGCTGCTGCTCAATTTGTGCTAAGAAATAAGCAACTTCGGGACTACGCAGTCCCAAAGAATTATGAAGATGATCACCCAGTCCGACCACCGATTATTAACATACCAAACATTGAAATCCGGACGCAATGGATCCAGATCATGCAAGGCATCTCTTTCTCTGGAGGACCTGGAGACGATTGCATGGATCATCTTAAGAGATTCAAGTCACTCTGCCGCCTTGTACCTCAAGCGGGAGTTGCCTTGGAGGCAATAATGTTACACCTCTTTCACTTCACCTTATCTGGAAGAGCACTAAGTTGGTACAATGCTTTAGATAGGCACCCTATCATCACTACTTGGACCCCCTTAGAAGAAAAGTTTCTTGAGAAATTCTTTCCACCTTCACTAACCTATGAGATCAGGGGACAGATTAACCACTTTTCCCAACTACCCGGAGAAACACTTGCGGAAGCTTGGGAAAGATTCAAAGAACTCCTGAGAAAGTGCTCTCATCATGGCATATCTCAAAATAAACTAATAGAAACATTCTATAGAGGAGTAAGTGATGATATCAAGCAATTTTTAGACTCCTCATCTGGAGGAAACTTTATGAGAAAGAACTATGAAGATGCCTGGAATATAGTTATGTTAGGGGCCGAGAACCAATCCAATTGGGGAAGGTCGTCTAACCAATCTAAGGGAGTCCTTAAAGTCTACAAGGCTGAAGAATCCATGGAACTCAAGGCCATTGCAGAAGCCCTAAAGACTATTGCTACTAAGCAACAAGCTCTCAAAACTTCTTTTGGAGAATACGACAAGAAGAAAAGCTCCCAGTTTCAACAAGTAAAAGCAGCTACTGGAACTTGCGAAGCTTGTCATGCATCTGATCATCCCACATTATCATGTGGTATGTTATACAATGTTATGATGGATCTACAACCACCAGTGCCGCAATATGAACCCATTATTGAACATCCCGAGAACCAAATGCCAGAGCAAGTCAACTCCATTCACTCAATACCTGGCCAGGTGTATTACAATCCAGACAAACCAAGAAACCACCCTAGTTTTCAATACGGGAATCCTGTAGGGACTGCCAATCCACAACAACAGACACAAGGTGGATCTTTCAATAGACAACCACCAGGATTTCAGAATAACTTCAACTAAAATCAAGGGAATTATAGAAATGGGTTCCAACGATCCAATTATCCTAGGAATCCCTCTTACCAATATACCCCTCAAGGACTGCAACCACAGCTGCAACAACCTCAGTTGCAGCAGCCACAACAACCGCAGTTAACAGCACCCCCATAGCAACCACAAGGGCAGCAAGTCACTCAATATCAACAGAGGAGTGCCCCTCCCCAACCATCTGATGAAATTTCTTTGATTAGACATATGCTACAGTCTCAGCAAACCATGCTTGCAAACCAACAGGCTCAAAAAAAGGCTGTAGAGGCCCAATTAGCACAGATTGATGCTCAGTTAAAACCACCAGCAGGTACCTTAGCTGGGCAACCAGAGGCAAACCCAAGGCATGACCAAAATAGACCTGAGCAACTGAATGCTGTCACCACAAGGTCTGGTCGTGTCCTTCCTGATACCACTAGAATCATCCATGATGATGATGATGTAGTTATTCTTTCCCCAACAGAAAGCTCAACCAATGAAAAGGAAAAACCTACTGCAACTACTGAAAGAGAAAAAGAAAAGGAACCAATGCCACAAGTTCCACCCAGAATTCCTTATCCGGACAGGCTGAAAGGAACCAAAATGGACACTAGGTTCTAGAAATTCAAAGAAGCTATGAAGAAACTATACATTGATATACCATTCCTCGATGCTCTTTCCGAAGTGCCCACTTGGGCTAAATACCTGAAAACCCTTCTATCAAGAAAATACATGACAGAAGAGCACGAAACAGTGAAACTAGCTCAGACCACTTCAGACATTCTGCTTAACAAAATGCCAAAACAAAAGAAGGACCCAGGTTCCTTCGGTATTCAGTGTTCTATTGGAAATGGCTCCAGCAAGAAGGGCTTAGCAGATTTAGGGGCAAGTATATCCATCATTCCTTACTCTATGTGTAAAAGATTAGGTTTCACTGATTTGCTACCTACGACAATGGCAATTCAGTTAGCCGACTCTTCCATATCTGCTCCCCTTGGAATCATTGAAGATATACCTGTCAGGATAGGAACGAATTCTTATATTTCGTGCGATTTCGTTATTATGGACATACAAGAAGACCTAAGGTACCCGATAATCTTCGGAAGACCTTTCCTAGCTACTGCCCGAGCGCTTATCGATGTAGAAGCAGGGACTATTATCTTGAGACTTGGGAAGGAAGCTTTTCAGTTCAGAGTTCTTAATAGAATGAAAGGTCCAAGCATTCAAGAGGAAGTTTTTCTCCTGGATGCTATATATCAAATGTCCCAATTAGAAATGTCTGAACCCTCTGATGAATTAGAAAATACCTTGACTAATCCGGAAGTAGAATTCTTGGCAAATGAACTAGTGCAACAATGCCTTCAATACTTAGAAAAAGCTGAAGAAGCCCCAACGGCCACCTCTGAAGAACTTAAGGTTGTCACCATTATAGAAGCAACCGAGCCACCTAAGGCTCCTGAAATGAAAGCCCTACCCGAGGGACTCAAACATGTCTTTCTCGACAACGAGAAACTTTGTCCAGTGATTATCAGCTCCACTCTGGAAGTAGACCAAGAAGACAGACTTCTTGATGAACTAAAGAGACACAAGAAAGTTATCAGATATAAGATGACTGACTTGACGGGTATAAATCCAGCCTTTTGCATGCATAGATTGCCCGTGATGGAAGATTTCAAACCATCAAGGGAACATCAAAGAAAGTTGAACCCTAATCTCAAGGAGGTAGTTCGTCTCGAGGTTCTCAAACTTCTGAAAGCAGGCATCATCTACCCAATCTCAGATTCTCAATGGGTAAGTCTCGTGCAGGTGGTCCCTAAAAAAGGGGGGACCATTGTTGTTCTTAATGACAAAAATGAACTGGTACCTACTAGAACAGTAACTGGGTGGAGAATGTGCATCGACTACAGAAAACTTAACAAAGCAACAAGGAAAGATCATTTCCCCTTGCCCTTTTTGGATGAAGTTCTCGAACGACTCGCTCACCAAAAAAAATTTTGTTACCTTGACGGGTATTCAGGATTTTACCAAATCCCAATCCATCCTGAAGATCAAGAAAAAACCACTTTCACCTGCCCTTTTGGAACATATGCCTTCAGAAGGATGCCTTTCGGGTTATGTAATGCACCCGCAACCTTCCAAAGATGTATGAATGCTATCTTCGCCGGATTAACAGAATCTATCATGGAAGTCTTCATGGATGATTTTTCCGTATACGGAGATTCTTTCGACAACTGTTTACTCAATTTAGGAAAAGTCCTGCAAAGATGTGAGGACACCAACCTGATCTTGAACTGGGGAAAATGTCACTTTATGGTGACTGAAGGTGTGGTCCTAGGACATCGAGTAAGTAGTAAAGGGATTGAAGTGGATAAAGCAAAGGTAGATGTCATCTCAAAGCTAACTCCACCTAAATACATCAGAGGAGTCAGGGCATTCCTTGGTCATGCAGGATTCTACAGGAGATTTATAAAAGATTTTTCAAAAATAGCAAAGCCAATGACTCACCTGCTGACCAAAGAAGATGATTTTATATTTGAACAAGAATGCATTAATAGCTTCATAACTCTGAAGAATGCCCTTATCTCTGCCCCTATTCTAAGAGCTCCTGACTGGTCTCAACCGTTTGAAATTATGTGTGACGCTAGCGATTATGCTATAGGGGCAGTCCTTGGTCAAAGGATGGACAAAAAGCCTTACGTCATATATTACGCCTCCAAGACGCTTGATGAGGCACAAAAGAATTATACTACCACCGAAAAAGAGTTCCTGGCAGTTATCTATGCTTTTGAAAAATTTCGGTCTTACCTAATCGGGTCAAAAGTCATAGTATATACTGACCATTCTGCGATACGATACTTGGTCCAAAAACAAGATGCTAAACCCCGACTCATCAGATGGGTTTTAATGCTTCAGGAGTTTGACTTAGAGATTAAAGACAAAAGTGGGGTTGAAAATGTCGTCGCGGATCACCTTAGTCGTATTGAAGCTAAAGATTCCGATAAATTACCCATTCGAGACTCTTTACCATATGATCAACTAATGAAGATTACTACTGGATTTCCCTGGTATGCTGATATTGTTAATTATTTGGCAACAGGAATCATCCATCCGTCTGCATCTTACCATGACAAAAAGAAATTCATTCATGACGCTAAGCAGTATTTCTGGGACGAGCCCTACCTATTCCACTTATGCGCAGATGGACTTTTTTGTCGATGCATTCCGGAGACGGAAATCACCTCGATTCTAGAGCACTGTCTCTCAGGCCCTACTGGGGGCCACATGAGTTCTAAGAAGACAGCCCTCAAAGTCCTACAATCTGGTTTTTACTGGCCAAACATTACAAAGGATGCACATGAATACGTGCGATCATGCGACAAATGCCAACTATCCGGGGGGATAACCAAAAGAAATGAAATGCCATTGAATATATGGCAAGAAATCGAACTCTTCGATGTATGGGGAATAGATTACATGGGTCCTTTCCCCCCATCTTACAGATTCATGTACATCTTGGTTGTTGTGGATTACGTTTCAAAATGGGTAGAAGCTCTACCAACCATTTCTTGTGATTCAAAACCGGTAATCAAGATGTTTAAAGAGATAATATTCCCTAGATTTGGCGTTCCAAGAACGATTATATCCGACGGTGGATCACATTTCTTGGAACGGAGCTTTGAAGCCTTATTAAGAAAATATGGAGTCAACCATAAAGTTTCCACACCGTATCATCCACAGACATGTGGATAGGTTGAAGTCTCCAATAGGCAAATTAAAGCTATCCTGGAAAAAACTGTCAATAGGCACCGCACCGATTGGTCCACCAAACTATCTGACGCTCTATGGGCCTACCACACAGCTTTCAAAACACCAATTGGAACAACACCGTTTCGATTAGTGTATGGGAAGTCTTGCCATTTGCCAGTTGAATTAGAGCATAAGGCTTGGTGGGCCATTAAGCAACTAAACTTCGATCTCAAAGGCGTTGGTGAATTTAGACAACTTCAACTCCAAGAACTAGAAGAATTACGAATGACAGCCTACCACAATGCAAGAATTTACAAAGAACAAACCAAGATGTGGCATGATGGCCACATAAAAAGAAAGGATATAATCTTCGGAGATAAAGTCCTCTTATTCAATTCCAGACTAAAAATGTTTCCTGGAAAACTGCGTACTAAATGGTCGGGGCCTTTCACAATCAAACATATCTACCCGACAGGAGCTGTCATTATTCTCGATGATAATGGAGGAGAAAGGACCGTTAATGGTCATAGATTAAAGAAATACCACACTCCAGCAGACAAATTATCAAGACAAACTATAGAGATCCAAGATCCTATAACATCGGCATAGCTGGAGCAGAATTTTGTCGAGCCAGCGACGTTAAACCAAAGCGCTTCTTGGGAGGCAACCCAAGACCTGAGTATCACCTTTTCTAATTTTCTAGTCTTTTAATTTCTTTTAAACTTTATTTGCTTTCTTTAAGTTCTTTCATCATTAATCTAAAAATACATAAAAATTCACATAATCTAAAACAAACATAAAAACACAAGGTCTTAAAAACAAAAACCTTAGCGGTTAGGGGCGCCCCCCCCAAATCCTATAAATACCCCCCGCCCCCCCGTTCTTTCTTCTAGAATCCTGAATTCTCGACTTCCCTATTTCATTCCAGAGCTTCGTTTTCGCGCTCGTTTCCCTCTCTGACACTGTCGTCGTCTCCACCGCCGTTTCATCACCTCGCCATCGACTCAGCTTTTTCATTGTCGTCTCTGGCTCCGTCGTCATCCCCGCGCATTCCCGCACTCCTGCTCTGCTGCTCGCCGTGCCCAGCATTCTCGCCGCCCTCACCTACAGGTAGACCACCCAGCAGTTCAATGGATTACAGCACTGCCAGACGGTTGCGGATTTTCGAACTATGTCGTCGCCATCATCGCCGTCGGTAACGTCGACATGCTTACCCGTTGTCGCCGTCGCAGTTCCCTGCCGACGAACGGCCGCGCGGTTCGTCTCCCGCGCGGTTCATCTTCCTTTCGGTCTCCAAACCGTTTGGGACCATTCGGTCTCCAAACCGTTTGGGACCATTCGGTCTCCAAACCTGTTAAAAAAAATGAATACCCAAACCGTTTGGAACCAAACGGTCTTCAAACCGTTTGGAACCAAACGGTATTCAAACCGTCTCATATTTTAAGCGCTTGTCCAAACGATCTAAAGACCGTTTGAGACCAAACGGTCTCAAGACTGTTTGAGACCAAACGGTATCAAAACCGTTTGAACTCAACCAATCTAATAAACCTCAAACTCCAATAACATTACTTTGTTATAATTTCAAATTTAAGAATTCTAACTATTGTATTCTTGTCAATAATTTTAGAATGACATCACCTTCCAAGCAACCTCGAGGAACAGTTGATGCCCCTTTCTGGACAAGGGAACAATTAGAAGTTGATCGTGACAAACTACAACAAGTCGTAGATAGCTATGAAACGACTGGAAGGGTCCCGGCAAAGGTGAACCTGCTCAAAGTCATGCATGAGATCAAACGCATCAACACATGCTTAGCTGAGGTACCCTCTGAAGAAGAGGCTGAGGAAATTCCATCCGACGAGGCCTCGGAATATCAGCCTTCCCCCGAGGCAGAATCACCCATTGCAAAGTCTAAGGGGAAGAGAAAGGCCCAAGCAACCACATCAGAACCAGCACCCAAGAAAAGGGCCAGGAAGCAAGTTCACCCTGCCACTGCAAGGGAACAAACCCTGGCAGGGTACATCCCACCATCAACCATCACCACTACCACCCCTGCCACAATTACCGTTCCTATTTTCCCCCCCATCACCACCACCTGAAAATCTTTATCTCCATAACATCCCTTCCATCAGCCAAACTCTTAAACCAACAAAGTATGTCTGCCCAAGCATACTTATGAAGATGGGGATCTATAATAGAATCCTCACACTACTTGACAATTCCAATCTTTCTCGGCTATGCTTTGTCCCCAAAACTCCCTATATTGAGCCAACAACAGAATTCTTCACCTATTTCCACAAAGAATCGGTGGACATCATGGATAGAGCAAGGGACGGTGGTGACCGTAGAATAACCACCAGAATCTTTAACAACGAAGTGGTCATCACTGAAAATATGCTGAATGAAATCTTTATAGATAACCAAGACCAGCTGAAGAAAGCTAAGGCCTCTGGTACAGAACACCCCAAGTTCAACAAACATACCTTCTGGAAATCACTAACGGGGATACCAAATTTTGATGCAAAGACAAGCAAGGCCTCTAACATTCATTCTGGCCTAGTGCGCACACTTCACAAAATCATCGCTGGCTTACTCTTCCCCAGATCAGAAAGAGGAACTGTACTCATATCTGATCTCTATGTTCTCTGGTCTGTCCTAAATGGAATGCCAGTTAACATTGGACGTCATTTGCTCCTCAAGCTATCAGCTTTCGCCCTAGGAAAAGAAATTTGCACGGGTTGTCATATCACATCCATCATCAAATATCTTAAGATGGATAGACTTCTACCCAAATGCAACCCAATAAAGGGCGACATCCTTACCAACGAACATACATTAAAGAACTCCTTTATCATAAAAGAAAAGGATGCAAAGATACACTACGTTTTCTGCCCCACAACAAAATCCTCCAGAACCCTGCTCCCACTTCCAGAACTTGCTGACTATGACAAGGACAAGCTCCTATTCTCAGACGATGAGATCATCAAACTCATAGCCTCAGTCAAGGCCACAGAGAAGAAAGCAACACCAGGGTAGGCAGAGCTCAGCATAAATGCCCCGGCAGCTAAAATAACAAAAGTTCCAGTCAAACGACCTTCCAGAAGGCTTGTGAAGGCACATGAGTTGTCGGGGACACCAACATCAAAACCCCACCCTGAATGTGAGCCCCCCCTTCCAGAGGAGCATATTACAACCCCATTACTAGACTCTTTTATAATGAGTCTAAATGTTGAGCTCACTACCACCTCTCCACCTTCCACCACCCCAACATCCACTACCCCACCACCTTCCACCACCCCAACATCCACTACCCCACCACCTTCAACCACCCCCACCATCTTCCATTTATCCACAATGAACCACTCTTCAATCATCCTCCACACCACTTTTCACTACACCACCCTTCTCCACAACCATACCACCACCCCCACCCTTCTTCACTTCGGGCACCCCATTCTCCACTACAACGCCCGAATTCACCTCCTTCACCTCCACCGCCTTTCCATCAACATTCCCGGATCCATTCCTCTCTCCGGGTATGTCACCACCTTTTCCATCCACCACCACCCCGACATCGCTGGTGACCCCATCCACAGTCATCACACAGTTCGCGGGTCCATCAACAGTGTCTTTTTCGCACGACACTACCATTCCACTCCGACCCCAGCCACCTCACTCTTCATTTACTGGGGTCCCTTTTACTAACGTCGGTGAGGAATTCAGACGTCAATTTGACACCATCTGAAACCTCCTCACCGACCCCTCTAACATTTTAAATTCTATTTTTTCTTGTGTGCAGGGTCTAACACAACAGGTCGCCAAGATTGACGAGCAAAACCGCGCCATGCCAAGCATCCTCCAAGGAATCCAACAACGCCAAGATTCAGTGGCCAAGCAAGTCGACCACATCGACGACCACTGTAAAACCTTGCCCGAGTTGATCCATGGAGTACAACGCCAGCATGAAGCATTGGCAAAGCAGGTCGATAGGATCTCTACGTAGACTCAACCTCTGCCAGAGACCCTCCACAAGCTCAAGCAGCAACAGCAAGCTTTCAGCACGTGCCTGGACGACATCAACAGCACCCTCACACAACTACATAATCGCCATGAGGTGTCGTCAAACAATGAGCTTATTCAACTACGAGCTCAAGTAACTGACCTCACAGCACGACTCCTCTCAGTCGAAGAGCGTTATTATGATTTAAAAGAAATCCACGATGTACTGCTCGAAACACACGAGCACGTGCAAGTGGCATACGACGAGCTACAATCCCTCCATCGTCAGTGCAAGAAGAAAGCACATAAGAAAACAACTAATAAATCAGCAGCAGATGAAGATGATGAAGATGACGATGAAGATTCTGATTCCTCTGTTGACTCAAACAACAGTACCTCCTCAGCTGATGACTCCGATAAGCCAGATGATGCTGGGGCGGGCCCCAACCAAGGAACAGAACCAAAACACCAGAAAGATCACCAAGCTAGTGATAAAGATCCCAAATCCCATGCTCACATGGAGAACGTCAACATATATTATGGGGATCAATTCCTAAACTACTCCACGGGATCTTTGGGGGAGGCTGCGAATGAAGTGGCTTTTGCTGAGTTCGAAAAATGTATTCTGGGAACCAGCAGCAGTATACCAGCCACAGCAGCTCAACAACTCTCTGCACCTGAACCTTCAGTGCCTTTTCCCCCTGAGCAGGAAGAATCAGAAAGAGTACGCCTAGACACTGATGAAGAACTAGATACTCCTTCTGATTCTGACAGAGATGAAGATCTGCAGCATTACATGGATGACTTAGAGCAGACTTCTTCCCCCACACCGCAAGAACTACCCCCGCCGCCACCTCTACCTCATAAAATGCACGACCTCGATATGGCGGCCATCTCTACCTTAGACGCACATGATATCTTCATCCTGAACACTATAGTAGATGATGCCAAGGAAGGGGGGAATGTTATCTATCAAAACACAAAGACCAAGCGCAAGTTGACACGTGAGGATTTCCGCTCCATCCTCCGACCCCGGTCTGAGGTGAAGATGGCAACCTTCTGCACCCTTCTTGCCAATTCTATCAAAATTTATAGAAGTCCCAAGCGGCAGCAACCAGTTCTGAACGCCTCACCAGCTCTGGGTTTGTGCTTGCTATACAAAGAACTACAACACAAATCCATTGAGCAGTTGCATAGGGGAATGGCCAGAAGACCACGTTTTATATCCGTGCCATTTCAAGTCTGTGGTCACTGGCTACTTATGATCGTGGACACCTTAGCTAGAGACGCAAAGGTGTACAACTTCTGTGCTAGTGAACTAAAGGCCGGAATAATCAACTTTGTCGGCACTGAAGCCGGGGAGGCAAGATGCATCCCTTTCCGGCTTCTAAAACGCATATGGGTCGCATGCCCTTCTCTCCGCCAGGATTGGAGTCAACCCTGGTATAGAATAATCAACTCACAAGTCCAAACCACTGAAGGATCGGGGGACTGCGCTTTCTATGTTATACGACACATTTTAGCGCTAAACCAGCAAGTCCCATTCACCGATCTCATTAATGAAGATTTCCACTCCTTGCGAGGGCGTTATGCCATGGAGCTTATCTGCGATAGAAGGTTCTTCAACGACCCTACTATGGCGCCAGATGACGTCCCTCGTTATCTTTTTTCATCCATCCAACGTCCACAGAGGAGACCATTCAGACAAACCCTAGCAGAGTTGGCAAAAGAAAAGCAGCCAACCAAAGTCACCGAGCAAAGTCAATGGAACCCTTACACCTTCGACCTGGCTCCAGATAAAGGTGATGTTGATCTGATATCCGGGGTAACCATCAAGAGATCCTCACCACATATGGTGCCCCCATCTTCCATTGAACCATCATTTCCAAATTTCGATCGGGAAGCTTGCAAAAGTCTTTCAGACAATGAGCTCCAACTCATAATGGCACGGCTATATGCCGAAAAGGACGAGCTTGTATATATTGACGGGGATATCTTGGTTATGGCAGATGTCCTCCGTGAAACCGTACAGATCAAAGGTTCCATGTCTGTAAGTGTAATGACTGCTTATCAATACTTACTCGCACGGAATCACCACACGGTCTATATGGTGTCCGCTTACATGAAGGATGATCTTTTAGGGCTGAAGAACTTCAGAACAAAGGAGACACTCATCTTTTATCTCCAGCATACAACTCCGAAGTTCATCATGCTACCTTTCCTTCATCAAGAGCACTGGATGTTACTGGAAACTAATCTTCATGAAGGAACAACAATAATCTACAACAGTTCCGATAGCCAGTATGATCCAGAACCGAAAGAATATACTACAACTCCAAAGACACCAACGGAGGAGGTAGCGAAGGAGTGTGCTGACAAATTACATGATCTTTTGGGTCAGCACACGCGGGCATATGACAAAGATCACTTCAAACCACCAGCCTTCTGCCACAGGTGCCCCCAGCAAATTAGAGAATCCAATGAGTGCGGCTTCCACGTCCTCTTCTGGATGTATACAATTGTGGCCCTTCACAAGCCTATAGAGGACATGACAGAAGTGGACTACCACGCACTACGTGGAAAGCTCGCAGCCACCTTACTCAGAACTCATGGGGCAAATAAAGGATTAACAGAAGCCTAATGCCCTTGTCCATGCACTTCTCAACCTATCACTTTGACACTCTATGGACAGAGTGAGTGATAAGTTAGGGGGGGAGTGCACTGGACAAGGGCGAGGTATCATTCTTCTTCAACCCTTCTATCTCTACTCCTTCCCTTAACTCATACTTTTCCGCACATCATTTTCAAACTTTTTGTTCATATTTAGACTTTTTCCAGTAATTTTGTTCAATAAAATAACTCTTAAGTATAACTTTCATCCTGGAAAGAATCACCCCTAGATAAGTTAGAGATAAAGTAGTCCTCAAGAATAAATAACAAGATTAGCATATAGGCATGAATGGTGAATTTATAAATTACATTCACAATTGGTTTTTATGATTTTACTTCAATTCTATCTCAGACTCTTCACAGGTCAACTTCAGGGCCAAAGCAAACCGAAAACTCTCAAGGTCAAGAGGGAAATCAGGGGGAAATCCAAAATCAAGAAATCTCACAAGCGGACCACCAAATAAAAATAAGTGCATGTCAGGAACCCTAAGAACAGTTTTCTTCTTTCAATAAAAGAGGCTTGGCCGCCCAATCAAAAACCCTAACAAAAACCCACTTCCTAAGCCTGTGAGTTTCGAATAAAAGCCAGAGTGTTGAATAAAAACATGAGTGTTGTGCCACGCATAAGGACCTATATGAAGAGCCAATAAAGATCTCACCCGGCCGGTACATACAGCTGCCCTCATGAAGGCAGATGTGTCGTGCCCGGTAGTGAGATCCTAAGGTCTCCTAATATATGAAAAGGCTGATAAAGGACTCGGCCGGCCGGTACATTCAGCTGCCCTCGTGAAGGCAGATGTGTCGTGCCCGGTAGAGAGACCCTAAAAGCATAAGACAAACCCTCCCCCACTTGAAGGGGGAATTACACAATAAGCCTTTTAAGCCAACCCTCATACCCACTCTAGCTGCCGGTAGGTTTCTCAAAAGAAGTATAAAACTAATTAGAGTCGATGACATGCACATAATAAGAAAGGTGGTCCCAATGTGAGACTCGCGATATGAAAGGAACCTGAGATCCATGCAACTCTTGATACTCGAAAGAGTTAGTGTAAGCAGAAGCCCTAATAAGACCTCAATAGATCTGTGATCTAGAATTGAAGCAAGAGTATGGAAACCCTAACTAAATAAAATCGCCTCGCCACTGCATGCCTTAGCTCTATCTAACTTGAAGACAAGCTAGACTCTAAGTTAGGGGGGTGATAACCTCCCATTTTGTGACGTTATCTTATTAGTTCTCCTTAATTTTCCATACTCTTTCTTAGATAAATTAGATAGAATCATTAACTTTTTACTTTATTGCTGATATACCAATAAACTAACTTCTCTTCTTTATCATTACAGGAAAACACAAAAAAATTACAAAGACTCCATACGGTCCCAAGACCGCATGATGGCCATACGGTCCCAAGACCGCATGAAGGCCATACGGTCCCAAGACCGCATGAAGGCCATACGGTCCTAAGACCGCATGAAGGTCATACAGTCCCAAGACCGCATGAAGGCCATACGGTCCCAAGACCGCATGAAGGTCATATGGTCCCAAGACCGCATGAAGGCCATACGGTCCCAAGACCGCATGAAGGTCATACGGTCCCAAGACCGCATGAAGGCCATACGGTCCCAAGACCGCATGAAGTTCATACGGTCCCAAGACTGCATGAAGGCCATGCGGTCCCAAGACCGCATGAAGGTCATACGGTCCCAAGACCGCATGAAGGCCATACGGTCCCAAGACCGCATAAGACTAAACGATCTCAGAGACCGCATAAAGGCAAATAGTTTGAGAACCCCAAACGGTCTCAAGACCGTTTGGGCTCAACTTAAGCCTATAAATAAGACCCCAAGGGTCACCTCAAAAGGAGAGAACTCTCAGACGTCGAAAGGCTGCCCCAATCGTTCCAGATCTCCTGCCACTTCCATCCTCTGCCCTGAGGCTGTCGATCTGAGATCCATACTCCATCCTGAAGCTGCTTTCTCCTTCTTCGCTAAGAAGGTGGGAAGAGGAGACCTCCTCATCGTGCAACCTATGAAGACTGGTGGATCGTTTCTCTCTCTCCCCAAGGAGTTGACTTTCCCCCCTCCTTTGTGGGGATGATGCTCTCTCTCTCTCTTCTTGCCTCCTTCTTGGTCCTAGTCATGAGGGAGTAGTCTTCTTCACTAGGGTGCGGGGAGTAGCCCCGCTACCCATACTTTCATATCATGTAAAATGTAATCCTTAGGTTGTAATAGAGAGTTCTTATCTTTGTTAGTTCGACATCAAACGATTAATGAATGCATGTTGCTTGATCTCCAACTTGTGTTATCCTTTATCTTTTAGTATGAATTGTCTACGTTTGTACTATTAGATTCGAAACTCGTTTGCATGTTGGTTCTTGGTGCATGTATCCACCATGTATCTATTTCGGTATCCAGAAGTGTATCTCAAGAAGTGGAGTAAACTCACTATCATCCGTTGCACTTTCATACTATGAAATGGAATCAGTTGATGTATGGAATTGCAACCTTGGTATGTCGAGGAACACACTTTGCGAGGGGAATGATGCAAAGTAATGTGACCATTTGTTCGGGAATGGATGGCGTTGCAACATTCCCGCACTTCTCGTAGCTAGATTATCCGAAAGGAGGCTAGGTCTACAAGGATACTAACTAACCGAACTCTTTTTGCAGGTTAAGTTTTGCTTTGCATGTTTTGATCGATGTGTAGTGGCGGTGAAAAACCAATTACACCCTAGTGATCTTTCATCATTGTTAACAACCTAGATTTACTTGCTTTCTTTACTTTACTTGCACTTAGCTTAAAAACAACCAAATCAACCTTTTGATCTAAATACCAACTAATGAGTGATTAAGTGAAATTCAAACGTTTTCCATCTTGTTGGCAACAACAAGACCGTTGTCTCGAGGATTCGACCCTTAACTATACTGCGATAAGACTTCCACGTATCCTAGCATACATGGGTGGAGTTTTAACTTAGTATAAGCAAGGCTAAACTTAGAGATCTTCTATCTCTAGGATTTTTAGTGGTGCACGCAACACCACGTAAGTGGAGGCTCCATCATGTTGCTGCGTCTGTTGGATATCCTACAGCATGGCATACATTCCTTGCATGGAGTAGACATCCTTGCTTTGCTACGAGGGCTATTGTGGTTGCGGTGATGGAGGTTGGGAAGAAAAAGATGCACCCAGATGCATGTGTGGACGCTTCCTAGGTGCCACCCGTGCGCGAAGAGGAGTGAAAGCCTCCTCTTCCTCTTGATTCTCGTCGCCGTCATTGTCATTGTCGTCATTGCCGCTATCTTCATCTGAATCAGCAATGGCTATGATTGGCCATCGGAAATGTTGATCACCCTCAAGATGGAAGACGAGGTCTGGAAGTGAACACTCTTGATATGGTTGGTTGACATGACAGTGTGCATATGCCAAGCCATCACGAAGAAGGATGAGGTTGGAGCGGTGCAAATGTTGCAGGTTCACCTTACTCCTGTTGGAGAGAGGAGTAAGCTGGGTGAAATTTAACCCAAGATAGTGGGCCAGTGGTGTGATGAGCCCTCCAAAATGAATTGGAGCCTTCCTCGTGCTCCTCTTTATAGCCAATACGCGCGTTAAGAAGAACGCGTCCCAGTTGCACTCCTCTTTCTTCAGCAATTTGTATAAGAAAAACAAATCCACCTCTTGAAACTTGCTAAGAGACAGATCACCACGGCCGAATAGGGTGGTGCAGATCATGCGGTGAAGAACCCGCACGAACGGATGCTCGAAATCTGCCACCGCCACGTTGTGGTAGCTCACAACTTTACCCGGAGGCACAGTCACTAGCTCGGCGAAGATCGCATCAAAGTCAGTCCGGTTGTCTGGCCTTCGGTACTCATTTCGCCCATGGTTCCAGTTGTAAATAGAGTTGAACTGCTTGAGGGTGAGAGTATAGTCATTGTTTTACAGCCGGAAAGAAACACGGCCCTTAATCCATTCCCGATCCATAGCGATGATGTCGTTTGGCACGACACAGATGTCCAGCAACGCCATGAATTCTGCGACTAGCTCCTTGTATGTCGGCCATTCACCGAAGAACGGTTGGCCGTCGGCATGGAATTCCATCTCATCGGGCCTCCTGCCCGTGTGCCTCACCTTCCCTTTCAAGACATAGGTGAGATTAGCGTCGAACCCCAGATTACGTATCATATCGCGGTCGACGTAACGGGTCGGCTCGATCTTTCTTTTCATGATTTCTTCATAGACTTTCTGAACCTCTGCAGAAGGATGAACAATCCGCGGACGTGGAATGGAAGCAGTTGGTGGAGGAACGAACTCCGAGATCTCCATTGGATTTGCCCGGGAAGAGGATGTGCCGGAAACATGCACCATTGTCATAGAAGAAGAAGAAACAGAAGAAGGAGCTCGGTGCAGGTCAGAGAAGATAATCTCCGCTCGATGAAGAACGTGCTCCTTGGATGCTCATAGCCGGGCTCTGATTGCTCTGGAAGACACACGATACAAGTAGAGGAGGATTGCTCTGAAGTTGTGACGTCATATGACGACAATCCATCCCTTATATAACTGTGGTCGGCGCTGCTGTATGCCCGTCGATACCATCGACGCGAGTCGATGGTATCGACTCATGTAGCACAATCTATCCGCCGATGGTATCGACGGTTGTCGATGGCTTGATGTGGGGGCCCGGATCGATGACGTGTCGATACTATCGACAGGTGTCGATGGTATCGACCCGTCCCACGGATCGACTCTCCTGATGCAGCGATCGCTGTTAATCTCCTCTCGCAGATCGATGACGTGTCGCGTCGATACTATCGACGCGAGTCGATAGTATCGACTCATGGTTAGGGAAACACCCTCGCGAGGCCCGGCTGCTGCCGTCTACCTGGAACTTGGTCGATACCATCGACAGGCCTGTCGGTGGTATCGACTTCACTGAGACAATTTCGTCTGCAAATCTCCAGAGATCTCAATGGTATCGACATGCATGTCGATACTATCGACCCCGACTTTGCGATCAACCTGTTGGTGTGTCGATACTATCGACGAGGCCGTCGATAGTATCGACGCAGGGCAATTTCTGCAGCCACCAACCTATACCCATCTCAATACCATCGACACAAGTGTCGATGGTATCGACTCTGCCTCAGTCCTGCACATAAAGCAAACGATCACGGTACCTTTTTTACACTAAAAATGAAATCAAATCAAACCAAAGTACGAATGTGAAAGAAACTAAACTAAACTACCGATGGCTGGGTTGCCTCCCAACAAGCGCCCTTATTTAACGTCTTCGGCTAGACGACATGAATCTCATCATGCATCCGGAAGCGCAATGAGTTTGACCTAATTCACTTTCCTTGTGTAATCTTCACCAAAGTACAATTTCAACTGTTGTCCATTGACCAGGAATGTTGTCTCTCCATCGCGCACCATGATTGCGCCATGTGGCCTGACCTCCTCTACGGTGAACGGTCCACTCCATCGGGATTTCAATTTCCCAGGATGCAGTTTCAGCCTGGAGTTGAACAAGAGTATGCGATCTCCTTTCTTGAATACGCGCATCTGAATATGGCGATCATGAATCAACTTTGTTCGCTCCTTGTAGATCCTCGAACTTTCATATGCATTCATCCGCAGATCGTCAAGTTCATTAAGCTCAAGAAACCTTTTCTTTCCCGCTTCATCATAGCTCAAATTTAACTTCCTCAGCGCCCAATGCGCTTTATGCTCCAATTCCACCGGAAAATGGCAGGCCCGACCATAAGCCAACCTAAAAGGCATAGTGCCTATAGATGTCTTGAATGCCGTCCTATACGCCCACAAAGCATCCGGTAGAAGGTTGCTCCAATTCTTTCTCGTGCAACCCACAATGTGCTCCAAGATCTTCTTAATCTCCCGATTGGAGACCTCTACTTGCCCCTGTGTCTGCGGATGGTATGGGGTACCAATGTTGTGCTTTAACCCGTACTTTCTCAATAGTGCCGCGAACGTTTGATTCCATAAATTCATACCACCATCACTAATGATCATTCTTGGTACACCAAACCTGTAGAAAATGTATTCTTTGACAAACCTACACACTACATTAGCATCATTAGTCCTTGTGGGTATTGCCTCTACCCACTTCGACACATAATCAACAGCTAAAAGAATATACAAGTTAGAATTTTAGGACACAAAGGGTCCCATAAAATCTATACCCCACAAGTCGAACACCTCAACCTATTGAAATACATTGAGGGGCATCTCTTGTCATTTTGAGATGTTACCTGCCCTTTGGCAGGAATCACATTGCCGCACAAAATCATAAGCATCCCTAAACAAAGTAGGCCACTATAGGCCACTTTCAAGTACTTTGGCTGCAGTGCGAGAACTCGCGTGGTGGCCACCCGTCGGTAGTGTATGGCAATGACGAATAACACTTTCGTATTCCACCTCCGGTACACACCTACGTAAGACACCATCCCTGCACTGCTTCAACAAAACAGGGTCATCCCAGAAATAATAACGCAAAGAATGGAAAATTTTCTTCTTCTCTTAGTATGTGTCCAATCATCCGGGATAATTTTGTAGGCAAGATAGTTAACAATGTAAGAAAACCACGGGTCTTTCGATTTCACTTTTAAAAGTTGTTCATCCGGAAATGTCTCGATAATGGGTATGTGCACATCCTTTTCATCTACCCTCTCCAACCTAGACAAATGGTATGCGACCACATTTTCTATGCCCGCCTTATCTTTGATTTCTATATCAAATTCTTGTAAAAGTAAGATCCACCTAATCAATCTAGGTTTGGCATCCTTTTTCTCCATCAAATACTTAATGGCGGCGTGGTCCGTCCATACCACGACTTTTGATCCAACAAGATATTACCGAAATTTTTCAAAAGCAAAAACAACGACGAGAAGTTCTTTTTCAGTTGTCGTGTAATTCAGTTGAGCGTCATTCAAGGTTTTGGATGCATAGAAAATCACAGCAGGTTTATTGTCCACACGTTGTCCCAAAACAGCCCCAACTGCGAAATCGGACGCATCACACATTAATTCAAACGGCTTAGTCCAGTCCGATGTTTGCACAACCGGTGCGGAAATCAGTTTTTCTTTAAGCACGTTGAATGCATTCAAACACTTGTCATTAAAATAAAAAACAACATCCTTTTCCAAAAACTCAGATAATGGTTTGGCGATTTTAGAGAAATCTTTTATAAAGCGGCGATAAAAACCGGCGTGACCTAGAAAACTCCGAACCCCTTTAACCGAATTCGGTGGGGGCAATTTAGAAATGACTTCGATCTTAACCGGGTCAACCTCCAGCCCTTTTCTTGACACTTTATGTCCAAGCACAATTCCTTCACTTACCATCATGTGGCATTTCTCCCAATTGAGGACCAAATGTGTGTCCTCACAACGTTGCAAAACCTTGTCCAAATTATATAAGCACTCGTCAAAGGACGCACCATAGATGGAGAAATCGTCCATAAAAACCTCCAAACAGCGTTCAACCATATCAGAAACGATGGCAAGCATTCAACGCTGAAAGGTTGCCAGTACATTACACAATCCAAATGGCATACGGCAGTATGCAAATGTTCTGTAAGGACAAGTGAAGGTGGACTTCTCTTGGTCCTTAGGATCAATAGAAATTTGATTGTACCCCGAATAACCATCAAGAAAACAAAAATGCGATCGGCTGGCTAGACGCTCTAAAATCTGATCAATAAATGTAAGAGGGAAATGATCCTTAAGCGTAGCAGCATTCAATCGGTGGTAGTCTATACATACACGCCACCCGGTTACCAAGCGGGTCATGACAGGTTCATTTAACATATTATTTGTAACTATAATTCCCCCCTTTTTAGGGACTACCTGTGTGGCACTCACCCACGTCGAGTCTGATATAGCATAGATGATCCCTGCAGAAAGGAGCTTGATCACCTCCTTCTTGACGACCTCATTCATGCTAGGATTTAGTCGACGTTGTGGTTGAATCACTGGCTTGGCTCCCTCCTCAAGCCGAATCTTGTGTTGGCACAATGTAGGGGAGATCCCCTTGATGTCTGTGACAGACCACCCGAATGCACCTCAGTGGTTCTTCAACACAATTAACAGCCGGTCTTCCTCCTCGGCACTCAGATATGCCAAAATAATCACAGACAGCTTTTCTTCCTTAGCTAGAAATGCATATTTTAAGTGTGGTGGCAATGGCTTCAATTCCAACTCTGGCGGGCTGATTAAGGATGACTGAAGCGGTGGTAGGAGTTCGCCAAGGTCTTCATAGTACTTAGCATAAAAACATGGAAGCACCTGAAGCATCTTGGCACACTCCTATAGTGACTTGCTTCTCATCCAATCATGTGTTATATTGACCAAGCAGGCTTCCAGCGGTAATTCAGGATATGCATCAAAAACAGAACTTGCTATTTCCTCATCTTCAGTAGAAGGCGGGATGTCCTCCTCTTCATCATTGGGAAAACCCACAGCCTTACTAAGGGACACAACCTTGGTTTGCTCCATGATGTCAACCGCCAATGTCCCTTTCTCCACCTTAGTCATTACATGAGCCATATCTAAAAATGGCTTCCCTAGACAAAGTGAGATATTGTGATCAAAATGCTTTGCCATGCGGCATTGCTCCTTAGCTTTAGATGACGTGGTGCTGGAAGGCATGACCATCACGAACCGATCATCGGCGATACCCAAGGTCAAACAACCTCTCCCCATCTCAAGTATCATGTCATCTGTAGCTTGGAAGGGTCGTCTAAGTAATAACTCATTGCCCTATTCATCTTGCATCTCCATTACGACAAAGTCTGCTGGAAACACAAACCGATCTACTTTCACCAATACATCTTCACAAATTCCATAGGGCTTCACCACTGAATTGTCCACGAGCTGAATTGTCATATTGCTCGGCCTTAGTTCTTTTAATCCCAATTTCTTGACTGTAGAGAGAGGCATCAAGTTTATGCTTGCCCCGGAATCACATAGTGCTTCGCCAAATTTCACCTTACCAATGTAACATGAAATATTGAAGCAGCCTGGATCCTGCCTCTTAGGTGGCAATGTGCCCATGATGAAGGCACTCACCTGCTCCTTGAGAACTACAACCTCCGTGTCAGGGATCTTCCTCTTCTTAGTATTGATGTCTTTCAAAAACTTGCCATAAGAAGGGATTTTCTCTATTGCCTCTAATAATGGGATGTTGACGGAGAGCTTCCTGAAACTGTCTAAAAACTTCTTGAACTATGCGTCCACCTTCTTTGCTTTCACACTATTCGGATATGGAACCGGGACAGCCTGTGCCCTTTGATGCGGCGGCACATAAGGTGTCCTTTTCTGCGTCTCCTCCTCAACAACAATAGGCGCCGCAGTGACATCCTCTGCTATTTCCTCAACCGGCTCTGTGATTGAGTTTGGTCCTTGTTTAGTGGCCTCACCTTCGGTTTCTGTTTGGGGTTTTCTTGGTTCATCGGCCCTATGGTTTAAAAGCTTCTTGCCACTCCTTAGCAAGATTGCCTTCGCCTGTTGGTTTCCTCCTGGAATGTTTGTGTTACCCGAAAAACCTTGTTGCGCTGGCTTCTTCAGATTGGCTATCTCAGCTGCCAATTGCGCCATAGACGTCTCTATCGTCCTCATATGAGCCCCATGGCTCTGCAATTTCTGTCCAAACTGATTCATAAATTCCCCCTGTTGCTTTATCTACTGGCCAAAAGTAGTCATTAATTCTTGGTTTTGCTTTATCACATGGTTGAGCAACTCCGTGCTCTTATTCTCCGCCACTGGATGGGATTTTGCATCAGGATCCTGCAAAAAGTTATTTGGATCCTTCCAAGAAAACTTCTTGTCCTTCCTCCATGAGTAATCATTGTTTCTATACCCCTGCTGCTGGCGCATGAATTTGACTTGAGCTTCATCCTCGGATTCAATATCTTCTTTTGCAAGCAGTTTCTTTGCTAGAAGGTCCATCTTCTCATTCAGCTCTTTGATGGCCTTTGACTCCCCCACAACTCGTGCATGCTCAATGGCATCTCTGTTGCCCCAGGATTGTTTCTTGGCCATGTTCTTAAGGATCTCCCAACACCTCGTGTCTGTGTTGTTCAAAAAGAATCCTGAGCCTGCAGAATCTAAGTTACTTCTATCATGCTCAGAGAGAGCAAAAAAGAAGATTTTGACATGTGTCTCCTTGTCAAGCCCGTGATGCGGGCACCTCCTAAGCATGATCTGAAATCTTTCCCAGGTCTCAGAGTAGGTCTCTCCTGCCTTCTGGGTGAAATTGTGGATTTTCCTAATCATGTCATTAGTCTTCTCAGGCAGGAAGAACCTTTCAAAGAATACCTCCACCATATGGTTCCACGATTCCACATATTCATCGTCAAGATTGTGCAACCATTCCCGTGCATTTCCTGCCAGAGAACTCGGGAACAGCTTTAGATAGAGTGTCTCCTGTGCGAATTTGTCAATTTTAATCATGTCACAATTCTCCATGAATTAACTTATATGAGTGACTGGGTCTTCATTCTTTAGCCCATGGAACACATTTGACTTGACCAAGTTGATTAATGCAGGATCAATCTTGTAAGTCAGAATGTTGATAGCTTGCTTCTTTATTGGCCCCTTTGACGCAGATGAAGAAGAAGCCTTGATCTTCTCCCATATTGTTTGTTCCTCTGCCATTTCTTCTTGCTCGGATTCTGAATCTGTTTCTTCCAAGTGGTCTTGATTGTAATCCTCCTCGTCGTCAGATCCCGGTAGTGGAACCTCTGGTGCCTGTTGCGTGTAGTCGGTGCTATGCGTCTGCACCATGCACAGGTACCTGCAAAAATTGGTAATTTGAGTTTAGTACTGTGCTAGACAACTACAAAATGTGAAAGATAAGCTATGAATTTAAAAAGTGAAAATAAAATTATAAAATAAAAATGTGGCCTAGAGTGGCTGCTTGCAGCACTCGTAGTGCCGACAATTGTCGTGTCCCCGGCAATGGCGCCAAAAACTTGACACGAATTTTCCGTGCGTAGAACGCAAGTGTACGCGTCAATGTAATATAGGCCTTTGTGAGGCCCGAGTCGAACTCAGGGACACTGAATTATTGGAGACTACTACTAACTACTCGCAATCAGCTAGACCTATTATAAAGTTGGAAGTTGTTGTAAAATTAAAAGAAAATAAAATAAAGCAAAACAAAACAATCGATTAAAGGTTTAGTTTAATCAATTCAAATGGAGATCTTTAGGATTGCGGTTTCACCACGTGTTATCATTGTATGAATTTCTATATAATAATTCAGGTTCATCTCTCAATCCGTGTAGTGGCCTGTAGTCAGAATTGTCCACTGTCGTGGTACAATTCAGTACCTATGTCTAGGTCGGTTCCACCGTCGTAGTAACCTATACCCTAAACTAGGTGCATTAGAATCAACCTCTGGGTTTCCACCATTAATCGTACATCGCCTTGTTCAAGGGATTTGTTAATTAATGTGAATTTTGTCTCTTTTCAACCATTAATTCTTCTTTCAAAGCAATTAAGGGCATTAGATTATTATTATGGTGATCAAGCATAACAATATAATTGGGAAAACAAAATCATACCACGGATTTAAGAGATAAATGATTAATTACTATGATAAAAATGTCATACAATGCTTCCCCGGGCTACTCCCGGTCCTAAAGATAAAGGGGATTAGCCCCGCATGTTCATCTCAGAGCAAAACATGATAGAGAAAAGGGGAAACATGGAGAAAAACGTGATTAAGTGGTGAAACCCCTGAACGGAGAAGATCCAAGCGGTCCTTGGCGTAGAATGCACGATCTCCGGCCTTTCGGCGGTGGAAAACGTCTTCTTCGGCGTCCGGAATGGCTGGGGGGTGCTTATGGGCTCCGTTCTTCTCTCCACACCTTCTCGGGACGTGTGCAGTGGCTAATGACATGATGGATTGCTCTTGGCCGCCGTCATTAGGTATAATCACCGAGTTAGGTCGCCAAAATATTACAACCGTCAGATTGAGATCAATCTGAAATCAACTTGTATCTGACGGTGTCGATACTATCGATGCGAGTCGATAGTATCGATCTTGCGCTTTATCGGTTGATCTCCTTTTCTTTTCTTTGTCGCGACTGATGCTAACTCGATACCATCGACGAGGGTCGATGGCATCGACGAGGGTCGATGGCATCGACTATCTGAGGCGTCGCTTTTGTCTTTTTCTGTCACTGAAGCTCCTCGTGTCGATAGTATCGACTTTAGGGTTGATAGTATCGACGGTCTTCTCGCCAACAACCTGATGGTACGTCGCTACCATCGACTTCGCCGTCGATGGTATCGACTTTGTACTGCTCCTTGCGGCTGGAAACCTGTGCTTGTGTCGATGGTATCGACCACTGTCGATGGTATCGACAGTAGCAGATATTCATTTTTCCTGAAATTACAACACAAAACCATATAAGCCGAAATAAAACATATTATTGTACTCATTTATGCTCAAAATACCAGAATAAGGGAGATTTGACACCGAGAATGATCATAGACCGAAGTAAATGAATTATGCAATATTAACCACCAAAATGACCAATAACTTCATAAAACACGAGTAAAATATGTCTATAAATGCGACTCAAAATCATCACATCAGAGACGGTCATTTTGTGCAGTTTCATGTTTTTGAATCAAATTGGCAATTCAAATCCAATTAGTGCATAACATGATGCCAAAACTAATCCTGGATTCAATAAAATTTCCCCACGAACCGGGTGTCTCACTCATGCGAGTCGATCGTCTCGTGACCATAAACCATTCGTCTCGCTCATGCGAGGTGCGTTCGTATCACGACCATCATGCGAGATGGTTGTCTCGCGGGCCGTCTCGTGCCCCAGTTCTGATAGAACTCAATAATTTCGTTTCTAATCAACCTGACACTCCAAACAATCAGCCCAATACTTGAACTTAATGGTTCTGAGTCAAGTTTGTTGATCTATTGTTTAATTGAATACCTAAACAACTTTAGCATTCAATCTAAACATCATTCATGAATATACTCCTTTAATCCAAGTGTATCCTATGTGTGTGACCCTATAACTCCATAATTACGTTGGAAATGAATGTCCAAACTTATGACACTCACAAGGAAAGAGTGGTGCCTAGTCAGACATCATTATTACCCAAGTAACTCAAAAAGTTGGAGAGAAGCTTCAACCTATAATCAGTGATTAGTGTTACTGTGATCGTATAGTTTCTTTGTCTCTGATATTCAGATTGAACTCGAGGTATGGAACCGTCATCCTCTCAACGTTCAATCCATGTTCCTTGAACTAGAGCAGACCAAATGAGATGCATATGAGTTCACATATTACATATTGAACCACGTCCGTTAGGTCGTATGTTTCTCATTCTTGCTTATCAAGAGGCCTTGGATATCAATCTCCTGTAGGATGGACTAATCCCATCTACATCACTCACACTCAGTCCCCATGTGTCAAAGATACCCAATCATCACCTTTATGGAAACCTGTATTTGAGGATTATGTTTGATGATGTCAAATTATACCCAACGACATGTGATGATTGTAGTGACTTCATGTCTAAGAACAAAGTCACCACTATCAATATGAGAGATGATTCTGACTACCATTCCATGGTCTCCATACATCACTCTCATGGTGAGTCTGTTCGATACACTATTCTTTAACATGTATCCGTGTGAGTGACTTGCTATCATATATCATGACTAATGAGACTTTGTCATCACACAACACACATTGTAGTCTTATGTATTACTATTGTCTATTTTTATTCCACAATAATATCCAACTAGGGACATAAAAAGAATGTATATACTCTTGCATCTGTATGATCTCATTCTTCAAGTCATGTACTTCAAGACATACGTCACCTAGTAACATCATTCTTCATACATCTACTTCTGTCTGTGTCAACATCTCATGACTGAGACAAACATAATAGATGAAATTTCCTTTATTATTATCAAATCAGGTATTTAATGCCACATCCCAATCATCATATGATTGGCTCTCTGGGTATACATACCAACAGTCTCAACATCCAGGCTGAAGTTAAGATCTTAAGGTTTCATCTATGAGAATCTCCAACTCTTGGGACTGGGAGTTTATTCATGCATACCTCCCGCAATCAGCATGAAAGGTCATTCACTTCACCCCGGTACCAGATCAATACTCTCCAAACGATCAATGGATCTCGACACATGACACAAATGGTGAAATGCTACCAGATCCATGTATAGAAGGCTACACTTTCCCAAAGAAACATCGATTAATGGTAGCTGGAAAGCAGTTTGATCCTCTTATCTACCTAAAATGATTTGCATCTTCATGTGTCTTCTTCAAAACCGTGTGCTATTTACAAACTCTAGACAAATGAGAAGATGTATAGTAATTGATACCTCCTGTCCTATCTACGGCTTCCCATGTGACACCCTTCTACCCAACATTAGGGATTGCACTCTGAGCAAGTTGTTTTGGTTGACTTTAAACCTCTACCACAACAAGAAGGACATCATGATTGATGCATGGCTGAAGCTAATAATTGATAGTCATTCATAGATCCAAAAAAACCTAACAATCATAGCAGTCACCTATTGTCATCTATGGGAAGTAAGAAATGAGTTCACTCACTCCAGGTACCTAGTGCCCTTGGTATCCATTGTTTTCATCATTAAATCTCGAGCCCAATCGATCCTAAAACTTCCCAAACTACCACAACACAATGCATTGCCCCTGCAAGACCAATGGTGAACATCCTCCCCCAGTCAGTGGGACCTTCATCTTCGTTGATATTGCATTCAAGAAGGAAAATGGACATGTGCCTATTGGCATTTGTGTTGTGAACAAGTCACTAATTGTATCATGGGTTGCAACCTAAACATTATGGCGACTAACACACTTAAGCAGAAATCAACACAATGTATGAAGCACAATCTGTTTGCATTTTTGAAGGGTGGACTGTAGGGAAATCGGGCACAAATACAGATAGCGGAAAGAAAAAGAATTAAATGGTCATTTCCTAAAATAGAAAGATTGCATCAACAACAATGTATCTAGGAAGGAAAGTTTGTAAGGTTATACCTGGTCCTGGAGCAAGTCCAACGATATTACCCTTGCAGTAGCATCATGCTTCTTCTTTGGTCGCAACTCACTCCTTCTTTAGTAGCAACAATTGAACAACGTATCCACCAGCCTCCTAGTGCATCACCATGGACAACAGTTGACGAAGTCCTCTTAGCGGCAAGAAACAACCTCCCACCTCTAGAGTAGTCCATGTGGACCACCAAGAACTCCATTCTACATTGTAAGAGCCAACTAGAAGGAGTTGTCCCTCTCAACGTCAACTTGCTAGAGGAGAGACACTCTGCCACAATTGTCTCTCCCTTTCTCTCCCTCCCTTTATAGGGGAGGACTTGCTCGGGATCTCTATTAGTTACCAAAACCAGAGAGGACAATAATTTTCAGAGCCAAGTGTAGTGTTCTGAGAAGCCCCCAATACCCCTCTATTTGTAGTAGAGGCTAGAGTCAGAGTTCTCGGTCTATGAGAGAGTCAAAACAGACAGATTTATGAAATTTTAGAACTTGCGCACCACAAACCAGTCGGTTCTCATGCCCAACCAGTCGGTTCGTGCAACGAACTGGTCGGTTTGTGTAATTTCTATTTTTGAATCACATTGGTATTCAATGTGCGATTAATGCACAATATGACGTCAGCACCAATCCTTGATCCAATCGAATTGATCATCAAATTAGGAAACCCAGATGATGAACCGGTCTATTCAAATCACTAAGTGGTCAGTTGGGTCATGTGAACCAGACAGTTCACACCCTAGTTCATCCATTGACCAGCCAATGTGGATTCCACTTGACCTGACGCTCCAACTGATTGGTTCAACACTTGAACTAGTCAGTTCAGAATCCAGTCAGTCAATTTTGAATCTCAATTGTTTAATTGAATACCTAAACACCTTTAGTAGTCAAATTAAACATCATTCATGAATATATTCCTTTAATCGAAGTGCATGCCTATGTGTGTGACCTTATATGTCTAGAATTACATTGGCAGTGAATGTCCACATAACAAACTTATGACAACACAAGAAAAGAGTGGCATCTAGAAACACATCATTGCTACCTAAGTAATTTGGAAAGTTGGAGAGCAACTTCAACCTACAATCCATGATAAGTGTTACCATGATCGTACAGTTCCTTTGTCTCTGATATCTGGATTGAACTCCAGGCATAGAATCTTCATCCTCTCAACATTCAATCCATGTTCCTTGAACTAGAGCAGACTGTATGAGATGCATGTGAGCTCACATATCACATATTGAGTCACATGAGTATGGCCATACATTTCTCAGTATCGCTTATCAAAAGGCCCTGGATATAAATATTCTATAGTAGGGACACATCCCCATCTACATCACTCACATTCAATCCCCATGTGTTACAGTGCACCCAATCATCACCATTATGGAAACTCTTATTCAGGATCACGTGGGATGATGTCAAAGTACATGAAGGACATGTGATGAATGTAGTGATTTCAGGTCTAAGAATCGCAAGCACCACTATCATTATTAGATATGATTCTGACTACCATATCCATGGTCTCCATGTATCACTCTCATGGTGGGTCTGTCCTATATACTATTCTATAACATATACATGTGTACTTGACTTGATAACACATATCATGACTAATGAGATTTTATCATCAGTCAAGACACACTCTAGTCTTATGTATTATTGTTGTCTATTTTGCTTCCACATTAATATCTGAATAGGGACATAACAAGAATGTATGTACTCTTATCATACACATGATCTCATTGTTCAAGTCATGTACTTGAAGACATACACCACGAGTAACATCATTCTTTAGACATCTACTATGATTGTGTATCATCTCATGCTGAGACAAACATAATAGACAGAATTACCTTTGTTATTATCAAAGCATTCTAATGCCCCATTGCAATCATCATATGATTGGCTCTCTGGACATACATACCAACATGGACATCAGATAGCATCATGTCAGACTCTCTTCAGGAAGTTTCCATGATAATGTCAGTGAGCAACACACCTCACAGACAACTACCATTCATCAAATGGTCTCAAAAATCCTATCTACTATACCAAATATCTTCCTCTCTTATATTCCTAGATAGTTTAACAAAGTAGCTAACTCCTTGGATAAGCACGCCATAATTACCTCTCATACTATATCCTTTAGTAGTTTAGGGCCACCCTGGCTAACATAACATAAACATTTGTATGAATGAATTGTTGCATGCAATACAGAGCAAGGGGAATAATAAGTAACTCTCTAGTTTAAAAAAAAGGATGATCGTTGTGTGAAATTGATATATGACTCTGGGAAACTATAAACAAAACTTAACTATATAATTGACTTATTTTGATAATACCAAGAAAATACCCATGAAAATGATATACAAATTAGAATCCATCTAATACAATCCATAAGACATGGTCATTAGGGGAAAATGATGGAATATCCTAACATCACACCATATTGTGTTATCATTTTTGGATGACAAGGAAATATTCAATGTTGTTATTGTAATCTGGTGAAAAAATAGATAATGTCCCTCTTCCATATGAAACAAACCAATAGTCATTTTATTATATTCTCCACCAAGGGAATCTTCTACACTTTCCACTCACATAATCAAATTCTTTTCATAGAAATACTACAAAATAAAAATAAGAACATTACTAATAGATATTTTATATAATCAATATAACGTGTATATTATTATGTTTATGCAATTTGTAACCTTTGAATCTATTATGTAAACCTCCACCAACCTTTACTTCAATAAATTTTCAGATAACTACTTGGTTGGCATAATAGATTATGTTAATATCATAATATTTCAGTATTTAAACCACAATTTTCCACCACAAAAGAAACAAATATATATCCTAATAACAACATTTAAATGTTTAGAAAGTAGACTATTTGTGAAATATATATCGAATGAATATATAAATACTCTATTCCTCATCTCTGACACTCATATGTTTGTATCAATATATATACATTAAACAATGTTATTGAGAGCTAACTAATAGCGATGATCCTTGTTTTCTATTATAACTTTCAAAAAATAGAAAGAAAATCCATACTAACCAGGCACAAACCAAGGAGAAAAAAATCAGAAAGCAACCAGAAACACAATTTTGTGTTCTTAGGATCCAATTTCTCTTTATAAGTGGACTGAAAATAGATCGAACTCAACTGCTATGCTTTTAGCATGCTTGGATTGGGATAGAATCAATTCATCAATCAGTAAAGAATGGATCCCTCTCCATTTCCATGACTTACCGACGGTTATATACGAACAATTATATATGAATATGTAATGTTCAATAGAATTTAGGAATTGAAAAAATACCCACACAAACCGAACCTGAACCGCCCGAACCAAATCCACTTGCACTAAACGGTTTTTAACTCTTTAATTCGAATTTCGGGTTGGGTCAGGGAAAACCAGAAGTTCCTTCACCCTTCCTCAAGCGTGACTGCGGATTAATTAATTGCCCGAAGACAGGACACATCACCCATAGAGGGATCTATGATCCATGCGGGTATGGGTTCTAGTTTCTCTACATCGTCGTCGAGTCTCCATTCCAATTTCTCAAACCTTAGCCGCCTCCACCGCTTTGCTTTACCACCTCTCATCCCGTTACCACCAGTCGGATACCAAAATATTATTCTGACATTCACCCATGTTCTTCCTCCTTGTGCGTTTGAGCAGTTGGTGGTTCCAGTGTTAATCCCCACGGAATCAGAATCTGATTAGGATTAGAAGTCTAATTCGTTTTGGACTCCAACTCATTATCCAATCCGGAAACCATACCACTCTCCTTATCCATCTATATATATCTCTCACAGCCGCCTCCTTGGTAACAAAATAATGAAACACCCGGCACATGTAGCACGGATGGTTGAGCATGGTAGGTCCTCTCCGGGGGACTCGGGTTCGAACCTCCCGTTACGCACAATATTTACCACCATTGCAGTCATCCGGGCTCTGGCATACTCTTTGAGGGAGAGGGGAGACTAATGTCTCTTCTAACTTACAAAAACAAAATAATGAAACATTTTTCTTGTGTCCCCCTTTGCTGCTACGCTCCGTAAGGACCAGAAGGGAGATCGGAAAAAGCTTTCTCTTCAGCGGAGACAGGAGGTGCATGTTTTGACTTAGAGGAAGCACCGGCTTGGGGAAGACGTGGGAAACAGAGTGTAATAAGCCGATGACGCTAGGCTTCAGGCTTCTATGGGTAGTTCCTTGGTTTAGCATATCCTTTTAAGGTATGCATTTGGATCCATGGCCAAGGCTTGCCTTGACTGTACCCTATGAACTAATTTATTATGTCATACTATTTATTTTGCTATAGTTGAACATTTTGATCATATAAAAATTGTATTCATGTATGTTTGATCTGCTAAAAAATCACGGTTTAATATTTTCTAAGGCCAAAGAAAGATCCATATTGTTAATGTCTCGTTTCTATTTAATGGTCATAGTCTATGAAACTTGTTCTCTTACCTTATCAATTATTTGTGTTAAGATAATCAATGGTCTTGAACACATTGATCATACATGAGGCTTAATATATTGAACAATCTTCATAATCTCATTGCCTCTCTCTCTCTCTCTCTCTCTCTATATATATATATATATATATATATATATATATATATATATGCTATCAGATTATGACTCTTATCACTGTGTTCTAAATCATGATCGGTGGTGTACAAAAATATTGATTTGGTTAATCTAATTCAAAAATATGTACTACCTGCTATGCACCAACTGTCTTATAAAGATCATTATTATCCTAGGAGAACAATTATCATACATAGGTATAATGCCTATCTAATAAGGGAAGATAATTGTTGTACCAAAGGTTATGATCTCATAACCTATGTCGCTCTTCTATGAGCAAATAATGGATAAGAAACTAATGGTAGTGAAAATTGAACAAATATGAATTTTTGCTTATAATTACATGATTGTATGAATAAGTATGACCATATTGACGTCCATCTGATGATACCAATATACCACACTGTGAAAAGTGTACCCTATCTTGGGTAATGAAATTCAGGAGCTTTGCCCACTTCAGGTTGACTGAAATATCTAGGTGACAAAAATCCATAGGTTGACTTATTGACTGACTGCACCCTCATGGTGTGACTGTTTACTAACTACACCCTCGTGGTGTGACTGTTTACTTACTGCTCTCTCGTGGTGTTATTGTTTACTTACTACACCCTCGTGGTGACTGCACCCTCATGGTGTGATTGTTTACTAACTCCTCCCTCGTGGTGACTGCACCCTCGTGGTGTGACTGTTTACTAATTGCACCCTCGCGGTGACTATACCCTCATGGTATGACTGCAACCATTGGTTACTTTGTCACTCAAGATTTACTGAATGCATTTTGATGCATATTTTGCTCCTTGACTGTTAAAATTACTGAAATTAGTTATCATGGTGATGAATTTAGCTATTGTTTATTCTACATGAACTTACTAGTTAGACTGTCTTTATATGTATCTTTCACCCATACGTGAATGGCATCTTTTCCCCTGCATCTGGATCCTACAGGTACCTAGTTGATATTGGTTGATGCCCTACATGATGATCCTTCTGGTACAAATGATGGACATTGGAAACCGACTCATGGAATTTTATTTTGATACGAGATTTTTTTCTTTAGTTGAAGTTTAGACTAAATGTTATTTTATAGTTCTAAAATAACCATACATGGTCCATATTTTTTTATTTCGTATGAAACATTGTTAGTTGAGTAATCTTGCTTATGGATAAAGATATTCTCTTTATGACTGATTCTCGTACTGCGGGAGTGTTTTTGCCCTGATTGGACTGATATCCTTATGCTTCCGCATGTGTTTCTAAATCGTATTTTCAGGGCGTTATATTGTATGGTATCAGAGTCAAGGTTTCCAGTGTGCAGACCAAGAATCGAAAGAAAATCAACACGCTGTCAACTAGTGGTATTAATACTTAGTTCCATTAGTGATGTCTTTGTTACGTATATGAAATAGATGCCTCCTCATTGTCAACTGGTGACTGAAGTCCCCACCGCCCAACCTCTCAATCAAGCCCTTGCTTTGAAGAAATTCATGAAGTTAGATCTGCCAAAGTTCGAGGGTGATTCTGACCCAGACAAGGCTGAGCCATGGCTTCGTAAGATAGAGAAGTGCCTTAGAGCTATGGTTTGTCTATAAAACTTCAAGGTGGATCTTGGTACTTTCCTTCTAGATGGAGCTATAGAGAACTGGTGGTCACTCACATCTGACATTAACTTTCCTACAGCATATGTCCCTTGGGATCAGTTCGTTGCCGAATTTGAGGGGAAGTACCTTACCTACCACCTAAAGGACAAGAAGAAGAAGGATTTTGTGAACCTAGTGCAAAAAGATGGACAATCAGTGGAGGATTATGTTCATTCCTTTCACAAGCTGGAGCGTTATCATCCAAACCTATGTGAATCTGAGAGGAAATAGGCAGACAAGTTTGTTAACAACTTAAGGTCAAAGCTGAGGATACAGGTTCATACGAGTAGATGTGACACTCTCTCTTCTACTATTGAGATGACAACAAGGAGATTCAAGGCAGTGAAAGAAAATATAATGATAAACATTATGGATGCAAGAGAGATAACTCTGGGGACAATGGGTAGTTCTGGAGGGACATCTAGGAAGAGGTTCAAGAATTATAAGAAAGCTTATGGGAAAAAGAAGTTATGTGAGCACTATCAGAGGCACCACCTAGGGCGAGAATGCTATTTCAAGACTAGTGCTTGTCTAAGATGCGGGAAGAAGGCTGACTTCATTTGGGACTGTCCTGAGAAGAAAGATGCAGTGGGGCCTGTTGAGAAGAAAATGGAGGCTCGGGTCTACTCTCTCAACAAAAGAAGATGTAGATTCTTCTAACAAGGTGGTGCGAGGTATGTTTGACATTGCTAATCATTCTGCTTCAGTTTTATTTGACACTGGATCTAGTCTATCTTTTATCTCTAAAGGTTTTGTTGCCAAGTTAAATCTAAAGACAAAACCTCTAGCTTATAATCTAGTGATATCTACACCTTTTGATTCCCAAAACAACTGTAGTAGATATGTGTGTGATGTGCCTATGACAATGGAGAATGAGAGTTTCAGGGCTGATCTTGTAGTTCTTGAGATGGATGACTGTGACTTAATCATGGGTATGGATTGGTTTGTTCAAAATGATGTGTGTGTTCTCTGTAAAGAGAAGAAGGTTTTTATAGGGAATATTGCAAAGCCTATAATAATCATTAGATGTGTGAGACACAAAGATGATCGACAATTGATTTCAGCTTTAAAGGATCACAAAATATTGATGAATGGTTGTAGAGCTTTCCTGGCTAGTGTGGTGAAGGCAGACTCTCTTGTTTCTAATTTTGAGGAGTTAGAAATAATGAAGGATTTTTCAGATTTTTTTCCTGAGTATCACCTTGGATCTCCTCCGCATAGAGAAGTTGATTTCTCTATTGATATCTTGCCCGAGACCGCTCCTATATCCAAACCACCTTTTTAGGTGGCCCCTACTGAATTGCTAGAGTTGAAGCAGCAGTTGCAAGAACTTTTGGATAAGGTTTTTATTTGACCCAATGTGTCCCCTTGAGGAGCTCTAGTACTCTTTGTAAAGAAGAAAAATGGATCTGTATGACTCTGTGTTGAATACAGGCTATTGAATCAGGTCACTGTGAAAACCAAACATCCTCTTCCTCATATTGATGATTTGAGGTATGAATATCATCAACTTAGAATAGTTGAACAAGATATCCCTAAGATTGCTTTCCGAACAAGATACGAACACTACAAATTTTGCATTATGCCTTTTGGGTTAACCAATGACCCTACGACGTTCATGGATCTAATGAATCGAGTGTTTGGACCTCATCTATATCAATTTGTGATTGTATTTGTATATGATATGCTAGTTTTCTCTCCGGATAAGGAGCAACACAAGTAACATTTACAAACGGTGCTTCAAATTTTGAGAGACATCAAGATTTCTGCCAAATTCTCTAAATGTGATTTCTTGCTGGACAAAGTTATGTTCTGAGGACGTGATTTCTAAAGATGGTATGTTTTTGGATCTTGCCAAGTTTGAATCTGTGATGGATTGGGACAGGCCCAAGACAGTGACACAGATCAAGAGTTTTCTGGTAATGGCTAGCAACTATAGGAGGTTTATTGAGAACTTCTCCAGTATATCTCTTCCACTAACTAATCTGACAAAGAAGGGTGTTAAGTTCTTATGGACACAAAAGTGTGAGGACAGTTTTCAAGAGTTAAAGAAAAGACTAACTACAACATCAATGCTTACCCTTCCTAGTGGTAGTGGCAATTTTCAAATTTACATTGATGCCTCTGGTATTGGTTTCAGTTGCGTTCTGATACAACATGGTAATGTGGTAGCATATGCCTCTCGCTAGCCAAAAAATCATGAGATAAATACCCTTCACGTGACTAGGATTTGGTTGTTGTGGTGCATTCTCTTAAGATCTGACATCATTTTTTTGGTGATCGAGAGAACCCACCCCGACCGAGCCCGACATGGTAAACTCTTGAGGCATGAGAGGGTGTGGTCCGGTCACCCCCCTCCCGCTTCTGATCAGTGTGGATTTCTGTTCACAAAGTTCCTTCTGTGAGGTTTGAACCAGAATCCTTCATTGGGACTTATTGAGCTCTTACCACCCATGCTACTATGGTTGGACTAAGATCTGGAGTCATTATCTTTATGGGGAGCAATTTCAAGTATTTTATGATAAAAAAAGTTTGAAATATATCTTTTCTCAGAAGGAGTTGAATATTAGACAACGTCATTGGTTGGAATTCTTGAAGGATTTTGATTTCTCTGTTAATTATCATCCAGGAAAAGCCAATGTTGTGGTAGATGGTCTTAGTAGGAAACATATTAGTACAATGGCTAATCTGATGATCCAGGAATGGAATCTACTAGAAGATGTTACTCAGTGACGACCATCTACCAAAGACCTACCAATGATAGCTATGACATGATTGATAGCACAGCCTAAGATGATAAAGAGGATTATGGAGTCCCAACTTGAAGACACTGAAAGAGAGAAGATGATGAAGGCAGTCGAGGAAGAAGCATCTAAATTTTCTATTGGGTCAGATGGGAGTATAAGATTTATGACACATCTTTGGGTGCCTAATACTTCCAATATGAGTGAGGAAGTAATGAAGAATGCTCATATGAAAAAATTCTCTATCTATCTAGGAATCATAAAGATGTTCAAAGACCTACTGTAAAGTTTTTGGTGGTCATGAATGAAAAAGGGTATGGCTGATTTTGTTTCCAAATTCCTGGTTTGCCAACATGTAAAGATTGAACATCAAATACCGTTCGAGTTATTGCAACCACTAGAGATACTTGAATGCAAATGGGTTTTCATATAGAAAGATTTTGTTGTGTGGTTTCCTAAGACAAAGAAGCAAAATGACTGCATATGGGTTCTTGTGGACAGATTGACGAACACTGCATATTTTCTTGCTATGAAAGAGGGTTAATCTATTGATAGTCTAGCCAGGATGTACAATGATGAAATTTTGAGGCTATTTACCTCCCAAAATTTTGAAAAGATGAAAAGATGTAAATAGTGAATCTCTATCAGAATTTGAGGCTATTTACAATAGGAGGTAAATATGAGGTAAATAGTGAATCCTCAAAAATAGGAGGTAAATAGTGAATTTGAGGCTATTTACAATTTGAGGCTTCACTATTTACCTCCTATTGTAAATAGCCTCAAAATTTTTGAGGCTATTTACCTCCCAAATTTAGCACATCTTTTCAAATTCTGATAGAGATCCACTATTTACCTCCTATTTTTGGGAAAGCCTGCAAAACGCTTTCAGAACAAAATTCAAATTCAACACATCTTTTCATCCACAAATTGATGGCCAATCAGAGAGGACTATTCATACACTTGAGGATATGTTGAGAGCTTGTGTTCTATCCTAGAAGGACACTTGGGAGGAACATTTATCGTTGGTGGATTTTTCTTACATTAATAGCTACCACACAAGCATTGACATGGCACCATGTGAAGCTATATATGGGTGACCGTGTAGATCATCAGTGTGTTGAACTAGTATGGGAGAAAGAAAGTTAATAGGACCTACTATTATTCAAGAATGTACTGATAAGGTTGATATGATTAGAGAGAAGTTGAAGACTTCCTAGAGTAGATAGAAGAGCTATGCTGATAAAAGAAGAAGGGAGTTGATATTTGAAGTTGGGGACCATGTTTTTCTGAGGACGTCTCCAACTAAGGGAGTGCTACATTTTGATAAGAAGGGAAATCTTAGTCCAAGGTACATTGAACCTTTTGAGATCTTAGAGAAATATGAAGATTTTTCTTAAAATCTTGCCCTGCCACCAGCTTACTCAAATATCCATGATGTGTTTCATGCTTCAATGCTGAGGAAATATATCTATGACCCATCCCATGTTATTGTTGGTATGGGCATAGCCAATCATATGATGATTGGGATGATGCATTAGATGCATGATTTGATAATTGATAATAATAAAGGCAAGCTTCCAATTCATCTGTTTCATTCAGTTATGAGATAATGAGGATACAAAATGAATGTCTAGATAATTATATTACTCAATGATGTATGTTGTCAAGTTACTAACCTTGTGGATGAGATCATATGGATGTTAAGAGTACATATATATATTCTCATTATGTCCTTGATCGGTTGTTATTGTGGAAGATTGATAGACAACAATAACACATAAGATTAGAGTGTGAGTTGTTTGATGACTAAATCTCAATAGTCATTATATGGCGATGTCAAACCAAGCACACATATACATCTTACAGAACAGTGTATTAGACAGACCCACCGTGAGACTGACACATGGAAGTCATATTCAGCTCTCAATAGTGATGGCGATGGTTGTGGTTCTTACCACTGCACTCATTACATGTCATTGGGTACACTTTGACATCATCAAACGCAGTCCTGAAACATGGGTTGTTATAACGGTGATGATTGGGTGACTTTGACACGTGAGGATTGATTGTGGGTGATAGATATGGGATTTGTCCCTCCTATATAGAGTATGATATCCTAGGCCTCTTGATTAGTGATACTGAGAAAATTATGGCCATACACATGTGAGTCAATATGTTGAGCTCACATATATCTCATGCATTTTTCTCTGGTTCAAGAAATAAGATTGAATAATGATGAGGCTAACTTCTCCATGCCTCTAGTTCAATCTGGATATTAGTGACAAAGGAACTATACAAACACTATAACACCATACACAAATTGTATGTTGAAGTTGCTCCCCAACTTTCCATTCACTTGGGTAGCAATGATGTGCGATTAGGCACCACTCATTGCTTGTGATGTCATAAGCTAGTTATGGACATTCACTGCCAATGTGATATAGGACCTATAGGGTCACACACACAGGAACTCATCTAGAAGAGGAATTTTATCTTGAATGATAATTGAATTGATGACTAAAGTGTTTAGGTATTTTAATTCACACAATGGATCAGCTGACTAGACTGACAAACGATCGGTTCAAGTGTTGAGACTGTTGTTTGGAGTGTCAGGATGATTATACAGTACATTGGTTGGAATTCTTCCTGACCTGGGCTGCAAAACGACCGTTTGGCTTGTGGGAAACAGCCGTTTTTCTTGGTACGAGACGCCCGCCTCACTTACACCAAATAGTCATTTGGTTTGGTGCGAGACGCCCATCTCATTTGCATCAAACACCCGTTCCGGGGGTACGTCAAGTTGAGTACTAATTGGAATTGAATTGCCAACATATGTGCATAACTGGAAGGTGCAAAATGTTCCTTTCGCTTAGCAAAATGATCGTCTCACACGCGAGATGACAGAATCACTGGGTGAGATGACTGTTTCATCGCACGCGAGTTGTGAAACTTCTAGAATAGTTGTGAAAATTCAAGATCTATTTATCCTTTCCACTCTTGCTTTAGCCCTGCATTGACCGGGGACTGGGAACCCTAACATAAATCCCTCCTATATATAGAGGGGTATTGGGGGCTTCCCAGAGCACAACTAATACACATACAATTGAGAATCAGTTGTTTTGGCAATTATTGTCCTCTCTAGTTGTGGTAACTATGAGAGCCCAGGAAAGTCCTACCTGACTAGAGAGGGATAGTCATGGGATAGCAACAACTGAGGATCATTGTTGTGGGAGAGTATGTTGGTGACTAGTACACCAACGGGAGGGACAATGTGGGACTCATCGCGGAGAAAACGTTATTAACGATGCGGAAGCGATTAATTAGCAGCGGAATTACTGAAAAATTAAAACTTTTTGTGAAGAGATCTACAAACTGTGAAACTCTTTCATTAAGAAACAAGGTAAATTATTTACAAACTGATGTATCAGCATATCTCTGTATCATCACATCTTGAGGGTTACAAGCATCAACTGCCCTGTTAACTGTACAAGGCAAGATACAAAAACTTGAGGCATTATGCCAAAAATCTCATATCTATATTAAACTAGCTACTAACTCCTAGGACCTGAGAGTACAGAGACGACACATAGGACATTCTATCTAAAAGACTTGACAACCAGTGTCTCCACCTGAGGATCACTGCTGTCCCGGATGTTGCTGTTGCTGCTGCTATTGCTGCTCACCCACTGAAGGGTTTCTTCGTCCTCGGTGTCTACCTAAAAAGTTGAATCCCACGGGAGTGAGACAATTGAATAATTATCCCTACGAGAGTTATAACTCTTCGCTAGAAGCATTGTTATTGCAAAGATTAAGATAACAATGAGTAGTATAGTCATATTTATTCAACAGCAGGCAATGCATTGAATAAACTAAGTAGAACAACATTTTCTATGCAATCATTTCAATTATAACTTGAATGAATGACAAGACATATAATCAATAAGGAATATGAAGAACATGTATACTAGTTATTCAACTAGAACATTATACACAATGTATCATCAATCATTGTTTCTCGTAGTTCAACCTAAGCATTTATGCTATACGGATGATTACATTTTTCAAACATACTTATGCGGTGAGGAGATGAGTTACACCTCTCATACTCCAACCGACCATTACGAAATCGCAATCGGTACCATACATAGGTCATCAGAAAAGCCAGATTCCTATGACCTCATCAACCTCAGTCAGTGTGAGGAACAACATGCATGACATCTTGTGTCTCTGCTATAATAGCTTTCTAGGGTATTCTGGCAACTTCTCTATTAGAGTTACAGTGGCATGCTGTACTCTCTTCGCCATCGAGGGATTTCTTGTTTATCTCACATCGATGCGACATTAACAACATCATCGGGAGATTAGTGATACATCATCCCGGCATAAACATATAATGAAGGATTGAGAGATTAAATATACATCTCACATCAATTCCCTCATTAGGACGTAAGGATATTCACGTCCATAACCCCCACATACTCAAAAGTCTGCTCTCCAGGAGTTCCCTTAGGAAAACCTGTTTCATCGTCATTTACCTTCTGACAATGATGGATCTATGGTCAGGGCTCTACATGATATCATTATACTTGATTATTTAAGTACATTATGGCATTCTTTTAGCATCAGGCATGTTTTCAAACATAAACCAATAAGACAGGTGCTATAAAGAAAGAGTACTTATTTGTATCAAATTCATTTCACATCTTGTTAACATTGGGATATCAATCCCTAACCATCTCATCATTATGATTCAAGAATATGGGTGTTCAAACCCTTAGATCATCAAAACACTAGTTACCAAGTAATATATTGTCATCAGGTCATTTAACAGTATGAACATGATTGTAGCAATGCAGATATTCCTCATGGCTCATACAGCCTATCAATCTCATATGTTACCTCTCACTAGGCAACATAGCATATCATTACTTTCAGTACTTTCAATGAATATGACATCATAGCTCTTACCCGGCTATGTTCACCATTTCATAAAGACATGCATAATTAATGCATTTGATAATAGGCACATTATTTCTATATCAGCACATTGCAAAACAAAGATAACTTTACTATTCCAGGGTTGTACCACTATGCCCTTACTAGGGTTAGGGTTTCCCTTTTTAATTCAATTAAGGTTAACCAACCCCTTTAGCTTAATTAAGAATAGTGTTTCCTCATTTCATAATTCAATCATAGAGTTTCATGCTTAAAAGCATAACCCAGAATTAGGGTTTACTGTTCACATCATCACATTACCCTAGATTAGGGTTTACTATTCACATTACATCACATTACCCTAGATTAGGGTTTACTATTCACATTACATCACATTACCCTAGATTAGGGTTTACTATTCATATTATAGTGAATTAAGATCATACCATCATCATGTATTAGGATTACATTCATTAATGTCCTCAATTAGGGTTATGATTCATAGCTTTCATAATTAGGGTTTCATGATCTCACTATCATGGATCATACCCTAATTAGGTATTCATTCATGTTGGATGTCCATTACTTGATTAATCATTCATATAAGAAGTCTTCTCTCTCCTCTTTCTATAAGTTGATGTTTGCATCACCCTTGATTAGGCTAGGTCAATTCAACATTGACATCATGGGTCATGTTATTACTATTGTGGTCATTAAGGCTTTACTCATTCAAGGAGCACTAATCATTTTATTCCATTAAGGATACCTTTGTAATGATCACCACTGATTATAACATGCATTAATCAACTAATTACTTAGTCCCTTAATCACTTTAAGTATCTATGAGGTTTAAGTTATTCAACCACTAAACCATCTTGACCACTAAGGCATGAAACGATCTTGACCTTCATAGACCTCAAACGGTCTTACATACTAAACCCCCAAACGGTCTTGGACAGACCTTGAAACCGTTTGGTGTTGTTGACCATTTGGTCAAGTTTGACTTTGAAACCGTTTGGTAAAGTGCACACTCAAGACCGTTTGCCCAAGATGGGGTGAAGATCATTTGGTCTTGTTGACTGTTTGGTCAAGTTTGACTTTGAAACCGCATGGATACAACCGACCTTGAAACTGCAAGAGATCAACCGGTTTGGGATCATTTGGTCCCAAACGGTCTTGAGACTGTTTGGACTCAGACGGTCTTGAGACCGTTTGGACCCAAACATTCTTGAGACCGTTTGGTCCAAACCACCTCAAAACCGCATGGACCAAAAAGTGTCTCAACCACTTCAATTGATATAGGGTTTCCAATGTTGAACCCCTCAATCGATCATGCACTTGTTAGCCACTCATCAATTGAGTCAATTAGGTCAACCCTCAACTGATTTGACACTCAATTGACCCTAAATTGATCATCAATTAGGGCTTGGATCGATTGGATTAGGGTTTGAAATCGATTACCCTTCAACATGTTTCAATGTGAAACTAATTGATTTGAAACCATTAAACCATCATTCAATTTGATCATGACCTGACCCCAAACGGTTTTGGGATCGTTTGGATGACCTCCAAACGGTCTTGAGACCGTTTTCCCAAGTTAACACCAAAAACCAACTCAACCAATTAAGGTTTGGCTCATTGGATGGATCACTAGATCAACAATCAATTACACTTCAACTTGTTACATTTAGATATTCAACCACTTAACCATAGTCAACCCTAGACCTCCAAACGATCTTGGGTGACCCCCAAATGGTCTTGGGATCATTTGAATATCCTCCAAACAGTCCTGAGACCGTTTTCCCATTATTTCATCAAAAACCAAGTCATTCAATTAAGGTTTGAACCCTAGGTTTGGTCACCAAATCAGCAATCGATTATTCATCAACTTGATATCATTGGATCCTCAATTGGTCAACCCTACTTAACATTAGACCTACAAACGGTCTTGGGTGATCACCAAATGGTCTTGAGACCGTTTGGGTGATCCCCAAATGGTTTTGAAACCATTTGGGTCACTCAACCCAAACTTCAACTTAGTTCAATTATTGAAATCAGCACTTAACCCGATTAGGGTTTAGATGGTTGATGGGTCGTTGAATGGTGAACCAATTGGAATTAATTGATAATTTTTGGTAGGTGATTAGTTTACATTATTCTCAACAGGCCTCCAAATGGTCAATTCCTTGTCAACCCTTCCAAACGGTCTTGAACCATTTGCTTCCATGCGTTCATGTGAAACCGTTTGCATTCAAATGGTTTGAAACTGTTTGCTCCAAACGGTTTGGCAAACCGTTTGAGCAAGGTTGGGAGACAGTTTGATAAAGTAAGATTCTTGGATAAACATTGAAGTTAACATCACCTCCGTCTACCTCAAGAATAGAGGCTGTTCTTCACGGAATTACTAGCAGGAACACAAGAGTAGCAAAGGAAGAAGAATAACTAACGATTTTTCATGGAGATGAAGATGCACAAACAAAGCTCAAGGTTTAGAGTTATAAAACCCACCTATAGGACTGATCCAGAGCTCCAAGCTTCGTAGAGTTAATGGTGGATTGAGCTCCAGTAGTTGTCCAAGGTCCGTTCTTCACTCTTTGGTTGAGCAAGATGGCTAGAAAGAAGAATCGTGTGAAGAACACCATGAATCTAACCTTGCTTTAGGGTTTTTCCCAAGAATCTGAGGTAGAAGATGACCAAAACTTACCAAGCTTGCTTAGTTGTCCTTCCTCTGCTCCAGATCTCCTCTTGGTCGGCCAAAGCAAGAAGATAAGGGAAAGATCTAAGGGAAACGATCCCTTGTGTTTTTGGAAAGATTGCTTTATATATTTATGGGTCTTTTTAAAGCAAAAAGAAAAAGGATTAGTTACTTCCTTTTTATTTCCCAAACATACACACCAAGGCTTGCTCCATCCTTGGCCACGTTTCCACCTACTAACCTCATGAAACCTCCTCCATTATCCAAGGTTAAAAGGAAAAGAAACCAAACATCTTGATAAATTGTATATTAAAGAGCCATTTGCTTAAATCTTGATTATTTTAATATCAAGATTATCTCTCCTCCTTGATCATTCAAATGAGGCGCCCCTCTCATTTTCTTTGGTCTACTTGATGCCAAGAAACATGAGAGATCCTCAAGAGGTATATTTTACATGTTGGACCCTAAGTTTTGGGTAAATTGCACTTTACACCAAAACTAGGTTTTAAAGCACAAGGATTGCTCTACAAGCTATATCTTGGTGTTCAAGCTTGTGAAAATTGTATCACTTCATCATATTCATTCTTATGATGTCTCAACATCAGAGGAACATCTTATAATGTGCAATTTTCAAGTTAACCCCTCTATTCGGGTAATTTGCACATTAGTCCATTATTAACAAAATAATGTTCCAACATTATTTAAAAAGGACTGAAAATGAAATATAAGTTCCTCAAAAGCCTTAATTACTTTTCAAGAAATATAGGCAAGCATTTAATCAACTTTATTAGGAAAAACACCTAGGTTTAGTACATAACCCAGGTCAGGGATGTTACAAACAACTCCTTCTTGTTCGTTCCTATAGGACGACGGGAGTTCTAGTTGGTCTGTGTGGACTACTCTAGAGGCAGGAGTCTATTGGTTGTTGCTAGGAGGACAACGTCAACTCGCAGTCCCTGGAGAGGTCTGAGGATCCGCTTCAGTAGTTGTCCGAGTATGATATCCATGGAGGAGTAGTCAGACGAGTCCGAGTGCGACTAGGAGTTGCACAACCACTGTCCAAGACAGAGTGTGCATCTACATTGATGAGGATTGTCACTGGACTAGCTCCAGGACTAGGTATATAATTGTAAAACCATCATTCCTATTGCATAGTTATTGACACAATCTATTGGTTAATGGGGAATATGTTAGTAAATTTTTTATTTTCATTGCCTATCTGTAGCCGTATTTCCCTACAGTGGTATCAGAGCTACGCCACTTAATTATATTTTGGGATAATCGATATGAACGGATTTTAGCTTTACCATGTTTATTTATTGCATGTGATGCGAATATTTAAACTGGTTTATGTGCATGTAACGTCTAAATCACCACATAAGAACCCAAATGAATATATATGCAATTTACACGTGTCGCCATAAAATCAATTTTGATGGTGGATGCAAAGCATGGTTATCATGATCTGTGTGTGCATGGTTGTGGATTTTATTCCTATTATTAATCGACCTGCGTATCGAGCCTGTCTCTCCTTTCCACATGTAAAATAATACTCTTCTTCCTATTTCCCCTCCAAGGTAACTCAAGGTTTTTGTAACATCCCTGACCTGGGTTATGAACTAACCCTAGGTGTTTTGCCTAATAAAGTTGATTAGATGCTTTCTTATATTTCATGAAAAATAATTAAAGCTTTTGACGAACTTATATTTCAATTTCAGTCCTTTTTAAATAATGTTGGAACATTGTTTTGTTAATAATGGACTAAAGTGCAAATTAACCAAGTTGAGGGGTTAACTTGCAAATTGCACATGATAAGATGTTCCTCTGAAGATTGAAACATCATAATATTGTATATGATGAAGTGGTACAGTTTTCACAAGCTTGAATACCAAGATATAGCTTGTAGAGCAATCCTTGTGCTTTAAAACCTAGTTTTGGTGTAAAGTGTAATTTACCCAAAACTTAGGGTCCAACATGTAAAATATACCTCTTGAGGATCTCTCATGTTTCTTGGTATCAAGTAGACCAAATAAAATGAGAGGGGCGCTTCATCTGAATAATCAAGAAGGAAAGATAATCTTGATATTAAAATAATCAAGATATAAGCAAATGGCTCTTTAATATACAATTTATTAAGATGTTTGGTTTCTTTTCCTTTTAACCATGGATAATGGAGGAGGTTGCATGAGGTTAGTAGGTGGAAACGTGGCCAAGGGTGTAGCAAGCCTTGGTGTGTTTGTTGGGAAATAAAAAGGAAGTAACTATCTTTTTTCCTTTTTCTTGGAAAAGACCCATAAATATATAAAGCAATCTTTCCAACAACTCAAGGGATCGTTTCCCTTAGTTCTTTCCCTTATCTTCTTGCTTTGGCCGACCAATAGGAGCTCTAGAGCAGAGGAAGGATGACCAAGCAAGCTTGGTAAGTTTTGGTCATCTTCTACCTCGGATTCTTGGGAAAAAACCTTAAAGCGAGGTTAGATTCATGGTGTTCTTCACACGACTCTTCTTTCTAGCTATCTTCTTCATCCAAAACTTGAAGAAAGGACCTTGGACAACTACTGGAGCTCAAGCCACCATTAAATCTATGAAGCTTGGAGCTCTGGATCAGACCTAAATGCGGGTTTTATAACTCTAAACCTTGAGCTTTGTTCATGCATCTTCATCTCCATGAAAAATCATTAGTTATTCTTTTTCCTTTGCTACTCTAGTGTTCTTGCTAGCAATTCTGTGAAGAACAGCCTCTGTTCTTGAGGTAGATGAAGGTGACGTTAATTCCTATGTTTATCCAAGTTTTTCTTTTGCAAACGGTCTCCCAATCTTGCACAAATGGTTTGCCAAACCGATTGGAGCAAACGGTTTCAAACCGTTTGAATGCAAACAGTTTCAACCAAAAGAGCAAACGGTCAACAAGACCAAACGGTCTTCACCCCATCTTGGGAAAACGGTCTTGAGTGTTAAATTTGCCAAACGATTTCAAAAGTCAACTTGACCAAACGGTCAACATCACCAAACAGTTGCAAGGGTAGTCCAAGACCGTTTGGGGGTTTAGTGTGCAAGACCGTTTGAGGTCTATGAAGGTCAAGATCATTTGATGCCTTAGTGGTCAAGATGGTTTAATGGTTGATTAACTTAAACCTCATAGATACCTAAAGTGATTAAGGGACTAAGTAATTAGTTGATTATGCATGTTATAATCAGTGGTGATCTTTACAAAGGTATCCTTGATGGAATAAAGAGATTAGTACCCTTGAATGAGTAAGCCTTAGTGATCACAATAGTAATGACATAACCCATAATGTCAATGTTGAATTGACTTAGTCTGATCAAGAGTGATGTAAACACCAACTTATAGAAAGATTAAATACATGTTTTCTTATATGAATGAATACCTAATTAAGGTATGATCTTTCATAGTGAGATCATGAAAACCCTAATTATGATGGTATATGATTCTTAACCCTAATTTGAGGGTGATAATGGAAGTATCCCTAATGCATGATGATGATGTGATCCCAATTCATTATGATGACATGGTAAACCTTGATTAAAGGAACTTTGTTAATCACTCCTACTTAGGGTGAATAGTAAACCCTAATGCTGGGATAGTAATGATAATCCTAATCAAGGATGATTCAATGTGAATAGTAAACCCGAACCCAGGGTAATGTAATGAGTATGATAAACCCTAAATCTCATATCTATATTAAAAATATACTGACTCCTAGGACCTGAAAGTATAGAGACGACACATAGGACATTCTATCTACAAGACTTGACAGACAGTGTCTCCACCTGAGGATCACTGCTGTCCCTGATGTTGCTGCTGCGGTTTCTGCTCACCCACTGAAGGGTTCCTTCATCCTCGGCGTCTACCTAAAAAGTTAAATCCCACGGGGGTGAGACAATTGAATAATTGTCCCAGCGAGAGTTATAACTCTTCGTCAGAAACTTTGTTTTTACAAAGATTAAAGTAACAATGAGTAGAAAAACTATAATTATTCAACAGCAGACAATTCACTGAATAAGCTAAGTAGATCAGTATTCTCTTAGGCAATCATTTCAATTATATCTTGATTGAATAACAAGACATAGAATCATTAAGGAATATAAAGAACATGTAATCTAGCTATTCAACTAGAACATTATAAACAATGTATCATCAATCATTGTTTCTCGTAGTTCAACCTAAGCAATTATGCTATACAGCTGATTACATTTTAAAAACATAATTATGCCCTGAGGAGATGAGGTATACCGCTCATACTCCAACCGACCATTACGAAATCGCAATCAGTACCATACATAGCTTGCATGACATCTCGTGTCTCTATTGAAATAGCTTTCCAGGGTATTCTGGAAACTTCATTATTAGAGTTATAGTGGCGTTCTGTACTCTCTTCGTGATCGTGAGATCTCATGTTTATCTCCATCGATCCGGCATTAACATTATTGGGAGATGTGTACTGCATCTGTCCCAATCTTCAGGAGATTCGTGATACATCCATCCCGATACAAGTAATGAAGGTTTGAGAGGTTTGTTGTTTACCTTTCATCAATTCCCTCATTAGGATGTCAGGATACAGTCGCCCATTGCCCCCACATATTCAAAATATGCGTTCCGGGTTTTGCCATGGAGCACCCATTTCACCATCATCTGTTTCTGACGATGATGGATCTATGGTCAAGGCTCTACATGATATGATTTCATTTAATTAATTAAGTACATTAGTATATTCTTTTAGCATTAGTCAAGTTCTCAAACATAACTTAGTCAGACAAATGCTATAAGGAAACATCTACTATTTTCACCAATCACTTTCTCAGTCCTTATAGGACATTGGGATCTCAGTCCCTCATTTTATTTCTTTTGAAGGTTTACATCCCTTAACATCATCATTAACATAATTATCAACTTTGGGTATTTATACCCTTAATTATTCATTATCACTGTTACCACTTATTAGGTAACCAATACCACCAGGTTCTCAGACTGAGGTATGCATAATACTTGTTATACAAGTATCTTACATGGCTCTCAACGCCTATTAAAGTTATCTTGTCACCTTTCACTAGGCAACAACTTATTCATGGAACTTATAGGGTTCATGCACATTTTGTTACTTTTACTAAGCAACAACAACATTAGGAACATAAGGCCATACAACATGTTCATTATATAAAAGTCATAGCTCATATCTGGCTATGTTCATCATCTCATGATGTCTACGTGATTAATAGACATGATAACAGTCATGTAAGTCATTTGTCATATCATATGAAACATTAGTGACACCTCCATCCTTTATCAGGATTAGGGTTATCTATCAATTAAGGCTTTTCATTTCCTTTACCCAAAATTAGGGTTAGGATTTCTCATCTTACATTAATTAGGGTTTCATGCTAACCTTATAAGTTCAACCCTAATGTATTACTCCACTCTTCTAGGAGCATTCAAGACATCATAAGTATTTTCTTATGATTACCATCCTTATCACATATCATTATTGGTCATCAATTCAAAGCATGAGTTCATTTCTCATCCTTGTCATGATATAATTACATTATACTCATTGATTAGCTTACCCCACTCTCAAGATATATTGGTCAACACTTATCAAAATACATTGACTTCATTACATCTTTATTGTAACAATTGCATAACACACATTCCATGTGTTTCTTAACCAAGAGTATTGGATTAGAGGTTCATCAAGGTAAGTCTACAATGAAATGCAGAACGTGATATCTATCATATCTGAATGTATCACTTTCTTTTCATTTCCATCTTCTTGAGTTAATCAAGTAACTTTGTATTAAGGTATTTTCCCTCTTAATACTTTATCCACTAACTTGTTACTTTCATCATATGGTGCATGGGTCACACATTGGAATTGTCCAATTGTCTTTAATGATATGGACTTATCCATCTGATAGAAATTTTTGATATAGGATAATCCATCATCAACTATTTTAGGTGTTTCAACTTTTAGGATGTTATCCGCATCATTATTTAGTACAACATACATCATTCCTAAAAGTTTCATGTCCTCATCATTGTAAGGTGTATAGGCTATTACTCATGTATAGAGATGGATGTACAAGGATCTAGGCATCATCTTGTTTCTTAGATCCTTATTCATTGAAATTACCACATTATCATTCACATGGTTTATCAACCCTATCCTTTATGTTTATAACATATTCATCTTATTTAATTATTTTAGCCACACCTTTCTTTGGTGTACTGGCTAAATAACCATCTCTAGGGTTTCATATATCATCACATGACATCACCCTGAATTGAGTCTTACACCATATCATAATATCAGGGTTCCACATAACATCCCTCAAAACTAGGGTTTCATTTTAAATAAACCATAATTAGACTTACTGTTCATTCCAATTGGGGTTTTTCATGACATTATTACTGTAATGTCCTAGAAACCAATGACATTGCATATCAACTTGGTTTCTAAGGGTTATAGAATTTGAGTATCAAGACCAATTAAAGATGCAACCCAAAAACAACTATATTGATAACATATTTATTTACACAAGCATTTCTTGAAAGAAAATTTGTACATATGTTTACATGACCCTTAGGTCTAGCAAAACTACAAAACACAAAAACTAGATATAGTCTTGATATTACTTCCAGGATCTTTCAAGATAGTCTACTACAAGATACATACATACACCTGGATCCACATATTTAACCTATGGCAAGAATGATTTGCCATAGCCCAAATGGGAGAAAGAGAGTTAGACAATGATCCAAGTATGGCTAAATAAAAATATTGCAGCAAGACACTTTTAATATCTCACTAAGCTACATTCTTAATCATTTATTTGTATGACAACTATATCACTAGAAAATAGACTTGATATCGAACAATATAATGAAACATAATCCATAGATAGTGTTATTTGTGTATTTCTTTCATAATAAGTGGGAGACCTTATTCCATAAACAAGTTTATCTACAACTTTCAGAGAAGGTGTCAATTCACCTTGGGAAACTGGCATGCAACCACAAAAACTTGCTTAACCAAGACTTTAGTCCATTAGGGTCACCAAAACACCTGTAAGTACCCTGGCACACCCCCAGCCACTCATGCACACTGCATGCTCTATTCAATGAATCAGATTACTACATGCAGCCACCGGTCGCCTTTCCAAGACCAGAAGAGGGTGCTCCTTGCATAAAATGCCACTTGAATAATCATTAGTTAGCATGCTTAATCTTTGCAGGAGATTATTCCCCATTACTAACTTGATCATGCCTGACTCTACATGACCAACCCAAGTGTGGGCCTGAGTATGGTAGAGAATTAAACTCATCCATCCCTGACTCCAAAGGACTTAGATCCGGATCCTAAATGTATCAATCCCCGGCCCAGACATGCTGAATCTGTTACCAACACATCTCCCAATATGAGATTTTTGAATCAAAAGAACATTATCAAAGATTTATACTTTCATATGTTTTCTAGTCAAAGTTCAAAAAGGTTAAAAGGTAGCCACGAATAAATGAATTATTAGTTGAGTATTTCACTATAACACCTAAAATGTAAACTTGTGGGATTGTGGAATTGAATCAGACAAATCTATGGCCAGAAGTGTGCAAGAGGTTAGGGAGTCCCCCCGTGCGAACACGGAACCAATTAAATAACCTTTCCTCTTTACTGGCTACAGGAATCAGTGAAACAGGCTTCTAGTCACCATAAAAATGTCTGATGGAATTCCACTTTCCAACAATATTACATGACTCAAATAATAGGGAGAATTAATGGAAAGGAAAATAAAAGAGTATAGAACTATTATCCACAAAGTCATGCTTAATTATCATCTAAAATCTTAACTCAATTTTGAAGGAGGATAGGAACTAATATTTGTATGATCTTAGGGTAATGAAAGGAATTCTATTCTAGCTTATAAGCTCAATAATTGTATATAGTATATTATTTATCTATTCTTTACAAAGCATCTGCCAAACCATGCATATTATGCTTTTTATTTATGTTGATATCATTGGTCATTATCGAAACCATACTAAAAAATATTAAACCATGTTAAATCATACTTTTTTATTAATGTTTATACCAGGGATTATGATAAGGTGATTATACTTAACTATACTAAACCATAATAAATCGTACTTTTCATAAGTGGTGATACAAGAGTTAAGTCAAGAAGTGAAGACTATATGAAATCATATAATAGATTAAGTCACAAAGCGAAGATCATACAAAATCATACTTTTCCTTAATGATTATATAAGAAACTATTACAAGGAGTGAGGACCATACCTTCCATTGAAGCGTGATGTTGAAATAGATTAAAGATAGGGACAGAAGGTCAATTTCCAAGAGTATTTTGACAGAATTTCGGCTTACAATGAATTCTTATCCAAAGAGAGATAGCCTAAGATCAAGGAGAGAGAGAATTAGCATTTCAAAATGATATTTAGGAATCACATGTAGGGATCAAACCTCAGGAGGGGATAGACTATACTTCCAAAGTAACTCTCCTATACAGCATCTTCTCCAAGCAGAACTTCTTTATAGTTGTAGAAGAGGGAAAGGTTTATGGTTTCTAAAGAGAGCAAGAGGGTTACTTGTCTTTGAAGAATAGAAAGAAGCAAGGGGGACGTTTTCTTTCATGGAATAACTTGAGCTTTGGAATAAGAATTAAGTTGAGTGGAGTTGACTTCTATTTATAGGGATGTGGGAGGGTAGCATGGTCCTAATTGCAAAATGTATATGGATGACACTTGGGTATATGTGTGTCATTAAAAGAGACATGATGTGTAGGTTTAGTGACACATGGGTGTGTATGTGTCTTCAAAAGAGAGAGAATTCGTGGTTATATGACACAATGGTTGCATATGTGTCATTTGAAGATATCTATCAAGGATTAGTTGACACATGGTGGGATATGTGTCAAACATTAGGATGTGCTAGATGTTTGAAAGAGGAGCATGACACTAAGCTTCTTTCTTTACCAAGTAGTGTGTTTTCTTAAGCTACCTACTTGCTACCCAGCTACATGCTTGCCTCTATAAGCAACTTGCTTGCCACCCAGCTACCTGCTTGTGTGCTTACCCACCAATATATATTTTTTCCAAAATTTGGCAAAAGTATCGCAATTATATTTTCAATATATAAAAGCTTTTAAATTAATCAAAATGGATTATTTTAATATTATAATTGAATTTACTAACAAATCCTCAAAGAGCTTATTTTTTTAAAACTTACCCTAGAGAAGATGTTTTATTTTCTCGAAATTCAGAATATTACAATTACCTATTAGGGTGTCTTATTCCATAACCCACAATTAGGGTTTACTAATCACATCTCATCATCTTAGATTAGAGTCCAAACGGTCTCAAGACCATTTGGACTCAAACGATCCCAAACCGTTTAGTCTCATGCGGTTTCAATATTGGTTATGTCCATACGGTTTCAAGAGCAGAAACAACAACAACAACATCAGGGGCAGCAGTGATCCTCAGGTGGAGACATTGTCTATCAAGTCTTGTAGATAGAATGTCCTATGTGTCGTCTCTGTACTCTCAGGTCCTAGGAGTCAGTAGATGTTTAATATAGATCTGAGATTTTGGCGTAATGCCTCAAGATTTTGTACACTGCTTATGTACAGTTTAACAGGGCAGTTGATGCTTGTGATTCTCGAGATGTGATGATACAGAGATGTGCTGATGTATCAGCTTGTAAATAACTTGCTTTGTTTCTTAATGAAAGAGTTTCACAATTTGTAGATTTCTTTATAAAAAGTTTTAAATTTTTAGTGATTTTCATTCATTCCGCTGCTAATGAATCGCTTATGCATCGTTAATAATGTTTTATCCGAGACGGTCGTTACAAATAGATAAAGTTTGTATGTAAATAAAGGTCTTTTCATATAATGAAGATGTTTGAGTGATGGATACTTAGGAAAAGTATCAGTCTATCTTGGATTTTGATTCCAAGATAAAGATATATGTAACAAGTAACGTCCCAAGATGAAAGGAAGATATATATGTGATATGTTTTCAACACATATGATAGGTACCAAGGTAAGAAATCCGGGTATCTAAAGAAAGTATCATATGATTTATGTTGGATACCTGGAATGGTCAACCATGAAATCAAATTAATCATGTAAAATAGTATGAACATCACATGTTAGGGGTTTATGTTTTGCATAAAACATAACAATTGAAGATATCTTTGAGATAAGTTCTTGAATAATAAGTAATCTTTCCTTATGATAAAAGAAAGTACAACCAAGGAGATAGTAATGCATGTAATAAGGAAAGCTAGTATGGTGTCATCAGGTGAGATGACACAATCAGGGCATGAAAAGACCTATAATATTTGTTTCCCTCTATCTGGGATTTCGGGGACGAAATCCTTGTTAGGGGTTTATAATTTGTAACATCCCTGACCTGGGTTATGAACTAACCCTAGGTGTTTTGCCTAATAAAGTTGATTAGATGCTTGCTTATATTACTTGAAAAATAATTAAAGCTTTTGAGGAACTTATATTTCAATTTCAGTCCTTTTTAAATAATGTTGGAACATTGTTTTGTTAATAATGGATAAAAGTGCAAATTAACCAAGTTGAGGGGTTAACTTGCAAATTGCACATGATAAGATGTTCCTATGAAGATTGAAACATCATAAGATTGTATATGATGAAGTGGTACAGTTTTCACAAGCTTGAATACCAAGATATAGCTTGTAGAGCAATCCTTGTGCTTTAAAACCTAGTTTTGGTGTAAAGTGCAATTTACCCAAAACTAAGGGTCCAACATGTAAAATATACCTCTTGAGGATATCTCATGTTTCTTGGCATCAATTAGACCAAATAAAATGAGAGGGGCGCCTCATATGAATAATCAAGAAGGAAATATAATCTTGATATTAAAATAATCAAGATATAAGAAAATGGCTCTTTAATATACAATTTATTAAGATGTTTGGTTTCTTTTCCTTTTAACCATGTAATATGGAGGAGGTTCCATGAGGTTAGTAGGTGGAAATGTGGCCAAGGGTGTAGCAAGCCTTGGTGTGTTTGTTGGGAAATAAAAAGGAAGTAACTATCCTTTTTCCTTTTTCTTGGAAAAGACCCATAAATATATAAAGCAATCTTTCCAACAACTCAAGGGATTGTTTCCCTTAGTTCTTTCCCTTATCTTCTTGCTTTGGCCGACCAAGAGGATCTCTGGAGCAGAGGAAGGACGACCAAGCAAGCTTGGTAAGTTTTGGTCATCTTCTACCTCAGATTCTTGGGAAAAAACCTTAAAGCAAGGTTAGATTCATGGTGTTCTTCACACGACTCTTCTTTCTAGCTATCTTCTTCATCCAAAACTTGAAGAAAGGACCTTGGACAACTATTGGAGCTCAAGCCACCATTAAAGCTACAAATCTTGGAGCTCTGGATCAGACCTAAAGGCGGGTTTTATAACTCTAAACCTTGAGCTTTGTTCATGCATCTTCATCTCCATGAAAAATCATTAGTTATTCTTTTTCCTTTGCTACTCTAGTGTTCTTTCTAGCAATTCCGTGAAGAACAACCTCTGTTCTTGAGGTAGACGAAGGTGATGTTAATTCCTATGTTTATCCAAGTTTTGCTTTTGCAAACGGTCTCCCAATCTTGCACAAACGGTTTGCCAAACCGATTGGAGCAAACAGTTTCAACCAAAAGAGCAAACGGTCAACAAGACCAAACGGTCTTCACCCCATCTTGGGCAAACGGTCTTGAGTGTGCACTTTACCAAACGGTTTCAAAAGTCAACTTGACCGAACGGTCAACATCACCAAACGGTTGCAAGGGTAGTCCAAGACCGTTTGGGGGTTTAGTGTGCAAGACCGTTTGAGGTCTATGAAGGTCAAGATCATTTGATGCCTTAGTGGTCAAGATGGTTTAATGGTTGATTAACTTAAACCTCATAGATACCTAAAGTGATTAAGGGACTAAGTAATTAGTTGATTATGCATGTTATAATCAGTGGTGATCTTTACAAAGGTATCCTTGATGGAATAAAGAGATTAGTACCCTTGAATGAGTAAGCCTTAGTGATCACAATAGCAATGACATAACCCATAATGTCAATGTTGAATTGACTTAGTCTGATCAAGAGTGATGTAAACACCAACTTATAGAAAGATGAAATAGATGTTTTCTTATATGAATGAATACCTAATTAAGGTATGATCTTTCATAGTGAGATCATGAAAACCCTAATTATGATGGTATATGAATCTTAACCCTAATTTGAGGGTGATAATGGAAGTATCCCTAATGCATGATGATGATGTGATCCCAATTCATTATGATGACATGGTATACCTTGATTAAAGGAACTTTGTTAATAACTCCTACTTATGGTGAATAGTAAACCCTAATGCTGGGATAGTAATGATAATCCTAATCAAGGATGATTCAATGTGAATAGTAAACCCGAACCCAGGGTAATGTAATGAGTATGATAAACCCAAAATTCAGAGTCTGTTAAATAAGGACTCTAATCTAAGATGATGAGATGTGATTAGTAAACCCTAATTATGGGTTATGGAATAAGACACCCTAATAGGTAATAATGTCATGAAAAACCCCAATTGGAATGAACAGTAAGTCTAATTATGGTTTATTGAAAATGAAACCCTAGTTTTGAGGGATGTTATGTGGAACCCTGATATTATGATATGGTGTAAGACTCAATTCAGGGTGATGTCATGTGATGATATATGAAACCCTAGAGATGGTTATTTAGCCAGTACACCAAAGAAAGGTGTGGCTAAAATAATTAAATAAGATGAATATGTTATAAACATAAAGGATAGGGTTGATAAACCATGTGAATGATAATGTGGTAATTTCAATGAATAAGGATCTAAGAGACAAGATGATGCCTAGATCCTTATACATCCATCTCTATACATGAGTAATAGCCTATACACCTTACAATGATGAGGACATGAAACTTTTAGGAATGATGTATGTTGTACTAAATAATGATGTGGATAACATCCTAAAAGTTAAAACACCTAAAATAGTTGATGATGGATTATCCTATATCAACAATTTCTATCAGATGGATAAGTCCATATCATTAAAGACAATTGGACAATTCCAATGTGTGACCCATGCACCATATGATGAAAGTAACAAGTTAGTGGATAAAGTATTAAGAGGGAAAATACCTTAATACAAAGTTAGTTGATTAACTCAAGAAGATGGAAATGAAAAGAAAGTGATACATTCAGATATGATAGATATCACGTTATGCATTTCATTGTAGACTTACCTTGATGAATCTCTAATCCAATACTCTTGGTTAAGAAACACATGGAATGTGTGTTATGCAATTGTTACAATAAAGATGTAATGAAGTCAATGTATTTTGATAATTGTTGACCAATATATCTTGAGAATGGGGTAAGCTAATCAATGAGTATAATGTAATTATATCATGACAAGGATGAGAAATGAACTCATGCTTTGAATTGATGACCAATAATGATATGTGATAAGGATGGTAATCATAAGAAAATACTTATGATGTCTTGAATGCTCCTAGAAGAGTGAAGTAATACATTAGGGTTGAACTTATAAGGTAAGCATGAAACCCTAATTAATGTAAGATGAGAAATCCTAACCCTAATTTTGGGTAAAGGAAATGAAAAGCCTTAATTGATAGATAACCCTAATCCTGATAAAGGATGGAGGTGTCACTAATGTTTCATATGATATGACAAATGACTTACATGACTGTTATCATGTCTATTAATCATGTAGGCATCATGAGATGATGAACATAGCCAGATATGAGCTATGCCTTTTATATAATGAACATGTTGTATGGCCTTATGTGCCTAATGTTGTTGTTGCTTAGTAAAAGTAACAAAATGTGCATGAACCCTATAAGTTCCATGAATAAGTTGTTGCCTAGTGAAAGGTGACAAGATAACTTTAATAGGCATTGAGAGCCATGTAAGATACTTGTATAACAAGTATTATGCATACTTCAGTCTGAGAACCTGGAGGTATTGGTTACCTAATATGTGGTAACAGTGATAATGAATAATTACGGGTATAAATACCCAAAGTTGATAATTATGTTAATGATGTTGTTAAGGGATGTAAACCTTCAAAAGAAATAAAATGAGGGACTGAGATCCCAATGTCCTATAAGGACTGAGAAAGTGATTGGTGAAAATAGTACATGTTTCCTTATAGCATTTGTCTGACTAAGTTATGTTTGAGAACTTGACTAATGCTAAAAGAATATACTAATGTACTTAATTAATTAAATGAAATCATATCGTGTAGAGCCTTGACCATAGATCCATCATCGTCAGCAACAAGTGATGGTGAAACGGGTGCTCCGCGGCAAAACCCGGAACGCATATTTTGAATATGTGGGGGAAATGGGCGACTGCATCCTGACGTCCTAATGAGGGAATTGATGAAAGGTAAACAACAAACCTCTCAAACCTTCATTACTTGTACCGGGATGGATGTATCACGAATCTCCCGAAGATTGGGACAGATGCAGTACACATCTCCCAATAATGTTAATGTCGGATCGATGGAGATAAACATGAGATCTCACGACCGTGAAGAGAGTACAAAACGCCACTGTAACTCTAATAGCGAAGTTTCCAGAATACCCTGGAAAGCTATTTCAGTAGAGACACGAGATGTCCTGCAAGTTGTTCCTCACGCTGACTGAGGAAGATGAGGTCATAGGAATCCGGCTCTTCTGATGACCTATGTATGGTACCGATTGCGATTTTGTAATGGTCGGTTGGAGTATGACCGGTATACCTCATCTCCTCAGGGCATAAATATGTTTGTAAAATGTAATCAGCTGTATAGCATAATTGCTTAGGTTGAACTACGAGAAACAATGATTGATGATACATTGTTTATAATGTTCTAGTTGAATAGCTAGATTACATGTTCTTCATATTCCTTAATGATTATATGTCTTGTCATTCAATCAAGATATAATTGAAATGATTGCCTAAGAGAATATTGATCTACTTATCTTATTCAGTGAATTGTCTGTTGTTGAATAATTGTAGTTTTTCTGCTCATTGTTACTTTAATCTTTGCAAAAACAAAGTTTCTAGCGAAGATTTATAACTCTCGCTGGGACAATTATTCAATTGTCTCACCCCCGTGGGATTCAACTTTTTAGGTAGACGCTGAGGACGAAGGAACCCTTCAGTGGGTGAGCAGAAACAACAGCAGCAACATCAGGGACAGCAGTGATCCTCAGGTGGAGACACTTTCTGTCAAGTCTTGTAGATAGAATGTCCTATGTGTCGTCTCTGTACTCTCAGGTCCTAGGAGTCAGTATATGTTTAATATAGATCTGAGATTTTGGCATAATGCCTCGAGATTTTGTACACTGCTTATGTACAGTTTAACAGGGCAGTTGATGCTTGTGATTCTCGAGATATGATGATACAGAGATGTGTTGATGTATCAGCTTGTAAATAACTTGCTTTGTTTCTTAATGACAGATTTTCACAATTTGTAGATTTCTTTATAAAAAAGTTTTAAATTTTTAGTGATTTTCATTAATTCCTCTGCTAATTAATCACTTCCGCATCGTTAATAACATTTTATCTGAGACGGTCATTACAGTTTTCCCATATACAATGTAATAAGATATTGGATAGTTTTAATTTAAGTGTCGAAGTGAGATGATGATCTGCGCAAAGGCGAAATGATCGGCTCGTGAGAAGACCCAATTGAATGGAGGACCGAGGAGGCCAAATGACAGAAGGATGAACTGATCGACTAGTGTCCCAACTGACCGAATGGAGGAGTCTAGACACTAGTGGACCTGAGAACCAGATAACCATTTTAGAAGAGCCCAACTGGGCGACCAGGAGGTGGGACGACCGGTTCAAGAGTTGAACCGGTCAACCCGGATTGGTTCGAGCACAGATCTTCACCAACAATAGGTTTCATATGATATCGACCATAGGTGGTAGTAATTCCTTGTGGCTCCAAGGAATTACATTAGTATGGCCATAACCATCGCTTGTGTGTTTTATTTATTGCATGTTCTCATTTGTGATTATAGCATGTATATGATATGTACTATATATGTGGTGATTGGATAAAATATATGTATTTATACAAACAAACTTTCTCAACTTTAATATTAAGTCTAAGATGCCTTCCATTAGCAATACACATGAAAAGCTTGATCGACCAAGCATAGATTTGCACAAAGCATGGTGCACCATCTATCTCATGGAAGTGTGATGGTAGATATGTAGATTTGCACAAAGCATGGTGCATATCTATCGTATTGGTTATTGGGTCAGGCTTAACTAGTGACTTGGAGAGCCCAAGCCCAGAGGCATGCAGATGATTATGGCAAGGAGTTGCATATATCATCGATCTAAGAGTTACATATGATGCAATTGGCATGATGGCCTACCTAAATAGTCAGGTTGTGGGCGATCGACAAAAGCCGACTCATGACATGATGAAATATGGATCTTGGCCCACTAGAATATTGTACTATGCAATATTTCGAATTGATATTTCGGGCTATCAATTTGAATAAAATAGTGAGAGCGGTAGTTAGTTAAAGACCTAATTAATATCGTCAAATTTATCAAATCAAACCAAATCAGAAATGTTTTAAAAGTTGCAATTTTTCTTTGTAGAATCAAAATCAAATGTCAAACACAAAACACGTTCAAATTGCGATTAGTCCTTTAGAAGGACAAAAGGGGATAAAGTTCCACAATTGGTTAAGGACTTTACTTAATGACATATTTTGTCAAGTTACTAACCTTATGGATGAGATCATACGGATGTTAAGAGTGCATATACATATTTTCATTATGTCCATGATCGGTTGTTATTATGGAAGGTTGATAGACAACAATAACACATAAGATCAAAGTGTGAGTTGGTTGATGACTAAATCTCATTAGCCATGATATGGCAATGTCTAACCAAGCACACAGATACATGTTAGAGAACAATGTATCAGATAGACCCACTATGAGACTGATACATGGAAGCCATCTTCATGGAAGTTATAGTCGCCTCTCATAGTGATGGTGGTGTTTGTGGTTCTTAAACTTGAAATCACTGAACTCATCACATGTTGTTGGGTACACTTTGACATCATCAAACGCAGTCCTGAAATATAGGTTGTTATAACAGTGATGATTGGGTTGCTTTGACACATGGGGATTGACCGTGGATGATAGATATGGGATTGTCCCTCCTATATGGAGTATGATATCCTAGGCCTCTTGATTAGAGATATTGAGAAAAGTATGGCCATACACATGTGAGTCAATATGTTGAGCTCACTTATATCTCATGTAGTTTGCTCTGGTTCAAGAAACAAGATTGAATAATGATGAGGATGACTGTTGCATGCCTCTAGTTCAATCTGGATATCAGTGACAAAGGAACTAAAAAACACCGTAACACCATACACAGATTGTAGGTTGAAGTTGCTCCCCAACTTTTCATTCACTTGGGTAGCAATGATGTGCGACTAGGCACCACTCATTGCTTGTGATGTCATAAGCTAGTTATGGACATTCACTATCAACGTGATATGGGACCTATAGGGTCACACACATAGGACCTCATCTAGAAGAGGAGTTTGATCTTGAACGATAATTGAATTGATGACTAAAGTGTTTAGGTATTTCAATTCACACAACAGATCAGCTGACTAGACTGGCAAACGATCGGTTCAAGTGTTGAGACTGTTGTTTGGAGTGTCAGGCTTATTGTATAGTACATTGGTTGGAATTATGCCTGACCTGAGCTGTAAAATGACCGTTTGGATTGTGCAAAATGAATGTTTGGCTTGATGTGATACGCCCGTCTCACTTGCACCAAACGGTCGTTTGGTTTGGTGTGAGACGCCCGTCTCAATTGCACCAAATGCCCGTTTCAGGGGTACATCAAGTTGAGTACTAATTGGAATTGAATTGCCAACATATGTGCATAACTGGAAGGTGTGAAATGATCATTTCTCTTAGTGAAACGACCCTCTCTCTGGGCGAGATGACCCTTTCGTCGCACGCAAATTGTGAAACTTTCAGAAAATTTGTAAAAATTCAAGATCTACTTGTCCTTTCAACTCCCGCTTTAGTCCCGCATTGCCCGGGGACTGAGAACCCTGACCCTAACCCATCCTATATATAGAGGGGTATTGGGGGATTACCAGAGCACAAATAATACACAGACAATTGAGAATCAGCTGCTCTGACAATTTTTGTCCTCTCTGGTTGTGAAAACCACAAGAGCCCAGGCAAGTCCTACCCGACTAGGGAGGGATAGCCATGGGAGAGAAATAATTGAGGATCATTGTTGTGGGAGAGCATGTTGGTGATTAGTACACCAATGGGAGGGAGAACTCCTTCATGTCCGTTCCAGTAGTTAGACGGGAGTTCTAGTTGGTCCATGTGGACTACTCTTGAGGCAGGAGTCTGTTGCTTGCTGCTAGGAGGGCAACGTCAACTCGTAGTCCATGGCGAGATCTGAGGAGCCACTGCATTGGTTGTCCGAGTCTGATATCCATGGAGGAGCAGTCAGACGAGTCCCAGTGTGACTAGGAGCTGCACAACCAACATCCAAGACAGAGTGCACATCTACATCAATGAGGATTGTCGCTAGACTAGCTCTAGGACCAGGTATATCTTCGTGAAACCATCATTCCCATTGCATAGTTATTGACCCGATCTGCTGGTTAATGGGATATATATCATTAAATTTTTGTTTTCGTTGCCTATCTGATGTCGTATTTCCCTACAGTTATTAGTATTGATGTACCAGAAATCCTTCTTGACTTGACTTATGAAGAAAGATCGATACGTATAGTGAATTGACGATCTCACCAACTAAAAAGATGTATTGTTCTTATGGTGAAGGTGTCTTGGAAACATCATAGAGAGGAAGAGGCTACATGGGAGCTCGATTCGGATATGAAGGACAAGTACCCACACCTTTTTAGTAAGTCTTATGGTTTTGTGTTTTGTTTTCGAGGATGAAAACTTCTTTTTGGAGGAAGGATGTAAATCCTTGCGGAATCAGATACTGATTGGGATAAGAAATCCAAATTGTTTTGGACTCCAATTCATTATCCAATTCAAAAACCCTACCACTCTCCCTATCCATCTATATACATCTTTCACATCCATCTCCTTCGTAACAAAATAACAAAACACTTTTCTCATGTCCCCCTCGCTGCTACGCTTTGAAAAGACCAAAAGGGAGATAGGAAAAGGATTTCTCTTCAACGTGGATAGGAGTGCAAGTTTCTAGTTAGAGGAAGCATTGGCTTGGGGAAGACATGGGAAACTGAGTGCAAAAAGTGGACGCCACTAAGCTTCAAGATGCTACCGATAGTTCCTGTGTTTGACACATCCTTTCAAGGTACGCAATCGGATCCATGTCCAATGCTTTTGCTTTGATTGTATCCTATGAACCAGTTCATTGTGTCATACTATTTATTTTACTATAGTAGAAATTTTGATCATATAAAATTGTGTTTAGGTCTGTCTGATATGCTAAACAATCATAATTTAATATATTCTAAGGCCAAGGAAGAATCCATATTGTTAATATCTCGTCTATGTTCAATGGTCACAGTCATATGAAACTTATTCTTCTTACCTTATAAATTATTTGTGTTAAGATAATTGTTGGCCCTGAACACATGGTTCATACATGAGGCTTAATATATTGAACAATCTTCGTAATCTCACCGTCTAAATATATATTTGCTATCAGACTATGACTCTGTTACTATGTTCTAAATCATGATCTTTGATGGACAAAAATGTTGATTTGTTAATCTAATTCAAATGTACTACCGGCTATGCTCCAACTGTCTTATAAAGATCATAATTATCCTAGAAGAAAAATGACAATAAATAGGTATAATGCCTATCTAATAAGAAAAGATAATTATTGTACTAAAAGTTATGCTCTCATGAACTATGCAACTCTTTTGTGAGAAAATACTAGATAAGAAACTAGTGGTAATGAAAATTGAACAAATATGAATTTGTTCTTACACTTACATGATTGTATGAATAAGTGTGATCATACTGAATACTGCTTTTAGGACCTTGTCTTAGGGTCAACTGTTGACGTCCATCCCATGATACCAATATACCATATTGTGGTAATTGTATCCAATCTTGAGTAATGAAATTTAGGAGCTTTACCCGCTTTGGGTTGACTGAAATATCTAGGTGAAAAAAATCTATAGGTTGACTTACTGACTGACTGCACCCCCATTGTGTGATTGTTCAATGACTACACCCTTGTGGTGTGATTGTTTACTGACTACACCCTCGTGGTGACTGCACTCTCATGGTGTGACTGTACTCTCATGGGCTACGAAACGACCATCTGGCTTGTGGGAAACAGCCATTTGGCTTGGTACGAGATGCCCGTCTCACTTGCACCAAACGGTCATTTGGTTTGGTGTGAGACGCCCATCTCAATTGCATCAAATGCCCGTTTCGGGGGTACGTCAAGTTGAGTAATAATTGGAATTGAATTGCCAACATATGTGCATAACTGGAAGGTGCAAAACGGTCCTTTTGCTTAGCAAAACGACCGTCTCGCATGCGAGATGACTGTTTCATCGCACGCAAGTTGTGAAACTTCCAGAATAGTTGTGAAAATTCAAGATCTATTTATCCTTTCCACTCCTGCTTTAGCCCTGCATTGACTGGGGACTAGGAACCCTAACATAAATCCCTCCTATATATAGAGGGGTATTGGGGGCTTCCCAAAGCACAACTAATACACAGACAATTGAGAATCAGTTGTTTTGGCAATTGTTGTCCTTTCTGGTTGTGGTTACCATGAGAGCCCAGGCAAGTCCTACCTGACTAGAGAGGGATAGTCATGGTATAGCAACAACTGAGGATCATTGTTGTGGGAGAGTATGTTGGTGACTAGTACACCAACGGGAAGGACAACTCCTTCCTATTCGTTCCTACAGGACGACGGAAGTTCTAGTTGGTCCGTGTGGACTACTCTAGAGGCAGGAGTCTATTGGCTACTTCTAGGAGGACAACGTCAACTCGCAGTCCCTGGAGAGATCTGAGGAGCCGCTTCAGTAGTTGTCCGAGTCTAATATCCATGGAGGAGCAGTCACACGAGTCCGAGTGTGACTAGGAGCTGCACAACCACCGTCCAAGACAAAGTGTGCATCTACATTGACGAGGATTGTCACTGGACTAGCTCCAGGACTAGGTATATCTTTGTGAAACCATCATTCCTATTGCATAGTTATTGACACGATCTACTGGTTAATGGAGAATATGTTAGTAAATTTTTTGTTTCCGCTGCCTATCTATAGTCGTATTTCCCTACATTGGTATCAGAGCTACACCACTTAATTATGTTTTGGGATAATCGATATGATCAGATTTTAGCTTTACCGTGTTTATTTATTGCATGTGATGCAAATATTTAAACTGGTTGATGTGCATGTAACGTCTAAATCACCACATAAGAACCCAAATGAATATATATGCAATTTACACGTGTCGCCATAAAATTGATTTTGATGGTGGATGCAAAGCATGGTTATCCTGATCTGTGTGTGCATGGTTGTGGCTTTTATTCCTATTGTTAATCGACCTACGTACCGAGCCTCTCTCTCCTTTCCACATGTAAAATAATACTCTTCTTCCTATTTCCCCTCCAAGGTAACTCGAGGTTTTCCCATATACAATGTAATAAGATATTGGATAGTTTTAATTTAAGTGTCGAAGTGAGATGATGATCTGCAAAAAGGCGAAATGATTGGCTCGTGAGATGACCCAATTGAATGGAGGGCCGAGGAGGCTAGATGACAGAAGGATGAACTGATTAACGGGTGTCCCAACTGATCGAATGGAGGAGTCCAGACACTATTTGGACCTGAGAACCAGACAACCATTTTAGAAGAGCCCAACTGGGCGAACAGGAGGTGGGACGACCGGTTCAAGAGTTGAACCGGTCAACCCGGATTGGTTTGAGCACAGATCTTCACCAACAACAGGTTGCATATGATGTGGACCATAGGTGGTAGTAATTCCTTGTGGCTCCAAGGAATTACATTAGTATGGCCATAACCATCGATTGTGTGTTTTATTTATTGCATGTTCTCGTTTGTGGTTATAGCATGTATATGATATGTACTATATATGTGGTGATTGGATAAAGTATATGCATTTATACAAACAAACTTCCTCAACTTTAATATTAAGTCTAAGATGCCTTCCATTAGCAATACACATGAAAAGCTTGATCGACCAAGCATAGATTTGCACAAAGCATGGTGCAACGTCTATCTCATGGAAGTGTGATGGTAGATATGTAGATTTGCACAAAGCATGGTGCAACGTCTATCTCATGGAAGTGTGATGGTAGATATGTAGATTTGCACAAAGCATGGTGCGTATCTATCGTATTGGTTATTGGATCATGCTTAACTAGTGACTTGGAGAGCCCAAGCCCAGAGGCATGCAGATGATTATGGCAAGGAGTTGCACATAACATCGATCCAAGAGTTGCATATGATGCAATTGGCATGATGGCCTACCTAAATAGTCAGGTTGTGGGCGATCGACAAAAGACGACTCATGACATGATGAAATATGGATCTTGGCCCACTAGAATAGTGTACTATGCAATATTTCGAATTGATATTGAGGGCTATCAATTTGAATAAAATAGTGAGAGCGGTATTTAGTTAAAGACCTAATTAATATCGTCAAATTTATCAAATCAAACCAAATCAGAAATGTTTTAAAAGTTGCAAATTTTCTTAGTAGAATCAAAATCAAATGTCAAACACAAAAACATTCAAATTGCGATTAGTCCTCTAGAAGGACAAAAGGGGATAAAGTTCCACAATTGGTTAAGGACTTTACTCAATGACATATGTTGTCAAGTTACTAACCTTATGGATGAAATCATACGGATGTTAAGTGTGCATATACATATTCTCATTATGTCCATGATCGGTTGTTATTATGGAAGGTTGATAGACAACAATAACACATAAGATCAAAGTGTGAGTTGGTTGATGACTAAATCTCATTAGCCATGATATGGCAATGTCAAACCAAGCACACAGATACATGTTAGAGAACAGTGTATCGGACAGACCCACTATGAGACTGATACATGGAAGCCATCTTCATGGAAGTCATAGTCACCTCTCACAGTGATGGTGGTGTTTGTGGTTCTTAGACTTGAAATCACTGCACTCATCACATGTTGTTGGGTACACTTTGACATCATCAAACGCAGTCCTGAAATATAGGTTGTTATAACAGTGATGATTGGGTGGCTTGATACATGGGGATTGACCGTGGGTGATAGATATGAGATTGTCCCTCCTATACGGAGTATGATATCCTAGGCCTCTTGATTAGAGATATTGAGAAAAGTATGGCCATACGTATGTGAGTCAATATGTTGAGCTCACATATATCTCATGCAGTTTGCTCTGGTTCAAGAAACAAGATTGAATAATGATGAGGATGACTGCTCCATGCCTCTAGTTCAATCGGATATCAGTGACACAGAAACTAAAAAATGTTGTAACACCATACATAGATTGTAGGTTGAAGTTGGTCCCCAACTTTTCATTCATTTGGGTAGCAATTATGTGCGACTAGGCACCACTCATTGCTTGTGATGTCATAAGCTAGTTATGGACATTCACTATCAATGTGATATGGGACCTATAGGGTCACACACATAGGACCTCATCTAGAAGAGGAGTTTGATCTTGAATGATAATTGAATTGATGACTAAAGTGTTTAGGTATTTCAATTCACACAACGGATCAGCTGACTAGACTGGCAAACGATCGGTTCAAGTGTTGAGACTATTGTTTGGAGTGTTAGGCTGATTGTACAGTACATTGGTTGGAATTATGTCTGACCTGAGCTGCGAAACGACCGTCTGGATTGTGCGAAATGGCCGTTTGGCTTGGTGTGAGACGCCCATCTCACTTGCACCAAACAGTCATTTGGTTTGGTGCGAGACACCCGTCTCAATTGCACCAAATGCCCGTTTCGGGGGTACGTCAAGTTGAGTACTAATTGGAATTGAATTGCCAACATATGTGCATAACTGGATGGTGCGAAACAGCCGTTTCGCTTAATGAAACGACCATCTCTCTGGGCGAGATGACCGTTTCGTCGCATGCAAATTGTGAAACTTTCAGAAAATTTGCAAAAATTCAAGATCTACTTGTCCTTTCAACTCCCACTTTAGTCCCGCATTGCCTGGGGACTGGGAACCCTGGCCCTAACCCATCCTCTATATAGAGGGGTATTGGGGCTTCTCAGAGCACAAATAATACATAGACAATTGAGAATCAGCTGCTCTGACAATTTTTGTCCTCTCTGGTTGTGGAAACCACAAGAGCCCAGACAAGTCCTACCGGACTAGGGAGGGATAGACATGGGAGAGAAACGATTGAGGATCATTGTTGTGGGAGAGCATGTTGGTGACTAGTACACCAACAGGAGGGACAACTCCTTCCTGTCTGTTCCTGCAGTTAGATGGGAGTTCTAGTTGGTCCATGTGGACTACTCTAGAGGCATGAGTCTGTTGCCTGCTGCTAGGAGGGCAACGTCAACTCGTAGTCTGTGGCGAGATCTTAAGAGCCGCTGCAGTGGTTGTCCAAGTATGATATCCATGGAGGAGCAGTCAGACGAGTCCCAGTGTGACTAGGAGCTACACAACCAAAATCTAAGACAGAGTGCACATCTACATCGATGAGGATTGTCACTAGACTAGCTCTAAGACCAGGTATATCTTCGTGAAACCATCATTCCCATTGCATAGTTATTAACCCGATCTGCTAGTTAATGGGATATATATCAGTAAAAATTTTGTTTTCGTTGCCTATCTGATGTCGTATTTCCCTACAGTTATTAGTATTGATGTACCAGAAATCCTTCTTGACTTGACTTATGAAGAAAGATCGATACGTATAGTGAATTGACGATCTCACCAACTGAAATGACGTATTGTTCTTATGGTGAAGGTGTCCTGGAAACATCATAGAGAGGAAGAGGCTACATGGGAGCTCGATTCGGATATGAAGGACAAGTACCCACACCTTTTTAGTAAGTCTTATGGTTTTGTTTTTTGTTTTCGAGGACGAAAACTTCTTTTTGGAGGAAGGATGTAAATCCTCACGGAATCAGATGTTGATTGGGATAAGAATTCCAAATTGTTTTGGACTCCAATTCAGAAACCCTACCGCTCTCCCTATCCATCTATATACATCTTTCACAGCCATCTCCTTCGTAAATAAATAACAAAACACTTTTCTCATGTCCCCCTCGCTGCTACGCTTTGAAAAGACCAAAAGGGAGATAGGAAAAGGATTTCTCTTCAGCGTGGATAGGAGGTGCAAGTTTCCGGTTAGAGGAAGCACCGGCTTGGGGAAGACATGGGAAACTGAGTGCAACAAGTGGACGACACTAGGCTTCAAGATGCTACTGATAGTTCCTGTGTTTGACACATCCTTTCAAGGTATGCAATCGGATCCATGTCCAATGCTTTTGCCTTGACTCAGATCCATGTCCAATGCTTTTGCCTTGACTGTATACTATGAACCATTTCATTGTGTCATACTATTTATTTTACTATAGTAGAACATTTTGATCATATAAAATTGTGTTTAGGTCTGTCTGATCTGCTAAACGGTCATAATTTAATATATTCTAAGGCCAAGGAAGAATCCATATTGTTAATATCTCGTTTATGTTCAATGGTCATAGTCATATGAAACTTATTCTTCTTACCTTATAAATTATTTGTGTTAAGATAATTGTTGGCCCTGAACACATGGTTCATAGATGAGGCTTAATATATTGAACAATCTTCGTAATCTCACCGTCTAAATATATATTTGCTATCAGACTATGACTCTGTTACTATGTTCTAAATCATGATCTTTGATGGACAAAAATGTTGATTTGTTAATCTAATTCAAATGTACTACCGGCTATGCTCCAACTGTCTTATAAAGATCATAATTATCCTGGAAGAAAAATGACAATAAATAGGTATAATGCCTATCTAATAAGCAAAGATAATTATTGTACTAAAAGTTATGCTCTCATGAACTATGCAACTCTTTTGTGAGAAAATACTAGATAAGAAACTAGTGGTAATGAAAATTGAACAAATATGAATTTGTGCTTACACTTACATGATTGTATGAATAAGTGTGATCATACTGAATACTGCTTTTAGGACCTTGTCTTAGGGTCAACTGTTGACATCCATCCCATGATACCAATATACCATATTGTGGTAACTGTATCCAATCTTGAGTAATGAAATTTAAGAGTTTTGCCCGCTTTGGGTTGACTAAAATATCTAGGTGAAAAAAATCTATAAGTTGACTTACTGACTGATTGCACCCCCGTTGTGTGACTGTTTAATGACTACACCCTTGTGGTGTGATTGTTTACTGACTACACCCTCGTGGTGACTGCACTCTCGTGGTGTGACTGTTTACTGACTGCACCCTTGTGGTGACTATACCCTCGTGGTATGAATGCAATCATTGGTTACTTTGTCACACAAGATTTACTGAATACATCTTGATGTATATTTTGCTTCTTGACTGTTAAAATTATTAAAATTGGTTATCACGGTGATGACTTTAGCTATTGTTTATTCTACATTAAATTACTAATTAGACCGTCTTTATATGTATCTTTTACCTTTGTGACCGCATACGTGACTGAAATCTTTTCCCCTGCATTTGGATCATGCAGGTACCTAGTTGATATTGACCCCAACCGTCTGCTCAAGTCGGGACTGTTTATCGATTTGGGCCCCTGCAATGGTCATGATGGTCCTGTACTCCAATGTGCAGTAAGGTCCCCTTCGGATGAGTTCTTTCGCAAGTACAACAACATTACTAAATTCCGGGAGTTCAATCGCATCAAATTGAAATGTTCCTGTCTCAAACTACTTTGTTCGGGTAGCGGAAATGCCGGAAAGATCAGTTGTAGGGAGGCGGGTGTGGAAGACAGATTCTGTAGAACAAAAGATAGTGGAGGCAGGTGGGTTTTCTGCAGAAATAATGACTGCTGGGACGGAGCCGTACAGAAACAAGTGGTGGCAGAAGGAGAGAGATGATGGCCGAAGGGGGAGAGCGGAGGAATGATGGAGGGAGAGGGCGGGGGTCTTCGGAGGAATGGAGCGGGGCGGGGTCTTGGGACGAAAGGGGAAAGCGGCGTGGACTTTCTCAATCACGCCGAAAATGGCGTGATTTAGAAGGCTGCATTTCCGTATATCAAAATACCGTCCCAGAAATACCGGAATCATCAAATACTCCATTGATTATCCAAACCGCAACTTGATGAATACTTGTATTTAGAATACCGATTGTAAGTACAATCCCTCCGTGAAATACTGCACCCAAACTAAATCAAATTTGCATTCCCACTTCGAATTTAAATGACCATGAAGACCCAATAACTCGAATTTTCTGACGTGATATCTGGATACGTGACAGTTGGTATGAAGTTCCAGAATTTTTTTGTCAGTAATCAGTTGCTTGCTGTAATACCCGCCCCATGGTAGTTCTCTGTTCCAGCCAAGGAACAAAGCAGGGGGGAGTACAGTCGCATGACGGGATTGGGCAACAGGAACTCGTAAGCTCTAAATGGTTTTAGCTTTATTTGGGTAGTTACGGCGGGGTCGGGTTTACATTCCGGGTACGTTTGGGTTAGGGTTAGTTCGGGTTATGAAAAAAGTCTGACATTGATATTCCTGGTGGATTTAGTGTTATTCTCTGTATGTTTAGAGTATTTTTTTCACACCAAAATTACCAAAATCGTTAAGAAAGGCAAAACGGTCATACGAACGGATGTGTAACTCTTCTGATTTTATATGCATCAACGTATCAATTTTGTAGCAATATGTCCTATTAAAAAATATAGCTGAAACCATTATCAAGTCATACAACAGAAACGTTTTTACGATACGCATTGTAACATGTATCTCTGAAAAGTACACACATGTACTTATTGTCATAAAAGTGTTATTAAGGCTATTTTTGATACACAGTTACAATAAATTTAATTGCCATAGGTAAATTAACTAGTGGTATGTTAATTTAGTGTACGATAACTTCTATTAGGGATAATGACACATAGACTTGGTGGTAAGATGTCTATTGTTTAGTATAGAAGTAATATGTCTCTGTCTAAATAAAGTCTATTATGCTCCATTGTTATAGATATTTGAAAGTTCGTTAGAAGGAATCTGCTCTGCCGCAAAAATTCTACGCGGCACATTATCCTGAGAATTTCTATTTTAACTAATTTCTGTGGTAAATTATTTATTTCCTAAACGCCATTAGCGCTCAACTAGTTTAATTGCCGCGCCGGCCGTGTACCCGTAAAACAAACGCAGCTTAAGTCATTACCAGAGTTCAATTTCAAAGTTTGAGCTGTGTTATACGCATTGGGATCCTATTATGAAAGACAAGAGAAAACTTACTGATAATAATGTCTAATTAACATATAACAAGCAGAATAACATAAAATGTAAAATTAATATAAAGAGAATACATTTAGTGTTCAATGCAGCCATTTCATTTAACCCTGACCAAGTAAAGATAAGGAAAAACAATGAATCGTTTGGTTTTTACCTTTATATATCGTCATTCATCACCATATATTCCCCATTATTTTGTCTATATTAAAAACTAGTGAAAATTTTTCCTTCCTCACCTACTACCCGGTGTCCTAAATCTCAGCGTAAGCGATGCCAACAACAGCGGGAGAAATTTTTGATCTACTTATTTAATTTTTTTTGTGAGCTTAAAAAGGAAACGTTTACAAAAAAGCATCCGGACTTCACTTCATATAGATCACACCGCAGATCCGACATAAGCTCGAATACCTGGAAGGCATCCCAATAATGTTCAAGGTAGAGAACAGCAGGCCGCCCACTACCATCTCTCTCTTGGAAATGCAGTCACACTCGTCTTCCGGGGGCGCGGTGGAGGAACCTGGCGGGGCTGAAAGGAGCAATGTCCGCGACGGTGGCCTTCCCATCCATGACGAGCTCCGCCACGGCCTTGCCTGTGGCTGGTCCGTTAAGGATCCCCCAGCAACTGTGGCCGGTAGCGACATAACAGCCCTGCACTCTGGGGATCTCCCCGATCACGGGCATCCCGTCGTCAGTGCAGGGAAGGAAGCAGGCTTGCTCCGCCACTACTTCGGCCGCGCCTCCTCCGCCGGCCTTTTCTGTCGCCAGGTGGGTCGACACATCCCGAGCGATCTCGTGCAGCATCGCGATTGACTCAGGGTCGCCCCTTATCTCCTCCGGGTCGTCTGGGACCTCCGCATCCCGTGACAAGCCGCACAAGTACACTTCCCCTGCGAGTAAGACGGTAGAAAGGATCAGTCTTGAGTCAGAGGAGCGAGCAATCAAAGCGGCGGGAGGGTTTTACCAGTGGGACGCGGATAGACCTCGGGATCCATAGGTTTCCCCCCTTTGCGAGGGATGTAGCTAAGGAACAGCGCATGTGCCGTGATGGCTGCAGGGTCGCGTGGGCGAAGCACGATGCTGTGGGCTTTGAGCGCAGACACCTTGAAGAGCGACGACACCAGTGCGTTCCGGCTTGACCATGGTCCTAACGCGAGAACTACCGCATCGGCGGGGATGAACACTGGGTCCACACTGCCACCGACCCTCACGGACACCCCGATGGCTCGGCCGCCCTCAATCGCTACTCCCATCACCTCCCCGAACACAGTATCCACCCCGCCGCCGTCCGACGCGGCAGCCATCAGCCTCCGCGTGAACAAACCCGGGTGAACCTGTGCCGTCGTGTCCGGGGTACCAATCACCTTGGGGTGCCTCGCCGGCCCGTCGACCCAGGCCGGGAGGAGGGTCGATGAGCTGGATCCCGACTTCCGCTTGCCGTCGTCGGTGGGGAGCACGGAAACGCTGAGCGTCTCAACGGCGCGGTACCCATACGAGTTCGCACCGTCCAGCGCCGCGGCGAGGGATCGGTGAAGGAGGAAGCTGGCGCGGGCGAGGGGTCCGACCGGCCCGCCGTCGCACCAATCTAGGGCCAGGAATCCGCCGGCCTTCCCCGACGCCGCGCATGCCACGGACGACTTCTCCACGAGGGTCACGTTCGCCCCGCCCCCGCCCGCCGCAGAGAGGAAGTAGGTAGAGCAGGCGCCAATCACGCCGCCGCCACAGACCACCACGCGTTTCCCGCTGGCTGAAGGGGGGTTTGGCTCGGGTGGGCCCTCTGCGGCAGTGGCCATGGGGACAATCGGTCGGAAAATCTTGCGGCGGCGGCGTAGGTTGGTGGGAACAGTAGGAAGTGAGGTAGGGGGCAAGCCCGAAATTGCGGAGGAAGGGCGAGGTAATGGGAATCCCCAGTGTCCGACAGCTGGTGCGACTGCATAGGGAGATGACATGAGCGGTTTGGATTTTTCTCGAGCGCCTAAACACATAAGAGGTTTGCTATACAAAAAAAAGTCGTATTACATCTCCCGCCCTAATGGATGGGAGACATCCCCACTTACTATCTATTTTTTTTTAATTCGAAACAAATTCAACGTGTGACGCTTCCTCCTCACTCCACTACCCCTCACCGCAATCTTTCCCTCCGTCACTCCGCATCTCCCATTTCGACTACCTCCTCCCATTGTTGTTTAGGGATTTAATTGTGCTGTTTCAGAGGATCAACTGTCCTGTGCCGATCATCGTTCCTCGCCTTATCGCGCCGATCAACAAACAAACACGAGTGAGGTGCTCTCCTGGAAACCAAAGCGACTCCCCGACACTGTTGATCAGGTGAAAAGCCACCGCCTTCACCTCTGATCGGACTCCCCGCCGCTGTTGCTCAGGTGAAACCCTTCCACGTCAAACAACGATCGGAGTCCCAACCGCTGTTGTGAAGGTGAAACCCTTCCGCCTACACCTCAGATCGGACTCCCCGCCGCCGCTGCTCAAGTGAAACCCTTCCGCCTCCAACTCCGATCCGTGCGCCGCATCATTCTCTGTTGTCGTGGCCTTCTCGTACATAGACTTCAAGTAAGATAAAACCCAATCGTTCACATTGTCCCCCATGTGAGATTCTTGTCTATAAAACCTAACCCTAAGTCATTCAAAATTGGAGAATCGGTTGCCCAGTGGGTCCTTGTTATCGATGTATCCATATGTCCATGTTGTGGAAACGGTTCTTGTGACCGTATGTCCTCGGAACAACATTTTGATGTTGGGGAATGGAATGATCCCTTATGGTGCTATGTTATGAAAATTCTTATTCGTTAATCAACATTTAGTTTTTTTTGCGTGAAGTGTGTTATTATCTATTTAGAGGGTTTGCATAACCGAGTACCATGTGAAGATTGTGGATAATAGTTAATGGTGGGAACAAAAGTTTAATCCTAAAAGGCACAACTTTTGTTATGACTATGTACAAGATGTTACAGGTAACAGGGTGGGCATTACAATATCGGACTCGAAAACAAACCTGTGATACTCAGTGGAAATGGAGGGGAAGGGTTAATGTTGGCCATGGGCAACTGAATGTGTAAGAGCATAGGAATGGTTATCCGATAGTGTAGTCTGTTACTGGTAACAGGGGGTGACTGTTACAGATGGACCTTGTTACAGGAAGTATAATGATGTTATATTTGACATAAGAATGTGTAATTCGTAAATGTTACTTATGTTATTACTTAGGTGAACCAAGATATTGTTATTGGCAAACCAAGTTTTGTTATGGGTATGGTATATGGAGTAAGACTTTTGTTACTGTTATTGATCTGTGATGGTCATATGAATAGATGTTATGTTTGATGAAATTTGTTATTGGCGAACCAAGTTATGTTATTGGCATGGTATATGGAGTAAGACTTCTATTACTGGTATTGATTAGTTTGTATCATAAATTAGTTACACATGTTAGTTGTTGTCATGAGAATAACAATCATATTCATAATGTTACATGCAAATTATGATTTTGTTAAAGTTAAAATGGTACCGGTATAGTTGAAAATGATCTTGTTTGGGATAACATCATAACAAAGCAAAGTTGATACATGTAAACTGAGAACAACCCAATGTTGTTATGAAAAAGTGTATCCTTAACGTTACATAGTACTTATGCTATTGGTTCAGGTAACAACATTTTGACAAGTGTAACATGATAACAAAGACAAGTTGTTACGTGTAACATGAGAACAACCCAAAGTCGTTATGAACAATTGTATCCTTATTGTTACCTGGAGTTATGCTATTGGCTCAGTTAACATCATGTTTGCATGTGTAACGTGGTTAACATTACAATTTTGTTATGTGTAACATGAGAACAACCCAATGTCGTTATGAACAACTGTATCCTTATTGTTACATAGTAGTTACACTATTGGTTAAGTTAACATCATATATCCATGTGTAACATGAGAACAACCCAATGTCATTATGAATCCTTAACGTTAATTAGTACATATGATATTGGTACAGTTATCATCCTTTATCCATGTGTAACATGATAAAAATGCAATGTTGTTATGTGTAATATAAGAACAACCCAATGTCATTATGAACATATGTATAGTTAACTTTACAACCTAATTATGATTTTGTTACACTCAACCTGATTCTGCCACGCGGAACATGAGAAAAATGCATTGTTGTTATGACGTTGCAATGTTGCCATAATATTGTTAACTCAATCAAATATGTTGTTAATGTCACCTTATAACAACTCCATATGCAATGATTTGTTTATAAAATGTACAGTTTTGTATGTCAGTTTAACCACAATATATTAGTTTTCATACAAAGGGGTTTCAATTGTTAAGTGAAATGCGCATTGTGTTATATGGAATGGGAAGAATATACTGACCGGTAACATGTATCGTAGTAGGATATTTATTGTTCCATGAATTAACGTATGATGTTATATGCCATCACATATTTATGGAAGAATATACTTATGGAAAGAAAATAGACTCTGCGATAAGTATAAATAGATAGTACATCTGTGATGGCAGTGCCCAAGAAGGAGCAATAAGCTGAGAATTAAGGAAATGCCTCTACAATTCTAGAAACATTTGCTTAGTTGTTTCAAAAAGGCAAAGTTCTTGGTGCCACTAGTGCAATAAATGCCTAGTGTACTGGGGCAGTAGTCGCTAAGTAAAGGCAAAGGTCCTAACCTTCCACCTGTAAGAACTTTTGACTTTTCTACATCGGTAATAAGATCGATAAGACCATGGTACGAGGACAAGACATGTTATAAATATGGACATATTGAGCATATTAAACTCTTTTGTTTAAAAAGAAGGGAGGAAATGACCCAACAACCGGGGTAGACTCAGTAGGGCTTACGAAAGTTACAATCCAATAGAGTAAAAAGGCAAAAGTAATAACATGAAACAACTAAATAGGGATTGCTAAATGGACTTTCCCAACTAAATAGGGATTGCTAAGTGGACTTTCCCAACTAAATAGGGATTTCTAAGTGGACCTTCCCAACTAAATAGGGATTGCTAAGTGGACCTTCCCAACTAAATAGGGATTGCTAAGTGGACTTCCCCAACTAAATACATATCTCCTCTTTGATGAACAACCCTGGGTAATGATGGGGTGATAAAAGGAATATGTTCCTTTATGTTCTTTCCTTTCAGGGACATGGCAATCAAGTGAGTCTTATGACACTTGATGTGCATGAGTTAGAAGTGTTCAATTGATGGATACTTAGAAAAGTAATAGTTCATCTGGGACTTTGGTTCCAAGATAAAGATATGTGTAATATATTATGTCCCAAGATAAAAAAGAAAGATCCTTGTGTATGTTTGACTCTGGCATTAACAATAAAGAAATGGAAATGATGAGGATGTGATGTGTTTTTGACACATGTGAAGGATACCAAGGTAAGGGATTCTGGTATCTAAGATATGCCAGGTGGTATGGGAAAGTGAGGATATGACCCCCGATAAGATGAATAATATTTGGTTATCTAGAAGGGCCAACCTTGAGATAACTCTAGTGTGGAGATCATATGTTAGGGGTTTATGCTCTACATAAACATAAACATTGATAAGGATGTATTAATTGAAGGAACAATTGTAGAATCATTTTGAGAGTGAGCTTATCAAGCTAAAAATAATTCCTTAGAGTATCCCCATCGATATTTATTGAGGCAAATTATTCCTAACCTCTAGAGATACCTCAGAGATAAGTTCTTCTTTAATAAGTGACCTCTCTTTATGACAAGAGAATGTAAAATTAGGAAGATAGTTGATACAAGTCATAAGAAAGTTTTGTGTTGTGTCAACAGATTGGAGTGGTATTAAGGATGTGTGATAAGACTTGTAGTCCCAAGTGAGTGATAGAACGTAATCTTGGTCCTTCCTAGAAAGTGAAATGCTAAGCTAAGTGAAGAGTATGAAAGATTTCCTAGAATCAAGAATCTTATCACATAAAAGATGTGAGTCAATAAGGTTTGACACCTAAGTTATTCAAAGTATGAATATTACTTCTCTGACTTAGAAAGTGTTGCCTGACATAGAATTGGCTCCGCAGTCAGTAATGAATAAGACAGCTGAGTATGTGTCATGTGTGACAGATCTTATGATGATCTTTAGTGAAAGGACTTTTGTACTGGTAAAAGTTCTATGGCATCTCCATAACATCAAGATGTTATGAGGAGACTTGATGATATGATGCATGAACAATAATTGTCTTCCTTCATCTGGGATTTCGGGGACAAAATCCTTATTAGGGGTTTATAATTGTAACACCCCTGACCTGGGTTATGGCTTAACCCTAGGAGTTTTGCTTAAGTAAGTTGCTTATAAACTTGTTCTTATCTTTTAAAAAGTAATTAAGTCCCTTTGTGAAGTTATTTTCAAATTTGAGCTTATATGCAAACTATGTATACATTATATGATAATCTAGGTGAAAAGTGCAATTCACCCAAGAAGAAGGGTTAATGTGTAAAATACCACCTCTAGATTGCTTCTACTCTTTCCTAGTATTATCTAGAGGAGAGAGAAAAGAAGGAGACAATATGTTGAATCATCCTAAAGTGTTAGCACTATTAATAATGAAAAGTCCAAGAAAATGCATAAGTTGAAAGCTATGCATGCACATGAGCCATATCGAGTTGTGGACTTAGAGTAGAAGTCCCTATCGGCCATAGGGCCATAAGAGAGCCTCCAATCCTTTTGTTGAGTCTTATCTTGGCCAATAACAGGCAAGGCACTTCAAAGAAGAAATAGGAATTAGTTTGCAACTTGTTTTGGAAAGGATTGAGTTGGATATTATAATATAGTAAGTGGAAGAAGACTTGCCCTAGAAGATAACTCAAGAGTCGACCCTTATCTTCTATATTATCCATGAACTTTTATTTTTGCATGGAAAGATAATGATGGCATGCATGCAAGTGTATGAGTCGACCTTGCATGGCTAGGTGGCATACAATAACTTTAGCTAATGACACCTATTACACTCTTTTCCATAAACCCCTCGTATAAATACCTTGACCTTCACTTGTAATTAAGATTTTTGAATCTTGTTAGAAAACTTTCCTTTTATATCGTGCAAACCCTCTTGTGTCTTGCAAAGTGAGGAGAGTTGAATGATGAAGCTTGATATTGGCCAAGGGTAAGAGATATCGGCCAACTAGGTCATAGAAAGAGATATCGTCCATTGTGATTGGAGATATCGTGCAAAGGTTAGGAGCTCAATTCTTGGAGCTTAGAGAAGGTTCGTCTTCAACCTTAGAATGTGAGGAGTGAAGCTTGAAGTTTGAAATCTACTTGAGAGGTGGGTTATATAACTTGAACCCATCAATATTATTATCTTTTTTTTAATATTGATCAATTTTGTTCAACTTGTTGATTTATTTCAAATTCTGATTTCCTTTGATCAATTGATATATTCATGAGTTTCAATAAGAAGTTAGGACTGTTGTCCATGGTTTTGAATAGTTAGATAAGGATTTTGAGGTTGATGATGATGACATCATCATTTCACAACCCGATATGATTTGAAGTGTGACATACAAAACATCATCGACTAAGCGGAAGCGAACATCAACAACGGAATTACTAAAAATCACTAAAAATTAAAACCATTTGCAAAGAGATCCAAACACAGGAAAACTCTTTTATCAAGAACCAATGTACTTTATATACATCCTGGTTCATAAGTACATATTCTGTACCGTCTCTTCTTGAGGATTACAAGCATCAACTGCCCTGTTAAAACTGTACATAGGCAGCATAAAAACATTGAGGCATCAAGCCAAAATCTCAGATCGGTTCATTAAACTAAATACTGACTCCGAGGACCTGAGAGCATAGAGACGACACATAGGACTCTATATACAAAGCCTGACAGGCAGTGTCTCCGGCCACCTGGATGTCACTGATGTCCCTACTGTTGCTGCTGTTCTTCCCCCGTTGTAGGGTTTCTGATTCTTCTTCTGCGTCTACCTAAAAAGTTAGATCCCACGGGGGTGAGACAATTGAAATTTCCCCAGCGAGAGATATAACTCTCCGCCAAAAATATTATTATTACAAATTAATGGAATAAAACTGAGCAGAAGAATCATAAGTATTCAACAACATGTAAATCAATTATCTAAGCATAATAGAGCAATATTCTTCTTCAAAGTATTTTAGCTTGTAACTTGATAAGGCAGTATGTCAATTATACAATAAGGAATATGAAGAACATGTATAAAATTTATCCATTTAAAACATACTAAGAAAGATACCATCAACCACTGATTCTCGTATTTCAACCTTAAGAAAATACACTACATGGCTGATTACATTTTACAATCATACTTAAGCCCTGAGGAGATGAGGTATACCGCTCATACTCCAACTGACCATTGCGAAATCAAAATAGGTACCATACATAGGTCAATAGAAGAGTCGGATTCCCATGACCTCATCTTCCTCAGTCAGTGTGAGGACCAAATGCAGGACATCTTGTGTCTCTACTAAATAGCTTTCCAAGGTATACTGGAAACTTCGCTATAGAGTTACAGTGGCATGTTGTACTCTCTTGGCAATGGAGAGAATTCATATTTATCTCACATCGATCTGGCATTAACATCATCTGGAGATTAGTGATACATCCATCTTGACATTTGGGAGATTAGTGATTCATCCATCCCGACATATATAATGAAGGATTGAGAGATTTAATGTTTATCTCACATCAATTCCTCCATTAGGGGGTAAGCATATTCGTGCCCATAACCCCCACATACTCAATAGTATGCCCTACAGGAGTTCATGTAGGAAAACTTGTTTCACCATCGCCAATTACGGACGATGATGAATCTATGGGCACGGCTCTACATGATAAGATTTCACTTGATTAATTAAGTACATTACCATATTCTTTTAGCATCAGGCAAGTTTTCAAATATAATTATTATAACAAATTCTATAAAGAATGTGTAATACTTCTATCAAGTTCTTTTCAAAGCTTTATAAAATATTGGGATCTCAATCCCTTGTCACATCAGGGGCATTCTCATCCTTTAACATCTCATCATTATGATTATAGAATATGAGTATTCAAACCCTTAATTCATCAAGAACACTTGTTACCACTTATCAGGTAGATGATACCTTCAGGTGATTTGACCAAGGTAATCATGATACTTGCAATATAGGTATCTGATATGGCTCTTGAAGCCCTTTAATCTCTTGTTACCTCTCACTAGGCAACACAACATATTATGGCTTACCAAGCCCAAAAACAATTTCATTAATAAAACATCATAGCTCATACCTGGCTATGTCCAACATCTCATGATACCTGTATGATTAGTGCACATGATAGCAGTTATATTAATTACATATCAACACTTCTGCAATGTAAGAGTAACATCACTATTTCCTCATTAGAGTTAGGATTTCCCAATTCATGTCAATTATAAATACTCATCCCATTACCCAAATTAGGGTTATGGTTTATCATCATATTGCCCAACATTAGGGTTTCATGCATTATAACCCAAGATTAGGACTTCACATAACTTTACCCTTTTATCAAGTTAGGATTTTCATATCAAGGTTTCACATATCATTACATAGCATCACCTTAGTTTAGAGTTTCACATCACATCTCTGAATTAGGGTTTCATTTGACATCACCCTTGATTAGGGTTTCACATAACATCTTTGTATCAGGGTTTCATATGACTTCATCCTTGATTAGGGTTTCACATGATTTCAACCTTAATTAGGGTTTCATATGACATCACCCTTAATTAGGGTTTCACATAACATTACCCTTAATTAGGGTTTCATATGACATCACCCTTAATTTGGGATTCACATGACATTACCCTTTTTTTAGGAATCACCTTGCTGACTAGATCAGTACCCCCCCCCCCAATGTTGGTTCTAACCACAATTAGGGATTTCACATGACATTACCCTTAATTAGGGATTTCACATGACATTACCCTTAATTAGGGTTACATCATTACCCTTAATTAGGGTTACACCTAGCATTGCCCTAAATTAGGGTTGGGGTTCATCAACCTTCTCAATTAGGGTTTTCATGCTCTCTTTATCAAGGATCATACCTTAATTACATGTTTTATTCATGTTGAAAGTGCTGAGGATTAATCACTACATGATTATCACTCATGTATAAGTTTCTCTCTCTCATCCTCTCTAGGATATTAATTACATCAGACTTGATTAAATTAGATTAACCCTTTATTCAAGTGCATACATATAGGGTTAGCATAGTGTATTGAGGCATTACTTTCATAAGCATCAAAGATTAACTACTGAAAAGGTACTAATCACTTAAGTACCTTGAAGGTACAACCATTGTAATTACCTTTGATAAACATCATAAAAAATCATGGGGTTGATTAACCTTTCATAGCTTTGAGACTATTAGATCTCCAAAAGGTTTTATTACTTTTGAACCTTCAAACGGTTTTGACCTCCTTGACCTTCAAACGGTCTTGGAGTCACATGACCTTCAAACGGTCTTGAAGTATTTTGACCTTCAATCGGTCTTGCTCTAATTTCTTCAATCGATTTTGAAACTGTTTGCTCAATTTATTATTGAAACCGAATCATCAACCCTTCAATCTTGAAACTGAATCATCCATTCGGTCTTGAAATTGAATCCTTCATTCGGTCTTGAAACCAAATCCTTTATTCGGTCTTGAAACCGGATGCAATCTATTAGGTCTAGGGTTTACAATCAATGGACCCTCAAACATTAAAATCATCCATCAATTGAACTATTGAAAGCACATTAGATTGTAGCCCTTGGATCTTCATCCATTCACCACAACCAACCATAAACCTCCAAACGGTCTTGAGACCGTTTCACCTCCAAACGGTATTAAGACCGTTTGGGTCAAACAACCTTGAAATCAATTTCCTCAACTAGGATTTTCAATCAATTCAATCGATTAGGGATTTCAATTGGTGGGCCATACATACATGGAACCTTTTAAATTTCATTTAATTGGAACCATTGGATTATCATCTTTCACATCATCAAATAACCTCAAACGATTTTGAAGTTCCATTTACCCATTCAATCTTGAGATCCATTACCCATTCGATTTTGAGTTCAATTACCCATTCGATATTAAAGTGAATTGCCCATTCGGTTTTGTACTAAATTACCCATTCAGTTTGAAGTGAATTACCCATTCAGTCTTGGGTTCAAGTACCCATTCGGTCTTGGGTTCAATTGCCCAATCGGTCTTGGGTTCAATTGCCCATTCGGTCTTGGAACCGAATCAACTCAATCGGTTTTGAAACCAAATTAGCTCAATCGGTTTTGAAAACCAATTGCCCCTTGCTTTGTTGAGGTGTATGCTTAAGATGACATCATCATCTTCAAGCTCTAAACCTTCGAAAATAGTCGTGATTCTTATGGTGATTTCAACAACTAATCAAAAGGAAATCGAGAGAGAAGAAAGGTTCAACACAAATTGAATAAATTGCAAGCAATAATGATATTTAAGGGTTCAAGTTATATAACCCGCCTTCAAAATTGAATCCAAGCTTAAAGATCCACGTATCCAATGGTGAATGAAGCTCTCTAAACTTCCCAAGGTCCGTTCTCAAGTCTTTGAGTGAAAGGATTGGCTAGAGTTGAAGATTGAATGAAGAAAAGAAGAAATTAAGCATTGAATTTCGATTTCCACCATGAAATCAAGGTTGAAGATGACTATGGAGCTTACCTACAGGTTGGGGCACGTCCTCCTATTTCTCCTTAGCTCCTTTGCGTTCAACAAAAGCAAGGAAAGAAAAAGGGATCGAAAAAGCCTTTCATTTGAGATGGAAATGGGATGTTTATAAGGGAATTTCAATGAGAGAGAAAGTGATAATAAAATCCTTTAACTCCCCAAAAATTGGTGCCACATACTCCCCTTCATCCCTTGCATACAAATCCATCTCCCCCACCTTGTAATTCCTCTTCATTATCCATGAATTAAAAGAAAGCAAATTAAGCACCTTAACTAGTATAATAATAATATCCAAAATTGAGTGGATATTACTTTTCCTTTTACTAATGTGAGTGGGCTCTCCACTCACCTTAGATATTTCGTGGCCTTTGCAAGGCACAAGGACCTTCACACTTATGAAAATTTAACCATCTCATTTTTGGTTGAAGGGCACTTCAATTAATATATTTATTTTTGCATTAAATTGAATTAGGGTTTCAATTATGCTTAAATCTTGATTATTTTAATATCAAGATTCTCTCTCCTCCAAAGTGATTCAAATGAGATGCCCCTCTCATTTTATTTTCTCTACATGATTCCAAGAAACATGAGGGACTCTCTAGAGGTGGTATTTTGCATATTGAACCCTAGGTTTTGGGTAATTTGCACATTACACCAAAACTAGGTTTTAGTGCACAACATTGCTCAACACACTCTTTCTTGGTGGTCAGGCTGTCGCAAGCCATAACTCTGCATCATTCTCATTCTTATTATGCTTAAACATCTAAGGAACATTTTATCATGTAACATTTGCAAGTTAACCCCTCAACTTGGGTAATTTGCACTTTAGTTCAAAATAAGTAAAATAGTGTTTCAACATTATTCAAAAAGGACCAAAATTGAAACATAAGTTCCTCTTGAGCCTTAGTTACTTTTCAAAAGATAAGAGAAAACGTCTAATCAACTTTATTAAGCAAAACATCTAGGGTTAAAACATAACCCAGGTCAGGGATGTTACAAATTATCCACCCCTAACAGGGATTTCGTCCCCAAAATCATCAAGAGAAAAGAGAAGGGTACTTCCTCCTCATCTCTTCCTCTAGTTCCCACGTAGCCTCTTCAATGCCACAGTGATGCCAGAGAACTTTCACAAGACATATGTCTTTCTTTTTCAACTTTTTAATTCTTTTATCAAGGATCATCACAGGTCCTTCAACATATGATATATCATCATTTAATTCTACCTCCAAAGGTTGCATAACTAACTCTGTGTCAGGATGACACTTTCTCAACATGGAGATATGGAACACTGGATGCAACTTATGCAACTCAGGTGACAACTCCAGCTTATAGGCTACCTTTCCAATTCATTCAATGATTGGATAAGGCCCCATAAATCTAGGAGATAACTTTCCTTTCTTTCTAAATATAAGGACACCTTTCCAAGGTGAGACCTTGAGATATACTCTGTCTCCAACTTGGAATTCTAAAGGTCTTAGCCATTTGTCGGCGTACAACTTTTGTCTATCCTGTGCAGTCTTTAGTTGTTGTTGTAAAACTTTAATCTTCTCATTTGTCTGCTACACTAGCTCAGGACCCAAAAGTTGATATTTTCCTATTTTATACCAACATAAAGGAGATCTACAACGTCTACCATATAATGCTTCATATGGTGCCATATCAATACTGTGCTGATAGCTATTATTGTAAGCAAATTCTATCAAGCTCAGGTGTAGATCCCAACTTCCTACAAACTGAAGGACACATGCCCTAAGCAAATCCTCCAAGGTTTGTATGGTCCTCTCAGACTATCCATATGTCTATGGGTGAAAGGTTGTACTAAACCTTAACTGCATACCCAAATCTTTATGTATTCATTCCCAAAAATGACTCGTGAATTGGGGACATCTATCAGAAATGATAGTAGATGGAACCCCGTGCAACCACACTATCTCATCTACATATATCTGTGCAAGCTTCTCAGCAGTGTAGGTTGTTTTGACAGGAAGGAAATGTGTTGTCTTAGTCTACCTATCAACTATCACCCAAATGGAATCATGAGCTTTGGTCATTCTGGGCAAACCAACCACAAAGTCCATGGTCACATGATCCCATTTCCACTGCGGTATAGGCAAAGGTTGCATTGTTCCTACGGGCTTTTAATGTTCAACTTTAACCTGCTGACACACCGGACACCGCATAACAAACTCATCAACATCTTTCTTCAATCCTGGCCACCAATACATATCCTTCAGGTTATGATACATTTTGGTGCTCCCTGGATGCATTGCGTACATCGAAGAATGAGCTTCCTCCAAGACTAACTTCCTTAAGTCATTAGCATCAGGTACTACCATCCTACCATGGTAACAGACTACCTGATCCCAGGACTCATGAAAGACATCCCATTTCTCACTACCATACTCTGACCTGATCTACTGAACCACAGTATCAACTTGTTGTGCTTATTTAATCTGCTATCTCAGAGTAGGTTTTATGTGCATCTCAGCTAACAGCCCGGCTAACAACGATACCTTAAGATGTATATTGTTTTGCCTCAAGGAGATAAGCATATCTCTTTTAAAGCACACTAAGGAGTTTGACTATGCTTTATCTAAAGCTGGTGATGATGATTTCCTACTTAGTGCATCAGTCACTACATTAACTTTCCCTGGATGATAATCAATTGTACAATCGTAGTCCTTGATTAACTCCATCCAGCGGCATTGTCTTATGTTCAACTCATGTTGTGAGAAGATATATTTTAGATTCTTATGGTCTGTGAAAATCTATAATGTTTCTCCGTAGAGATAATGCCTCCAGATCTTCAAGGCATGAACCACAATAGCTAGTTCTAGATCATGTGTTGGATAATTCTCCTCATGTTTCTTTAGCTATCAAGAAGCAAAAGAAATCACTTGATTATCCTGCATCAACACACATCCTAGACTATTATTAGTTGCATCACAGAAGACTATATCCCCCTTCCCTTGTTCAGGTAACACCAGCACAGGTGCACTTGTTAACCTTTCTTTCAATGACTGGAAAGAATGTTGACACTGGTCATTCCAGATAAAAGGAACCTCCTTCCTATCAACTTGGTTAGGGGTAAAGCTATAGAACTAAAGTTCTTAATGAACCTCCTATAGTATCCTACCAGTTCTAGGAAACTATGTATCTCCATTGGTGTCTTTGGTTGCTCCCATTGCAGGACATACACTACCTTCTTAGGATCAATACAGATACCTGAGGCAGATATTACGTGTCCTAGAAAAGAAACTTCTGGTAACCAGAACTCACATTTGATAAATTTAGCATACAACTTATGCTCTCTTAGCAAAGTTAGAGCTTGACGGAGGTGCTGCTCATGCTGTTGAGCATCTCTACTGTATACCAGGATTTCATCTATAAAGACTACTATGAACTGATCAAGAAAAGGTCAAAAGATTCTATTCATGAGTTCCATGAATGCAGCTGGTGCATTAGTTAGTCCAAATGACATAACTATGAACTCATAGTGCCCATACCTTGTCCTAAAAGCAGACTTAGGTATGTCACTCTCCTTGATACACAACTGATGATATCCCGACCTCAGATCTATCTTAGAAAAGATAGTTGCACCACACAACTGATCAAATAAGTCATCGATCCTTGGCAGAGGATACTTGTTCTTTATGCTAACTTTATTCAACTGTCTGTAATCAATGCATAACCGCATCGATCCGTCCTTCTTCTTAACAAAAAGAACCAGAGAACCCCATGGGGGAAGTACTCATTCGGATAAAACCTTTCTCAAGCAACTCCTGTAGCTGTTTCTTAAGCTCTACCATCTCAGCAGGTGCCATTCTATATGGTGTTTGTGCTATTGGTTGCGTGCCCGAGATTAGATTAATCTCAAAATCAATCTCTCAGGGCGGATGTACACTTGGAAGTTCGTCAGGGAACACATCTTCAAACTCCCTAACTATTGGAACTTCAGAAAGATTAGAGCTCTCCATTGTGGTGTCTACCACATGTGCTAAGAATGCAAAGCATCCTTGTCTCATCAGCTTCTCAGCTACCATAGTTGACACAAGACAGGTTGGAAGAATCTTTCTGTCTCCGTGAAAAATCCATGTGTCACCATCATCTGTGAACACAGTTTGCTTGGACTCACAATCCAAGACAACCTTATACTTTTCTAGGGTGTCCATCCCAAGGATTATATCAAACCCGTGCATCTCAAGTGGTATACACTAGTAAAAATTGGGCCATTATTCACGAGTGAGTCCTGTCACAAACCCCTCTCTACATGCCCTCACAAATAGGGATGGTTGTGAGTCTGGCCCTCACAAATGGTCCGTGAAGAGAACTCACGTGACAAATACCAGTGGCCCTCACGAATACAATTGTCATAGACCAACTGACCCTCAAGAATGTTATATTGAGGGACTATTTAGCCTTCATAAATACATTTTTGAGGGACTATTTAGCCTTCATAAATACATTTTTGAGGGACTATTTAACCTTCATAATAACATTATTGAGGGCATGTTTAGTTCTCATAAATACATTTTTGAGGGACTTTATGGTCCTGGAGAATATATTTTTGAAGGGATAATGCCTTCATTAATATTATTTTTGAGGGGCTATGTGGTCGTCATCAATGCAATTTTGATGGTCAATCTGGACCTTCATCAATATATTTATGAGGGACTACTGTAAATGATTTGGTTGTTGATTATTGAATGATTTATTACATGTTAATTAATTGTTACTATAGTGAATATCAAAATTTAAATGAAAACTTTGTATATATAACCTCAAGCAATATTTTTATACTAATTCACATGACATCATAAGAAGATTAAACACCAAAATGACACATAAAAATGTTAAATCACCTCAAACAATTTTTGTTATTGAAGCAAAATATTATCCATACATTGCGTGCTCAACGTTGATATAAATAAAGAGTACATATGGTTCTAAAATTTGAGATTGATGACAATCAACATATCATGCTAGAAACTCTTAAGATCTATAATGTCTCCATATTCCTTCAAATGGTGTGGTGCTCTTCATCAATGCCAGGCCTCATACGATTAGGTACTTGAATATTCTTCTCCTAAAAATGACAAATCATTATATTAATAGAATTTAAAGTTTATACATAAATCATAGTACAACAAACAACTTACCCTTATATTTCAGTTTTGATCTACTCCAAGGTGCATTGTCCGTCAAAATCCATCATTAAAAGTAATTCTACCCTATCAATATAAATACAAAAAGGAATCAGAGTGAGTGCGAAGTAGAGATAAATGTAAGTGAACCAACATAGCAGCAACATGCACCCGTAAACTAAAATTATGATTGAACTTAGTAAATAGTACATAATTAAAAAAAACTCAATGGGTTCAAGCAGTACGTTTTCATTTTCAGCAGTTCAAGTCTCCATAGTTAACTTTCACGCTGCGAGTTCATAGGACACCCAACCAAACACGAGCAGTTCGAAAACAAGTGCAGTTCAAGCTGCACGTTTTCATTTTCAGCAGTTCAAGTCTCCAACAGTAGCTTAATCCAAAACTGCAGTTGGAAATGTTCAAGCTGCAGTTTTCATTTTCAGCAGTTCAAGCTGTAGTTTTCTGGATTAGTTATTTTGTTCAAGCTGCAGTTTAAGCTGTAGTTCAAGCTGCAGTTTTCTAGATTAGTCATTTTCAGCAGTTCAAGACATGAAGGAAACCAAACTATTGGCCTAGTCAAAACTGAATTAGCATCAGAGCTTGAATGAAAACCAAACTATGACAGTAACTAAAATCTGTTTGAATTAGACCGGTGAATGTCGCAGCAGTTTGGGGCTGGGTTAATTTAACTTGTACAACTGAGCTAGTACTCAAATCACAGTCAGGGTAATTTAGGTCTCATTCCATTTTGAAAGTAACGAATATACAAGGGGGACAAGGATATAATTTACACCAGAAATATTCTAGCATATGAACTGGCATTCAAACTCAGTTGTGAATATTACAAAAATGTGGTTTCACTATATAATCAAAATGTTATTGTTGCAAAATAAAATATACATACATAAGGAGAGCAAAGTGAATTGAGTAGCTAAAGTAGTAGTTAAATATCTTGTACCTCTATCCAATCAGGCCTAGTGGGCGACTGTTAAGTAGGGATGTGCATTATAGGACCAACATGAGACAGGCCTAGACTGACCTGGACCAGTCCAAGGACCCTTCTCTTTACTGCCAATTTTACCAAAATCGACCAAGGACTAAACCAGACCACAAACAGAGTTTTTGTTGTACTCGTTGTCTTCATTCTGTAATCATTTATCAATTTCAAAAACTGATAATCAAATATTAAAATTGAAAACTAGCAGTAATGGCGTAGTCATTGTATAAGCTATTAATATTGATACATATTGGAAATTGTGGATGGGCGATATATTCACAGTAGTGTGTTATAATGTTATGTTTATAAGAGATACCCCTCTCCTTTATATGGGAGAAGGCAGACATGACTCTTGAGACTTCTAGACCTGACTAGACTTGACTAGACTAGACAAGACTCTATAAGGCATCCAAGCTTGAAGGAAACAAAACCAAAGAGTAACAGTTTTTCTTGAATTGACTGGTGAATGCTGCACAGTCAGGGTTACACTGGTGTAACCAAGCTACTTAATCAGTTAACTGTGGTTTAAACATCTTTTTCCACAGTTCATTGATCTCGATATACATTCCATGTCATTAAGAACAAAAACCTTTAAGATTTTGACTGCCTAAGATAACTAGAAGATTTCATCTAATAGAGATAACAATAGATAAGTAGACTAAGATGAAAGAGGATAACAATAACTACATACATAACCATGATACCCAAAGTGTCTAGAAATATAGAACCACATGGGCATTAACCATTAAGTAGATTCCTGCCTTATATATTTGATTTGGCCTTATATATTAGATTTGGTATAAGTACAAGATATATGGATGGATACCCTAGAAGTTTAATCAAGCACGTATTTAATACCTGATTTAAACGTTGAGTTCTTGGTGTGAAAGACACTGATGAAAATGTTCTTGGTGTGCTCTGCATTTGAGGATGAATTTTTCGATAATTACCAGAAGTAGGGCACCAACTTTCAACTGCAACCTTTAATAAAGTGTACATGTTAATATTCTTATGTGTATGAATATTGAAAATAATCTATAGCTATTATGAGGTACCTGCGGCTGAAAGATTAGTGGATGTCCATTGCCTTGTATGGAAAGCCTGCCTACTCCATTCTCCCTTGAATTGCCTTGTATGGAAAGCATGCCTACTCCAGTCTCCCTTGAATTTCTTTGTCTAGAAAGTCTTCCTAAGCCATCCCCGCTTGAATTATTTTTCCTGAGAAACATGCCTACATCCGCACCACTACTTGTATTGTCTTGTATGTGAAAAGAACCCACACCTGACCTATTTGTGCCACTTTGCATGTGTAAGACACTTGTAGTATTTTGATTGGGGTATTCAACTGCACAATCAACATTAATACCACCATCCTATGACAAATAGATCAACAATGTCAAAAAAAATTATATATTACATTGACATAGACAACTGAATCTAAGTTACCTATGATTGATTATACCAAGTCATTATTTGGGAGACGGAGTTCTTCAATCCATTTACTATTTCTTCAAGTTCCTTAAGTTTATCCTGAAATAGAAAACAAATTACAAACATCGATCTAATAGACTAGTTGTAACTAATAGTTCAAGTTTAGTTATAATCCAACATACATCCTTTGCATTGCTTTCCTCAAGAAGCATTTCATATCTTATACGGGAAGCTTTTCCCCTATGTCCTATCTCTTTGTGCCCAATTCCAACACCTCGGATCCTAGCCTTTTTGGAAGGATTTAAAACTTGCAAATAAGCATCACGTGTTAGATTATCAACACTTCTAGGATCTATTTCTTCTTGGTTTGCTACTTGGTTTTCCACAATATCAGAGATTTCAAGCTGTAATTAGAAAGCATCATAAAAGGAAATCTTAAATTGAGATATCTAAGAATATGTAGCTTTGTAGACATCATAGGAAAGCAAATATCCATTTTCTAACCACTTGTGGGCTTTTGTCATAAACTTTTTCAAAAAATTTGTTAAGAGGCACAATGGGTTGATCTTCACTGACCTACATATGATAGATAACATAATAATTGTCCATGTTATATGTTCAACTCCTACTAAGAAAGACAAGTGTCCATTATTAATACCATTTTTGCCCGATAGCAACTCCATGGCTTTGATCATGTGGTATGATCCATCACTTTTTTTGCTCTGTTTGCCTTGTTGATCTCAAAAATTTTCTAAACCATAAGAAACATATAATTAGATAAAGTAGATAGGTATACATGCAAGTTATATGAAACCATTGTACCTTAGACTTCTCGGTTCCCCATTCTTTAACAAGATTTTTAAACTGGTCCATATCTATGGAAGCATTTTTCTCAACTTTCTTCATCATCAATTCTGGTTCAATCTTGTACTTTTCATAGTAATCTTTCTTTACACGTGCCCTCCACACTGATATCCCTTTGCTAATGTGTTCATCAATGTGATTCCATGCATTAGGGTGACTGCCTAAATCGAAGTATTTCTACAAAAACATAGAAAATATTACTTTAGATATAACAATCATACAATTTGTTGGTCTTTTTATGAAAAAGATTACCTCAATAAATGATTTTCTATCTGCAAAATCTTGTTGTGGTTGTTCGTTCCACTTCAAGTCTAGATTCCATATGTGTGGTTTCCTTGCTAGCATATGACAATAACGATTCAATTTGGCACCATTCTCCCCAATAGCATTTCCTTCATAATCCCATTGGACCGTGTGACGTGGCTCCCCTTGCTTAGGAAGTAGGCTTTAATCACTTACAGGCCCACGTCCATACTTCCTATTCTCCTGTTCATCCTCAACATTTTCTTCAACTGTTACATCATTTTCAATATTGTTGGATAGTAGAGTACGTTCATCCTCAGAATTTTCTACAATTGTGGATGGAGGGACAACAATAGGTTGACTAGGTGTGTTGTTACAACTAGATCTAGTGATTCTTCTTCCTGCCATCCTTCAACTGACAAGAAAAAAAAATTAGATTATTAGTGCAGAAATGTCAGTAACAAAAGTAGTGGCTACATTTGAAAAATAAATAAATTGCGGAGAATATGAGACACCAACATATGAATATTCAACATTTGAAAAACATATAAATTGTAGAGTACCTTGGTTTCATATCCCAAAAAAGAATAATGATGTCCTACTTGCTGGTATATGAAACAAGACTAAATAAATTGCAAAGAATATGCCATATAGTAACAGTTTGCCAAAAAATGCAATAGAACATATTCCCCAAATAATTATTCTAGACTTGCAAACAAAATAATTTGATGAAAATAGACAGATTAATAAACTAAACATTAGCCCCATCATTCTTTTTTTTAGTTCTATCAACAAAATATCCCTCGGTGTCACTCCTCGTCCAAGACACATCACTAGTTAGACCACCATCAATAGCTTCAGATTGTAAACCAATCAAGCAATTCTCAATAAGAGGTACTTCAGAATAATCTTTAGGAGGATGCTTTAGCACTGTGCACCAATCATCGGCATTAAGATCCTTCACATAAAAGCATTGCAATGCTTGAGAAGCCAGGATAAAGGGTTCCTCCTTTTTTTTTATCCTTGAAGTGTTGATTTGTGTGAACCCATATTCATCAATTCACAACCCATTAGAAGTTCTTTCATCATACCAAGAACATCTGAACAACAGAACTTTGATTCTTGGACCATAAGTTAGCTCAATAACCTCCTCTAAGTAGCCATAGTACGTGACTTCATCATTTATAGGATTTCGATCTCTACCACTTGAATAACTTGAAGTGTCAACACACAAATACACTCCACTATTTTGTGTAGTACATGTACTTTCAATGTGCTTTTAACGAAAATGATATCCATTGACCGAAAATTCTTCATAAGACATTCCCTCAGCACAAGGGCCTTGGGATAACTATCTCAAATCATCGCTAATATTGTTCGGCCTAATCTCTCACATTTGCATTACCTTCATAAAAAGTAAAACATTAATGTAATCTACACTAACTTGAAACATTAAGAGTGACAACAATATTTATGTTTGATACTTACATGCTCTTTCAACCACTTAGAAAACTCCTTTGCATGTTTTGTTTCTAGGGTCCATGGGGCAATGTTGGGTTCCATATCTTGAAGAATACACATGTGTTCACTGCTTTATAAGAAGTGTCTAAATTAATGTACAAAAAATATACAAATATCAGCAAGAATTTTAGGACGTAATTAAATCTTACCTTTTGTAAACATCCAATTCCTCTTTATTGAAAAGGACATAACGATGGGCTTGTTCCAAAGTGTGGATGTCGAAATTTCTTGACACTCCAACTCTAATTGGAGATCCATCAACATTATGAGGAGTGCGGTTGAGTTTTGTCTCAAAATTATGCAAGTACCTAGCACAAAATGTCAAACTTTCTTCAACTAAATAGCCACTAGCAATACAACCAGCCGGTTTAGCTTTGTTTCTTACATACTTCTTCAATTTCTTCAAGTATCTCTCTATTGGGTACATCCACCTAGTTCAGATAGATCCGGCTTGCCCGACTTCATAAGCTAAATGAATGGGCAAATGCATCATGATGGTGAAGAAAGAAGGAGGGAAGATTCTCTCCAACTGGCAAAGAGTGACATCAATTTCTTGTTCCAATTCTTTGAATTCCTCCACATCAATAATGTTAGAGAAAAGCTTGTTGAAAAATGAGCACAAATTAGCAATAGTCTTGTACACATCTAAGCTTATGCAATGTCTCAAGGCAACAGGTAGAAGTTGATGCATAAGAACATGGCAATCATGACTTTTCAGCCCAACAAGTTTTCTATCAGATTTGCTAACACACCTAGATATGTTAGAAGAATAGCCATCAAGAACTTTCAACTTTTCTAACACAAATAGGAACTTATCTTTCTGCTCATTAGTCATGGTGTAAGATGCTGGAGGCAAGTAATAGCGGTCACCTACATCTACTGACCATAAATCTCTTCGAATGCACATTTTCTTCATATCTTGATGAGCTTGTAAGTTGTCTTTACTTTTCTTAGAATCACCCAATAATGTGTTTAAAATATTCTCGCACACATTCTTTTCTATGTGCATCACATCCAGATTGTGTCTAACAGATAAATACTTCCAATAAGGTAGCTAAAAAAAGATGCTTATCTTATTCCAACCAGGAGGTAATGGTTGAATTTGATCTCCAAGCCTCTTGCGCTTATTCATTTTTCCAAATGTGATATTTTCATATCCATCAAATTGCCTCAGTATATCTTCTCCAGATAGTGGCTTAGGTGGAAGTCGAAAATCTTTTTCACCATCAAAATTTTTCCTATCACGTCTATATGGATGATTCATTGGAAGAAAACGTCGATGGAAACCATAGCATTGCTTTTTCCCAAACTGTAACCATTTTGATACAGTCTCCACATTACAACAAGGACAACCCAAATCTTTCTTACCTTTAGTGCTCCAACCAGATAAGTCACCATATGTTGGAAAATCGTTAATGGTCCATAAAATCATTGCTCACATAGTGAAGTTCCTTTTGCTATATGCATCATAAACTTTGACTCCAAGCTCCCAAAGTAGTTGCAGCTCCTCAATTAATGGATCCAAGTATACATCAAGGTCATTGCCAACCATATGTGGACCTGGGATTAATAGGGACATCATAATAAATTGTTCTTTCATAAGAAGCCAAGGCGGAAGATTGAGAGGTGTCACCAACACAGGCCAAATGCTATGTGATGCACTCATATTGCCAAATGCATTAAATCCATATGTTGCTAATGACAATCTAATATTGCGTGGTTCAGCAGCAAAGTCTGGATACCTAGCATCAACAGAAAACCATTCTGGTGTGTCTGAAGGATGATGAATACGACCATCCTTGCCTTTTCCTTCAGATGGCCAAATCATATCTTTAGCAATAGATGAAGACATATAGAGCCTCTCTAACCGAGGTATCAAAGGGAAGTGATACATGAACTTAGCAGCTACCTTCTTTCCCTTTGTTTTGTATTGCTTTTCATTCCATCTTGAAGCACCACAAGTATCACAATTTTCTTTTGAAGCTACATCTTTGCAAAAAAGCATGCAATTATTTGTACATACATCTATAGTAGAATGATCAAGTCGTAAATCCTTCACGATCGCATTTGCTTCATAGTACGTCTCCGGGAATAGACAATTTTCTTCTGGAAATCCTGAAATAATCAACTGTAACAACTTTGTGAAAGAATCGTTGGACCATCCAGATTCCTCCTTCATAAATAGCAAGGCAACCAAATACGATAGCTTAGAATGACTTGTGCAACCTCTATAGAGTGGTTGATCCACCTCTTTTAGTAGCTTGTAAAATCTTCGTGCATCTACATTTGTAGGTTCCTCTGTAGCTTCAGTAGAGTGGTCATTTGTTGTGTCACCCATACCAAACAAATCCTCCAGCATCTGATGCATATTGTCGGTGCTAGGCATGTTTGGTGCCACAACATGATTGCTCCTACCAATCACCTCCCCATGAAACATCCAAACATCATAGCTATGCACAAATCCTTTTTGTAATACATGTGAGAATACCTCCTCCTCTATTTTAAGGTATCTGTTCAAACATACCTTGCAAGGACATATTAATTTCCCCTGTCTAGTTGGTCTCTGATGGATAAGAGCAAACTCAATGAACTTTCGTAACCCTGCCTTGAATACAACACTTCGCACTCTATTCCCAATATACATCCAGCTCTGATCTATTAGAAAATCCATCTACATGAAGGAAAATATATAATAAGTTAAGCACACATTACAAGAAATGTATATATATATATATATGCAATTCAAATAGTATATTGATTATATTCCTTTCACTCTATCTAGGTATTTATATTCCTTGATTATATATATAAATAATCGAGTAACCTGATATAGGTCTGGAGCAGTAAACCAAAGTCAATCTATTCTTGGATTTGGAGGAATACGCTGTCTATACGGGATAGGCATATTGATAATTTTGAAATTAGAGTTGGTGAAGGTTGTAACACTATGATTTGGAATGATCCTTGGTGTTCAGGAGGTAAACCTCTTTCTAATATTCTAGGTAGCCATTTCTTAGCTAGATTTGGTGATCCCTCAAAGAAAAGGAGGCAACCAGAAACCTGAATACCAGATCCGAGCTCAAAAACAGCTACTGAGAGGGGAGCATTAGACTCAACCGTCACCAGGAAAAAGCAAAACAAACTAGTATGCTAGACCAAGAGAGAAGATCTCACATCCAACATCCCCCGAGGATAAAACTCAAACAAAGAACTGATGCAAATCAAGACCTACACGACACCTTTGAGCTCATAGAGAACACAACCATAAGGCCAAAGTCCCAAAGCATATATTCAACCTCCCAAACTTATCCGCAAGCACCACATAAGTATGCTACCTGTACTTGAAGCCCAGAAAGGACACCATCTCTTAACAATATATATGAGGAAAAACATATTTATCACAATAAACCATATGTTCTACCCTTCTATGCTCTCGTAATTGCAAGATCTTCTTCTCTATTGAATTCTTATCTATGTGAATACATCCTTCCACTCAAACAGTTTCTAAAATCTCTTAGCATAGCTACTCATTCAAGCATCAACACCTAGCCAAGAGGTCTGACACTAGGCAATATATACTACGGAAGCTATCAAGTTAGGAAGGAACAATACATTAAAATTATATTTATCTAATATTCTATACAAAGTCAACAACAAATACTCAGGAAAAACAAAATCTAGACCTGACTATAGAGCTGATCTAAGGTAGTACTGCTTTTTCATGGTAGGATATCTCAACTTCAATGTAAATGAATAAACATTGTTCATAGTATATTAACAGGAACAACATGCTTCCAAGAACATGAGACATCATTTGTAAGTCATTACCTATACATTAAAATTTGATTTTTGAAGATAACAAATTTCTCTTGGGCCTAAATCAATACATTACAACAATTCATCATACACCTCTATTTTCTACCATTTGACTAGTTTTTAGTCTAACTCAGTGAGGACATAATGCATTTTAGACATTTGTCCTCAAACAAACATGATTAGCTTTTCTTAAGGCTTCAATAAGTTCAAGAAGTTCTATAGTAGGGAAATGTCCAAAAAGATATAAGAAACCATAACAATAGTGGCAATAAAGTCAGTAAAAATGGTAAAATAAGGAAGGTGGATGGAAATTTAAGAAATACCTTACAAGAGCACCGGTTAAGAATAAATATATCTACAATATCGTTCGTAATCAGCTTTTGGTTACTCAACATATTCCTTCCTTGAGAAGCCAAACATTTCATTGTTTTGAAAATGACTGGTACTTGAATTACTTGATAAAAATACAGAGTATACATTAATTTAAAAGGAAGTTATAATGTTATACCAAAACATTGTTTGTAGTATGGGAAAAGGTGATAACAACAAACGTAGTAATAGATATCTAAATATGGGTTTATTATTCTGACTGCAAATATATTTGTCTTCGAGACGATTATTGATGGAAACTGTGAGAGATAGCATTACACTTATAAGATGGCAACATACTCTTTCAAATTCTAAGATAAAGACTTGCATGATCAGGATGCCTGTTTGATTTTTCTTGTAGTTCATAGCCCATGCCAATATGAAAAATTTCGATAAGAGGGGGAAATGCAAAAAAAAATCAGGATTTTTGAAAAGATGTTTGCCATTGACTGAGAAAACTAGGTCATCCATTGATGAAGAACATATAATTCATAGAATGATCTAATCTAATAAGATGAGTTTAAATCATTACTAAGTTTTCCCCATAAATTTCTAGTTGCCAAAATAGATAGTGTGGAGTCAGGACTCTGGGCACTATGTTAGTGAAGAAAAGGGGTAAGAGGAGAGTGGCTTTGTCAACTAGCTATGAGTATGTAGGTTTCAATATAATTGTCCTTTACAAAAACTAGATGTGTTGATATAATGGTTGATGGGCAAGATATGGATCAATTACAAAATTGCTCAAGTTACTTTTTAGCTCTACAATCATATTGAGTTGCATCAGAAAAGCAAAATCATTACTAATCTTGCAAAATACTTCTAGAACAGACTCCATTCAAGCAGAAAGGTTACATCCTATGTGTTTACACGAAAACAAGGGTCTCTTGTTGGACATACATACAAGATGTCGGCTATGATTAGGCAGATCTAATAGGAAATGCATAATTCCAATACATGCACCATCTTGCAACTACATGTACATTTCCATATCACACGATATAAGGAAAAGGCAAATTACAATTTTGGTTATTCAAAATATATGAATATATAAAGTGAGTCCTCATTGAAGACACTACAAAAATTATTTTCCTTGGCCACACTTTATTCTGAAAGAGATACTGATTGTTATGAACATGTATCTTAGAATAGATGGTACTATTGAGTGTGTAGAGAATATATACAACCGGTTTGTTAGTTTTTAGTAGTCTTGAATTATTAACCATACACCTTGGCTCACCATTGACTCGTTACATTTCCCTAATTCCTAAATATAGACATTATTTTATACTCCCATATCCAGCTCCCTTCCCCATGGATCCTTTTAGAAAAATAGAAATGATCACATGATCATCTAAAAAGTTGGCAATGGTTTGGTTATGAATGTAATAAGAAATCATAATTGGATTTATGTTCCTATTGATGTATATTTTGTTCATAACTCACTAGTGATTGTAAAAACCATACTTGCTAAGGCATTTATCTTAACCATACTTTTTGGACATAAATTGTAGAGTACCTTGGTTTCAACAAATCCTAACCCATCAACCACATCTCTCCACAAGATAGATAAAAATAGACTTCAGCACCCAGAAACTATCTCTAAAAGTAGGGATTACCTATGTCTTCATCACAGTTCATATCAACAGAAGAGGGAAAAGGAAACATACTCATCAAGATAGCAGCAAACTCTCAGACCACCAAACACATACCAACACCAGAACTCAACCATCACTATAAAGTGAGAGGGGAGCATATGAACTATCATCTCAAACTAATCCAACAGAAAAAAGAAGCAAATAGAAACCAATAAAAGTCCAAGTAGAAAGAAAGAATTTCTTAAAAATCTGATCAGATGCCTAGACCAAGAGAGCAGAGCTCACAACCAACAACCCAATATGATAAAAAGAACTGACGAGCCTAATCCATCAACCACATATCACCACAAGACTGATATAAATAGACTTTGGCAACCAAAAACTATCTCTGAAAGAAGGGACTACCTCTGTCTTCATTACAACTCATATCAACAGAAGAGGGCAAAGGAAATATACTCATCAAGACATCAACAAACTCTCAAACCACCAAACACATACCAACACCAGAACTCTACCATCACTATGAATGAGTTAAGTATATATCAATTTAAGCATCAATAAATCTTATTTACCATAGGCTTATACGTTTTTAATTGAGAAACATATTGTACATCCAAAAGTTCTCAAGGGAACGTGAGAGAGAGAAGCACCATATTATTAAGATTATATATGATCAAATTTTCTATATATCAATTAAGTGGTGACTAGACTCTTACATATTCCATTTGACACATATAATTTTGATAAATCATTACACTTAGCTTACTACAGGTCTACTTTTAAACATTAACCCATTCTCAGTCCATAGTAATATTACCCATTTATCAAACATCACAATGTGAGTTCCGAATGAAGGCTATAAGGTTTGAGATTTAATTAATATGGCTATTTTATGTGACCAGAAGTATGAAACTCTCATGTGTGGTGAAATCAATATATTTTTAATATGTGTTATACAAACTTACTTAATTTGTCTCAACATGGGAATAAAATCACATAACGTTCATAGCATTAAAAAGTTTTTATAAATGTAAATAGGAGTGGGAATGATCTTGTCTAATATGGTCTAGGCCTAAATCACAAATCAAACCACAAATATTCATTTTTTTCATACCATACTAGATTGTTGGTGACGCTAGATAAGACCAAACAAGACTGCAACTTTTTTATTTGGTTAGGATTGGCCTTGTCTCAAACCAACACTAATCACTAGAATCTACTAGAACGCTAAAAGCTAGTCAAGTTTTGATGGGAAGAAATATGCTTTGTTAGTTTTTAAGTCAAATAATTTGTGATACGTTAGCTTATGTGTTGTAATTTGAGAACCTAAACCAAATATTTCCTATATATAATTCGAACTTAAGCACATGTCACATGGTAATACCAACAATATAAACAAGAGTAGATGCAACCATATTCATAAAGAAAATACTGAAAGGCATATTATGTATCTAAAATGTGCAGAATTTTGACATAAACTAGATTTACCTAAATTCAAACAAACAAATTACCAATCTACAAAGAAAGTCATGTGATAGCTAGATCACTTCATTCAAGCAACCAAAAGTAGAAAAGAAACAAAGATTTATTTTTTAATTAGATTAGTCTAATGTGTTAATTTTTTCTTCTAGGTTGTATTGTTTATTAACTTTTAGACATCATATAGGCCTCCTCAAAAACAAAAGGTTGATTGCATGGAGTCTCCTCAAGACTCTTCTCTACAACTCTAGGCGACATGAAGGGGTGGCTTCAGTGGTTACAGCTGGGTTACGCTTGGCCGTCATGGCCGGTGAGGCCATGGATGTAACGAAGGAGATTCCCTTCCACAAAATACAATTTTCATACTGATACACCAAAGACAAAATTCCTATTGACTTGGAACACAACACCATGGATGCTACAGTTGAGAATACCAATGGTATTCCTCCTACTATTCAGAGTACCTTGGCAGAGACCCCAGTTGAAGTCATTACATTTTCTCCACTACTTAAAGTTAGAATCCAATTCGATTATGAAGGAATAAGGGGGCCAACTTACCCCTTCTTTGGCTTCAGAGGATTATGAAGACGATAATTTATCAGCTCAAACCAATGATGCATAATTTTGCACAGTCCATTATCAATTAGCCTCATCATATGAAATGACACTGGTAGCTATTTGATTCTTGAAGACATTTAGAGATGCAACTGGCTCTAGATCTAGCCAAGATAAAAATTCTTTCTTGGATGATTTCAGATTGGAAGAAGCTAATCTTGAAGATGTTTTTCTGGTTAGTGATCATGATTTCACTAAAGTTTATATTGCACATGAATCCTATTCCATTTTTCATAAACCATTGCAAATGATAGTTATAGTTAAACTTATTGGTAAAACCATAAGCTATCTTACTCTTTGTGGCAAGATCAAAATGCTTTGGTGTCAATTTCAAGGTGGCGAGTGTACCAATTGACTATGGATTATTATGTTGTTCAATTAACATATCATGAAGATTCCTTATCTACGTTGACTGGAGGACCATGGGCAATTTTCATGTTCCCTCTTAGTGTGACAAGGTGAATGGATGATTTCATTTCTACTAACAATTTTCCTCCAATGGTGATTACATGAAATAGGATTATTGATTTATCTTTACATCTTTATAACTCAGTCATATTCAAGAAGATGGATTAGGCCCTGGGAAAATTAACAAAAGTAAATGATCATACTGCTAATTGTACAAAATGTAAGTTTACTTGTCTAGACATTGAATTTGATACTAATGAACCAATGAAACATGATGTTATCATCAATGGTATGATCTATAAGGTTGAGTATGAATCCATTCCTCCTATTTGTTCTCAGTGTGGCATAATGGGACATGCATTCATAGAATGTCCTTCTAAACCTCAAGACCAAGAACTTGTACACCCAGAAGCTACAACAAAGAAGCAAATGTTGTTTGGAATGAGGATGATGACAAATGGAAAGTTTCCTATGGGAAAAATATCCACTCTAGAAGGCCATCCCAGAAACCACCAGTCACCTGATTACAGAGACCCTTGGAAGTCACTAACGTCCTTGTAATAAATTTAAAGCCCTAGAAGTTCAAGAGAACATAGATGAAGATGTTGAATCTTTACTGACAGAGATGGACAAAACAAGGACCTCCTGCGAGTCAGGTACAAATACCAAAAGTATGGACTATGAAATGGAACCTACCTTATTCAGCTGTGATCGCAGCAGTCGTACAGCCTGTCCAAGCCAAGACGATGGCCGTCCAAGCAAAGAAGACAGATCAATCCTCGGCGGCGGCAGAGCAGGATCAATCGGTCTCGACGGATCAATCCTCGACAGTGGCCAGAAGTAGAGCAGGAACAACCCTAGCGCCGCACAGATGATCCTTTGCGGTGGCAACCGATTCCTTGTGGCGACGCAGAGAGCGCAGAGAGCGCAGCCAAACAGGAGCGGGAGGGACACAGCGAGCGCAGCCAAACAGGGCACCGACATGTTTTTTATGGGGGTTTTGGGAAAGTTGTGGAGGGAAACTATGACCCGTATGGTGGGAAACAATTATTCACAGAATGGGTGAGTGAATAATGAAATTGTGAGGGATTAGTGTCCCTTAAAAAGGTCTACTTACATTAAAAACACGCTTGAGGGATTCAATCTCGTATTTGAGGGACAAGTCCTCACAAATAGACTTTATTATTCACGGTTCTTGGTTCTTCATAAATGTTCTTGAATAATATCCCAATTTTTTGTAGTGATAAGATCCACCTAAATACGATGTTCAGAAAAGGAAAGAATGCATAGAGAACACACCTCCCGCAACACTGCAGATCCCATCAAAGGGGTTTCTAATAACAGACTATCTGCTCTATAATTGATAGTCATGTTGTAGTCATGAATCACTCTTTGAGTGATAAAGGAATGCGTAGCACCCGAATAAATTAAAACAGATACGAAGCAGGATGAAGACATATCAAAATGAAATAGTTCCATCTGACCTGTCACAACTCGAGGGTTGACTACTACTTTGGGTGATTCATTGCATAGAATCTCGTTGTTTCTTGTTGTTGACCCTGTGCTCGATTATTAGGTGCCAACGAACCAGCTTGGGATGCTTGTCCACGTCCTCTAGCACCACTAAAAAACTGTCACCTCTGAGAGCCTTGTTGACTCTACCTCTGAGGTTGAGTCACACTTGCTTCTCTAGCTCGACAATCTTTCATCAAATGCCCCATCTTTCCACATATAAAACAACCTCTGTTCCCCGACTGTGGCCTGGGTGGTCCTATTACCAATACTGATGCTGAGCTGTGGGCTCCTTCTGGTGGTAAACTACGGCCTCTACCCCTATTCGTCGTCCATTGTGTCTAGGTATTGAATCTTGGTGGTGCTATTAGTGCAGAAAATCTCGATTTCTAGAAACTTTTGGACCCTTGTCCTTGAAACTGAGTATACACCTTCTTACTCTTGGTCTGACGCTTCTCAATCACAAACCTCTCTATCCGTCTCACGGACTCCACAAAAGTGGTGAACCTCTCCTTATTTTCTAAGGCAGACACAGGAGTGGTCAAATTAGCGTTCAACCCCTTCTCAAAATGCTGAATTCTTTCTTCATCAGTAGCTGTCATATGCAGAAAGAACCACAAAAGCTCCATGAACTTAGCTTCATACTCGCTAATGTTCATTGGTCCTTGCCTTAACCTTTCAAACTGAGAGATTTTCTCATCTAGAAACGTCTTAGGGAAGTATTTATTGATGAATTCCCGTCATAATGCTTCCCATCCAATCTCAACACCTAGCCTCTTGCCCTCTTCTATTGTCCACCAATGGCCAGTACTCCCTTTAAGAAGGTACACTGCATGTCTAACCTTCTCAGCTTCTGGGATATTGAGGATTCTAAAGGCCTTCTCCAGCTCAGTCAGCCACATGTCTGCATCTGCTGGGTCCTCTATACCAGCATATTCTGTGGCTCCAACCCAACAAAGTCATTCAAAAGTCTTGCCGACTCCTTGTCCTTCATGGTGAGCTGGCGCTCAAGGTGCAGGTGGTGGCATCCTATCCGCCATATGCGTCATGGTTTCCATGAACTACCCAAACATATCATTGAAGGCTAGGTTTTCCAATGTAGCTTGATCAAGCTAGGGATGTTCAGGTTCTGGTTCATCCCTATCCTGGTCCCTTGCACCTCTTCCAGGTGCAACAACGCTGCTCTCAGCAGCATGTTCTTCGTGTGATCCAGACATATTTAAGTTCTTCTTCTCCTCCTATATGAGAATAAGACACTATCAGATAGCTGGAAGACACTAGAACAGACTCAACAACCTTAATCCTATGTCTCTGTAGAGAGAACCTAGAGCTCTGATACCACTAAATTGTGATGTACAAAATGTCATCGACTAAGCAGAAGCGAACATCAACAGTGGAATTACTGAAAATCACTAAAAATTAAAACCATTTGCAAAGAGATCAAAACATAGGAAAACTCTTTTATCAAGAACCAATGTACTTTATATACATCCTGGTTCATAAGTACATATTTTGTACCGTCTCTTCTCGAGGATTACAAGCATCAACTGCCCTGTTAAAACTATACATAGGCAACATAAAAATATTGAGGCATCAAGCCAAAATCTGAGATCGGTTCATTAAACTAACTACTAACTCCGAGGACCTGAGAGTATAGAGACGACACATATGACTCTATATACAAAGCTTGACAGCTAGTGTCTCCACCTGGATGTCACTGCTATCCCTGCTGTTGCTGTTGTTCTTCCCCCACTGTAGGGTTTCTGCTTCTTCTTCTGTGTCTACCTAAAAAGTTAGATCCCAGGGGGGTGAGACAATTGAAATTGCCCCAGTGAAAGATATAACTCTCCGCCAGAAATATTATTATTGCAAATTAATGGAATAAAACTGAGCAGAAGAATCATAAGTATTCAACAGTAGGTAAATCAATTATCTAAGCATAATAGAGCAATATTCTTCTTCAAAGTATTTCAGCTTGTAACTTGATAAGGCAGTATGTCAATTATCCAATAAGGAATATGAAGAACATGTATAACATTTATCCATATAAAACATACTAAGCAAGATACCATCAACCACTGATTCTCATATTTCAGCCTTAAGCAAATATGTTACATGACTGATTACATTTTACAATCATACTTAAGCCCTGAGGAGATGAAGTATACCTCTCATACTCCAACCGACCATTGCGAAATCGAAATCGGTACCATACATAGGTCAATGGAAGAGCAGGATTCCCATGACCTCATCTTCCTCAGTCAGTGTGAGGACCAAATGCAGGACATCGTGTGTCTCTTCTAAATAGCTTTCCAGGGTATACTGGAAACTTTGCTATAGAGTTACAGTAGCATGTTGTACTCTCTTCACAATCGAGAGAATTCATATTTATCTCACATCGATTCGGAATTAACATGAGATTAGCGATACATCCATCCCGACATTCGAGAGATTAGTGATACATCCATCCCAACATATATAATGAAGGATTGAGAGATTTAATGTTTATCTCACATCAGTTCCTCCATTAGGGCGTAAGGATATTCACGCCCATAACCCCCACATACTCAATAGTATGCCCTCCAGGAGTTCCCGTAGGAAAACCTATTTCACCATCACCAATTACTGACGATGATGGACTATGGTCAGGGCTCTACATGATAAGATTTCACTTGGTTAATTAAGTACATTACCATATTCTTTTAGCATCAGGCAAGTTTTCAAATATAATTATTATAACAAATGCTACAAAAAATGTGTAATACTTCTATCAAGTTCTTTTCAAAGCTTTATAAAATATTGGGATCTCAATCCCTTGTCACATCAGGGTCATTCTCATCCCTTAACATCTCATCATTATGATTATAGAATATGAGTATTCAAACCCTCAATTCATTAAGAACACTTGTTATCACTTATCAGGTAGCTGATACCTTCAGGTCATTTGACTAAGGTAATCATGATACTTGCAATACATGTATCTGATATGGCTCTTGAAGCCCATTAATCTCTTGTTACCTCTCACTAGGCAGCACAACATATTATGGCTTACCAAGCCCAAAAACAATTTCATTAATAAAACACCATAGCTCATACCTGGCTATGTCCAACATCTCATGATACCTGTATGATTAGTGCACATGATAGCAATTTTATTAATTACATATCAGCACTTCTGCAATGTAAGAGTAACACCACTATTTCCTCATTGAGTTTGGATTTCCCAATTCATGTCAATTAGAAATACTCATCCCATTACCCAAATTAGGGTTATGGATTATCATCATATTTCCCAACATTAGGGTTTCATGCACTATAACCCAAGATTAGGACTTCACATAACTTTACCCTTTTATCAGGTTAGGATTTTCATGTCAAGGTTTCACATATCATTACATAGCATCACCTTAGTTTAGAGTTTCACATCACATCTCTGAATTAGGGTTTCATTTGACATCACCCTTGATTAGGGATTCACATAACATCTTTGTATTAGGGTTTCATATGACTTCATCCTTGATTAGGGTTTCACATGACTTCAACCTTAATTAGGGTTTCATATGACATCACCCTTAATTAGGGTTTCACATAACATTACCCTTAATTAGGGTTTCATATGACATCACCCTTAATTAGGGATTCACATGACATTACCCTTAATTAGGGATTTCACATGACATTACCCTTAATTAGGGTTACATCATTACCCTTAATTAGGGTTACACCTAGCATTGCCCTAAATTAGGGTTGGGGTTCATCAACCTTCTCAATTAGGGTTTTCATGCTCTCTTTATCAAGGATCATACCTTAATTACATGTTTTATTCATGTTGAAAGTGCTGAGGATTAATCACTACATGATTATCACTCATGTATAAGTTTCTCTCTCTCATCCTCTCTAGGATATTAATTACATCAGACTTGATTAAATTAGATTAACCCTTTATTCAAGTGCATACATATAGGGTTAGCATAGTGTATTGAGGCATTAATTTCATAAGCATCAAAGATTAACTACTGAAAAGGTACTAATCACTTAAGTACCTTGAAGGTACAATCATTGTAATTACCTTTGATAAACACCATCAAAAATCATGGGGTTGATTAACCTTTCGTAGCTTTGAGACTATTATATTTCCAAAAGGTTTTGTTACTTTAACGGTTTTGACCTCCTTGACCTTCAAACGATCTTGGAGTCACATGACCTTCAAACGGTCTTGAAGTATTTTGACCTTCAGTCGGTCTTGCCGTAACTTCTTCAATCAGTTTTGAAACTGTTTTCTCAATTTATTATTGAAACCAAATAATCAACCCTTCGATCTTGAAACCGAATCATCCATTCGGTCTTAAAACCAAATCCTTCATTCGGTCGTGAAACTGAATCCTCCATTCGGTCTTGAAACCGAATGCAATCTATTAGGTCTAGGGTTTACAATCAATGGACCCTCCAACATTGAAATCATCCATCAATTGATCTATTGAAAGCACATTAGATTGTAGCCCTTGGATCTTCATCCATTCACCACAATCAACCATTGACATCCAAATGGTCTTGAGACCATTTGGTCTTAAACGGTCTTGAGAATGTTTGACCTCCAAACGGTCTTAAGACCGTTTGGGTCAAACAACCTTGAAATCAATTTCCTCAACTAGGGTTTTCAATCAATTCAATCGATTAGGGCTTGGAATTGGTGGGTCATACATACATGGAACCATTTAAATTTCAATTAATTGGAGCCTTTGGATTATAATATTTCACATCAGCATATAACCTCAAATGGTTTTGAAGTTCCATTTACCCATTCGATCTTGAGATCCATTACCCATTCGGTTTTGAGTTCAATTACCCATTTGATCTTGAAGTCAATTACCCATTCGGTTTTGTACTAAATTACCCATTCAGTTTGAAGTGAATTACCCATTCAGTCTTGGGTTCAACTACCCATTCGGTCTTGGGTTCAATTGCCCATTCGGTCTTGGGTTCAATTGCCCATTCGGTCTTGGAACCGAATCAACTCAATCAGTTTTGAAACCAATTAAATTAGCTCAATCGATTTTGAAACCGAATTAGCTCAATCAGTTTTGAAAAACGATTGCCCCTTCCTTTTTGGAGGTGTATGCTTAAGATGTCATCATCATCTTCAAGCTCTAAACCTTCGAAAATAGTTGTGATTCTTATGGTGATTTCAACAACTAATCAAAAGGAAATCGAGAGAGAAGAAAGGTTCAACACAAATTGAATAAATTGCAAGCAATAATGATATTTAAGGGTTCAAGTTATATAACCCGCCTTCAAAATTGAATCCAAGCTTCAAGATCCACGTCTCCAATGGTTAATGAAGCTCTCTCAACTGCCCAAGGTCCGTTCTCAAGTCTTTGAGTGAAAGGATTGGCTAGAGTTGAAGATTGAATGAAGAAAAGAAGAAATTAAGCATTGAATTTCGATTTCCACCATGAAATCAAGGTTGAAGATGACTATGGAGCTTACCTACAGGTTGGGTCACATCCTCGTATTTCTCCTTAGCTCCTTTGTGTTCAACCAAAGCAAGGGAAGAAAAAGGGATCGAAAAAGCCTTTCATTTGAGTTGGAAATGGGATTTTTATAAGGGAATTTCAATGAGAGAGAGTGATAATAAAATACTTTAACTCCCCAAAAATTGGTGCCAAATACTCCCCTCCATCCCTTGCATACGAAGCCATCTCCCCCACCTTGTAATTTCTCTTCATTATCCATGAATTAAAAGAAAGCAAATTAAGCACCTTAACCATTATAATAATAATATCCAAAATTGAGTGGATATTACTTTTCCTTTTACTAATGTGAGTGGGCTCTGCACTCACTTTAGATATTTCGTGGCCTTTGCAAGACACAAGGACGTTCACACTTATGCAAATTCAACCATCTCATTTTTGGTTGAAGGGCACTTCAATTAATATATTTATTTTTGCATTAAATCGAATTAGGGTTTCAATTATGCTTAAATCTTGATTATTTAAATATCAAGATTCTCTCTCCTCCAAAGTGATTCAAATGAGATGCCACTCTCATTTTATTTTCTATACATGATGCAAAGAAACATGAGGGACTCTCTAGAGGTGGTATTTTGCATATTGAACCCTAGGGTTTGGGTAATTTGCACATTACACCAAAACTAGGTTTTAATGTACAACATTGCTCAACAAGCTCTTTCTTGGTGCTCAGGCTGTCACAAGACATAACTCTACATCATTCTCATTCTTATGATGCTTCAACATCTGAGGAACATTTTATCATGTAACATTTGCAAGTTAACCCCTCAACTTGGGTAATTTGCACTTTAGTTCAAAACAAGTAAAACAGTGTTTCAACATTATTCAAAAAGGACTAAAATTGAAACATAAGTTCCTCTTGAGCCTTAGTTACTTTTCAAAAGAGAAGAGAAAACATCTAATCAACTTTATTAGGCAAAACATCTAGGGTTAGAACATAACCCTGGTCAGGGATGTTACATGAAGACTCTTGAATACCGATATGAAATCTGATATAGAGGCTTACCCGATATGAAGGTAGGTCATACATTGTAAAATAGGTCCTATGGACGATATGGGAGATTCCGATTTATATCTTATACATGATACAAAGGTAAAGCAATACCTTTGCATGATATGAGTAAACCCTAGATGAAGATATAGAAATTTGATATGTTATGCAACTCTTTTCTTTTGAAAACTCGATATGCCCCATTGCTTTGTGTCGGGTTAAAGGGTAACTTAGTATCCATATTGTCAAGAAAAGAACTGGAGTTCAAGGTTCTTATCTATCACGAGAAAATGATATGATAGTCAATATAGGAACATGATATGGCATGATATCACCCAATGTGGGTACACGATATGGTGAAATCCATGAGGTAAACCGATATGATGTTCAACGACGTAACTTGATATGATAGCCAACATGCGAACACAATATGGTAGTCAACATAGGATCACGATATGGCAAATCCAATGTGGGGACATGATAGGGAAAACCCAAGATGAAATCTGATATGGAAATCCAAGAGGAAAACTGATATGGTGGAAAATCGATATGGAATAATTGATATGACAAATTTAGATAAATATAATATTGTTTGAGTGATTTATGGTAAAGCCATAATGGCATACCCAATATGGTGTACCCTAGTACACGATATGAGAACCCAATACACCTCTATACCCGATATGAGGGTAATAGTTTAACACCTACATGTTATGAGGTTGACTAAAGGTGATAAAAGGTAAATAGATAGTTAATCCAGCCTAACTACATGATATGGTGTTTAGGGATATGCCCTAAACCCGATATGAAGGTGTGATTTCACCACATGATTAATAAGGATACTTGTTATGATGATATATGCATCTTCAAACATGATAGCATAACATTATCCACCATGCTACCCGATATGGTAGGCATGCTTTTATTTAGTAATATTGTCTAAGTAATGAATATGATTAATGCAATATTGAGACACAATAAGTCTAATTCAATTTGATAATAATAAGTTGGTAGACCTTAAAGAGGTGAATTAAGTAATCTAAATCCTAATAGGGATGAGAGAGAAACTAAGATTGGAAAGATAATTATGTGATCAACATATAGTCTTGAGATGAGTGGAGTATGAGTTAAACTAAATCTTTTCTAATGAAATATTAAAACCCTAATTGATTGATTATAACCCTAATTCATTAGGGTGGATGTGTTATTTAGTATTGCATGATTAAGACATATGTTTGAAATTGTTGATGGCATGATATATTAATCATACATGCATCATAAGGCAATGAGCATGGCTAAGTAAGAGCTATGATGTTATATGATACCGATTCAGTGAGCTATGTGAACTATGTGAATGAATACTCTAGTCTGATGAACCAGAAGTAACGATTATATGCTAAGTGGTTATAGTGCTTAGTGATGAATTAAGGATTTGAATACACAAGTATGATGATAATAAGAAGATTGATATTCTAAGTGGTCTATGTGTTTCAGTGAATATGAAAATATATGATAAATCCAATTATTACTTTCATACATCTTAGTAGATAGATGTTATACATGTTATTCATATTCCTTTTCAAGAAAACAGATGTTTCATAATTCTATTATCATTAAGTATATCTGCTATTTGCATAAAATACCTTCTATTCAGTCTTTACTATTTCTTGTGATAATAATATTGTTGGCAGAGAGTTATATCTCTTGCTGGGACAATAGTCTCACCCCGTGGGATCCACTATTTTTAGGTGGAGGTCGACAAGGGACTAGGAGCCAGACTACAGAAGAAGGATCATATCAGCAAGGACAACAGTAATATCTCAGGTTGAGTACGTTGTTTGTCAGGGTTTTGTAGATAGAAGTATTTGTGTCATCTTTGTACTCTCAGGTCCTTGGGAGATAGTTCTTAGTGGTTTTTACGAATGATTTGAGATTTTGGTTTGCTTATCTTGAAGTTTTTATGTTGCTGTTGTGTAAATTATAGTAAAGCAACTGGTATTTATTATCCTCGAGAAGAGACAAGACACTGAATGTACAATATGAACCATATGTATATAAAGCTTTCGTTCCTTGTGTAAGAGTTTACTGAAAAGGGATCTATGTGAAAAATGGTTTTAATTCTTAGTGATTTTTGTTAATTCTATTGTTTATAATAATTTCACGATTTTACTAGTGATGGATTGATTTGTAATCGGGTCATCACAAAGTTTTGGTATCAGAGCCTAAGGTTCGTTGAGTCTATAGAAACATAGGACTAAGGTGTTGAGTCTGTTCTAGTGTCCTCCAGTATATCTTATAGTGACTTCTTCTTATGCAGAAGATAGGATGGAGTTTAAAAATGATTGGAGAAAATGAGGAACACATTGCTAAAAGCAATGTTGTTGCACCAAGAGAGGGGTGCAAGGGATCAGGCAAGAGGAGAATGAGTGCCTGAGAATTCCCATCTTGACCTAATCATGATAGAAAATCCTGCTTTTTATGCTCTTGTTGGGCAGGTTAGGACAACAGTGATGCATATAGTAGGCTGGCTACTAGCAATATAATCTAGATTACCAATCCTCAATGCAAAAACTTTGGGCTCTGAAAGGGTTCCTGAATGACATAGTCATGTTGGAACAGTGGAAAATGTGGGAATGATTAACATATGGAAAAAATAGACTCAGCCATAAGTATAAATAGATAGTACATCTATGATGGCAGTGCCCAAGAAGGGGCAATAAGCTGAGAATTAAGGAAATGTCTCTACAATTCTAGAAACATTTTCCTAGTTTTTTCAAAGAGGCAAAGTTCTTGGTGCCACCAGTGCAATAAATGCCTAGTGTACCAGGGCACTAGTCGCTAAGTAAAGGCAAAGGTCCTAACCTTCCACCTGTAAGAACTTCTGACTAGCTTCTACATTGAAAATAAGACTGATAAGACCATGGTACGAGGACAAGACATGTTATAAATATGGACATGTTGAGCATATTAAACTCTTTTGTTTAAAAAGAAGGGATGAAATGACCTAACAATCGGGGTAGAATCGACAAGGCTTATGAATGTTACATCCCAATAGAGTAAAAAGGCAAAAGCAATAACAAGAAACAACTAAATAGGGATTGCTAAGTGGACTTTCCCAACTAAATAGGGATTGCTAAGTGGACTTTCCCAACTAAATAGGGATTGCTAAGTGGACTTTCCCAACTAAATAAGGATTGCTAAGTGGACTTTGCCAACTAAATAGGGATTGCTAAGTGGACTTTGCCAACTAAATAGGGATTGCTAAGTGGACTTTCCAAATTAAATAGGGATTGCTAAGTGGACTTTCCCAACTATATAGGGATTGCTAGGTGGACTTTCCCAACTAAATAGGGATTGCTAAGTGGACTTCCCCAACTAAATACATGTCTCCTCTTTGATCAACAACCCTGGGTAATGATGGGTTGATAAAAGGAATATGTTCCTTTATGTTCTTTCCTTTTAGGGACATGGCAATCAAGTGAGTCTTATGACACTTAATGTTCATGAGTTAGAAGTGTTCAATTGATGGATACTTAAAAAAGTAACAGTTCGTTTGGAACTTTGGTTCCAAGATAAAGATATGTGTAATATATTATGTCCCAAGATGAAAAAGAAAGATCCTTTTATTTGTTTGATTTTGGCATTAACAATAAAGAAATGGAAATGATAAGGATGTGATGTGTTTTTGACACATGTGAAGGATACCAAGGTAAGGGATTTTGGTATCCAAGATGTGCCAGGAGGTATGGGAAAGTGAGGATATGACTCCCGATAAGATGAATGATGTTTGGTTATCTAGAAGGAACAACCTTGAGATAACTCTAGTATGGAGATCATATGTTAGGGGTTTATGCTCTGCATAAACATAAACATTGATAAGGATGTATTAATTGAAGGAAAAATTGTAGAATCATTTTGAGAGGAAGCTTATCAAGCTAAAAATATTCCTTAGAGTATCCCCATCTAGATTTATTGAGGCAAATTATACCTAACCTCTAGAGATACCTCTGAGATAAGTTCTTCTTTAATAAGTGACCTCTCTTTATGACAAGAGAATGTACAATTACGAAGATAGTTGATACAAGTCATAAGAAAGTTTTGTGTTGTGTCAACAAATTGGAGTGGTATTAGGGATGTAGGATAACACTTCTAGTCCCAAGTGAGTGATAGAACGTAATCCTAGTCCTTCCTGGAAAGTGAAATGCTAAGCTAAGTGAAGAGTATGAAAGACTCCCTATAATCAAGAATATTATCACATAAAAGATGTGAGTCAATAAGGTTTGACACCTGAATTATTCAAAGTATGAATAGTACTTATCTGACTTAGAAAGTGTTACCTGACATAGAGTTGGCTCTGGAGTCAGTAATGAATAGGACAGCTGAGTATGTGTCATGTGTGACAGATCTTATGACGATCTTTAATGGAAGGACTTTTGTGCTGGTCAAAGTTGTATGGAATCTCCATAACATCAAGATGTTATGAAGAGACTTGATGATATGATGCATGAACAACAATTGTCTTCCTTCATCTGGGATTTCGGGGACGAAATCCTTGTTAGGGGTTTATACTTGTAACACCCCTGACCTGGGTTATAGCTTAACCCTAGGAGTTTTGCTTAAGTAAGTTGTTTATAAACTTGTTCTTATCTTTTGAAAAGTAATTAAGTCCCTTTGTGAAGTTATTTTCAAATTTGAGCTTATATGCAAACCATGTATGCATTATATGATAATCTAAGTGAAAAGTGCAATTCACCCAAGAAGAAGAGTTAATGTGTAAAATACCACCTCTAGATTGCTTCTACTCTTTCCTAGTAATATCTAGTAGAGAAAGAGAAGAAGGAGACAATATGTTGAATCATCCTAAAGTGTTAGCACTCTTAATAATGAAAAGACCAAGAAAATGCATAAGTTGAAAGCTATGCACATGAACCATATCGAGTTGTGGACTTAGAGTACAAGTCCCTATAGGCCATAGAGCCATAAGAGAGCCTCCTATCATTTTGTTGAGTCTTAGTTTGGCCCATAACGGGCAAGACACTTGAAAGAAGAAATAGGAATCAGTTTGTAACTTGTTTTGGAAAGGATTGAGTTGGATATTATAATATAGTAAGTGAAAGAAGACTTTCCCTAGAAGATAACTCAAGAGCCGACCCTTACCTTCTATATTATCCATGAAATTTTATTTTTGCATGGAAAGATAATTATGGCATGCATGGAAGTGTATGAGTCGACCTTGCATGGCTATGTGGCATAAAGTAACTTTAGCTAATGACACCTATTACACTCTTTTCCATAAACCCCTAGTATAAATACCTTGACCTTCACTTGTTAGTAAGATTTTTAAATCTTGTTAGCAAACATTCCTCTTGTATCGTGCAAACCCTCTTGTGTCGTGCAAAGTGAGGAGAGTTGAATGGTGAAGCTTGATATCGACCAAGGGTAAGAGATATCAGCCAACTAGTTCATATAAGGAGACACTACTACAGAAATAGCATTCAGTGTCACTTTTCTGGGCATCGGTTATTAAGGAAAACCGACGCCTAACATATAAGGCATCGGTTGTTTAAGCAAACCGACGTCTATATTCGAAGACCAGCCAGACACGGGTACCGCTTTGTATTCAGCGTCGGTTGTTTATAACAAACTGACGCTTAAAGTCGCCCGCAAAATCCAAATTTTGATAAAAAGAATAGTGTCATTTTCAGCGTCGGTTATGTAGGTATAAACCGACGCCTATGTGCGATGAAAATTTGCGCGAAAAGTGTCACTTTCAGCATCGGTTATCCTTGTATAACCGACGCTGAAGGTGGTTCCCGCCAAACAATTTCATGAAAATATCGTCCAATTGGACGTCAGTTGTTACAAACAACCGACGCTAAAGATTTTTAGGCGTCGGTTGTTGCAAACAACCGACACTATTTGGGAACTTTATATGCTGCGATCGCCCGACTCTTCCCCTTTCTTCTGTTCCATTGCGAGCCGATTTCCCTATTTCTCTCTGCCGCCGATTTCTTCTCTGGCGATTTCTTCTCCAGCGCCCCCTTCTCCGACTATTTCTTCTCCGGCGCCCCCTTCTCCGGCACCCCCTTCTCCGCCACCACTCCTGCTACCTTCTTCTCTTCTCCGCGCCCCTTCTCCGTGCCCCTTCTCCGCCGCCCTGCTGCTCCAGCGCCTGAGAACCGGCGCCTGAGAACTGCTGCTCCAGCACCTGAGAACTGACGCCGCCACGCCGTTGCACCGCCACAACCACTGGACACCTACTGCTCGCCACCGCTGGACACCTTCTGCTGCTCGCCGCCGCTCCTGCCGCCGTTGGACACCTGCTGCTCGCAGCCGCCGATTGACACATGCTCGCTTCTCGCCTCCGCCGCTGCCGCTCGTCACATGTACCCTCTTCCTCCTCTTCTTCCACCTACGAGAGAGTAGAATGAATATGGATGTGTTTCTTTCATTAAACCCAGTTGTCGGTAAAGAGGGGCAAATGGAGGAAGCAAACAACAATACATTAGGGTTCTAATCTACCCTTTTGTCCTATATTTGATGCTGATTGTGCATATATGTTGAGTTTGGGACTTTAGTGATGGACTTTGTCCTAAGTTGCTAATTTTTATTCTAATATGAACTCTAGTCTCATCTATCCATGTTGCCTATGGTTTATAACATTGCATTGTGAATTATTGCATGTTTGAAACTATTAAATTCTTGATTTATTATTTAATAATGCTCTATAGATTAGGTACTTATCATGTCTATTAAAATCCTACCAGTATAATTATGTGATCCCAACATATTAAATTGAATTAGAATGATTTCATGAATTATAGGGTTTTAAAGTTGATAAACATGTACATGCGGAAATAGGGTTATTAAACCAATGGTTATAACATAGTATGATCTTAATCTGATCTGGATGTTCATAATAATGTAGTATGTTAAATATGATGATTAGGGATACATATAATGTCTAGTAAAGATTCCTAGACCTTTTGTTTGAAACTATTGATTTCTTGATTTATTATTTAATAATGCTCTGTTGATTAGGATTAACCATGTTGCCTGTAGTTTATAGACAATTATTATATATAAGAATGACAACACATGTATTTGTTGGCCTAGAAACCCGTCCAAGATTTACTCATTAGGAGTAAATCTTGGATAGTCCCCGGTTTGGGAGTGTTCTTGAACACCTAATCTCACTTAGGATGTAAGTGTATAATGTGTATTGGGTTTTCGAGAAAATTTCGGTAGCATTTCCCCGTTTGTTCTCTAAGTACATATGTACTTAGAGAACAGTGGGGAAATGCTGCCGAGATTTTCTTGAAAACCAAATACACATTATACACTTACTAGTGAGATTAGGTGTTCAAGGATGGGATAGGTGGTACACATTTATTATATATAAGAATGACATCAAATGTGTTTGTTGGCCTAGAAACCCGTCCAAGATTGACTCATTAGGAGTAAATCTTGGATAGTCCCCGGTTTGGGACTGTTCTTGAACACCTAATCTCACTTAGGATGTAAGTGTATAATGTGTATTGGGTTTTTGAGAAAATTTTGGTAGCATTTCCCCGTTTGTTCTCTAAGTACATATGTACTTAGAGAACAGCGGGGAAATGCTGCCGAAATTTTCTTGAAAACCAAATACACATTATACACTTACAAGTGAGATTAGGTGTTAAAGGATGGGATAGGTGGTACACATTTATTATATATAAGAATGACATCAAATGTGTTTGTTGGCCTAGAAACCCGTCCAAGATTGACTCATTAGGAGTAAATCTTGGATAGTCCCCGGTTTGGGACTGTTCTTGAACACCTAATCTCACTTAGGATGTAAGTGTATAATGTGTATTGGGTTTTCGAGAAAATTTCGGCAGCATTTCCCCGTTTGTTCTCTAAGTACATATGTACTTAGAGAACAACGGGGAAATGCTGCCGAAATTTTCTTGAAAACCAAATACACATTATACACTTACTAGTGAGATTAGGTGTTCAAGGATGGGATAGGTGGTACACATTTATTATATATAAGAATGACATCAAATGTGTTTGTTGGCCTAGAAACTCGTCCAAGATTGACTCATTAGGAGTAAATCTTGGATAGTCCCCGGTTTGGGACTGTTCTTGAACACCTAATCTCACTTAGGATGTAAGTGTATAATGTGTATTGGGTTTTTGAGAAAATTTTGGTAGCATTTCCCCGTTTGTTCTCTATGTACATATGTACTTAGAGAACAACGGGGAAATGCTGCCTAATCTTTTCCTAATATATACTTGTTTCCTAATATATACTTGTTTTCTCTGATCATAGAATGGATAGATCATGGATGTCCATTCGTAATCGTTGCACCCCAGAGTTTATATCTGGTCTTGATCAGTTTATTAGATTTGCCGAGGAACATAGGAAAAAACCTACAGATAGGTTCTACTGTCCATGTAGGCATTGCGGTAACAACTTGAAAGTCAACACTGGTGAGGAAATCAAAAGTCATGTCATGTGCAACGGGATTGTACAAGGCTATATAGAATGGCACTGGCATGGAGAGATTTCAAAATCGAAACCAGTAGATGTCGATAGCAGTGCTTGGGTGGAAGAAGAAATTGCCTCCGATGACGTAAATGTGAACGAACCAGTTCCAGCAGACATCGTTGATGCGATGCTAGATAGTTGTAGGGTAGAGCACACCGATCCACCTCCTATCTTTAGAAACATTGTGCATGATGCTGAGATACCGTTATACACAGGCTGTGCTAAGTTTACGAAGCTTAGCGCTGTGTTGAGATTGTATAAGTTGAAAGCTAACAATAGATGGAGCGACAAAAGCTTCACTTCATTGTTGACTTTGTTGAAAGAAATGCTTCCTGAAGGAAACGAGCTGCCAATCTCAACATACCAGGTAAAGAAAATGTTGTGCCCAGTGGGAATGGAGGCCAAGAAGATACACGCATGCCCGAATGATTGTGTATTATTTCAAAAGGACTATGTAGATTTGAAAGATTGTCCAAAATGTGGTGCGTCACGGTATAAATTGACGACTTCGGGGGAGTCCAAAACTGGTTCTCCTGCCAAGGTGTTTTGGTATCTACCTATAATATCACGGTTTCAACGCTTGTTTGCAAATCCGAAAGATGCGAAGAATTTGAGGTGGCATGCAGATGTTAAGAAAAATAATGATGGGATCCTGCGACATGCGTCTGATTCCCCACAGTGGAAGAAGATTGATCTATTGTACCCCAAATTTGGTGAAGAAGATAGGAATCTAAGACTTGGGCTTTGTACAGATGGGATGGATCCGTACGGGACATTGAGCAGCCAACATAGCACTTGGCCAATCATGCTTGTTATATACAATCTTCCTCCCTGGATGTGTATGAAAAATAAGTATGTTATGTTGTCATTGTTGATATCTGGCCCTAAACAACCCAGAAATGATATCGATGTTTATCTTGAACCTTTGATTGATGACTTAAAGAAACTTTGGGCTGAAGGTGTGATGACCTATGATGCTTCAGCAAGAGAGACATTTCGTTTGCACGCTATGTTGTTTTGCACTATTAATGACTTTCCAGCATATGGGAATTTGTCTGGATATAGTGTCAAAGGAGCTAAAGCGTGTCCTATATGTGAAGAAAACACTGATTCAATAAGACTAAAACATGGCGGCAAGACTGTATATCTTGGTCATCGAAGGTTTCTTTCAAAATTCCATCCGTATCATAGGAAGCGCAAAGCATTCAATGGATGGAATGATGAACGGAGTGCACCTAAACCTATACCAGGGGATGTTGTTTATGAAAGAGTAAAAGACATTGTCAATGAATTTAGTAAGAAATCACAATGTAGTATGGCCACACGGAGTGACAATTCTTCATTCAAGAAGAAGTCAATATTTTGGGATCTTCCTTATTGGAGTTCTTTGACAGTCAGGCATTGTATCGATGTAATGCATGTTGAGAAAAATGTCTGTGATAGCATCATTGGTACTCTGTTAAATATACCAGGTAAGACTAAAGATGGGATAAAATCCAGACTGGACCTACGTGAAATGGGAATAAGGTCAGAATTAACAGAATTACGTGAAATGGGTAGTAAAAGAACATACTTACCTCCCGCTTGTAACACGTTGTCTAGAAAGGAGAAGAAAACTTTTTGTGAATGCTTGGTAAATGTTAAGGTGCCACATGGTTACTCATCCAACATCCATAGATTGGTATCAATGAAAGATCTGAAGTTGATAGGTCTTGAATCTCATGATTGTCACACTCTAATGCAACAAATATTACCCGTGGCAATTCGATCTATATTTCCGAAGCATGTAAGGTTTGCAATTACCAGACTTTGTTTCTTTTTCAACAGTCTATGCAGTAAAGTTATTGACCCTGATACTCTCGATAATTTGCAAAGAGAAGTGGTTGTTACCCTATGTCAGCTTGAGATGTATTTCCCTCCTTCGTTCTTTGATATCATGGTACATCTTGTTGTCCACTTGACTAGGGAAGTGAAAATGTTGGGACCAGTTTTCTTGCATTGGATGTATCCCTTTGAACGATACATGAGCGTTTTTAAAGGTGATGTTCGAAACCGTTATCGGCCTGAAGGGAGTATTATTGAAGGTTATGTGGCGAGAGAGGTTATGGATTTTTGCAATGACTTTCTCAGTGGTAATGACACTCCTGATAATGACAAGAATATTGAGGAGGGCAAAGGAATTTTGGGATCACGGGTGAAAGTAATCAGCCGTGAGCAGTTGGAACAAGCTCACTTGTATATTTTACACAATATGGACGAAGTGAGTGTTTATATCGAGGAACATACCAATTTCATAAAGAGACAACATCCTCGAGCAAGTCCAACGTGGCTTGCTAGAGAGCATAATAAGACTTTTACTAAGTGGTTTGAAGATAAAGTCTTACATCAACTATCTCAAACACCAAATGATATTACAGAAACTATCAAATGCCTCACCTTTAAACCAAAACCGAATGTTATGTCTTATGAAGGGTTTGACATTAATGGATTCACATATTACACAAAGCGCCAAGATGATCAGAGTGTCGTCCAAAATAGTGGGGTCACTCTTCAAGCGTCGACTATGTACTTTGCAAGTGCAAAGGATAAGAGTCCACGTGAAGCTAAAATGTCATATTACGGTGTCATTGAGGACATTTGGGAGTTTGACTACATAGATTTCAAAATTCCGCTCTTTAAATGTAATTGGGTTGATAACACCAAAGGAGTTATAGTGGATGAATTGGGTTTCACTTTGGTGAACTTTGAAAAGATTGGTGAGAAGGGTGAACCATTCATATTGGCATCACAGGCGAAACAAATATTCTATATCGATGATCCTGCGAATGATAAATGGTCGGTTGTTCTTCATGGTAAAAGACAATTCATTGAAGATCCTATAGATGAAGAAGAGTACTATGATAAGTATGATGACTCTAGTCCATTCTCAGTTGGGTTGCCAACTCCACAAAATATTGAAGCTAATGATGACTTATATGTGCACGGAGATCACAATGAAGGATTGTTAATTGATAAAGATCACAATTTTAGAGACATGTATGTTTATACAAATGCTAAATGTTTGCCTTTTTCTAGTTAATACAAATGCTAAATGTTTGCCTTTTTAATGACATTTTCAGATGGCTGACCATGATGAGCATGATGTCCATGATGAGCATGAAGTCCATGATGAGCATGCTGTCCATGATGAGCATGGCGAGGATACCAATGTAAGTTCTAAAAACATATCCTGTATTTCTATAAAATTCATTATCTTCTAGTTATGTCATATATCCTATATTTCTATATTGGGCTAATTTAGTGTGTTTATTTTTGTCAAATTTTAGGTTGATGATGTACCTGTACCCACTAAAGCACAGGAGCAACTTGATGCGCAGCACCAAACACTTAACAAGAAAAGGGGCATCACTATGTTGAAGAAGTTATTAGCGCTAAGTGGTAGTGGATCCAAATTGGTGGTGGAGTTTGATAATGGAGGAAATGCAATTGGAGTGAACCGCAATAATTTTGTAAACTATCTTGGGTGTACCACTCGGAGCCATTGTGGTGTTAAGTATGATAATTGGCATAAAGTTCCTCAAGGGAAAAAAGACTTGATATGGAAGGATTTATGCGTGAGTTATTATTATTTGCAATTCTATTTTGTAGATTACAAATTCTATTATTTGCAATTCTATTTTGGATACTAGTTAATAACATTTCTATTTTACAGAATTCGTTTGCATTGGATGAGAAGTTGCATCGTAAAAGTGTGATGCAACGCGCTGGAAAGATGCTTAGGAATTATAGGACAAATCTGAACAGAGAATACATAAAAGAGGGCGATAAGAAGAAGAAGTCAGCCCTTGAACAATGGAACTTCTTGGACAAAGAAGATTGGGACAATTTTGTTGCTTCAAGAAAATCTGAAGAATTCAAGGTATTAGGCGTCACTCCCAATTTAATTAATATACATTGTATTCACCTATTAAAGATTAACATTTAGTGCTACTAACCAAATCATTAATGTGCATACTAACTAGGCCCTCAGTGACGCACAAAAAGCAAGGCGTGCACTGAATGTGCATGACCACACTATGGGTCCAAAAGGCTATGCAAGCGTTCGCCAAAGACTACAGGCAGAGTCTGCGGCTACTCAGCAGTCTGCTGCTACTCAGGAGTCTGCTCCTACTCAGGAGTCTGCCACACCCATGCCTCGCCATGATATCTGGATAGCTGGCAGGCAAAACAAGAAGGGTGAAATAAAGAAGCCTGTAACTGCTGAGGCGGCTTCAAAAATGGTAAAATACAACTCTTAGAGAAATCGTTTGAATATTGATTATTTGTGGTGTTAACTTACCAATTTCTGTTTATGGTGATTAGCGGGAGCTGCACGAGCAGAGGAAACAAGGCACGTTCATCCCTCAGGGCACAAGGGATGAATTGACATTTGCTCTGGGTAACCCAGAGCATCCTGGACGTGTTAGAGGTGTCGGCGCTGGTGTTGGCATCAAAGCATCCTTTGGGCCATCCCAGCGCAAACCCAGAGCAGGACTTTCTCAAGAAGAGGTAACCTATTCTTTTTTTAGAATGTTACTGCAAAAGGAAATTCATTAATAAGAAGCTAATGTTTCTTTTATCCATGTATAGGAGAATAAGAGAGTTGAGGATTTAGTTGCTAAGAAGGTCAACGATGTAGTTGCTGAGAAGGTCAAGGAAGAATTGCTGCGGTGGCAGGCATCTCAGGCTTCCAATCAGCCTATGGCGACCCACTCTTCTCCTGATGCACAGACTGCGAGTAATCCTGGAGACCCATCGCCTAGCACGTCTGCTGTAAGTATTGTTTATGACATTGTAGCTAGTCTTTTCAAGATGATATGTTTTCAAGATTATATGTATATATGTATAACATTCTTTACGTAAATTTGTAGGCATTGAAGCCATGCCGCTTAAGAATGCAAGACTATGTTGTTGCAGAGGCGCAGGCTTACCAGTCCCTTCCTGGGGCAACGTTTCATGGGACTCCAATGCCGCAGGGCTACATTCGTGTGAGCCCGATACATGTATTACCCGATTGGAGGGAAGTTGCGTTGCCATATGCCCACCCAGATATTGATATACTTGGTGAGGCAGAAGGCGGGGTCATATTGTGGCCCAAAGCAGATGTCATCTACACGACTGAAATTGTAAGATAAATTTACATTGATTTAGACTGTTAATGTGTATATATGATGTCAACTGATCTGAAATTATATATACAGGTTAAAAAGAAGACACCAGGAGCACCTAGGCCTCCACCTCCACTTCCCGCATTACCAACTTGGGTTCCAACTGACCTAACATACCCGTTAGGTCCTGCTTGTAGGGGAATGGCATGTTGGCTACGGGCACATAATATACATTGCCCTATAATAGTTTCTTTAGATGCAGATTATGCAGGTCAATCATACGATAGCTCTTTATTTATACAAGATATTATTGAGCTGTTTATGTATGATTGGCTGAATACATCAATGATAGAGACATGGATAAGGTGAGATCTTATTTATACATCCATATACCTTGTGTAAGATCCGGTGATCTGGTTTCTTATATATTAATGCATACACCTATATGTTTTGCAGCTACTTAGTCGAAGATCATTGCAAACAATTTGCATTTGATCATGTGGGATTTTTGATTCCATCATTGATTAGTTTGGTAGCTAAAGACCCTGATAATGTTCAACAATACTGTATAGATGCTTTTACAATTTTTGGTCAGCAAAAGAAGACGATAATAATAGCTCCATTCAATGTCAAGTAAGTTTACTTTATTTATAATTTGGACTTAAGAAAATTCCATTTTTATTTTGCATTTTGAGTTATTAATTGTTAACTTCTTACCTCTAGCGGTAGACATTGGGAGTTACTAGTTATTGTCCTCGGGACATTCACTGTTTATTATCTAGATCCTGTGGGGAGTACATTGAACACTAAAATTGGACACGTAATGAGAATGCCATTATTCTGGTGAGAAATATTTCATTTTTATATCCGTTAACATCTTTTATTACATTACTATTTACTTATGCAATTTATTGTGTTATATTAACATGTAGGGGTTTAGATGCATTCAAAAAGGCTGGAGGAACGGTCCCAAGGAAAAAGAACCAGCCAATAAATTGGCAGAACGTACAAGTAAGTTCCCGACTCGAATATATATATTATTGATGTGAATTGTGCTTAGTTGTATTATTTTGTATGTTTCAATTTATAGTGTGCTACACAAGACAATGGCTGGGCATGCGCATACTATGTGATGCGATTTATGTAGATGATTATCAAACATGCCGCATTGGACATCGATAGCATACATGAGGTATTATATATAGTCTCATTAGTTAGTATGAAATATATCAATCTTATTTTTATATTATTACTTATATATATACATCATTCTCTTTGCAGGTGTTTAAAACTGACCACACTATAGGTAAATGCTTAAAAAATATACATGCTCCATATACGATGGAAGCATTAAATGAAGTAAGAGAAGAATGGGCAAAAGCCATACAAGCAGTGGCAACTGTAAGATATAATTGGGATGTTGATAGCGATAATGAATGATACTTTGTAAATGAATATTTCTGAATGTTAATACATGTATTTGAATGTTTCTATATGTGTGAATGTGAGAATTGAATTGATGTCTGAATGTATGTACTTGTGTGAAATTTTCCTTCTGACTTTTGCAGGTTTGCGGCCTGTTTGTAGGCTGATATCAATGGATGTCGTAAACCTGCAGTTCAGAAAACTGAACTGCAGGTTCTCATCCTGCTGACCAGCCACAACAGGCCTGCAAACTGATATGAAAAAAAAAAATAGAAATAGGCGTCGGTTATTTATAGAAAACCGTCAGCAAAGACCTACAACGTCGGTTTTTTTTTCAAAAAACCGACGCCTGATGTGGCCAAAGCAGTCCTGGAAATGGCGTCGGATATTCGTATCAAACGACGCCTATTTAATCTATAGGCGTCGGTCTTTTGGTATATAACCGACGCCAAAAGTGTTCGCGCCACAGAAAATGGCGTCATCTAGGGCACTTTATGCGCCGGTTATCTACTAAAAGACCGATGCTATATTCCATATAGGCGTCGGTTGTTTAGTAAATAACCGACGCAGAAAGTGCCCTAGATGACGCCGTTTTCTGTGGTGCGAACCCTTTTGGCGTCGGTTATCTACTAAACGACCGATGCCTATAGATTAAATAGGTGTCGGTTAAAAAACTGACGCCGAAGTGTTCGACCTTTAGCGGTGCCCACATAGGCGTCGGTCGGAAACCGACGCCAAATGGGGTTAAACGACCGACGCCAAAGGCCGTTTCTGTAGTAGTGAGATATCATCCATTGTGATTGGAGATATCGTGCAAAGGTTAGGAGCTCAAGTCTTGGAGCTTAGAGAAGGTTCATCTTCAACCTTAGAACATGAGGAGTGATGCTTGAAGTTTGAAAGTTACTTGAGAGGTGGGTTATATAACTTGAACCCATCAATATTATTATCTTTTTTTAATATTGTTCAATTTTGTTCAACTTATTGATTTCTTTCAAATTCAGATTTCCATTGATCAATTGATATATTCATGAGTTTCAATAAGAAGTTAGGACTGTTGCCAATGGTTTTGAATAGTTAGATAAGGATTTTGAGGTTGATGATGATGACATCATCATTGAACAACCCGATATGGGTTGAAGACTCTTGAAAACCAATATGGAATCCGATATAGAGGCTTACCCGATATGAAGGTAGGTCATACTTTGTAAAATAGGTCCTATGGACGATATGGGAGATTCTATTTATATCTTATACACGATACAAAGGTAAAGCAACACCTTTGCATGATATGAGTAAACCCTAGATGAAGATATAGAAATCCGATATGTTATGAAACTCTTTTCTTTTGAAAACTTGATATACCCCATTACTTTGTGTCGGGTTAAAGGGTAACTTAGTATCCATCTTGTCAAGAAAAGAACTAGCATTCAACGTTCTTATCTATCATGAGAACATGATATGATAGTCAATATAGGAACACGATATGGCAACATGATATCACCCAATGTGGGTACACGATATGGTGAAATCCATGAGGTAAATTGATATGATGTTAAAAGACGTTACTTGATATGATAGCCAACATGGGAACACAATATGGTAGTCAACATAGGATCACGATATGGCAAATCCAATGTGGGGACACGATAGGGAAAATGCAAGATGAAATCCGATATGGAAATCCAAGAGGAAACTTGATATGGTGGAAAACCGATATGGAAGAATCGATACGACACATTCAGATAAATATAATAATGTTTGAGTGATTTATGGTAAATCCATAATGGCATACCCGATACGGTGTACCTAGTACATGATATGAGAACCCAATACACCTCTATACCTGATATGAGGGTAATAGTTTAACCCCTACATGTTATGAGGTTGACTAAAGGTGATAAAAGGTAAAGAAATAGTTAATCCAACCTAACTACATGATATGGTGTTTAGGGATATGCCCTAAACCCGATATGAAGGCGTGATTTCACCACATGATTAATAAGGATACTTGTTATGATGATATATGCATCTTCAAACATGATAGCATAACATTATCCACCATGCTACCCGATATGGTAGACATGCTTTTATTTAGTAATATTTTCTAAGTAATGAATATGATTAATGCAATATCGAGACACAATAAGTCTAATTCAATTTGACAATAATAAGATGGTAGACCTTAAAGAGGTGAATTAAGTAATCTACATCCTAATAGGGATGGGAGAGAAACTAAGATTGGAAAGATAATTATGTGATCAACATATACTCCTGAGATGAGTGGAGTATGAGTTAGACTAAATCTTTGCTAATGAAATCTTAAAACCCTAATTGATTGATTATAACCCTAATTAATTAGGGAGGATGTGTTATTTAGTATTGCATGATTAAGACATATGTTTGAAATTGTTGATGGCATGATGTATTAATCATAAAAGCATCATAAGGAAATGAGCATGGCTAAGTAAGAGCTATGATGTTATATGATACAGATTCGGTGAGCTATGTGAACTATGTGAATGAATATCCTAGTCTGATGAACCAGAAGTAATGATTATCTGCTAAGTGGTGACAATGCTCAGTGATGAATTAAGGGTTTGAATACCCAAGTATGATGATAATAAGTGTTGACCTATAGGTTATACATAGTCCATATTTTGATAATGACTTAACCATTCCATTCATATGTATCTAATATGTGTATGAAAGATTGATTTCAGATGTTAGGTACAAGAAAAGGATAAAAAATCGAAAGCCCTAGATTGGGTCAAGTTCAAGTCAAAAGAGCTACAAGTGTGCAATTTTGGAAATCTATGTAAATGACCTTAGAACATTTTTGTAATCATTTGTAATGATGAATTGACTTGTAACTTAGTTGAGAAAATTGATTGGGACACTAAACACCAAGTTTTAATCACTTTAGATGCACTTTAGAAAATTGACCACAGGCAATCAATCGGTCGAGTTGCAAACTCGATCGATCCTCCTAGATCAAGTTTCTGAAGATAACATCGGTCGTGTTGTGGTTTCACAGAACTCGACTGATCGAGTACCTGACCGATTTGATCTTCATTGGTCGGTCGAGTTTCCCCAGGATAAACTCGATCGATGATTTGAATATTAGTTTTGTCTTTTACTCTATCGGTCGAGTTACTTTTATTGAATATCGACCGATTGCACTGTACGGAATTTGTAGAAAAAGTGATTGTGACCATTGGTGTGTGTTTTGAGCAAAAATAGAGTTGTTGCTTTGAGAAAAAATGGCTATATTTCGTATCTAAGTGTCCCACAACTTAACGGGGCACCCTCAACTATAAATAGGATCTCTTGGAGTTCATTCCAAGGTTGCTCGTTCACTACATGCTTGGTCCTAGCCTAGTTGAGAGTGTTCTAACCCTTTGAGCCCCTTTCTCTCTCTACCTTCAAGTCAAATTTGCGAGTATGAGTGTGATCGGTTCCTTTGTAGGAGAGTTGCTCCATGTATTGATGTAAAGCTCTCCTCCACCATCTTCCTACCCTCTTTCCTATCAAAGAAAAGGTCGAAGATCTTCTCCGAGTGATGGAGAAGAGGTTGTTGTTCGTCAAGGTTGAAGAAGGCAAGGTGTTACAGATCTTTGAGTGAAGGAGATAGTCAAGGCAAGTGCTCAAGAATGATAAGTAATCCCTTGAAGGCTGAAGACTTGAAGAAGGAGTGGGTAAGTCCATGTTGATGGCTGAAGACTCCATGGTTCAAGTGGGTAAGCTCCTTCTATAGGTTGACGATTTGTACTAAGCCCTTGGATGTGTGGTTGTTGTATCTTGTAATCTTATGATGGAATATAAGAGTACCAAGATTGCAAATCCTAGAGATTAACCACCTCTAGGTAGTGGACTGACATTGCTCCTAGTTAGGACGTGGAACCACTCTAAACCACCTGTCCAAGTACTTGCTCTTCCTTGTCTCTCATCCTTACTGTGCTTTCTAGCTAAGGCATCAAATTTGCTGTTTGTTTAAGTTTCTATACTTAATATAATTTGGTGGTCTAATCCTTTTTGTGAGAATTGTGAAGCTCTATTCACTCCCCTCTCTAGAGCCCTTGATCCAACAAGTGGTATCAGAGCAAGTCTTCTCCAAGCTACTTTAACAAGTAGGAGAAGATGAACAATTTGTCTCTTGGATCCCTCAACCTAGAAGGGAGCTTCTCCATGAGACCTCCAGTCTTCGACGACACCTACTTCCTATATTGGAAGAGATGAATGTAGTTCTACCTTTAAGGTGTGAGCTATGAGACGTGGAAGGTGGTGCACCTTAAGTATGAAGACCCAAAGGGGGAAATCTCCACATGGACTGAAGCACAAATGAAGCAAGCTCAACTCAATGCAAAGGCAGTGAGCATCATCTACGCAACCCTCACTCCATCCGAGTTCAACTGGATATCCTCATAGTACACCACCCATGAAATTTGGAATAAGCTATGTGTCACCTATGAAGGTACGGAGAAAGTAAAGGAAGCCAAGATCTACATGCTTGGTGGGCTACTTGAGAACTTCAAGATGGGTAAGAATGAGAGAGCGACTGATATGTACACTAGGCTCAATGTGATCATCAATGGATTGGTAGCCCTTGGGAGTGTGATGGACAAAGGCACTATCAGCTCTAAGATCTTGAGATCTCTTCCTAAGAGATGGGAGCCCAAGTTTACATCCATTGAAGAGGTGTACAAGCTAAGTGAGTTGTCAATCGAGGAGCTGGTTGGTAACCTTCAAGCCCATGAACCTAGGCTTGATAAGCAAGAAGAAGAAGAAAAGAGAGAAGAGAAGGAGTCCAAGAAGATAAAGGACACAACCTTCAAAGCTCAAATTGAAGAGATGGTTCAACAACAACAACTTGCTCTCAAGTCCCCTACTCCTTCCTCAAGTGAAGATGAAGGCCCAAATGAGCATGAAGCAAACTACTCCAAGGGCAAGCACTTCAAGGGGAAGCCTTCTTCATCAACTCTGAGATGCTACGAGTGTGGCCAAAAAGGCCATTATAAGAGTGACTACCCAAAGGCCAACAAGAGCCATCACAAGAGCAAACACAAGAAAGACAAGGAGTACAAGAGAGAAGGCAAGTACAAAAGGAAAGGAAAGAAAGAAGATCCAAAGATGCAACTCATGCAGCTTGGGAGGAGTCTTCCTCAAGCTCTTCAAGCTCCAAAGATGGAGAATGCCACCTTGCTCTCATGGCCTCTACAAGTGAAGATGTAGGTGAGGTAAGTGAGGTAAGTGAAGTCAATTTGCACGAGTTATCTAAGGAAACTCTTATTGATATTCTTAATGATTGTCGATCATCTTTTACTAAATGCAAATCTAAAAGGAAAAGATTAGGTAAGATAGTAGATGATCTTTATGCTAAAATTGAGATTCTTGATAAAAATGAAAAACCGCTCCTTGATAGAATAGATTCTTTGCAAGCACAATTTCTTGACCTTGAGCTTCAACATAATGGAGTAGAGGTTGAGAATGGGGTCTATCTTAAGACTATTGCAGATCTTAAGGAAGACAACCAAAGATTCCAAGATGAGTTAGATATTCTTAAAACTGAAAATGTAGAATTAACTCTCATTGATAATGCTAGGAGGCAAGAGATTCATGTTTATCAAAAGATTTTTTTTTGCTTAAATATGAAAATGCCAAATTACTTGCTCAAGTTAATGATCTATCTTCTAGACCTATTTTGCAAAGTAATGAAGTTGCTAGCATAGCTTTAGAATGTGATTCCTTTCATACTAAAGCCCTCTATTTAGAGACCGATCTATTGCATGCTAGAGATGATCTTGCTAGTCCATCTACTACTGTTATTAACCTTAGTGATGATAATGCCAAGTTAAGATATTCTTTGCAAAATTTCTTACGGGAAAGAAATCCCTCAATGATGTCCTAAAACACTCTACCAAACAAATTGGTACTAGTGGTTTAGGATATGATGGGACTGCTCCCAAAGGTAAGAGCAAGAGCAAGAGCAAGAGCAAGAACAAGGGTAAGAATAAGAGTGTGGAACTTCCCATATTCCATGGAGAGACTTCCGGCTCTAAGAACCCTATGGTATGTATTCATTGTAAATGTGATGATCTTTACTCTACTTATTATCCTTACAAGCCCAAGGGGTCCAACCCAAAGATGAAACATGTACCTAAGATAACCCCAGATCCCAAAGTTTGAGTTGGGTACCGACATCCTTCTTTATTGTAGGATAAAAAGCGATGGATTTTTGATAGTGGCTGCTCAAAACATATGACATGTGAATTCAGCCATTTCAACAAATTCATGAAAAAGAAAGGATGATCGATGACCTTCGGGAACAACATGAAGGGTAAGGTCATAGGTGAGGGTGATGTAGGCAATGAGCTATGCATCAAGAATGTTTTTCTTGTTGACAGCCTACATCACAATTTGATTAGTGTAAGCCAACTATGTGATAATGGATATCTTGTGTTGTTTACATCTTTAGAATGTTTTCTTCTAGATTCCCTCACTTACAATGTCATATATAAGGGAACTATAAATGGTAATCTTTATGTTATTGTTCTTGATGCTCTTAAGCCCGTACTTGATAGATGCTTGGTAGTGGATAAAAATAATATTTCTCTTTGGCATCATCGTTTGGGTCATGTGAATATGCATCAAATGAAGAAGTTGAGCAAAAAGGATTTGGTTCGCGAACTTCCCTAATTGGATTTTAAAAAGGATGAGGAGTGCCAACCTTGTACACAAGGCAAATAAATGAAATCCTCCTTCAAATACAAAGGAACCATGAGTACCAAAAGATCTCTTGAGCTTCTTCATATTGATCTATTTGGACCAATGAGAACACAAATGCTTCGTGGTTCCCAGTATTGTCTTGTTATTGTTGATGATTTCTCGCGATATACTTGGACCTTCTTCCTTGTTTCAAAGAGTGATACTCTTGATGTTTTCTTGAGCTTTTGTAAATGGGTTGAAAAAGAAGCATCTTGTCGTATTGTTTCTATCTACAGTGACCATGGGGGAGAATTTGAAAATGATCTTTTTGAGTGTTTTTGTGAAAAATCCGGTTACTCGCACAATTTCTCTTCTCCTCGTACGCCTCAACAAAATGGGGTCGTCGAGAGGAAGAATAGGTCGCTTCAAGAAATGGCGAGGACAATGCTTCCTGAATATGACATTCCTAAGAAGTTTTGGGCCGAAGCCGTTAGTACCACATGTTTTGTGCAGAACCGAGTTTTTACACATCCTTCTTTGAAGAAAACCCCCTATGAGCTATGGCATGGTAGAAAGCCATCCATTTATTTCTTTCATGTTTTCGGATGTCCTTGTTTTGTTTTAAACACGAAGGATTCTCTCGACAAGTTTGATCTTAAATCTTACAAGGCTTTCTTCCTAGGCTATAGCACTACAAGCAGGGCTTATAGAGTTTTCAATATTGAATTGTCTAAAATTGAAGAATCTATTAATGTTAAGTTTATTGAAACTAACCCCATTGTTTGCAAGCATATTGTTGATAATGATGTTGCAGATGATTTGATTCCTATCTTGAAAGACCTTAACATCGACAACAAAGGTAAGCAGGTGATAGAAGTAGAAGATGAAGAAAAAAAGATCCCACTCCTCGCTTTGCAAAGAATCATCCTGAAGAGATGATCATTGGCAACCCATTTGAGAGAGTAAAGACACAAGTTGCCTACAACAAAGAGTAAGCAGACAACACCTTCATCTCACAGCTGGAGCCAAAGAACATCAAAGAAGCTCTTGGTGATGATGAGTGGATCCTAGCCATGCAAAAGGAATTAGAGCAATTTGATAAGAATCATGTGTGGACTCTAGTGCCAAGACCAAGTGATAGAAAAATCATTGGAAATAAGTGGGTCTACCGCAACAAGATTGATGAACAAGGCAAAGTGGTAAGGAACAAAGCAAGGTTAGTGGCACAAGGTTACAATCAACAAGAAGGTATTAACTTTGATGAAACTTATGCTCCTGTTGCTAGACTTGAATCTACTAGAATGCTACTTGCTTTTGGTAGTTACAAAAATTTCTTATTATATCAAATGGATGTTAAGAGTGCATTTTTGAATGGTACAATCGAGGAGGAAGCATTTGTTGCTCAACATCCGAGCTTTGAAAATGACAAGTTACCCAATCATGTTTATTTGTTGCAAAAAGCTCTCTATGGACTCAAACAAGCACCTAGAGCTTGGTATGATAAATTAAAGAACTTTTTGTTAGATAATGGGTATGTCATGGGCAAAGTTGATTCTACCTTATTTCTAAAACAAACTTCTAACAATTTTCTTATAATTCAGATTTATGTTGATGATATCATTTTTGGCGGGATTGATGTTGATCTTTGCAAGGAGTGTAGTTCTCTTATGCAGAGTGAGTTTGAGATGAGCATGATGGGTGAGTTGACTTTCTTCCTCAGATTTCAAATCAAGCAAACAAAAGAAGGAAACTTCATCAACCAAGGCAAGTACACCAATGAACTACTCAAATGCTTTGGGATGGAGAACATGAAGCCGATGGATACACCCATGTCCAATATCGCCAAACTTGATAGAGATGAAGAAGGTGAGAAGGTAGATGAGAAGCTCTATAGAGGTATGATTGGAAGTTTACTTTATTTAACTGCCTCTAGACCTGATATTATGTTTAGTGTTGGCTTGTGTGCTCGCTTTCAATCTACCCCTAGGAAATCACATCTTATTGCTGTTAAGAGGATTTTGAGGTACTTAGACAAAACTCAAAACTTTGGACTATGGTACCCTAGGTCAAGGGACTTTACTCTTGTGGCATATAGTGATGCAGATTACGCAGGTTGTTTGGTTGATAGAAAGTGCACATGTGGCACTTCCTTCCTTTTAGGATCATGCTTGGTGTCTTGGTTTTTTAAGAAATAGAGCACCGTGGCATTATCAACTACCGAGGTTGAATACATTGCAGTAGGGAGTTGTTTTGCCTAGGTCCTATGGATGAAGAAAATGCTCTAAGACTTTAACATACATTTTGATGCTTCTCCTATCTTTTGTGATAATACTAGTGCAATCAATCTCTCTTATAATCCTATACTGCATAGTAGAGATAAATATATAGAGGTTCTCCATCATTTTCTTCATGATTACATTGCCAAGAAGGATATCTATATCATGCATGTGGACACGGAAAATCAGTTGGTCGACATTTTCACTAAACCTCTAGCTAGAGTGCAATTTAACTTTATTCGATCTAAACTGCTCATTGTTGCTTTGGATGATATTGATATGTGATCTAGCTAGTTGTTTCTATCCTATATGTTGTGGTCATGCTTTCCTCACCTTGCTTGCCTATACATGCTTAAAATATGCTTAACTTGCTTGTTGACATGCTTAGTTTCACTTGTTTTTGGATTTTCTCTACTTTCTCGTTTTTATCTCAAAATAGTACCCAATGATGAGTGATATGTGCCTAAGTATGTTCAATGTACATAAAAGACTCAAAAAATGAATTTAATCAGCATGTATATGGCTATTAATTAAGTTTGAGGGTTTTAGGTTAGGTTGACCGTCCGTCGAGTTTCCCCCAGGACAAACTCGACCGATCAGTGGCCGAGAGCTGTTCTTCAGAGGACCAATCAGTCAAGTTTCCGACTCTCAGAATTCGACCGATCCACGGGCTGAAGCAAATTTAAGTTAGGTTCGGTCAACTATTCTCCCTCTCAAGTAGAGAATAGATGACCCAATCCTCTCCTTCTAGCCCTAATCTCTCACCCCAACTAAACCTCCCTATCCTATCCCTTTCTCAACCTAGATAGCTCGACCTAGATCTCCTTGGTTTCTCCCTTGTGGTGTTTGGATGGCTTTTGAGGTTTTCTTTGTGTGTTTGTTCGTTTCTCTTTCTCTTTTTCACCTCCATGGTTTCCCAAAGGAGAAAACGACCTACCCCAAGCAATGCACCTTCATCCTCTTCGTCTAATCGCTTGATTCCTTTCGATGATACTCTTTTGTCTCGATTGAGGTTTTAATCGGTATAAGGACCTTCTTCCTAGGAGTTCTTTTCCATTTTGTGCCTTTTTTGAGCCTAGTCCTAGGTGTCAAGCGGTTATAGATCTAGTTTCTAGGTTGCTTGCCGTTCACCATCTTTCTGCCCTGTCCGTTGAACGTGATTGCTTTAATAATTGCATGTCAAGCCACTACTAAAAAATGATCTTTAACTACAAAAAAATTGTAGCAAAAATCCCATATTTTGTATCTAAAGGCTTTAACTACATATTTCTTTACACATACAAATTGTAGTATATGCTTGTATAGATAAAGCCTTTAACTATATTTTTCAAATATATAGTTAGATAATCCATTTGCTACAAATTCATATGTATCTGGAAGCGTAGCTAGATATTGTCCTTACATATTTAAATATAAGTATAATTATAGATAAATGTATGACTACAATTGCATATATAATCAGTATGTAGCATCATGAAGCTAATACATTTTATATGTAATTAATGTGTAGGGAAAGGCAGAAGTTACTATATACATATATCTGTAGTTGATTATGCATATAGCTACATATGTAGTGCCATTTAGTACACATACATATATGCTTAGTTCGACTATATATATATATATATATATATATATATATATAGTGTAATTTGTTAGTACACAAGCTCTTTTAGTAACAAAATTGTAGTATTTAGATCAAGTCATGCTCATAATGCCAACAATCTTACTTTCATTAATAATGAAGCATCGAATGTACATGGGGAGGACGTATACATTACCCCTATTACACAATGTGTATAAAGAAAAGTATATACATATATCAATGACTCAGTGGTCTACTAACATCTTTGTGAAAGAGTTTTGTCTTTCTCAGCTAGTTTTAGCATCCTTATTGTCTTATATTTTTGTTCGAGCTCTTGTTGTTGTTGCACCATCATGACGAAGAGCATGTGTTGATTAAAAATTATAAACAAGACAATCTTGACTTGGTTGAGCAGGGTTTCCATCTTGTGAAGATGTTCTTTCTCTCAGCTTAGAATCAATTATTTCAGCTAAAATTGGTGGACATCGATGCGCTATAGAGGGGTGATGCTAGATTCTTGGCGTGTGATCATTTGTGAGAATGGGACAAAGCATGTCTCGTAGAGTGGGACAAGGATGATGAGCATGATGTATAGGATGACTTGGAAGGACGTTGGAGGGATCTTCAAGCTATTTGTGAGCCTAGTGTCTGTGATGCTGCCTTGTTGGATGGCACCATGAGAGATCACGCTGGGTTTCAGACAGCCACTGCCCAAGGCCACCAGGTACAAAGCTGTAAAGAATATGGTGGCTTGGATACTCTTTGCTTATACACAGCTGCTCCCGTCTGTCATCATGTTGTATTTAGGTGGCCATAGCTAGGAGAGATGAGCTTGCACTGCTAGTAATATAAAACCCTATAGAAGAATATAATTTTTAGATGAGAAATATGAGCTTGCACTGTGAGTAAATAAAGTTCAGCATAGAAATAAAAAGGATTTTCAAATGAGTGAAAGAAGACATTATTTGTTTGTAGTTGCTAATAGTGAGAAATGCATCTCATTGAACACATATGTTATCAGGTTGTTGCCCACAACGGCAATCCCCATAATCTTGAATGAAATAACCACACATAGAGGGTCATATTTCTCTTTATAATATCTATCAACTTTCTTTATTTAGAGGATTTATTTGTTAAGCAAGAAATGCAAGAAAATTCTCTAGATAACATTCTTATTCAGACTGATCAAAAGAACCAAATATAAATTAACGGTTGATGTTAGGAAAATTGAAACAAAAGTACTTGTAATAGAATTTTAGAAGGTACATAAGATTCTCCTTTCTAATCAAGTTTTTATTTCCATCTGAACTTTTTATATAGTTATTTCTTATCCTAGTTACTATCTCATGGCATAGAAGTTTATATGGCCACTATTTATTTAGTTAAAAGAGACCTTACACTAGAATGTCTTGCCTTTCCTTTTTAAGTTCTACATTTTTGTCTACTAGAAAACAACCCTTAAGTTGTTGTCCTGTCACCTAGGGTCTAATATCTCAAGGAAACATGGCCGATTCATTTTCTTCTAGATCAAAGTTCACATTTGAGAACAAGTTGCTTACGCCCAATTTTAGGAACCCAGATTAAATCCTTTACTCAGATATAAAAGTTGAGCACCATTAGAGAGACTCACCATCTCTAGTATCATAGTTGGATTACTTTTCAACTCAAACTATTTCAACTTCATGTGGATATAAACAAATCATACGTAGCTTATGATAGGAGATACAAATATAAGTCAATTTTCAAAAACTCTTTTACTCTAATCAGCATGGTTCCCCAATACCCAAGCACTACTTCCTCTTACTATCATGCTATTGGGTAATAATATGTTTTATTACCTCTTATAGTCAATGTTTTGCAACCTAGCCTTGTTATGGCTCAAGTATTTGCTAGATCCTAGAATAGTTGGCTTTTGCATACGATGACCCCATGGAGTTAAAATGTAACTGCCAAGCTGTTGTCCACATTTCTCAAATCCTATTTTTAAAGAGTGGACAAAAACATAGAGACCCACTACCATGTACTTATATATAGATTCAAGATAGGATGAACTAGTACTCATTAGTCAGATTTGAAGATCAACTAGCCAATTTATTCATATAATATTTAACTAGTTGTTAATTTTAGTTCTTACATAACTAGTTGGGCTCATATGAATGAAATCCAGCTTTGAGTGGAGTTATATGAATATAAAAAGGGATTGCTATGGTTAATGACTTAATAAAATAAAAAAAAATCATATCAAATAAGTCACATGATGCATCATCATCCATATCTGTAGTAACCTTAATCGAATTGAGTTAATTAGCCACATGTATTCTGAACAGAACTACAAAACTCTATTCCATGGAAGTGTTACTGGCCCCTAACTATTGTTTTTGTAGTTATAAATGTTTGGACATTGTGATATCTGAAAATGGTAGCTACACCAGTCCTTTGGTTTGGTAGGCACACAACTTATGTATTAGTTTTGATAAACCATCGATAGGTGGCTTCGATAGTTCAAACAGGTTATTAAATTGTTATATTATGCTATTTTATTAAGCCAATTGTTTATGAGCAAAACCATTACAAGCAAATAGGTTAAAGACGTGCTTCAAATTCCTTGGAGTGAGCTATCAGTTTGACAACTCAGTTTATGATGTTGTTTGTGAGAGGGGGTGGACAACAAGAAGACATACTTGCCTCGTCTTGACCAAAAAATTTGAACTCTTGGAAGTAGTCGTTGCCCTTGATGATGTGTTCAGTTGAGTTTAATTTGTAACAACTTCCTTTGATGCTGAGTTTTGAAGGAGCTACCAGTTTGACAACTTCAACTGTTACTGAATTTGAAGTTCAGCTTGACTTCAGTGAGTTTTTTTTGTATTAGCAATATAGTAGATGATTGGGAGGAATCTGTGGCCTCTTACTACACGGAACTGACACTGTTGTTGCAGACCAGAAACCTGACCACGTCCTCCCTCCTATTTCCAACATTAAATCATTAGGAGGCACACCCTACTGTGAGCATAATTGATAACATAATATTAGTAACTATGTAAGTATGTATAGACTCTTCATTTGACATAATTGGAAATAGAAAATAGCTACACAATTGTCCTATACATACAGAAGTTGGAAAACTGCATGGAGTGCAGTAGTAAAAGCTAAATTCAATATTCTTATGAAGAGTGTCTTTTATTTTGTTTAAATTTGCTTGAATAACTATGACACGATCATGTAATCAACAATTGTTGAAATCAAGAATGTAAATGGCTAATTTTTTAGGTTTAAACATAAAGGACAGCTGATGACATTGTAAATAATGAACCTTTAAATAATTTAAGGGCCTCAATCTTCTCTTCTATATCCTACGATACATATCTTCAACATTAAGCAACTGATACTACTGAGAGGACTTAAGGAAAGTAGGCAACAACTTACAAACATATCATATAATTATAGTTATTGCATCCTTACGATCAAGAGTATACCAATGAGAAAAACATAAATTTTGAAATCAATGTTTCCAAGCCAACAAAGAAGTGTCTCGAAGATTTCAAATCACTTTAGAAGTATCTATGATGCCATTTACTTAATTGATATGTGATCTCCTTGTTGGTATCAAGTGGATATATTGCCAAGATAAGTATACTTTCATTTGAGAAAAATAACGGGGGAGACAACCAATGGTTATTCACTTATTAGCAAATGGCACATAAATACACAATTGGAATAACTATAGTTCAAAGATGGAGCAGTCAATGGGACAAACTACTATACACACTCAATGTGGAGGATGCCATGAAAGGGGTGATGGGCACTCATGGTCTCTTATTGTCCACAATGCTAATTTTCTTGTATGGGGTGATGCATTGTGCATGAAAACCTATCAAAAGTATGACATTTTTCAAGCTTATAATGCTTTACGCCTTCCTTGTTTCCAGTTTTCCCATATCAGCCCAGAAATTGTTCTTTGTTTGCCTACACCGATTCCATTTCCAATAAAATAATCCCGCCCTAACACCACTAGGAAGGTGCAGAAGTTGATATTATAAGGTTTCAAAACTTACAGGAATGAGACTCCACTGTCACTCATCAAGGGTGAGAACTTATGTCATGCAAAAACCTCCCTAGCAAAGCTTGTTCTTTCTGTTAAATATTATGTATTCCCTCCCTATGGATGTCCTATCAAATGATTTAATATATTGCTTACACTAATAAGAAGAAAGCATAAACCAGACATTCCTATTGTGTGCAACTACTTCTATGCTTGGGTACCTTGCATTCTAAGCCATAGGGATGACCCCAAGACCTGAATACTTCCTGATAAAATGGGATTTATCAGGGATACCATTACCTCAATAGAGTGCGATTCCACAAGAGCATTAAGCATGAGACCCTCCATTGTCTCGTCATGAAATTGGGTACAGACTTTCCACTCAGGAAATAGGGCATAATTTTCTAAATAGCTCACCTGTTATATCAGGACAATATAAAAGAACTAAATACCAATGAAGTTGCCTCTCATTGGACATGACTGTCCTGGGATGCAACCGAGGATGAGAAATGACCTCCCTCACAACAACAATGTTTGAGACCTAAATAACACCCAACATGTAGAAGGTATCTTTTGAACATGTGTGCTATCAAGATTACCTTCCAACTAACCAGAAAAATATATCAAATTATCATCAAAAGAAGTCTCACAATGAAGATTAGGACCTTAGGACCTTTAGTTCAACATTGTTGCTTGATCCCAAAGGCTGATACAAATCACTAGGATAGGAAGCCATCTATTGGACCGCGAAGATGAGGAGAAATTGCTTAAAGAACCTACAATAGGAAGAAAGTGTATTTCAAACAAAGGCTAAGGTTAATTAACTGATATGAATCTATGTAATGTACTAAGAATGCAACATGAACAAACCAGTGGTCAATCATGGAGAAATAGCGGGATCCCTTCAATAGATCAAACATGTCATCAAGGCGTGGAATAAGAAATTGATATTTGACAGTGATCTTATTGATGGGTCGACAATCTAAGCACATACGCCAACTACCATCCTTCTTGGGAGAAAGTAGTGTCGGAACCACATAAGGGCTCTTGCTCTCACGAATGAATCCTTTGAGAAGGAGGGCATCAACATGACGTTTCAATTCAGCATGCTCGATCGGGTTCACATGGTAATGAGCTCAGTTAGGGAGTGAAGACCCAGGAATCAAATCAATCTCATGCTGAATATCACGCATAGGAGGGAGCTCATACGAAAGGTCGGTGGGTGTCATGTCCTTGAACTCGTCGAGAAGGGAGGCAAGTTCCGATGGGGGCTGACAATCAGACATGGGAGTAGGTTCTTTGATGTATAGAACATACATACATCCAGATTCTAGCTGGCTTCCTCAAGCTCTCGTCGAGTGACAAGGTGTAGAGAGTGTTGAGATTTGGAGGATTGGGGATCGGGTGGTGGACTATTTTTGATAGAGGAACTAAAACAAGTAGGTGCTAATTGGATGTGTTTGCCTTTGTTCTTAAAAGTATAAATGTTGGAGCATCCCTCATTGTGGGCATCTAAGTCATATATCCAAGGACGTCCCAAAATGACATGGCCAACATCCATGGGAAACACGTAGCACCAAATGTGGTCTGAATAAGCACCTAGAGTGATGGGTAAAATACAATAATGGGTGATGGGCAAGTTAATCTGATTCACCTAATGGACTTTGTGTGGTTGTAGATGTGGTTCAGGGTGCAACTCCATGCGCTTCAATCCATGGTGTGAAATGATAATTTGAGAACTACCCCCATCAATGAGGAGTTTACAACTTTTACCAGTGTGTTTGAAAAAGATTTGGAAGGGGGTGGTACATTTCCATTCATCCCCTTCTGAAGGAGCAGTCAGAACACGCATGACTTGAAGATAAGAAGGATCATCCTCATAATCGGCATCATCATTTGAGGGTTCAGAGGCTGGAAGAACATCTTCATACTCAATGTCATCCTCTGGGGTGGTATCAGGAGAATCAGAGGACACAAAAAGAGCACGACGAGGGCATTGGGTAGCTAAGTGAATTGTACTATGACAATGAACGTATTCATGGCCTCTTGGAGGAGGTTGGATTGGGGTGGACATTATCTCCTTGCCTTTACTAGCTGAAGGGGTTGAAGAACCTTGGGGAGATGGTTGGGCCAGAGGATAGGCCAAACGAGATGAGGTGGTGACAAGATTACTAGTTGATCTAGTACGTTGGCCAAAATGAGAAAAGAAAGACCCACGAGAAGCAGGTTGTAGGTAACTCTCGACCTTTTGGGCACGGTGAAAAGTATCATCTAAGGAGTCATATTGTTGCAATTGCATGTCTCTCTTAATATTGGGCTGTAGACGGTGTAGAAAGCGAGCGGCTAATTTCCAATCTGAGTCATTGTGGGCACACCGGTTTCTATCATCTTCAAACTGTTCCATGTACTCCTGAACAGAAGATGACCCTTGGCTAAGGGCCATCTAGTCAAAAAGAAGTTATCTTTGGTATTGGGAGGGCACATAGCGTTCACGTACTTTGATTTTCATCTCATCCCAAAACATAATAGGAGGTTGACCACTACGCTCCATGTCACGTTGGATGCCTTGCCAATACCTCTTGGCAGACCCTTCGAGTTTCATTTTCACAAACCTAATCTGCATCTGTCATGTTACACCAGGCAAAATAATCTTCCAAACTGGAAATCCAATCAATAAAAGCCTTAGGGTCAAGTTTTCCATCAAAAGTAAGGGCATCTACCTTAACTCGTTGGGTGATATCATCCTGACATTGGCGTCCTGGGTGGTATTGACCGTAAGGATTTTGGGGAAAGCCTGGGCCACGTGGGTGTGTGTGAAAAGCATCATGTCCAGGGGGACGAGGACGTGGTGTAGGAGGTTGGATGGGATGATACGACAAAGCCATTGGTCGTTGAGGATGTGGATAATGAGTTGTAGGAACAAATTGGGGGTCAGGGGCTTTGCGTTATGGGGGGTATCTCCGTGTAAGGTTTGTGTGTGGAGCAGCAGGTTGAGGCGTATAATTGGAAGGCTGATAATACAGTGGTTAGTAGTGGTGGTTTTCCTCATAGGCCTGTATGGAGTAAAGGTCATGTTCAGCGAAAGGGTAAGTGGCCCCTAAGTTTTGGTAGTCGGGGATCTCTTGAGGTTGTGGTGAACAGATTTGCAAGGGAGTAAGAGATAATGGGGATCGAGGTGCATTCCCAATATTTGGTAGCATGCCATATCCCAAATAAGGTGCAAAATTTTGACCAACCTGGAGAGTTTGTGTTTGGAAGATTGTGCAAAGCTTAGTCATTATGGAATTGAGTGTTTGACCAAGAGTATCCAGGTTAAAGGGGTTTTGGGAAGAGGCAGAGGCTTCTTCCAAGGTGGGTTCCAACATAGGGCTATTAGATCTATGATCCGATATAATGAATTGTAGTAAAAGAAACAAAAAATTATTGTGCCAAAGGAAAACTTAGTTTCTGAGATGAACAACGTGAAAAACTTCAAGAAAAAAAAATACTGACAGATATATGAAAGTAAATAGTGCGCCAAACAAAGAAAAATCTCTCACAAAAATAGGACTTGGCGTTTTGTGGTGGGGGAATCAAAACTCCCTATGGACCCTTTTGCGAATGTACTAGAAATGCAGAAGAAGAACAAGGTACAATAACAATGGAAAGACCTTACCCAAATTGTAGATATCAAATATCCTTTACTTTATGTAGAAGATGTTGAAGAAAGGTTCCTTATAGTCGATGTAGAACGAAGTGCCTTAAAAGGAAGGATGATCCGGTATGCCCTGACCTTAGGCCGATCCAAATCGATGGTGAGTTGCAGGGGGCAGCGGCCCCTTGCTCGGGGGTTTGGGGGCGGGAGCCCCTGGGAAAAAAATTGGGGGGGTTTCTTACTAGCGGCTAGCGATAGCAGCAACAGGGGGCAGTAGCAACAACAGCGACAGACAGTGGTGGTGGGAGAGGACGGTGGCAGAAACAGTGGCAGGGGCCGGTGGCTGCAGCAGTGGTGGATAGTGGTGGCGGTAGCAACATGGGGTGGTGACTGCAGCAACGACAGACAACGGTGATGACAACTGCGGCAGCGGGCGGTGGCCGTAGCAGCAACTGACGGCGCAACAGACAAAAATGGATGGTGGTAGTGGGGGGCAGTAGCAGCAAGAAGAGAGGGTAGTAGGTAGGGTTTGGTAGCAGTGGCGGTGGTGGTGGGTTTGGTGAAGATGGAGGATGACGACTAGAGGATTACTACTGGAGGATGGAGGGTGATGGATGGGCAGGACCTAACCCTAATTCTTTTAGGGTTAGGCTCTGATACTATTTAATGTAAAACTATGACTATTTAAAAACAAACTAGGCAATGACTAAAATGATAATTCTCATTCATAAAGTGTCTCTACATGGATGCCCATAGAGCCTTTATATAGGCTTCTAAAAGAAAGACTAAACACACGATAGCCAATGTGGGACTAAAACCACATGACTTTACAAAACCCATAAGAAGAGAAAAGACATAATAAAATAAAACATGCCAATAAATCCTAACTAATAACATGATGACGCCTACACTCATAAGTGCATAAAGGTGGGGCATGTCCTACATCAGGTGCACATAAGATTGGTAGTTGATTTGAAAAGTAAAAAATAAATAAAAGCTTGCCATTGTAATAGACTTATCCAAAGCTCTTTATACTCTATTATATTACCATGTCATCGAGGCAAGCACTGGTGTCAGGAAAAGCTAGTCCGCTCCATGAAGAACACATTTTCTAATAGAAAAAAAAATTATAAAGTCGTCTACTAATGTGTAGTTGTATGATGATGTTGCTAAATTTTGGTAGATACAATCATATATGAGTAAGAGAGGCAAAAGGGTTGTGGTTGTGACATTTAGATGTTGATCCTCTTACCAGGTGCAGTTATCAGTTATTTTATCAAAAAAAGGGTATAAATCTTTGATGGTGAATGAGTTGACAAGAGAGAAAATAAGTCGGAAGGGATTAAAAATTGGTAATCTAGTCTAATATTTTGTGTTGGACATATTTTGGTAATAAAGAAGGCAGAGGGGAGTGTGACAGGTTACTGATTTAGGTGGAGGAAAATGTTAAAACAATAAGTAGTTGACTGGTTTCCATAGTAGTAGTCATTGACGGTCTGACTAAAGTAGACAGAAATATCTCTGACCACTGAGGTGGATATTAACATAGTTTGTTAGTCCTAGAAGAAAAATTAATTCAATCTTCCATCCTATCAACATGTGTACAAGACAAATGTTGGAGAAGAACTTGTATATCCATCACAGTGGTGCTGAGATCATTGTTGCACTGTTTCCATATGAACTGGAATGGACAGTAAGGAGGCAACACCATATTCCACCTTACTGATAATTGACCACCCACTAAATTATCCTTAGCATGTACATGTTCAGGAAAAAGAAGGATCTATAAAAAATGAACATCTACCTTACAATATGCACATTTTTCCTTTTTCATTTTGTTCCCATACCTGACACCTTGATTAAGAATTGATGATTTCCAATTACTAATGCAAGAGAAAGTATCTCCTGGCTGCATATGGATCGACTCCCCTCCTATGGATAAATGGGGATAATGTGGGAGCCTATCATTCCCTTGCACCTGGCCTCTTCAGAGATAGACAAAACAAAAAGTAAGGGAAACCTTTGCAATCCATGGATTATAGCACTATAAATCTGTAGAGATAGTCAAGGCTATGGATGAATACCACAAGTTCTCATCCATTATTCAGGTGCTCGGCAGGGCAGATCGGTTCGACCAGCTGTATGGGTGGATGCTGAGATCTTGGCAGCCAAAGGGGGAATTGTAGCTTTCTCCTCTAGTGGGTGGGCTCTTCCTCGCTAGGTTTGCCTCGGAGAAGGATATGCAGGTCTCCCTAGAGTAGGGCCCTTGGTTTTTCAACAATAAACTCATCATTACCCATCAATGGTCTCCCGATGCTGACCTTAGACGTGCCTCCCTCACAACGGCTCCTGTTTGGACCACCTTACATGAAGTTGGCAAACACTGGACCACGAGGGAAATCTCAATTATCGCCTGCGGTGTTGGGGAGCCAAAGGTAATCAATTTCCTGAGCAAGGGAAAATACGCCAGGGTGGCACACATCTGTGTGGAGATCAACGCAGACAAGAACCCACCCCCGGTGGTGATGGTAACAATGCAGAGAAGTCCAGAGGAGGAACAGGTCGGTGGGTCGACACACGATGGCCACAGCCACCCCCGTGGTGGTGAGGGTGGTGAACGCGGGCAAAACGTTTGTGGTCGGGACATCCCTTGAAGCTCGGGTGTTCTCTGAAATGCCTGCGGTGGTAGCCGCTGTTGCTACTGAGCAGGGGAAAGCCAGAGCTGAGGAGGCAGGTGAGCTTGAGACCCCGGAGGACATCCTAGTTGCTCAGACAGGCGGTGGCTCTATAGAGGTGGCAACAGTGACGGACACTTGTCCGTTGGGTGATGTGGTCGTGGTCGTTGACGAGGTGGATGCTAGGCTGTTGCAGGATGAGGTCCAGGAGGAGGGGGAGGTGTTCGATGATTCGGTGAACCCTTTCCTTGTGTTGGGTGATCAGGACATGGAAGAACTTACTCCTCGGACCTCTAGGCAAGCCAATACAAGGAGCAATAGGGGAGTGGATAGTGGCAATCGAAAAAGAGGCAGAGGCAGGAATGGAGGATGCAGAAGCCCCCCTTTGAATGGGGGGGTGGACATGGAAGCCCGATGACTCTCATGGTGTGGAACGTGAGGGGTGCTTCACATCCTGGGAAGCAAAGGACCCTCAGAAAAATCATCCAGGAGAGGGATGCGTCACTGCTGGTGTGCTTAGAAACCAGAATTCATCAAGATGTTGTTGACAGAGTGATGGGGTTGTTCCTGGTGGGATGGCATCACTGCTCTAACTTAAATAGCATTGAAGGAGGAAAAATTGTGGTGGGGTGGAATCCGGTGATTTAGGATGTGCAAATGATTCATGAGAGTGAACAATTGGTAACGTTGAGTTGCATTAATTCCAGAGGCTTCCACTGTGTGCTTTCTACTGTTTATGGCTCCAACTATGAAATGGATAGGAGAAGACTTTGGGATATTTTAGTGGACTCGACTCAATAGGAGTTACCTCAGCTGGTGGTTGGGGACTTTAATCAAGTGAGGAAGGCCAGGGAAAAATGGGGGGGGGGTCTTCCTATACCGGAGTCTATTTTGAGAAGGTTGAATAATGCAATCGATGCTGCAGGCCTGTTTGAACTCAACATGAGAGGTGGCCTTATCACTTGGCACAATAAAAGAATACTGATTAAGAATATCTAGCAATCTGGACCTTATATTGGGTTATGAAGCCTGGATGGAGGTTTTTCCTGAGGCGGCTCTTATATTGGGTGGTCACCCTAATAGTGACCATTCTTGGATGGAGATGATTCTGACAAGACAGAAACAACCCAATCGGCCTTTCTGATTCCTTAACCACTGGCTCTCATGGCCTTCCTTTGAGGGAGTGGTCAAACAAGCTTGGGATGAGAGGGTTGTTGGTAACCCCCTTTTTGTTGTGACAGATAAGCTTAAGAAGGTCAAAGTCACCCTAAAGGCCTGGTCTAGCAGCTTGGTGGATTTACCTAATCTTATTAAGAAATCTAGAGAGGAGTTTGACTTGAAGGTGACTAATCTCAGGTTGAATCCCGAGGATCACCGCTGTATGGAAGAGGAGGCTAATGCTAGTAAAAGAGTTACCCAGTTGGAGAAGGCCAATGAGATAGCTGGTTGGCAAAGAAGTAGGCTCAAGTGGTTGAGAGATGGTGATTGCAACTTGAAAATTTATCATGCCGCCGTGAAGAGAAACAACATGAAGAACCACATCCATAATCTGGTTAATGAGAAAGGGGAGTTATTCGATGAAGTTTCTAAAGTGGAGGACATGGCGGTGAGATTCTTCACTAAGTTATATAATAAAGAGGTTGTCAACACTTTGGATAAGGTGTCGCCTCTGGATAGAAGGGTTAATGATGCTATGAACTCTGAACTGATTAAGAGGGCGACAGAAGAGGAAATTAAAGAAGCTATCTTCTCAATTGGTGTTTCTAAGAGTCCTGGACTGGATGGTTTTAATGCTAAATTCTTCCAAAGATGCTGGCACATTGTGGGTTGAGATATTTGCAATGCGGTCAGATGGTTTCTTGTTGGTGGGAGGATGGTCCGTCAAGTTAACCATGCTTTCATGAGGTTGATTCCCAAGATGTCGGGGGCTGCTACCATGAATGAATTTTGCCCGATTGCTTGTTTCTCAGTGACTTATAAGATTATCTCCAAGTTGTTGGCTCATAAACTGAAGGCTATCCTTCCATAGATTATATCCCCTCATTAGAGTGCTTTTGTGAAAGGGCGCACTATATCCGATAATGTCCTCCTCGCTACTGAATTTCTGAGGGATTTCTAGGTTAAAGGCAGCTCCAAGAAGGCTTGTTTAAAGATTGATCTTTCTAAAGCTTATGATCATGTGTCTTGGGAGGGATTGTGGAGCTCTATGGAGTCCAGTCGGCTCATCAACATTCTCCATCAATGTGTTCAGACTACTTCCTTTTCGGTTCTTATTAATGGTATTCCCAAAGGCATGTTTAGAGCTTCTAATGGTCTGAGGCAGGGTGATCTGGTATCCCCTCTACTTTTCATGATAGTCATGGAGAATCTGACCTATCTGACTTTGTAAGGCAGAAGAGGATGGGAGGATCAAACCTTTTAAGGTCCAGGGAACCAAAGTCATGAGCCATATGATATTTGCTGATGATCTTATGTTCTTTGTTGCTGCCCATATCAAACTCTTCAGGGGTATTAGAACCATTTTAGATGTATTTGCATATCTGACGTGCTTGCACATTAGTGATATCAAATCTAAGGTTTTCCTTTCCAAGTCTTGTGATATAAGAAGGGGGAGATTGAAGGAGGCTCTTCAGATGGAGTTTGGGTGCTTTCCTACTAAATATCTAGGTGTACCCATCTCGGGTGGTGTAGGCAGGGGTGCTGATTTGCAAAGTTGCTTGGATGATTTACGCTTGAAGGTGGAGAAGTGGAGTGGCCTGAAGGTGTCCATGGCGGGAAGAGTTGTTCTCATTAAGTCTGTGCTTACCAGTATGATTAGGTACTGATGCAGGCTTGTGGATTTTCCATGTTGCATCCTTGAGAAGTGCCAGACAGTTATGGCTGATTTTTTGTGGAGCGGGGGACAACATTCTGTTGCATGGTTGGAGGTCGCTCAACCACGACATGGGGGGGTTGGGGCTGATTGATCCATGTGACATCCAAGAAGAGGCCACGTCCAGAAGAGTGTTTGACTTCTTGATAAAGACAGAGTCGCCTTGGAGCAAATGGATGAGAGGAAGGTATGGAGTTAGTCTTGAGAACGGAAGGTCGCAGTTGAATAGTTGTTCTAGAATTTGGAGGAGAATGTGTACAACCTGGAACAACTGTAAGCTGGATTATAGGTGGATGGATGGGAACTGGATGATGGTTGCGGTGGGGGAACCATGGAGGTTAAACCGGAACCAACCTCAAGTTCTCTGGGATCAGCTTCTGTGGAGTAAGATACACTGCCCCAAGTGGATTTTTTGCTTGTACAAAGCTATTATTCTTGGTAGGTTGACTACTTTGGACAGAATTAGTAGATGGTGTAATGTGATGAGCTCGGTTTGCCTGCTCTGTTGACTGGAGGATGAAACACATCATCATCTGTTTTTTGACTGTGTCTACACAAAGTATTTATGGACCAGGTGCTCCCTTAAACTTAATTGGGGTGGTAACCCACCTACGAATAAACATTATAGCATGATGTGGATTTTGGACCGGACAAAACATGATAGCCATATGAGGCATTTTGCTGGGCTTATTTGGACATGGCTCATTTATCATATATGGTATGAGAGGAATAGCAGGAAGCATGGGAAAAAAGAGAGAGACAAAGTCCAAAGCTTTGACATTTTTGTACAAAATCTTGTTTTGTTTTGCAAAGCAAACCCGGGTACCCTTTCAAGGGTTAAACCTGAGGTTATTCTGATGTGGGGTCTTAAGTGACCGTGTATAGTATATGGGGTGTTTATACTCCTATACTCTTTTTGGTGGTTAGTAATATTTTACCTTATCCAAAAAATAGTGTTTCATACCTCTGAATGAGATCAAATGGGTCACATTTCTGGTTGACTCCTATATGCTTGAACTTAAAAAAATTCATGTTTATTTCATCGAGCTTTATGTTTATTTCATGAAAGAAGACACTTCAAGTGGTAGTTTAGAAATTTTTTGCTCTAAGTGTTTATATTGTAATAAAATAAATGATCTATCACTAATAAATATAGATTATTATATATTTCTATGTTTATGTATATTTATGCTCATGAAACTATATTTCTATTTATGCATATATATAGACATATATCATATATGTTATGGTGTATTTGTAAGTACAAGTATAAGGACATATGTATCATAAAATCGAAAATCATATACTCCAACATACCATGTATACTGTATATGATACTCGTGCACACAAACCACATAACACTTCTCCATTTGTCATAACTGTTGATTTTAAAATCACCTCAACAACCAATGTATGACATAATATTTGCACATAAGACCAAGCAAGGATGAAGGGAGGATAAATCACAAAGAATGAAACCTTTTCATGGATGTTTTGCCACATCTATAGGGTGTTACACATATATATGGTGTTAGTTATCCATTGAGTACGTAACTGCTAACCCCCTTGTGGAATTGAAGTAGGCAAATGCTCAATTCAAGCAGTCTTTGTAAAGAGGAGTAGATTCTGGTGGGATTGATCACTAGGTGGCTAATTGTCAGGCCTGACCCATAAACATTATGTATTAGTCATTTAGTTGTAAATTTAGGGCATGTTTGGTAGTACTGGGAGTCAACTAGTAATTTTGTGGTGGATTCTTACATAGAACAGAAATCATTATTCTATGATAAATAGAAGACTTCATAATAACAATTAGAACGAAATTGGGGAAATTTTGAAAGAAAATAAGATTTGATACATATGACATTTACTTTCACTGCTCGTGTTTTCTTATTCTTATTCAACATCTTGCGAAGTAATCTCGTACCAGGAAATATTAACATGTTTAGGGACTTTATTTCATCACACAGTGAGTCACAAAGAGGAATGAAATTGCACACCACAGTCCATGTATGCAGCATTTTAGGAATAGCAGGAATTATAAGGTTTTCTATACTTATGTGTCCCAATAAATGGTATTTCCACCATCCCATGGATTCTATCAAAATACAAAAATTGAATACATTAAGGAAATGCAAATGACAATGGATTGATGCTAGCATAAAATATTAAGAATGTCAACATCGCAATAGGTTCTCAAATTCAAGTACATGTGAATTGAATGTTAATCCAACTATAGAAGAATGTGGTTTTGAAAAATACACAATAGGCACTCCAATGCTCAATATATACAAATAAAAGCAATAGAACACCTTAAAACCTAAAGTGAATTGGTAGTTATTGACATATATTATTACAATTACTGATTTGATAGTAGATGGTTCCCCATTTTCAAGAGGTTGTAATTGATACTATTATTAAAAGGTTACTTCTTTCCTGTCAAAAATTCTTACTCTACATACCAAAATTTCTCTGAGCCCAAATTGCCATCATTCTCCATCTATCTAATCGATTGACTTAGGGCACACACATCTCTACTCTAGGCCTAATGTAGACGTACTTGTGGAGGAAGTCCTCACCAATGGGTTCCTAGGGCATCCTTGGTATTTTATATTTTTTGGCATGTATAAAGTTAATATAAATATGAATATTTAGTTATATTCAAATTTATTAATTACAAAGTATACTTATATCAGTTTTTTCAAAGCTCAATCAATCTTTTTTTAAACTTGACCTATCTCACATCTAACTTGGCCTTAGCTAGACTTAATTATCCTAATTGAAAGTTATCTAGACTTGACCTAGTTAGACCTTAATCAACCAACCGTGCCATAATTTGGCCTAAATCAGACCTAATTTGGCATGACATGACCTTATCGGTCCTAACTTCCCTTATCTACCTTAAGTGAACCTAAATCAATAGTTGGGGAGATAGATAGAATTAGTATCCGAATAAAAAGGCTAATAAATTGACACTCTAAACATTGTAGGTGAAGTGACCTTGCATTAATCACCCTTCAATGAGGTTGTCAGTGAAGTGTGGATCTATAGGGCTAACAGTGAGAGCAACCACATGCACGAGCATCCAATTAGTATTTGGGATGAGCCATGTCATATCGTCTCTACCAATCAGAAACTCAAAAGGTGGTTGTTGTTGTTAAGCATGGCTCAGAAAGTATTAAGTATGTGCAAAGTGTATGAAACAAATTGATGGTAAATCTTAGATGACTAACTGGGATAATCTGGAGTGCCCCTCCTCCCTGATGGAAATTATTAGGGGAAATGTGTGATTCTTGACACTATAGTATCTTGATATCATTATGATGAATAGTATTAAGAATATTAAAGAATAAAATTCCCCTTTTGATATATTACTAAGTAGGAAGCCATATTTGACTAACATGGAAGGTCTTATGTGTGTCTTTCTACCCAATGGAGGTCTCAGTAACATTTAAACTACAAATTATTACATGTTTAATGGTGGGTACTCTACTACTCTTATAGTTAAATTATTGGATCCAATTTTTTTGATGAGTGATGGTGTTTAGATGACTTGATTTGCTTTCTGCTTTCCCTCCCAGATCACCTACTGAACTGATTGAGTTATTTGTGCATCACAACTTTGGTAATGAGTTGAATGTTCAATGTTAAAATGTAGGCCTACCAACTGTTATGAGAGGAAATAAGATAATTTCAGATACTACCAACCAATATCATTGAAAAAGCAAAAGACAAAATATAGATTTATGTGCGTTAACTTGTTCCAAAATTAACTTTGCTTATGAAAATGCTATAAATATTTACAGGAAATAGAAGAATAATACCTGACTAAAGATGATGCTATCATTTCATCACGCTTTTCCAGAATGGAAGTAAAAATCCACTATAGTTAACCGTGTTAAGGTTAGAACTGTAACAACAAAAAATTTGTAGTTAAGGAAATACTATCGAAAAGGTGCTAAAAAACATCATTAGTATATAATTCGTTTTGCTCTTTCAACTTTACAATCAAGAAGGTATTGTTCATAAGCATCACAAGTAGGTGAATCTTTACACATTGTTAACAAGATATTTAATGATCTAAAGACTCACAACTTCCCTCTTCTCTTCCAAAAGGAAAATAACAAATTAGAAAATTTAATCACAAGTTAAATGTGTTCATTTAAGAAATAATTCTACCAAAGTATCAGAGTAGATGACTGTCTCCTACTAATAACCAACAGTGAAAACAAAAGCAATCAATAAACAGTTAAACAACTAGCTTACCCATAGTTGTATATAACACTAGGAATTAGGTTGACTTGACTATGTTGGTCAATTATATGTAAAAAGCACTCATCTAGAACAACAACAACAATAGGAATCTTAGCATTATATTCTACCTTTTAAACCACCCCTAAAGAAGGCAAAGGAGCATTGAGATGAAAACACTAAACAAAAGTTCAAGAAAAACCAGCCTCCAGTTCATTTTTTACCCTAAGAAGCTTATGTTGTTTCTCAAAAAGTTGCAAGTTAACCCTCTAAACACTACCTACAACAACAAGTTTGTAGGATTGGAGAATGAAGCGGAAGAGGTAATGCGTGAGATAGAAAGGGCGACCGTCTTTGATGTAGAAACTCAGGAACATCATACACAACCTGCTAAGGTATGGAAGAAAAAGAAGAGTGCTGAAAATAGGAAAGGGTGTGAGACCATAAGGAAAGAGTCACATACAGTCGTCTATCCAGATGTCAACGAGGTTATCAAATTCTCAAAAGAAACTGTATATACGAATATGATTATAAATGATATTGAATTGGAAGAGACAGTGGACAGGGAACCCTTTTCAGCTAGAGTAAAACACAATAGACATAAAGTAGATGATACTCCTACACTGGCAGGGAAGAAGATCAAGGGAAGCAACACCAAGATGAAGTGAAAAGGTAAAATAAAAAAAATTTCTCCCTCAGAAGACAGGAGAAGAAGAATTAGGCTTCTTGTCAAAGAATCCATAACTGAAGCAGCGGTGGAGGGAGAGGATGAGGGTATACCACTAGAAGGCCAAGAGGAGCAAGGGGTTGAGGAAATATGTGCGAGTAAAGAAGGTTCACTTTAGGTATAACCCAGATGATAATGTGTATGATTGATAAATCCATACCACTCGTTTGCTGGGTAACTAATAATTTGGAGATATACAAAATGCTTGAGATGATTTCAAACATGAATCAAGTAGCTTATGAAGTCTGCCAGGTTTCTAAAGCACTAGTTAATAGTCACCACAAAAGCCTCTCTCATCTCAATGAGAGGCCGATAGATCTTTTGTCTATCAAAATTTTAGATAATACCACATGTAATGATACCGATAATACCATGTTTAATTTTAGTCTTTGTTCTTGTATTCTTCATTATGCTTGAATGAGAAGTGTTGATTAAAAAAAAGTTGCAAGTTAAGAATCGTTTTTGAGAGTAAAAAAACAACATGTTCAAAATGAGACAATATAACAACATGATTGTGACGTCCCCAGATTTTCTAAAACTTAATCTTATGTGTGACGTCCAAATTGAAACCCTCAACTCAGTGAGAATCCCAATTTAAACACCCCACACTAGGCTAAGAAGAAGAAAATCAAGGGAGTTAGAAGGAAACAATCAGTAGCACATGTACATGAACAACAATAAAACCATACAACACTTGTTCACTATTCAACATATAATTACAAAATGAATTGTTACAACATTTGATATTACATATTGAACAACAAACTTCTACATATACATGTACTACTACTAAACTACAGGATCTTAAGACAACAGGTCCACCTGTACATCAGCTCGCCACACAACTCACAACTATCCTGGATCTTCAAGAGCATAACCACAACCTAAACAAAATATTACATGCGGTACACGTCAACACAATATTCAAGAATATTGTACTGAGTACGCCTACGTGTCTTTTATTTACCTCTCATCATATCTTGGCAATAAGATAAAACTAATACTTGGCAATTATAAAGAAATATAAGAAAAGCATATACTTGCACAAAGATATTCATCAACAAAAGAGAACACATATTTTAAGCACATTTTCCATTATATCATCCATGCATTTACTACCTGAGAGTTGAATGCATTAAGGCCTTTACGATCTACTACCAAAGAGTTGGATCATTTCACAATGTGAACTACTACCAAAGAGTTGGATCACTTCCAAGTACTTTACTACCAAAGAGTTGAAGTACTTGTTTTCCAGCACTTTACTACCAAAGAGTTGAAGTGCTTAGATATAATGGAACATATATATTATGTTTCATGTGTTCATAGACATAAGTATGGAAAATCATGCAACATATCATACAAGAACAATCATTTCAATCAATACCATATTCGAAGTCTTTACTACCATATAACACAAGCATATTGTATAATAAGCCAAGTAAGAGGTAATGGCGTACCTTCCAAAGAGACATCTTAATCACATATTCCTCATGTCATCTATATCCTTGGTCAACCCCTGATTAAGACAAGATCATATACTATCATCAGGTTCTTATCATCTTACATCTCATCTGAACCCTACTCGTGTTCATATTAGGGTTTCACGTAGTTCCTTAGGATATTCTCATCATTACTTGCATTCTTGCCTTAGATTTATCATACTGATGTCATTTTCCAGATTATGGTTCATTATCTGAATATTATCTTCCATAGCATTTTTGTGCACATTAATTAACCCTAGGTTACATCATTAACCTAGATTAGGGTTTTAAACCATGTAATAAGGGTCAACTTCATATAACATGGATTTTGTGTATCATATTGATCTCATATTTAATTACGAGGTTCCAGATACTGATATGAGCTTACTCCCTAAATTTCATCATTTATTGAGCATGTATACATTTAATACATGTTATTTAGGGTTATAGGCCCTAATTAGACATATTAAGCGAATTACATGATTTTGTACATCAACATCATGATTGTTGATATCAGATGGATTATAAAACACATTAAGAGTTACTGAAACATTCTCATAATATTAGGTCTTCATTTATTATTTATTAGGCATTAAAAGAGCATTTTACATCTTGCCTAATATCACCGAGATATAAGCTTCAAAACACTGATATGATGGTTTCATATCATTCTGCTAATTTTTCTGAGAATTTCGGTACCTTATTTGTATTTTTCTGATAAGCATGCTAATTTCTACGAATTATATACGAGTTGAGAATTTTAGGGATTTTACCTTGTTCGGGCCAATCGCGGGCCGCCACATGTCCACGTGGTGGCGCGGCTCAAAGCTTGGGGGTAGGCGGGCTGGCTGGTTCCCTTGGTCTCTACCCGGTTCAACAAGTTTGATCCCACCGGTCTAGGGCTCTCCCTCTTCTTCTTTCTCGCTCTGGTTCTTTCTTGCACGAGCAAAAGCCGCCGGCACTGGAGCCTGCGTGCGTCGTCCGTGGGCTCTCAACCCCGTTCAGGGTGCCGCCCCGACTCCCGAGGGTTATCTTCCCCATACACACGATGCGATCCGTTTGATCCGCCGTCGTGGCTGGAGGAACGACGAGAAAGCTTGCCGCCTCCATATCTTCTTAGGTCGCCGCCGACCTAGTGCCCCAGCGCATCACCTTCCTTCCCGATCTGGGCGCCATCATGGCTAGCTCTACTCCAGCAAGAGATCGGACGCTCTCTCTTTCTCATAATTTCACGAATTGCGATCCCAGGGAGAGTCGTCGTTGTGCGGCTCCCCTTGTCGTGATGTGATGCGGTTGGTCTTCTCCCTTACTTTCTCATGTGATGACCCCAGAGGTCCAGGGAGTTTTGTTCATTGGCCGCCGTAGACATCCTCTCGAGTCTGAGTCTGATGCCTACCTGTGCGTTTCATCTATTTTGTGCCTGTGAACTACCGCCGCGATGGGCTTGCTTTAGTCTCCGGAGATGAACTGGCAGCTAAGCATCACTCCTCACTTGACAACAGTCCTCCAGTCTGTCGCCACATATGCGCTAGATTTTCTCCAGTGAGTGGGATGATGCATCACCCTCCTCGTCATCTTTTCCACTACTTGTGTAGGCGTCGTCGACCTTGAGCCTTGCTGCTGGCTCCTCCTTCTTCGCCACTGAGCGTGTGCACTTGGGCCTTTGGTGAGAGATCAGCTCCACTCCATCCAAACTCATCGGCTTCCTCTATGCTCGTGAGGTCTACTACTGGGTGAGGGTCAGGGAGGATATGCCTGATGGGAAGCGAGACCAACTGCCCACTCCTAGTCGCACGTCCTCGTCATGGATCATGGGCACCCCACATCTCGGTCACAACCACAGGAGGTCGAGGGCAATATACAACCATGGGATCCATGTTATACTGTCTAGATCAAAGCGAGCTATAGGGCGATCCGTGGACTAGCCCACAACCAGGTCGCGTGACATCATCGGACATCCAAAACTAAGGCTAAAACTATCGGAATGCACATTATTTCACCAATAATGCATATTATTCCACCTATTTCAAACCTATATGACTTTGTCTAGGGTCCTCTAATCACCACCAAAATTTAACCATAGCTTTACCATACATCAAGGTACAATCCATTCTATTTTGGTGTAAAAATCAACTATTTGACCATTTAATTAAATTCCTCAAAAAGGCATAAAGTTAAGGATCTTAATCATGATATTGACATCAAACAACCCACCTACTTTGTCAAAAGCTTGGAACCCTCAATCTATCTCAAACTTATGCTTTCACTTAAATTATTGGACATTTTAGGATTCCAAAAGTCCAGTTCATCACAATGATTCAACTGAATACAACTTCTGTAAGTTGGTCATGAAACAGATCAAATTTGCAAATACTAGTAATTGGGAGGTCTTAGCATAGGCCGACCATGGTGCAAGACAAATCCAGAGAAGCTAAACCATATATTTGGTGAATGATGCTTCTCTTAATTCTTAAGGATATCACATATATAGCATTATAAGTTTCTATTTTTGTTTATATAATTCAGGTAAGTACTAATCAGTTATATTATACACACATACATAATAGTAGTTAACTACTTATGCTTCTACCTTATCTAAGGAATGTTATAACTAATTTGTTATCTATATCTCATGTTCAACTCAAACTTACTTATAACTTAGCATAATAGTTTCATTTCATCAAATGTCAAACAGTTAACTGAATCTAAGTAAAAGAAATACAGTATAAAAGAAATTTGCATTATTACAAAATATAGTATAAAAGAAATATTGATATTGTTACTGTATACGACTTCAGTTATGCTTTGTGGTTCTTCAAAGTATATAACTCATCAGTTGATCATTCAAGAAACATTATCTTGTATACAATTTTGCAATCAATAATGACACATGTCTAGCATTTATATAGATATCTGACATGTAATTTTTTGAATAAGAAACTTATGAATCATGAAGAAATATCTCTACTATTATCTCTTTTTCTTGCTATTACAAACTTGATTTATTCAAATTAAAAATAGTAACTTCTATGAACGTCTAGTTAAGTCAACATAAGGTGTCTACAGATTATTCACGAACAAATGACTCAACAAATATCCAAGTAGTATATTAAGTTGACTTTTATTCAAACTCTTCCGAATGAATATATTTTAGCACTAAAGCACTTGAAAACAAGCAAGTGCCCAAGCAACAACGTACTTATGGAGTTCAAATGAATGAGACTCAATATCCAACTAATATTTTAAAAAAAGTCAAGCAACAAACATGCGGCAATATTACCACCATCTTTTGCTCCTACTTCATTAATATGTCTTCATCTAGTGGCTATTCTCATTTTCAAAAGTTGATTAGCTGATCATCCAAATGTCACTAGGGATTAGTAGTAGTACTGTAGAATGACAGATTCAATCTCATATGTCTGCAAGCAGAATAATCAATAATACTTACCAGATCATTTCACTTGACGGAAACAGACTTCTGGAATCCAAGTATTGGCATCAATAATGGAATCAAGAGTTTTTGGGAGGTGGTGGAGAATTAACTAACAAGTTAGCTGACCGGTGATATCTAGTCAAAGTTGAAATTGAGGAAGTTTGTTGGGGGGCGTCACCCCATCGGGGGCCCTGTTCTTCCGCCATTTTCCATATACTCCTCTCCGACGATTTGTGAGGCCAAGTATTAAAGGATGGGAGCAATGGGGCATGTCGCAAGAGTGTGTTTGTGATCTAGTTTTGTGAGGCAACGAGAAGAGGGTGAGAGGGAGAGGACACGGTCGTAACGGTGGTGGTGGATATGAGGATTGACAGGTGGAGGAAATGAGGTACTCAATCTCAGGATGATTGGGGGTTGGAGAGGAAGCAATAGCTGACGCATGTGATTACGAAAAACATTGAGTATCGGGCGCCAATACGATAGAAAATAGATCTAGCGTGAAAAAATTGAAATGTTCGAAGATGTGGTTATTTGAGAGGAGTGGAAGACATAGGGGCACTAGTTTTATAATAGATTACCATTTGTAGGAAATTTGCAGCTATTATATTCAACTACATTTGTTTTATTTACACATTTAATTTTTTTAAAGAATATGTGTCTTTAACTACAAATACAATACATGTAGTTAACAAAATTGTAGTTAAATCATGTTTTTTTTGTAGTGAGCACTAAATCAGTTCACGAGTTCTATGCTAATTTATGTTGGAACTATGACTCCCTTGTCCCACCCCGAATACTCAAGTAATCCTCACATCGATGATCGCCTGTAAGCGATTCCAAATCTCTGAGGATATATTAAATGTCTTCTTTTCCGGAGATGAGGAAAATGAAACTTGGCACAAGGATTATGGAGAGTATTTCGATCTTTTGGACTCAGAAGGTTTCTACATGCAAAAGGAATTGACTCTCCCTGATATTCATCGTTACTTCAAGAAACCTGACGTTCCCTATAAGAAGAAGTCATTCCTACCTTCATTCTCCCTTGACCTTAGGTAGCACATTCTGGCTTTAGTGGTCAACCGCAACATCCATCCGAAGAAAAATCAAATGGATATTACAGAGAACACTAGTGTCATTATGTATTTCCTGTTAGAGAACATCGGTGCCGAGTGGGTCAGATACATTCTACATCACATGACCTTCTTTGACACTGGCAAGAACACCAAAGGCACCCACCCTCCCTACCCAACCCTGATTTGTGGTTTATTCCAGTTCACCACTGAGAAATCCCTCTTTTCTGACTTCCATTACAAAGTAGCCACAAAGGGTGTTTGTATCAGTGAGACCACAATTCAAAAGTTTGTGCCTCTGTTTGCCTCCTCTACCCCTGGTGCTTCTCCCTCTACCTCAGCCTCTACAGCCCCTACCTCCTCAGCCTCCTCCTAGACCTAGCTGTGCTTCATTCTGTGTATCAAATGAAACCCATATGGGCTACATGATGCACCAACAAGCATACAACCAACATGTTCAGGACCACCTGCATCATGATTTGTATTCTATCATGTCAACCATGAACCTATCCTATGCTTCACCCTGCCCCACCTACCAGCCATACCCAGGTAGTGATTATGCTTCATATGCATACAATCATTACTACCATGCTCCCGAGCCTTCTGCTGCTACTCATCCACCTCCAGCCTTTTCTGCTGGTAGCTCTGCCCCTACCTACCTCCCATTTCCTGCTGCCCCCTGGCCACCTTGCTTGCCAACCTTGGTGACTCTGCTCCATCCTATCCACAGGCCAATGAGCTCCACGCTCTTGGTATGTCGTGGGCTGAGCAGAATGACCATTGGCCCGGTCAAGTGTTCGGTCCTCCTGCTGATGAGGAGATGCCTGACCAGGGTGATGATGCCGAGGCTGAAGATGATGACGACAGTGATGGTGAGGATGCTTCAGATGATGGTGATGGTGCTGGATCTGGTGATGAAGGCACTATTGCTGCACCTTTTGATGGAGACAAGGACTGCAAGCCAGGAGCCGATGATGATGACAACGTTGATGTAGATAGTTTAGATGTCTAGCTTGTTTCTTAGTTTTTAGTCTTGCATGCTGATCATATACATCTTTCTAGGATTTTTTTGTGTAATAAACATCTGGGCACATTTATCTGAGCTCTACTATTTTATCTTTTATTTTCATTGCTTCTTGCTTGTAGTTGTTTTTATGAGAACATGCATCTGAGTTGTAATATATGTGATGTGCACTCTTGCTATTTACTATGATACATCTTATGCTTTGGTGCCATCTTTCACCATATTTTGATTATGACTGAGATTGTATGTTTCTTTCGTGTCTGTTTGCCATATGACATGAGATTTCTTCTATGTATATCTGGTTGATTGTGTTTTGGAGAAGACCTAGATTTTTGCTCTTCTACCCCCCACTTTTTGATAATGTCAAAAGGGGGAGAGATATTTCACTGGTTTGAAACTCAATCATATTGTTATTCATTGTTATACTATTGCTTATTGCTTATGAGATCCTTTTCTTGTTCATTTACTGTTTTATCATGTGACTTGCAAAAGGACCACATAGTGCATATATGTTATGACTGCTATGTGTAGATAGATTAACCATGCAGGATAAATGAAGCATAGATTGAGGGGGAGCAATTCACATTGTTCACATCATGAATCCCCTTAATTCATAAGACAAATGTATAACTTCTATATCCTTTTCAATATGTTTGAGGAATGGTTTATCATTGTCAAAAAGGGGAAGAATGTTGACCTAAAATTTATACATTGTCCATATTTTGATAATGACTTAACCATTCCATTCATATGTATCTAATATGTGTATTAAAGATTGATTTTAGATGTTAGGTACAAGAAAAGATCAAAAATCCAAAGCCCTAGATTGGGTCAAGTTCAAGTAAAAAGAGCTACAAGTGTGCAATTTTGGAAATCTATGTAAACGACCTTAGAACATTTTTTTAATCACTTGTAATGATGAATTGACTTGTAACTTAGTTGAGAAAATTTATTGGGACACTAAACACCAAGTTTTAATCACTTTAGATGCACTTTAGATAATTGATCACATGCAGTCAATCGGTCGATTTGGAAACTCGATTGATCCACCTGGATCAAGTTTCTAAAGATAACATCGGTCGTATTGTGGTTTCACAGAACTCAACCGATCAAGTGCTTGACCAATTTGATCTTCATTGGTCGGTCGAGTTTCCCCAGTATAAACTCGATCGATGATTTGAATATCGGCTTTGTATTTTACTCTATCGGTCGAGTTACCTTTATTGAAACTCGACCGATTGCACTATATGAAATTTGCAGAAAAAGTGATTATGATCGTTGGTGCGTGTTTTGAGAAAAAACAACTATATTTCGTATCGAAGTGTCCCACAACTTAAAGGGGCACCCTCAACTATAAATAGGACCTCTTAGAGTTCATTCCAAGGTTGCTCATTCACTACATGCTTGGTCCTAGCCTAGTTGAGTGTGTTCTAACCCTTTGAGCCCCTTTCTATCTCTACCTTCAAGTTAAATTCATTAGTATGAGCGAGATAGGTTCCGTTGTAAGAGAGTTGCTCCATGTATTGATGTAAAGCTCCCCTCCACCATCTTCCTACCCTCTTTCCTATCAAAGAAAAGGTTGAAGATCTTTTCCGAGTGAAGGAGAAGCGGTTGCTGTTCTTCAAGGTTGAAGAAGGCAAGGTGTTCAAGATCTCTGAGTGAAGGAGATAGTCAAGGCAATCACTCAAGAAATATAGGTAATCCCTTGAAGGCCGAAGACTTGAAGAAGGAGTGGGGAAGTCCATGTTGATGGATGAAGACTCCATGGTTCAAGTGGGTAAGCTCCTTCTATAGGTTGAAGATGTTTTCTTGAGGTACTAAGCCCTTGGATGTGTGGTTGTTGTGTCTTGTAATCTTATGATGGAATATAAGAGTACCAAGATTGCAAATCCTAGAGATTAACCACCTCTAGGTAGTGGACTAACATTGCTCCTAGTTAGGATGTGGAACCACTCTAAACCACCTGTCCAAGTGCTTGCTCTTCCTTGTCTCTCATCCTTGCTGTGCTTGCTAGCTAAGACATCAAATTTGTTATTTATTTAAGTTTCTGTACTTAATATAATTTGGCGGTCTAATCCTTTTTGTGAGAATTGTGAAGCTCTATTCACCACCCTAGAGACCTTGATCCAACAATAAGAAGATTGATATTCTAAGTGGTCTATGTGTTTCAGTGAATATGAAAATATCTAATAAATTCAATTATTACTTTCATACATCTTAGTAGATAGATGTCATACATGCTCTTAACATTCCTTTTCAAGCAAATAGATGTTTCATAATTTTGTTATCATTAAATATATCTGCTAGTTGCATAAAATACCTTCTGTTCAGTCTTTACTATTTCTTATGATAATAATATTTTTGGCAAAGAGTTATATTTCTCACTGGGATAACAGTCTCACCCCATGGGATCCATAATTTTTATGTGGACACAGACAAGAGACTAGGAGGAAGACTGTAGAAGAAGGATCGAATCAGCAAGGACATCAGTAGTATCTCAGGTTGAGTATGCTGTTTGTCAGGGTTTTGTAGATAGAAGTCTATGTGTCGTCTCTATACTCTCACGTCCTTGGGAGATAGTTCTTAGTGGTTTTACGAATGACTTGAGATTTTGGTTTGCTTATCTTGAAGTTTTTATGTTGACGTTGTGTATATTATAGTAAAGCAACTGGTATTTGTTATCCTCGAGAAGAGACAAGACACTGAATGTACAATATGAACCATATGTATATAAAGCTTTGGTTCCTTGTGTAAGAGTTTATTGGAAAGGGATCTAGGTGAAAAATGGTTTTATTTCTTAGTGATTTTTGTTAATTTTGTTGTTTATAATAATTTCATGATTTTACGGGTGATGGTTTGATTTGTAATCGGGTCGTCACATAGTTTTGGTATCAGAGCCTAAGGTTCACTGAGTCTACAGAGACATAGGACCAAGGTGTTGAGTCTGTTCCAGTGTCCTCCAGTATATTTTATAGTGACTTCTACTTATGCAGAAGATAGGGTGAAGTTTAAAAATGACTGGAGAACATGAGGAACACATTGCTGAAAGCAATGTTGTTGCATCAAGAGAGGGTGCAAGGGATCATGCAAGAGTATATATATATATATATATATATACATGTATATATATGTACATATATATATGTGGGGTCGACCCCAAAGCCATAATGTCTCAAAATGAAGAAGCCATAGAGAAAGAATTTTTTCTTCCTTTGTTTCATTATTTAAAAGGCTTGCAAAAGTAAACAATTGAGAAAAATATGAGTAATTTATTAGTAAACCAAAATACATTATTTTAATCATTACACTCAATTGTACAAAGGGAATCATATATCGTAAGGCCTTTGAGAAACTTCTAGTTGAAAGGGGTTTGTGAGGGAACTCAAGGATATCCCATGCTTTAATCATTACACTGAATTATGCAAAGGGAATCATATACCATAAGGCCTTTAAGGAACTTTTAGTTGAAAGGCATTCGTGAGGGACCTCAAGGATAAAATCCAAGAACTATCCATGTTTCTATGTGTGGGACTTTGAATGACCAACATCATTGATCAACCCCGATTTTAAAGTTTTTATAAAGAATATCTATACTATCTTTGCAAATTTCTAAATCATAGAATCAAATCATTGAGTACCATATAACAATACTACATGCCAATAATTTGCAAGTGTGAAAGCATACATACATATGAGTATTCAAGCGAGAAAACCACAATAATATAAATTAAAGACCATGTACCTTTGTTTGGAGGTTCTTAACTCATCCATGACCATCTAGATCACAAAAAATGACATGATTCAGAACTTAACCCATCAGCTATCATGGTTCAACATGTTTCTTAATTATTAGTTCTATGATTAGGGTTCTAGTAAACTTAGGCTCAAATGTGATTATTAGCTAGGTTTATGATATTTTACAGATTTGAGGACCATCATGAAGGTGTGGTTCGAGTTTCTAATCATTCCAAGGATTCATTCATTTTATATGATTATTACAGGCTATGTCACTTATGTATCTTTCAAGTCCAAAAGACTAATAGAGTAGGGAAAATGAGACTAAGGTTCATCAAGTCATGAGAGACAAACATGTAAGATGATATACATAATCAAGGTGATGACATAGAAATCACATTCAAAGATAGGTGGATGTCCCCTAGGGTCTAGGCATCAAGATCCAACATTGGCATCAACACTTTTGTCATACAATTAATTTCCAACATTGTTTACTTATTTCATTAGATTTCATCATATCATCTAGGTGAACATACACATAAAAGGGGGCCACAAATGTTATAATAAACTATAATGTAAGAGGACGCACTAGTAAAAACCACCTTTAGCATCGGTTAAAATATCCCTATAATGTTGGTTTTGTACCAAGATCTAAGTGGGAGACAATAGAGATAAGTCTCTTTTATGTTGATTTTGAGGGTAAGGAAAAAACCAACAACACATGGTCATTATTGGTTTTTATGAAAATAGAGATTGATGACTCAAATGACAACTTAGAGAAATATCAATGTTGTTGTATCTCTATTTATCTTCGGTTCCTAACCAAGACCCGACACTATAGTCAAATATCTCTTTTCATTTATCCTAAAAAGAACGAAAGAATGTGTACTTTTCCATATTAAAAATACAAATCTATTTTGGCAGTTTCTTGAGAAAACCAACATTATAGGACAACTATGTAGCACGACCATGCTGGGTAGCACGGTCATGTAGTTGGCTGGGTAGAACGGACGTGTTGGGTAGCATGAATGTTTTAGGATAGATGTGTTGTCGATTTTGTGAGAAAATCGATGCCGCTGTTCTATAATGTTGATTTTATTTTGTAACAACTGACACAGTATATACATTTCTTTTATAGAAGGTTTGTAGACCTACTTTATAACTATTCAGCTGGACACAGAACCTGTAGGTTCCACCCTATGTTCATCTTAACAACATGCTAGCACACCTACAAAACCTCCAATAACAAAAACAAACACACAATTCATCCACCAACATACATTTCCATTCTTCAATTCCATTCTCTTCAACACTTAATTCAGATCTCACACATACAAAATTCATAAAACACACATCAAATTCCATTCTCATGATATGTACAAATGAAACTCTTATTGTATTCATTCCTCTTCACATTCATTCACACACATTCATACATACACACAATATTCACATATGCACCAAAAATTCACTTGCATCAAATTTAAAATTGAAAACACTTGTAACCACCACATGTATATTGAAATAATTACATTAAGGTTTAGAAAAATCATATTTTATCCCAATAAAATTCCAAGTTGACTTCCTTAACAACGGATTGTGCCCACTCTTCTCGTATCTCATACAACTCTGCTTTTATATAGGGCTTTGTCGTGTCAAACCGCCACATAGAGAATGACATAATTCAAGAGTTTTATTTTCTTTTTTTCATATTATCAAATGAAACTATTTACTTATGATGATCAAGACAATATAGATTACCTTTTGTATACTATGGATGTCTAGTGCCTCCTGTCTGACAATCAGGTTTGTATATTGTATCATGTAGTATCCACATTCCCAATCATTATTTTGTATAAGGCACTTTAAATTTACATTTATGCAAAACATTTACAAATAATAGTAAGCATAGTTGGCATATATATGAAATGGAATCATAATACCTCAACATTCTTCCAACTTTATAATTTCATTTGTATATACATTTCTTCTGGCCTTTTTTAATTCTTTTATAGATCTATAAGTTAAAGAAACACATTTAATAGAATAAGTAAATAGTTATGTAATGCTGCAACCGTTAATATATATTGATAGATGTAAAAGTTTACCCACGTAAACAATTAATTTTGCATTACTTGTCCCCCACTGTCTACTTTTTCATCCAAGGGATATAGACAATATGCAGTTATCACCTCACGGACAATTATCGTCAACTCTCAATGATTATTACTGAGTGAAAAGAAAAATCAAATTTTACAATTCAATGTAGTTCATAAGTCAATTATAAAAAAATCCCAAAACTTACCAACATTAAAAGGTGCTATAATCATGCTCTTTCACGCATTATCAAAATATTTAAATTTGATAGAGTGGTAATCACTAACACATTTTGGTTCTTTTCTACTTGTCTGATTAATGATGGAACTAGAAATGCCACATTGGTTAGTACGAACTCTCTACAATAAGTAGCTTCAAAACATATATGTAGGCATTAATATATTAGAAAATAGATCAACATATTTTTCCACATAAATAGAATGAGGTATTTAGCCATAAGGATCTCATGATATCAAATTTCTACCACAGTTGTATTCAACCAAGCATAAGTAAAAAACTCCACAATTTCAGTCAAGAATACACAATATTTTGAGCTTGATCTGAAGCATCCTCCTTAATATGGACCATCATAGTTGACCTTTCTTCTACATCACTCAGCCATAGTGCCAACCACCTATACACATGACCTAGTGTATTCAAATAGGTCCTTTGTAATACAAATAGGTAATCAAATATCTAGAGTATTATGTGGAGGAAAAACTATAGGGGTTTCTTAGATGTTGTTATCTACACACATACCCATATATATATGTATATTCTCATATCAATTGACAATTATATACACAAGAAAAAACAATCACAAATACAAACACAATGAAAATTTAACATACTTTGATATAGTTAACTCCTAATTTGGGAAATGCAACCATGCCTCCTTCTGCATCACCTATCGTCTCATGCATAGGGTAGCCATTTGGTACTGGTGTCTGTTTCCAAGCGTCATAGACAACCTTGATAGACACATGAACTACATCAGTGTCCATTAGAAGACCATGAAACATATCACTTGCAAGGGGTTGGTAAGTGTCGCCCGTGCAATGATATAATTTTCTAGTAAAGGACGGAATGACCTCAACCCCTACAAATTTGTATATAGTTTTGTATACATATAAACACAAATATATTGTAAATTTACCTGAAAGACAAATTATATCACAAAAAGACTTAGGTCAGGCATGCCAACTGGTGCATCCATCAGATCACTCCCAACAACCTCTATCGTAGCGGGTCCACCTCAAATGAAGAGCGAGGCGGTGGAAGTACAATCTAAAAAGGTTGAGATGGAGAAGCCTGATAATGTCTCATTCTACCCTCATTTTCCTTTGGAATCATGTCTTGCAATTGCTCTTGTGTGACCAGACTCCTTTCGTGATAGATTTATGCTTCTCTAATGATCCAAAAAAGGATCTTATATGCATACGAGCCCAGTGGCCCAAATAGGGCAATAATTCTTTGGAGTGCCTAGAGAAACCATGAATCCTTCCCTTTAGCCCCCAGGTATGAACATGCCTTCTTTTGTTTGCTTGTAGAGCTCCCTCTAATCATCATCAATAGTATTTGGTTGGTAGAACATAACAATTAAGGTCAAAAATGAACATGCACTCTAAGAGTTGAATTTTACCATGTTTTAGTCACCTCAACAGTTGTAGGGTCGGGTTTTTCTCCATATCTATATATCCTCGCACATATCCACTCCTTGTGGTTAAGTAAAGGTGTAGGAGTAGTAGAAGACTCAGAATACCCAAGAGTGGGCTGCTCATAAGAAGACACTTCCGGTTTTTCTTTTGATGATGCATTGAGTAGCCATAGGGACCCTCCTCCAATGCACTGCTAACTTATTTTCTTAATTCTTTCCTTATACGCATTCTGGAATTGATTCCATCTTTAGTCTTACCTAGTATATTCAATAGAGTACCAATGACATTATCACAAAAAAATTCTCGACATCCATGACATCAGTACAAGACCCAACTAGCAAAGAACTCGAATGAGGAAGATCCCATAATATTGACCACTTCTTGAATAAAGATTTATAACTCCATTTGGAAATAGTACATTGTTATATCTTACCAAATGCATCTACAAAGTCTTTTACTCCTTCATGAACAAATTCCCTTGATATAGGTTTAGGGCCACTACCATTAGTTGATCCATTGAATTTTTTGCACAACCTTCGGTAAGGATGCACTTTTGGGAGAAACCACCGACGACTAATATTTACAGTCTTGCCTCCTTTTTTTATAATATTGAATCAGTGTTCTCCTAACATATAGGGCATGCTTTGGACCATTTTATTGTGTATCCAGACAAATTCCCATATGATGGGAAGTCATTAATAGTGCTAAACTACATAACATGCAAACCAAATGTCTCTTTGTGTGAACCATCATATGTCATCACACCTTCACCACAGAGTTTTTTTAAGTCATCAACAAGAGGTTCAAGAAAAACATTAATTTCATTTCCAGGTTGTTTGGGGCCCGATATCAACAAGGACAACATGAGATACTTATTGATCATACAGATTGGAAGATTGTATATAAAAATCATAATAGGACAAGTGCTATGTTGCTTTCTTAATGTTTTCTATAGTTCATCCCATCAGTACAAGTCCCAAGTCTTAGATTATTGACAAAAAATCAATTTCCTCCATTGTGGGGAATCATATGCATGTTGCATGATACCATCATTGTTTTTCTTTGCCTCTGCATGTAAAGATAAATTTGTGCACCCATGGTATTGAAAAACAAGCACTAAAATAGTGGTATTATAGGTGGATACACCATCACCTTGGTAGGAGAGTCAATTATGGACTTACCTAAAATCTTCCTTTTGTACCTTGACTCCCCACATTTTAGACAATCACTCAAATCGGTACGCCATAACTATCTAACATCACATCAACCATGTCTATTGGAATCGGTTCGTACATATATACATCATCTTTGGTAATTTCTTCTTCAAAAAAGTACTTCTATTGAAATTTGCTGATATCATAGTAAGAATCTCTCCATGCCATTACAATTATGTATTTCCATGTACAATTATGTTGCACATGACATGGTTGTTGATTTCATTAATAATGTTGACTTTCAAGTTTTTATTTCAGTTCCTACATGGACGATAAAACCTATCTCCAAATTGTTTCCTATGTTTATCCACAAATCTTATAAACTGATCAAGACTAGTAATAAACTCCAGAGTGCATTGACTTGAAATGGACATCTACAATCAATCCATTCTATGATCATGGAGAAAATGAGTATTGAATTGGGTGTTCACTAATAAGTAAGTTTAGAATAAAATATGTTCAGGTTGAGAACACATCATTGATTAGCATTCACCATGAAGGATGTATACAACCTATCCCATTCTTGACCACTTCATCTCACTAGTAAGTGTATAATTCATACTCAGTTTTAAGAAATTTTCATGGCATATCCCCACACTTCTCCAAGTACACTGATGTAGATGGGAAACTACCCACATAGATATATACCTAGAGAACAAGAAGGGAAATTCTATCAAAATTTCTCGCAACCAAACACCGCTTTATACACATACATCCTAAGTGAGATCAAGTGTTCAAGAATAGTCCCAAATTAGAGACTACCCAAGGTTTACTCCTATATTTACATGTTTTAAGAACATTAGAGTTTCATATTTAGGTAAATTCATGTTGCATTAAAATAGATAATGATTAGGTCTAGTTAACTAGATCTAAGCCAATATATTCACATTATAATTATTCATGCAATAGTAAACATTAGCAACATGTTCTACTTTTTGAACATTAGCAACATATTCAGCATACTCAACTTGGCAACTAGAGTAATTAAGAAAAAAAGACTAAGCCAGCAAGCAAATAAGCTACCCTAACCAAACAAGTAGCATGAGGAATGAAGTTCTGTAGGCATGGGGTTGATGATATAGTTGACATAAACCCTATTATGGGTTCCCAACAACAAGAAACGTGGGAAGAGTCTCACCTCACCAGATGTAGTTGACAAGTAGTGGTAGGTAGAGAAACAACACCACAAGAGGAGGAGAACTAAAACAATGTAGAGTAGGTTGATGAAGAACGCCGAAAGGAGGAGGAACAATGGCTGTAGGTGGATGCAGTTGAGGAAGTACGTCTGAGAACGAGTAGCTGTAGCGGTATAAAAATTGAATCAAGAAGGAGGAGCTACAACATTGGCTAGCAGCCCAAGCAGAGTAGCTGAGTGGTGGAAGATAGAGATCATAGTAACAACAAGAGCAACGGAAACTCCGGTGGAAAAAATGGCATAAGAACCAACATAAAGAACAATAAAATGATCGTTGTATCTAGTTATCATGGGGTTATGAAATAGAAAATGAGGGAAAAAGAAATTTTTTGGGTGCTATTAAGTGGAAGTTAGTCATCAGTTGTTACCCAAAATTCATGACTAAGTACCTAGTCACGATTTTTTCCTAGTTGTTGTTTTTATTGACCTAACAGTTATACATTGTCCATATTTGATGATGACTTAACCATTACATTCAGATGTATCTAATATGTCTATTTGGGATCAACTTCAGGTACTTCATACATGAAAATAATGAGTTCAAGCAAACCCTCACTTGACAAAAAAGTCAAAATCAATGCAAGTGTACTTTTGATGATAAGACCTCAAATCACTTAGGACTATTTTGTAAATTACTTCTATTGATTCTATGACTTATACCTAAGATAATAAAAATATAACATGCACTTAAATTGAATGTTTAAACACTTCTATAGCATTTGTCAAGTTCCATCACAGGGAGCCTTGTCGGTTGAGTTTGTCCTGGAGACAACTCGACTAACAAACTATGTAGAGCTATATAAATCCCACTATCAATCGAATTTGTCATGTTGACAACTCAACCGACACCCGACACTTTTGAAAAAATCTTAAGCCTTCAACCGTGTTTCATCAAGGATATACTCGACCAACAACTCAAAATTGTTTTGTCACATAGTGCTATTGGTCGAATTACCTTTATGGGAACTCGATCGACAACACTGTATAGAAAAGTGCAGAAAAGTATTTCCAACATTGGAATGTTGCAAAACTCAAAAATATAACCATTTCAACACTCCAAATGGTTAGAATTCAATCATAAGTGCATTGAGTGCCTAGTAAAAACCCCCAATTATAAATAGCGGCCCTTGGACTTCATACCAAGTTTGCCCTCTTTGTTCCTAGCTATTGTTGAGTGGTTTTATCTACCAAGAGCACCTTTCTCTCTCAAGCTTACTACTGATAAGTGAGATAGGATTCTTGCAAGAGGGTTTATCCATTTTACACCTTTTAAATATCTCAACTTCCTTTCCCCATCTCCTTTCTCAAATCAAATTGGGTAAAAGATTCTCCTTGGTGAAGGTGAAGAAGAAGGTAGAAGATCCAAGAGATGAGTGGGTAAATCCTTCAATGCCAAAGACTTGTTGCAAGAGTAGATCTCATTGGGGAAACATACTAGCATGTTGCAAAAGTGGGTAAGTCCTTGTGAAGGTATAAGACTCTTGCTCTCAAATGGATAATTCCTTATAAGGTTATTATCCCCTTTGGTCCTTAAAAGGAATGTCAGACACCCTTGACCTTGGAATAGGGTGGTCATATTTTATCTCTTATAATGGAATATAAGAAGTGTGCAATGGTTGCAACTCCTAGAGATTGGCCCCTCTAGGTAGTGGATGTACATCTCCTAGTTTCCAGTTTAGAACTAGTATACATAGCTTGTGTTACATGTGTTTGTTCAATTTCTCTCATCTTTGATATGTGTGCTTAGTTGCACTCAAATTCCATATAAGCAACCTTATCCTTTGATATAATTTGATGGTATAACGAATTTGGTTTAAGTGTTTTATCTCTATTAACCCCCCTCTTGAGCCCATTGATCTGACATGTGGTATAAGAGCAAGGTCTTGTCCAACCTAGTGCTCCTATGAGATGAGAAGATGGGTGAGAATTTGTTGGTGTCCCTTAACATAGAAGGTGAGTTCTCTATGTGTCCTCCCATATTTGATGGTGAAAACTTCCTCTATTAGAGGAGAAGGATGTATTTCTACCTTCAAGGGATGAGATACAATATGTGGGAAGTGGTTGTTGCTCCATACAAAGAATCGAAGAGAGATATGGATACTTGGAATGAAGTTGTCATGAAGAAGTCTCAACTAAACACCAAGGCAATAATCATCGTCTACTCAACCCTCACTCCCACTGAGTTTAAGCCAATCTCCAATTGGGATATAACTCTTGAGATATGGGACAAGATTTTTGTTACCATTGAAGGAACCAACAAAGTCATGGATTCAAAGGTTTACATGTTCAACATACTTCTTGAGAACGTCAAAATGCAAAGAAAAGAAAGAATTGTTGATATGTGTTCTAGACTCAACACCATTGTGAATGGCTTGCGGCATTAGGACAGCCCATGGACCAAGGGAAGGTCAAATCAAAGATTCTTAGATCTCTTCCCAACATGTGTCAATCTAAGGAGACCTCCATTGAAGAAACAAAAAGCCTTAGAGACATTCCTACATAAGAACTCATTGGGAATCTGCAATCTTTTGAAGTAAGGCTTGACACACAAGGAAAAGATAACAAACTAGAAGAGAAGGAACCCAAAAATAAATAGGATGCAACCTTCAAAGCTGAAATGGAAGCCATATTACTACAAAAAATTTCTCGCCGACCTACTCCTCCCTCTAGTGAAGATGAAGCCCTAGTGATCTTGAAGCCCATTACTCCAAAGGGAAACACTTCAAGGGATATCCCTCCCCCTCTACTCCTAGATGATATGACTGTGGCTAAAATGGACATTACAAGAATTATTGTTCCAAGGAAAAGAAGTCCCATAACAAGATCATCTTTAAGAAGGAGGACTACAAAAATGAGAACAAATTCAAAGAAGAGGGACAAGAAAGAATGAAGAGGCTAATATGTTGCCCATGCCACTTGGGACGAGTCGTTGTCTAGTGATTCCAACTCAAATGAAGAAGAGTGTCACCTTGCACTAATGGCCTCAACAAGTTAAGACATAAGTGAGGTAAGTTTGAATGAACTTTTACAAGATGCTCAACTTGATTCATACTTCCCTTTCTTCTTACTCACAATGCAAATCTAAAAAGAAAAGATTAGGACAAATCATTGATGATCTATATGCTAGAATTGAAATTCTTGAACAAACTGAAAATATTTATCTTGATAGCATAGACTCTTTGAAAGGACAATTTCTTGATCTATAACTTCAATATTATGGTGTTGAATTGAAAATGGTATTTATCTTAAGAAAATTAATGATCTAAATGATGAAAACCAAGTCTATGTTGATGAACTTGTCATGGTTAGTACTGAAAATGCTAGGATTTTTTTATAAAGTAAATTATTGTCACGGAACCGTTCTTACCCCAATCCCAATCCTACTGCCGAAACAGTAGAAAAAGGATTGAAGCGCCCGTCCCTGAGTGGCCCCGTAGGATCTAACACACTGGCATATACAATAAGAAATAAATAACTCAAAAACTGGATAAATAAAGAACAACTAACCCAATATGGAGATTTCACCAATATATCTTTGTCATCAGAGTGTATGAGTGCGGAAGCGATCATATTCAGTTTTCCATGTATATTGCCTAAAATCAAGAAAATCAAGACACAATCATGCAATTGCACGGTACGCTATCAAAATCAAGTAAAACGGTTTATAACAAAATATGTATACTTGGCAGGACTTATATTTCAAAGAATAATAATCAATTTGCAAATCCAACATTTATTCGACAAGTTTTTCAAGCAATTCGAATTTTATTACGAGTTCCCATTATGCTGTAATTCAAGAAGCATGCTTATATAATTTGTGTGACTCTATTACCCCAACGCGATGGGGAAGGTCATTAGGCCCCTTTTCACCATAGGAACATAGGAAGCCAAAGTACAAGTCCCACTTCCAAATGAGGGGATTGTTGTACTCAATATCCACATTATCAACATTATCAATATCATCATCATTATCAACTTCAGTATACGGGCAGTAATAATGGGCATTCAATTTATGTTTTCATGTTTTTCAAAATATAATATAGAAAAACAGAAGACTAATCATAGGGAACAATAGCTCATCCAAGTAAATAGCCATGCATACAGTCAAGAGATACATAAAAGTATCTTCAATACAATCAAGGAGGAATTATATAATAGCGTACCTTTCACTGAGGTTTTTGAGTATAGATCAACAAGTAATGGGTATACCCTTCGAGTCAGATCCTAAATCACAAGATTGGATCAAGGGTCAAGATCATGATGTTTAGAATATCAAGTTTTAATATTCGAGATTAGGGTTACACTTTTCCTATGTCAACCTTAGGGTTGGGTCATTCACTTATAATCAATATTCCAATATGTCCAACATTATTTCAAATATCCAATATATATTCGAGTGTGAATGACTTTACCTAGGTTTTCTAGGATTATATGTGCTAACCCTAATTTATGATCATTATCCAAGTCATCATCAAATCTTTAGATCATCATGTTGTTCTAACATCATTTATATTCATGATCAGATTGATGGGTCAAAACTATATCAAGGGTTTTGCAAGCTTAAGATCAATATCAAGATTTACTCATATTCATTATAATCAAGATTGGATATAGTAAAAGATCTTAGATCACTAATTATGCATTTCAAGAGTATATGATTCAAATATATTAGATCTAGGTTACAAGATAATCATCAGAGTCCAAATCTAGGGTTTTCATCATTTAGTCGTGATTAACCAAAAATAGAGTCATTTAGCCAATTTACATAATTAATAGATGAAGATTTAGGTAAATCAGTGAGCATAATTTGGAATCAGATTTCCAAAGTATTTTTAATGTATTCACTGGATTTTTCTGATCAAAATAGACTATTTATTCATCATTTTTGGATTTTGGATGCATTTTCTACGATTTAAATAGGATTCAACCATTTTTTGCAATTTCGAGCTGAGAGGAGGGGAAAAATACCTTATTTGCAAAAATCAAGGACTCTTAGATCCACAACAGACGGCTCAGGATTATTCCACATCAGCGGATGGTGAGTGGTAGTTCTCTTGCTCATTGGTCTGATTCAAGCCTGGTTCAATCAGGTTCTCTGGTCATTTGGACTGGTTTGGTTGCGATTGTATTGGACCGGGTTCAAGCCCTTTGACTGGCGGGTTTGGGGCTCTTTCCCCTTCGTTCAGTACCTACGCATGAGAAGCTGATGCGGCGGATGACTCGCCGCCATGGTAGACAATTGGAGCAGGAGTCTCCGATGGAGGCAGTGGGTGTGCCGTCCATGATTTTTGTGATCTCGAGGATTTAACGGAGGTCAGATATTGTGGAAAGGAGGCAAGGAGGGGAGACGCCCAACAGGGTTGGGTGGCGGCGCCGTTTGCAGTAGCAGGAGTTAGAGCAAGACGTAGTTGGGGGGTTCTAGAGACCAAGAAATACCACGAAAAGTGGTGTTTTCACTTGGTGGAGTGACGGCGGATCTAGAGGGGGTATATTTATAGAGTTTCGGGCTAGGTTTAGGGTTAGAGGGCTCCTGGGTGGCAGCCATGGCTGCCGACGTGAGAACAGGAGGTGAGGAGCCCATTTTGGCGGTTCAATGGCGTACAAAAAGGGATCAAACTAGGGCTCAGTGGGTTCGAATTTGCGAGGGGAGCATTTTGGCTCGCTTAGATTTTCAAAATGTGGTCAATACCGGGAGATCGATCATTTCTGTCTCTTAATCACCTCCCCGCTGATTGCGGGAGGTTGAAGATAACATTTTGGCCGCTTGATCGGGCCTGGATCCGTGAGCAGCAGATCCAAGGGCCGTGGCTCGCCCCAGACCCTTTGCCCCGGATTGCTGACTTGGAAAAGCCCAAGAAAAGGCAAATAAAAGGATTTTGAGCACAAAAACTTCTAAAATTCATAGAAACTTATAGGAATGTCCAAATGACCTCAAATTTGGACCAAAGCTTCAAAATAATGTGGGGAATATTTAGAAAATGTTTGAAAATCAAAATACAAAGATTGATTGACCAATTAGATTCTTTGGACAAAGTGATGAATGCATCCAATTTGAAGTGTTATAATGAGTATAAAATCAACATTGGTCACCATATTTTGTCCTTGAGTCTCAACTTTGCTTATGTAGATAAGAAAATTAATTTAGGACCATTAATGGATATAATGAGGTTAAAAGAGTAATTATTTTATCATAATGCTAAAATCCACTTTGCCACAATTATCTTGAATCTAGACCCATTTTGACTAGTAAACAAGTACTTAACTCTTGAAAACTATTATAACATGTATAAAGCCCTCTATTTGGAGGCAGACCTATTACATGCTAAAGTTGATTCTAGTCTTTCTTCTATAGTCATGACTCTTAGTGATGATAACCATAGTCTCCGGGAAATCTTGCAAAAATTCCTCAAATGGAAACAATCCCTAAATAAAGTTCAAGACCACTCTACCAAACAACTAGATAGTAGTGGTTTTGGATATGAAGAAGCTGCTAAGAAAAAAGTAAAGGTAAGAAAAAGAGAAAGAGGCCTCTAATATACCATGGAGATACTTCCATCTTTAAGACATCTACGGTTTCTCTCATTTTAGGTGTGATGATCATTACTCTACTTTTTGTCCTTATAAGAACAAGCATACCTACCCAGAAATGAAATCACTCCCCAAGCTAGCTCCGGATCCCAAAGTTTAAATTGGGAACTAGTCTCTCCTTTCTATGTAGGATAAAAGAAAATGTATTGTTGATAGTGGATGCTCAAAGCACATGATGGGTGATAGAGACCACTTAACACTCTTACAAAAAATAAAGGAGGTTCAGTGACATTTGGGGACAACAAGAAAGGTAAAGTAATAGTTGACAATGATTGATTGACTATGCATAAAGAATATTCTTCTTGTAGATGGCCTACATCACAATTTAATTAGTGTTAGTCAACTTTGTGATTTTGGATATCTTGTTATCTTTACTCCCATGAATGCTTGCTTATAGATTCCCTCTCCTACAATGTCATATAAAGGGGACTAGAAGTGGAATCGTTATATTATTGTTCTTGATTCTCTTAAGCCTATTATTGGTAAATCCATAGTAGTTTAAACATGATGTCTCTTTGTGTCATCGTAGGTTTGGTCATGTAAATATGCATCATTTGAAGAAGATGAGCATAAAAGAGTTGGTCAAAGGACCTCCAAAATTGGATTTTGAGAAGAATGAGGAATGCCAACCTTATACACAAAGAAAGTAAACGAAATCCTCCTTTAAATCTAAAGGAGTACTTAGTTCCCAAAGGGTTTTTGAGCTTCTTCAAGTTGATCTATTTGTAGTAATGAGAACACAAATGCTTTGTGGTAGTAAATATTGTCTTGTGATTGTCGATGATTTCTCTCGCTACACTTGGATTTTATTTATGGATATAAAAAAGTGATACCCTTGATGTATTCTAGGACTTTTGTAAATGAATTGAAAACAAAGCTTCTTGCCATATCCTATCTGTCTTTAGGGACATGAGGGAGAATTCGAAAATGACTTGTTTGAAAGATTTTGGTATAAATCCTATTACACACACATTTTCTCTCCCCCCACCGGGATTCGTCAACAAAATGGGGAAGTTGAGAGTAATAATATCTCTTCACAAGAAATGGATGGAACAATGCTTTTGGAATATGACACTACTAAGAAGTTTTGGGCTGAAGCTGTTGGCAACACATGTTTTGTGCAAAATCAAGTTTTCACTCCTCCTTTGCTTAAGAAAACTCCCTATGAGTTATGGTGTTGTAGAAAGACTTCAATCGACTTCTTTTGTATGTTTGGTTGTCCATGCCTTGCTTTGAACACCAATGACTCTCTTGATAAGTTTGATGCAAAATCTTATAAGGGTTTCTTTCTTGGCTACAACACTACAAGTAGACTATTTAGAGTATTTAACATTGAACTATCTAAAGTAGAAGAATTTATCATTGTTAATTTTATTGAGACTAACCCCTCTATTTCCGTGAATATTTAAATGATGATGTTGTAGATGAAGTTACTAGATTGAAAGAACTCAACATCAATAACAAAGGAAAAGAGATGGTTGAATATAGATGACCAAATGAGTATTGAAAGAAGGATCATACTCCCTATTTTGCTAAATATCATCCCAAAGAGCTCATCATAGGGAACCCTTCTAAAGAGTGAAGACATGGGCTTCTTTCAACCAAGAAAATCCAACATTGCCTTCATCTTGTAACACGAGTGAAAAGAATGACAAAGAAGATCTAAAGATGATGAGTGGATCCTAGCAATGTAAGAGGAACTCGAAGAGGTTCAGAAGATCGAAGTGTGGACTCTAGTGCCAACACCAAGTGATAGAAAGATCATTGGCACAAAGGGAGTCTACCAGAACAAGCTTGATGAAAGAAGTAAGGTGCTAAGAAACAAAACAAGGTTAGTAGCACAAGGTTATAATCAATAGGAAGGTATTGACTTTGATAAAACTTATGCTCCTATTTCTAGACTTGAATCTATGAGAATGCTACTCGTCTTTGCTTGTCATAAAAATTCTTACTAAATCAAATGGATGTTAAAAGTGCATTTTTGAATGGTAGAATAGAGGAGGAAGTCTATGTGGCTCAACCTCCCAGCTTTGAACATGACAAGCTTACTAACCATGTTTATTTGTTAAAAAATCTCTTTATGGTCTCAAACAAACCTCTAGATCTTGGTATGAAAAATTGAAAAACTTTTTGATAGATAATTCTTATGCCATGGGAAAAGCTGATTCTACACTCTTTATTATGGACTTCTAACAATTTCTTCATTATTCAAGTTTATGCTGATGATATCATCTTTCTTATGGATTCTACACTCTTTCTTTGAAATGAGTTTAGTTCTCTTATGTAGAGTGAATTTGAAATGAGCATGATGGGGGAGCTCAAATTCTTCCTTGGATTTCATATCAAGCAAACAAAGGATGTAAACTTCATCAATACACAAGTGAACTCTTGAAGTCCTTTGGGATGAAGAATAGAAAGACAATGGATACTCCCATGTTCAACACTACCAAACTTGATAAAGATAAAGAAGGTGAAAAGGTAGATGAGAAGCTCTATAGAGGTATGATTGGTAGATTATCATACTTAACTACCTCTAGACCAGATATTATGTTTAGTGTTGGCTTGTGTGCTTGATAGATTTCAATCAATCCATAGAAAATCTCATCTTATAACTTTTAAGAGGATTTAAGGTACCTAGCCAAAACCCAAAATTTTGTACTAGGGTATCCTAAGCCAATGGACTTTACTCTTATAGCTTATAGTGATGTGGATTATGTTGGGTGCTTAATTGATTGAAAGTGTACAAGTTATACTTGATTCCTAATAGGACCATGCTTGGTTTCTTCGTTCTCCAAGAAACCAAGAACACTACCTCTTTCAACTGCTGAAACTGAATACATTATAGTTGGAAGTTGTTGCATCAAAGTCCTATGGATGAATCAAATGCTACAAGATTTCAATGGTTTATATGATGTTTCTCCTATCTATTGTGACAATACTAGTGAAATCAATCTATCATACAATCCTATATTGCATAGTAGAGATAAACACATAGAGGTTTGCCACCATTTCCTTCATGACCACATTGCTAAGAAAGATATCTATGCTACTCATGTGAGCACTAAAAACCGACTTGCAAACATTTTCACTACACCTCTAGCTAGAGAGAAATTTACATTTATTAGATCAAAACTTCTTATAACTGCTCTTGATGATAATTCTATTCCTTCTAGCTAAGATATTGACCTCTCTCTATTTTTTTGCTCATACATTTTTTATCATGTGCTACAAATGCCAAGTTTCAATGCTTTATTAATTGTGTTTTTTCTTTAAATTGCAAATTCATGTTTTATCACAAAATAGTAGCCAATGATGACAAAAAAGTTCCTCTATATTCTAAAAATACATGATATGCTAGAGAAATGCATTTATATAGTGGTCTAGGACCCTAGAATTAAATTGCATATCTTGTTTATAGACACACTTGTCTAGTGAGTTTATTCTAGAAAAACACGACTGATAAGATGCCCAAGGACTGAACTGACTAGTGTCATCGAGTTTCCCAAATCACAAACTCAATCGACAACACAGTTGTGTGGAAATATAAAAGGTTTTACGGTTGATTTCCTTCCTCTTAACTAGAGGAAATCCGACTGACCAAGCCTCTTTCTTGTTTGTCCTTAAACTCTAGACCGTCCCCATCCTTCTCCTAGCCTTCTCCAATCTCGTATCACTCCCTCCAGCCAACCCTTGCTAGTTGGACACATGTTTTCCAGTCTATCTCCCTTATTTTTTGAGAGGCTTCCTCAGTTATCTCTATTTCTCCACTCCATGGCGTCAAATATGAGAAGAAGGACTGGTTCAACTGGTGTTTTGACCTCTTCCACTACTCATGGCTCATAGGGTATGGTGAAACCTCATTTATTAGTTCTCAAGCTGTTAATAGGTATAAAGAGTTACTAACTAAAAATCCCTACCCCCATAAACCTTTGCTAGAGACCCAAAATGATATGTTGAAAGTGGTTGACACAATTTTTACTAAGCAAAACCTAAGCGCACTATGTATAGAGATCTTGTGCATTTCAAATTTCCAATCTAGAATAAAAGAAGTCCATGAATGTTATACAGATCTCAATTGGAACTACACAACCATAGTGACACCTCCTAATAACCAGATCGTCCTAACATCCATAGTTTTGAGCCTTTGCTAATCCTAGCTGACATCTACAAAACCTTGAAGAAACCTAAGGTACCTTATAGGAAGAAGGCCATCCTACCCTCATCTTCTCTTGACATGAAGACACGTCTCATTCCACTTATACTTAATTGCAACATCCACCCCAAGAAAAATCAAATAGATTTAGTAGAGCACTCTACAGTGTGTTGGGTTTTAGGGGAGGCAGAGAAGGCAGTGGAAACAAAATTTTTTTCCCTAAAACCCAGAACAAGGAAACGCGTCAACGTCTATACAATAGGAAAGGATGGTTTGTGGAATCATACCTTGTATTGAGGCTTGGTCGGTGACAATACCTCGTGCCTTGCGCGGTCTTCAGCTCGGTCTTGGACGGTGTCTGTGCAGCTCCTGGTCTCACCGGGACTGACGACTCCTGGTTGCACCGGGACTGTCGGGATTGACAACTGTCCTCCGAGCGGAAGAAACCTCCCACCTCTGAAGTAGTCCACACAGACCACGTGGAACTCCAATCTCCTTGTCCCACAAGGAATTGGAAGGAGTCACACCCTCCTGTCAGCGTACTAGTTGCCAACACACTCTCCTGCCACCAATTGCTTTCTGCAGTTGTCTTTCCCTTGCTGTGCTTTCCTTATCGGGTAGCACTTGCTCAGGCTCTCTCTCGGTTACCAAAACCAGAGAGAATGACAACTTCATAGAGCAACTGGTTGCACTGAGTTGTTCTTTGAGAAGCCCCCAATACCCCTATATATAGGAGGGTCATGGGACAGGGTTCTCCTTCCCGGGCAATGCGGGACTAAAAGCAGGAGTAGAAGGGTTTTAGATTTTCCACAAAACAAGCAACTCGCAACATGAACCGATCATTTCACAACGGAAATGATCGGTTGGGGACCTGAACCGATCAGTTGACACCTCAATCGATCGGTTGGGACACCTCAACCGGTCAGTTCATTTCTGAACCGGTCGGTTCGTGGTCCCGGTCAGTTCCCGATTGACTTTCCATCTTTTGTTTCTAATTGGTATCAAATACCAATCCTTGTTCCAATCAAATTGGGCAAGTGAAACGAAAGGAAAATTCTCTCCAATCCTACTTTCCCAACTTGCTCAGTTGCACTAGTTGAACCAATCATTTCAACACTTGAAGCGATTATTTCACCCTGTCCATGAGCCGATCGGCTCAGGACAGCCTGAGCCGATCGGTTCACCAAGCTGAGCCGATCGGTTCATCACATGAGCTGATCGGTTGGTAGTGCAGATTGTGTAGAATCAGTCAATTGCAGTTTCAATCAATCCGATACTCCAATCAATCTGTGCAACACCTTGAACACTATGCTTTTGAGCTATCAATTTAATTGAGTGTTTAATTGAACTACTAAACTCCTTTAGTAATCAATCTAAACATTGTTTGTGGACAAAACTCTTTTTCCAGGTTGAATCCTATGTGTGTGACCCTGTAGGTCCTTTTCACGTTGGCAGTGAAAGTCCATAACACTTATGATTTCACAAGCAAAGAGCGGTGCCTAGTCACACATCAGTGCTACCCAAGTGAAATAGAAAGTTGGAGAACAACTTTCAATCCTACAATCCGTGAATGGTGTTACAGTGAATGCATAATTCCTTTGTCACTGATATCCTGAATGAACTCGAGGCATGGAACAGTCATCCTGTCAACGTTCATTCACTTTCTTGATCTCAGAGCAGATTGGAAGAGATATGTATGACATCAATATCACATACTGATTCACACATGCGTGCACACGCCTATTTCAATCCTACTCATCAAGTGGCCTTGGATATCAAACTCCCTCAAGAGGGACAAATCCCATATCTATCACTCACCCCTAAAAATCCCCATGTGTCAAAGCCACCCAATCATCACCTTTATAACAACCCATGTTTCAGGACTGCGTTTGATGATGTCAAAGTGTGCCCAACAACATGTGTTGAGTGTAGTGATTTTAGGTCAAAGAATCACACTCACCACCATCACTGTGAGTACTGACTGTGACTACCAAGTCATAGTTCCATGTGTCAAACTTACGGTGGGCCTGTCCGGTACACTTGTTCTCTAACAAGTACCTATGTGTTTGGTTTGATATCTCTATATCATGACTAATGAGATTCTGTCATCAACCAACACCAAAATCTAGTCTTGTGTGTCATTGCTGTCTATCTACCTTCCACAATGACATCCGACTAGGGACATAACAAGAATGTACAAACTCTTAGCATCTGTATGATCTCATCGTTCACATCCTCAACCTCAAAGCATACATCATTGAGTACTGTCATTCTCTAGACATTCAATCTGTTCTATCACTATCTCATATGATTGAACCAGAAAGAATTGGAAGCTTGCCTTTGATGTTTATCAAATCAATCTTAATGTATCCCACCAATCATCCCATGATTGGCTCTCAGGGCATACATACCAACAGACTCCCACTTGCACTGCGAGCCAATCAGTCTTGAATCATATTCATAGTGATCTTTAAACATGTCCCACATGTTACTCTGCTCTAGTGCGATCATAGTGAGTAATGGAAACATCTTGCCAAAGTCAGTATTAATTGCATGTCTCTCATCTCTTCGTTGTATGTCATACGTATGAGATGGAGTTGCCGTAATATGCGATCTAGTATTCCTTAGCCACATTGCATGATCAAGGATTCCATACTTTCCATCAATGAGCAGAATATCTATAAGTTCATCTCATGAACTTCCAGATCCATATAGTATCCACTGTTGTTCTCTAACACATAGATACTCGGCATTTCCTTTTAAATGGTTTTATTGGAACACTTCCAATTATCAACAAACTTTCACTTTTATATATCCTATATATATTTTGTGATTAATTTTCTATCCTTTGGTAGTTCGCATCAATGTAACTCTTTACATTGAACTCTTCCTTATCTCCATAGAACTAGTACTTCTCAATTACTTATCAAGTTCTTATGGTTTTCAGTAACCCTTACTGGAAGTAGACAGACTTCCACTCGTCATGTCCCACATACGAGTTATTAGGATGAGCACATCATATTGTCATGTCCTACATACAAGATGATGAATGCATTTTGTTCTTGCCATGTCGATGCATGCAATATAATGGGATGATTACATACATGATAGATCCATATCTATTCTTAGTGTTCCCATTCTTCATAAGAATTGGACACTTGGCCTTGGGATACTAACTCCATATAACATGGACAAGTTTTCTCCCACTGAATCTGTGTATACTGAACCCTTCAGTACATATTGCCAATATATGCTTTCTCTTTTCAGGTCAAGAGGTTTTCGAGAACTATCTCTATAGATCTCTATTCCTATCACATAGGAAACATCTCTATCTTCCTTAAAGATAAATTTCCACTTTTGGATTTCCATTCTAGAACATTTCCATTTCACATCAACATGTGGAATGTTAACACATTCCCACTAAATCACAGATCCCTTCTTTATCTTTGACATATCAGTCAAACCCTTTGACTATATCATCAAAGTAAAGATCCAATTCTGAGTTGCTTGTACTCAATCAATCACATTAATTAGTCCATTGTAACTTATAGACTTCATTTGCATTAGTGGATTCATAAACCTTATAGGTTGTGTCACGTACACATCCTTGTTTTATTCCTCATAGGAATGTGGTTTATGTATCCATATGCCAAATGTATTAGTCATTAAGTTGCAATCAACAAGCATCATCCTTCTCAAAATGTTATCCATGTGTCTTAACACTTAAGACTTATTCACACTTATGGATTTTATTCCAATGGGTGCTACCATCAAGGTCATACCTTATGGTTCACATGGATGTCATTTAGGATGTAATGGTCATAAACCATAACTCAAAATTCGGTTCCCCATATTCATCTAGATAGTTGACTCATCACATGAACAACTATCACATAGATAATTGAGGTGTATCTGTCAAGGATATAAGAACTCACAACTGCTTGTGATTCTCAATGTCCTTTATCAGTGTGGGATATTCTTTTATTAAGAAGAATTCAGTTATTTGATAATCATTCCCTAACTCCTTAGAGTATGATTCCTTCTTGATTTAGACATCACCATGCCTTAATCATGAGTTCAGTATGATACACTATCATAATCACTCAAAAGGATCTCAAACATTTGGTCTAAGTATTTCATTCATTGATCTCATCAAGAATTAACACTTTACCAAATTTGCACTTCATCTATGATAATCTTGAACACTTCAAGATATTCATATTGGTATTTCTCTAAACACCATTTGAAGTATTAGCATTTGTTCCAATAGGTATGTAAATACATCACATGTATCATACCTAACAGGATAATCATTCTCCCACTACCATTAGTGAAGGTTGATTAATCATATTTAAGATATTCATGTCTCTTACTGGTTCTCTAACCAAAAGAGTCTAGATTTATCCATCACATGGAAACTAGAAATGAATTTCTCATGATTGATGCTAATTTGATTGTTTGAGTTATCTATAACTTTTAGGTATCATTTTATCTTATGCATATCAAATACCACAAGATAAACAAGGCATTGCCACATAGATCATATCTTAGAAATTGAAACATCTCTTTATTGATTGCCATTATTGTCATACAATATGCAAAATAAAGTTTTTCTATCTATTGGAAAATATGAAATAGCAGTTCATAACTATATTACATGCCTTTTAGGCTGAAAATAAACTAAAGTACTTCTGTCTATGGCGGAAACACTTGCCCCATTTATTGAGTGCTTCACTTTACATCTTGGTATCAAATACCTCAAAAAGTGTTACAAGTTTACTTTCATGACACCTTTAAGTAGAGACGTGTGTCGCCTCCTTCTTCTTCTGTTCTTCCAGATAGAGAGGACAATTCCTTTTCCAATGTCCTAGTTTTTGGCAATGGTGGCAATTTACTTTCTTGGTCACGCCTCCCTTGGCCCTTGAGAGCTGAAGACGACTTGGGCTCCTGGCTAGCATCAGAACCTTTCTTTGCTTTGCCCTTGCCCTTGCGCTTGGACTTGCCTTTCTTGCTCGTGATCACCATCACAAACTTAGGCTTGTCCTTGTTCATCTGTATCTCGGCTGTCCTCAACATGCCCAACAACTCTGACAGTGGCCTATCAAAGTTGTTCATGTTGTAGTTCATCACAAACTGACTATAGGATTCTGGCAACGATTGCAGTATCACGTCAGTAGCCAACTCTTGGCTTAGTGGAAATCCCAGTCTTGTCAGGTTCTCCACATACCCAATCATCTTGAGTGTGTGAGGACCAACTGGATCTCCTTCTGTCATGACACACTTGAACAGTGCCCTTGAGACATTGTATCTCTCTTGCCGTGCTTGATCTTCATACATGTTTCTAAGATGCTGAATCATCTCAATGACACCCATGTTCTCATGTTGTCTCTGCAACTCGTGGTTCATAGAGCACAACATCAAGCACTTTGCATCAATGGCATCATCAAAATGCTTCTTGTAAGCATCCCTTTCTGCCTTTGGTGCATTAGCAGTAGGTTCCTCTGGAATTGGAGTATCCAGGACATAGAGCTTTCGCTCTTGAGTGAGAACAATTCTCAATGTCCTATACCAGTCATGGAAGTTTGTCCCATTTAGCTTGTCCTTCTCAAGGACCGATCGCAAAGAAAAGTGATAGTTGTTTGTTGCCATTTGTACCACAAAAGGAAAATATGCAATTTTAGTCCAAAAACACATTTTTGACTTATTTGATTGATTTGAAAAGTTGACGATATAATTAGGCCTTTAATTAATTATCACTCCTACCATTTTACTTCAACTTGATAGCCCTCACCATCAATTCGGAAGATTGCAGCGTACAACCTTCTAGTGGGCAAGATCCTGAAATCCTCTAAGTCATGAACCAGCTAGGGCTGTCACCCACAACTTAGATCTCTCAGGTAGGCAACTCTTGCCAATTGCATCATATGCAACTCTTGATAAGATGTCATATGCAACTCCTTGCCATGAGCATCTCCATGCCTCAAGGTACTAGATCCCATCTAGATCACCTTGTTAAGTCCGACCCAAAGCAAACACGATGAATATGCACCCTACTAGGGCAGACCCACACATTCATCCTTCACGCTTCCACGAGATAGACGGTGCACCACGCTAGGGCGTGCCCACACTTAGTCGATCAAGCTTTTCACGTGTGTCGCATTTGGAAGGCATCTAAAACTTAATATTTAATGAGGGATTTGGTTTTATATACATATACATATCCAATCACCACAATATATAGTATGTATCATATACAGGCTATATCCCACAGAAAACATGTGAAACGATAAAAGCGATGATTATGGCAATCCAAATGTGATTCCTCGAGCCAAGAGGAATCACGGTCATCTAGGTCTACATCACATGCAACCTGTACAAGATGAACTCTGTGCTTTGCCTTTCTAGGTTTGATCAACTCATCACATGACTGATCGGCTCACCATCAAGCCGGTCGGCTGGGTGCCACCAGCCGATCGGTTGGCTCCTCCAAAGGATCGGTTCACCTGGTCGTCGTGCATCTCTTCATGGCCGCCACCCGCTCATCTCGCTCCTCGAACCGGTCATCAACCGATCGGCTCACTCCTTGAACTGATCGTCTAGAACGTCAACCGATCGGTTCACTCCTTGAACCGATCGTCTCAGCTGTCGTCAGGATGTCCTCCGTTCTTCGACATAACAAGAAATAAAATTCTATCCTATTTTACATTGTAAAAAGAGAAACCTCGAGTTACATTCGAGGGGAGAAAAGGTAGGAAAGAAATCTCAAATTATTTCCAGTTACATCAGGAATAGGAGATGGAAGATCGGTGCGTAGACCGAGATGCAAGAAATCACATACAACCATACACAGATAGGGTTTATTGGCCATAATCACGCTATACATCCACCACAAAACTCGTTTAAGGGCGACACGTATCGAGTGCATTAATAATACATATCATATATGTAAATTGGGATTTGTGGATTTAGGATTGGACATGCATAAAGCCAATATTATTCACATCGTATGCAATAAATAAAGGCGACAAATCAAAATCGATCATATCGATAATCCCTAAAGTATAGAGTAGTTGACGTGGCTCTAATACCACTGTTGGGTTTTAGGGGAGACAGAGAAGGCAGCGGAAACAAAATTGTTTTCCCCAAAACCCAGAACAAGGAAAGGCGTCAACGTCTATACAATAGGAAAGGATGGTTTGTGGAATCATAGCTTGTCCTGAGGCTTGCTCGGCGACAATACCTCGCGCTTTGCGCAGTCTTCACCTCCGGTCTTGGATGGTGTCTGTGCAGCTCCTGGTCGCACCGAGACTGACGACTCCAGGTCGCACCGGGACTGTCAAGATTGACAGCTGTCCTCCGAGCGGCAGAAACCTCCCGCCTCTGAAGTAGTCCACACGGACCACCTGGAACTCCAATCTCCTTGTCCCATAAGGAATTGGAAGGAGTCACACCCTCCTGTCAGCGTACTAGTCGCCAACACACTCTCCTGCCACTAATTGCTTTCTGCAGTTGTCTTACCCTTGCTATGCCTCCCTTATCGGGTAGCACTTGCTCGGGCTCTCTCTCGGTTACCAAAACTAGAGAGAACGACAACTTCATAGAGCAACTGGTTGCACTGAGTTGTTCTTTGAGAAGTCCCCAATACCCCTATATATAGGAGGGTCATGGGACGGGGTTCTCCATCCCAGGCAATGCGGGACTAAAAGCAGGAGTAGAAGGGTTTGAGATTTTCCACAAAACAAGCAACTCACAACCTCAACCAATCGTTTCACAACTGAAACGGTCGGTTGGGGACCTGAACCGGTCGGTTGACACCTCAACCGATCGGTTGGGACACCTCAACCGGTCCGTTCATTTCTGAACCAGTCGGTTCGTGGTCCAGGTCAGTTCCCGATTGACTTTCCATCTTTTGTTTCTAATTGGTATCAAATACCAATCCTTGTTCCAATCAAATTGGGCAAGTGAAACGAAAGGAAAATTCTCACCAATCCTACTTTCCCAACTTGCTCGGTTTCACCAGTTGAACCGATTGTTTCAACACTTGAAGCGATTGTTTCACCCTGTCCATGAGCCGATCGACTAACAGCCTGGGCCGATCGGTTCACCAAGCTGAGCTGATCGGTTCATCACATGAGACGATCGGTTGGGAGTGCAGATTGTGTAGAATCAGTCAATTGCAGTTTCAATCAATCCGATACTCTAATCAATCTGTCCAACACCTTGAACACTATGATTTTGAGCTATCAATTTAATTGAGTGTTTAATTGAACTACCAAACTCCTTTATTAATCAATATAAACATTGTTTGTGGACAAAACTCCTTTTCCAGGTTGAATCCTATGTGTGTGACTCTACAGGTCCTTTTCACGTTGGCAGTGAAAGTCCATAACACTTATGACTTCACAAGAAAAGAGTGGTGCCTAGTCACACATCAGTGCTACCCAAGTAAAATAGAAAGTTGGAGAACAACTTTCAATCCTACAATCTGTGAATGGTGTTACAGTGAATGTATAATTCCTTTGTCACTAATATCCCGAATGAACTCGAGGCATGGAACAGTCATCCTGTAAACATTCATTCACTTTCTTGATCTCAGAGCAGATCGGAAGAGATATGTACGCCATCAATATCACATACTGATTCACACATGGGTGCGCATGCCTATTTCAATCCTACTCATCAAGTGGCCTTGGATATCAAACTCCTTCAGGAGGGACAAATCCCATATCTATCACTCACCCCTCAAAATCCCCATGTGTCAAAGCCACCCAATCATCACCTTTATAACAACCCATGTTTCAGGACTGTGTTTGATGATGTCAAAGTGTGCCCAACAACATGTGTTGAGTGTAGTGATTTTAGGTCAAAGAATCACACTCACCACCATCACTGTGAGTACTGACTGTGACTACCAAGTCATGGTTCCATGTGTCAAAGTCACGGTGGGCCTCTCCGGTACACTTTTTCTCTAACAAGTACCTATGCGTTTGGTTTGATATCTCTATATCATGACTAATGAGATTCTGTCATCAACCAACACCACAATCTAGTCTTGTATGTCATTGTTGTCTATCTACCTTCCACAATGACATTCGACTAGGAACATAACAAGAATTTACAAACTCTTAGCATCCGTATGATCTCATCGTTCAAGTCCTCAACCTGAAAGCATACGTCATTGAGTATTGTCATTCTATAGACATTCAATCTATTCTATCACTATCTCATATGACTGAACTAGAAAGAATTGGAAGCTTGCCTTTGATGTTTATCAAATCAATCTTAATGTATCCCACCAATCATCCCATGACTGGCTCTCAGGGCATACATACCAACAACGTGCTCATATATTGCCTCCTCCAAAATGTTAAAGTCAAATGGGCTCACTATATTCTCCATTATATGACTTATTTTGACATTGAGAAGAACACTGGAGACTATCACCCACCCTACCCTAACTTAATCTCTGATCTATTTTACCATCGTACTGAGAAATATTTTTCAAGGATCTCAATTACAAAGCTAGTAGAAAAGGGGTTTATATCAGTGAAACCATAGTCAAGAAGTCTTTCCATCCCACCAGTCCCTCTACCCCAAGTTCCTCTTCCTATAACCAACCTCCACCTCCTCCTAGACCTGCTCAGGACTCATTTTTGTGTTAAATGAAACCCTTATGGTTTACATGATTTATTAGAAGGCATACCAAATGCAAGTCCAGGAGCACTTTTACTAGGACTTAGTTCAAATTATGTCCAACCTTTACATGTCCTTCTCTCACCCTTATCCCTCCTACCAGCCTTTCTCTACCACTAACTATGCTTCCTTTACATATGATTATTTCTACCTGGCTCACCCAATTACTACTTTGGCTCCACCTCCTACCTCTGGTGAGGGGCCTGCCTCTATTTCTTCTCATCCTTAGCCCTCTGCCACTCATTTTATTACACTTCCCCTTGGCCCTATTATTATAATGTTTTCCAACTTTGATTGGGTTTTTATACCCAACTATGAGCAATACAAAGCATTGCTTGCATAAGGCATTTCTTGGGAACATAAACAACATCGGTGGCTCGATCCTTGTTCCTTCAGTCTTGATAAGGATGAAGAGATGGATGACGATGCCAATGCTGATGAAGATGGTGATGAGGATGTTGGTGATGAGTATGATGGTTCTAATGATGAAGGTGATGAGGACACTGCTACTCCTGCCTTAGTTTCACCTTATGAGCTAGCCAATGATGAGGATTACCATCATGATGAGGAGATCGACCTTGATGAGCTTGATGTTTAGTCATTAGGTTCTGGAGTGCACATTTACTTGCCTTTTTGTGGGCTATCATGTACTTTAAACTGGGCACTTGTATCTAATGATACTATTTTTATATTCACTCATTTTCTTTGTCGTTTGTAGATTTCATCTTGAGCAGACTAACTTTGTTGTAATCTTATCATATTTACTGCTAACTCTATGCTATAATGCATTTCATGGTATATTGGTGTGTGCTTTCATATTTTGATTATAACTTTAGTTTATTAGATCTCTCTCTATATTGTGTGTGTTGTTTGTATGTGTTGGTTGTATGCGGTGTTTGTGCATTGGATAAGACTTGTTTTAGCTCTTCTATGCCTTCCCTTTTTGATATAACAACGGGGGAGATATGAGCCTGATACATACTGAATTTGATCCCATTCTAGTTATCTTTATGAAATTCGTGTGACTATGAAAGTGGACTCAAATAACACATATATGTTGTGTTTATGGTCTTGGAGGAACTAACCATATAGGTAAAGGTAAGCATGAATTGAGGAGGAGCAATTGTTGTTGTACATTTGCGTATTCCCCTACATTGAAAAGGTAAAATTTTAAATTCTAAGTTCTTTTCAATATGTTAAGGAATGGTTTGTCATCTTCAGAAAGAGGGAGAATATTGATCTAACAATTATACATTGTCCATATTTTGATGATGACTTAACCATTCCATTCATATGTATCTAATTTGTCTATTTAAGATCAATTTTAGGTATTAGATACATTAAAAGAATAAATTCAAGCAAACCCTATCTTGACGAGAAACAACTCAAAATCAATACAGGTGCACTTTCATTTAATATGCCTTAAATGAATTAGGACAATTTTTTAAATCACAATTTTGTAGATCTAAGAGAAGACTGGGTAAATCCTTCAATGCCAAAGACCTGTTTCAGGAATAGATCTTCTTGGTCAAGGATACTAGCTCGTTGTAAAAGTTGGTAAGTCCCTGTGATGGTAAAAGACACTTCCTCTGTCATGGGTAAGTCCTTGTAAGGTTATTGACTCCTTTGATCCTTAAAAGGAATGCTAGGTACCCTTGACCATGGAACAAGGTGGTCATATTGTATGTCTTATAATGGAATATAAGAAGTGTGCAATGGATGAAAATCCTAGAGATTGACCCCTCTAGGTAGTGGATGTAAAACTCCTAGTTTGGAATATGGAACCACTATAAATAGCTTATGTTACTTGTTCTTATTCAATCTCTCTCATTCTTGTTGTGTATTTCTTAGTTCGACTCAAATTCCATATAAGCAACCTTATCTTGTGACATAATTTGAAGTTCTATTGAATCTGGTTTTAGTGTTTTAGCTCTATTCACCCCCTCTAGAGTCCATTAATCCAACCAATTCCCTAGAGATAAACCATTTCTAGATGTACTTATCCTTATTTAAAAATGTTAACTTCATTAAGATCTATGTCATTGGTTATCCACCACAACCAATGACAAAAGTCAATTTATGTTGTCGGTTAACCACCAAAAAACTGGCACTACATATACTTATCCCTATTAAAAAATTCCAAGCTCACCCAGACACATGTCGTCAGTTGTATAGGAAAACCACAATGTAGTTCACACTCTGTCTTTGGTTGTCCACCAGCAAGTCAACGACATATGAACTTATCTCTGCTAGAAAACACCAACCTTGTTGAGTCATGTGTCATCAATTTCTAGAAAAAACCAACGACACAACCCAATATAGGGGATGATATTTTTCATGCGACATGTGTCGAGAATCCTTTGTTGTCAGTTCTTTTAGGAAAACTAACACCACATTACTTTTGGAGGTAAACGTTTTGCGATTGGAGTGACCTATGACATCGATTTTTATGGAGAGAAATCGATGATAGAGACTTTTTGGAGGAACTTTTTTGCACGAGAAGGGCTCTGTCATCAGATTTTGTGTAACTGATGTAATAGGCATATATCAAAAAGTTTCACTAAACAAATTGAATTTTTTGGGCTACCTTAGGCGTTGTTTCTTCGCAACAATTCCAAAGTTATAGTAAAAGTGTTACACGTGGTCTTTCTTAATCGAAAAGGCATTACTAGTATTGATTTTTGTGCTTTACCAATTGACACTATTTGCATGTACTATCAATTTTCTATAAAACCAATGTTAAGAAAAGTGACACCATAGGTCAAAAATGTACTAGTGACAGGACATAATATTAATATCTGTATCAATATTAGGTCACAAGAAAAATAAGTAAGCGATATATGTCGCATTAGGTCATTCGTGTTAGATTTAAAGTCACTTACATCAATAAATTACAAATGAGGTTGGACTTAACAAAATTACTAATTTCAAAGATGTAATAGGGTTTGGTGTATCAATTAGGTCAAACACATGATTTGACCAAAGTCTAACATGGATAATCATTAAAGGGTCATATTCATGCATCTTATGTCACATGGACTAAAAAAGAACATAGGAGGTCAAGGGGTGATATTTTTTCTATGGATAGTTACCAGATATTGATTTCATGGTTGTTTAAGAATTAGATGTCCTTAAGAAGTAAGATTACCAAAATAGAGAAAAGTCCACCATTCAAGTCCAAACCAAGTCTTATATGTGCATTAGAGTCAACCATTGATCAAAAGGGGTAATTAAGATCTCCATGATATCTGCGAGTGTCAAAGTTACCGATTTGAATATTTGAAGGTAGGTTGAGCGTTAAAGATTCAACCTTTATAATAAACATTCCTTAGTTACATAAATTCATGGTTAAAGTTTCCAACTTTATGAAAACATAATATTTTGATGAGGTATTAGGGTTTGAAAACACTATCCTTTTGTCGTTCTCATCGAGATGAAAAAAATTACATATTGGATAGAATATTGTGACCAAGGGGATTGTAAGATTTTAATTTTAGAAGATCAAGACAAGAATCTTATACAAATCAAGAGGGGGTACCATTATAATGTGGACGATCCCCACAATTGTTGGTTCATCGTGTGGCCCCAATTGGGCCCCCAATCTCACTGCTAGGCTACACATAATGCGCTAATGGTGTGATTAACCCGGTCCTTTGATCAGTCAATTTGTAAGTGATAGAGATGCGAGAGGGTAATGGGTTTGCGGGATTGGGGATCTTGACCATCAACCTGAAGCCACCTTAAATAGTATGGCCATCACACCTTCCCTCCAACTACTCATTTCGTGTGAAGCAACAACAACAAAGGTGATCGTTATTGCTATAGATGAACATGAAAGGAGGGTCTAGACCCCCCACAAGGAATGCAAATATGCCTCCCAACCTTGGCTTGCCACTATGAACCCAACGATGGCCACAATCTGGGATGAGGTGACCCGAGCGATAAACATCCTAAATGCCCATGGCAATGTTTCCATGGTGGGGCTAGAGCAAGAAGAAGAAGTGGGGGAGAAAGAGGGCATGAAAGGTGGTGCAATATCTATGTCTGCAAAAGAACAAGTAGAAGGAGAGAAAAAGAATAGAAGGCTAAACTATAGAAAATTTGGTGTGCATGTTGAGCTGAATTCCTCCTCTATCGCCCATGGTACAATTTGTGTGTGTGGCTATATGGGAGCAAGTAGAAGATCCACTAGACATTGGATCAAAGCCACAATTTGTGGATCAAATACATGTAGCATGTGAGCATGGTATTTGGATCAAGTGAGAAAGTGAACAAGGGATAGGCCAAGGCTCGGTCGTTCCCCTATTGGTCCCAATATGGATGGATGAAAGAATAAAAAGGCACAAAATAACTGAAATCAAAATTTAATTATACAATTTCCAAAGGTCATATCTTGGACATTATATGACCGATCGAGATGATGTTTGTGTCGTTCCATTCAAAATTTAATCCTTTACAACATAAAATACATTAAAATTCCAAAGCGAGCATATACATCAATGTCAAGTTCAAAAGCAAGATCATTATACATTCAACATTGAACATAGGTCAAACTTAGGTTTTATATTCACATCTTGGAACACAAGGGCAATCTAAATACAATCAAGCATTAAAAGCCGCCAAAACATGAAATCTAATAGGATGTATTGCAATTATGGAAAGGTATAGAGTTATGTTAGAGGAGCAAGAAAGGTTCATGTTGTCACTACATTATTTAAAGTAACCTTGCAAAAATCATATAAAACCAATCTTTGGGCCATATTTGCATGTAATATATGATTTTTGATCCAATAAATAGAATCATTCCAATGCAATTGATTTCATGAATTAATTCCATTTGTAGCTCTAAATAAATTCTAAAAAATGATGATTTTGGATCTCTCTTACACGATAGTTATCGTTAATACCATGAGATAAGTAGAACTTATACTTTATACACATGGTTGATGAGGTCCCTATTGATTAAAAATATATTTCCCTATTCTTTGATCAAACTCAAACATGACTAGCCTATTTAATTTCCATCATGCCCCATGATTCTCTATATGTTTGAAGAGCCTCAATTGACTACTCTATTTCTATGTATACTCTTACTCTTATCCATGAAGAAAATGCAACAAAATTATGACCTCGAATATGTAAAAATATTATACCATGGTTGCTCTATGATGATAAATTGTCTTTGATCTCATAACTATGGGAAATACAAATAGATAATCATTTCTCTCACTATTTTATATTTTCGGTGTTACATGGGTATTGAAAAAAAGTGCTAGATTAGGGTGGTATTTCAATTATGAATCCTTTAATCTTGATCACATACCTATTTTTTTCTTATAAATTTTGATCTTGTTGATTATAATAAGTTTTTAAGGTCACCCCTTTTATTCAATTTTGATCCCTTTTGACCTAAATATCTATTAGGTCAAATATTATGATGATATTAAAACTTGATCTCAAATTTTGATTTGTTTATAATCTTGAAACATGATGGGGTTGTTCATATCTTGTAATTAATTTCCTATAAAGATCTATGTCTAGATTTTTATTAATGTTGAATACCACAATAATGAAGTTGATGTTAATATCTCAAAATGATAATCGGTTGTTTCTTATGGATGGATAATCATGCCTATGGTCTATGTATGGACCTATATCCTAGCTTCAACCATTTTGGACATATGACTTTTCATGTCAAAATATTGGATCACTATGTTTATTTAGGAAAAATGGACTCATGTTTATTGAATTTGGTATCTATTCAACTCCTATAATCTATCACCCTCGATATATGATTAATTAATTTCATGTTTCCAAATCCAAAAAACTCAAAATGATGATTTAAGTTGACCTTTTAATTTATGAATAGGGATAATCTATCATGTGAACTACGGTGGGACCCTGCATAGATCTTGATATGTAAGTATGATGTTGAAATATGATGCTTGTCTTGAATCATTGAAATACATAATCTCAAGCATGGATGTATAACCCCATCTTGGACAATATAGAAGTTATAAGCCTAAATATTGGGATTGGAAGTCATGATTTTCTCTTGAATCAACAAGCTCTATTTCTTTAGCCTTCATTGTGATCTCTCCAAATTTGTGATATTTTGATGATCTATGTGACAATGTTTTGAACTTGATGCTTGGTTTTATGATATTGAAATAATATCATTATTGATATGTCGATGATGTAAATGTTCGATATAGTGATGTTTATGATATGGAATTGGAAGTGTCAATCACATTTGAGTATTTTATTTAATTTTTGGTGAAAAATATATTTTAACATGTGGAGGATGTGACAAAGTGGAATTTCATGCTCACTTACATTCAATAACCACCCAAACCATCAGTTAGAAGTTTGGAGTCATAAGAATCATAACTGATAAGTTATTATCAACTAAATGGCGTATTGAGCTCGATATCTTAAAATTGAGTGTGTTACTACACTTTTGAATATTCTTTTCAATTACTGAGACCCCTAAACATTGTCATATTGGATCAAATATTTTTATATAGGAGCAAGATAAAATTTGTGAATCAATGCGAAAATTTTACCCCAATTTAATTTACAATTTTGAAGTTATGAATTCTACAACAGTATCAAAGAAACTCAAATTCTGAAATCCCTTCATACTAACTTATACACATCAAAAATATGTGGATCTTATTCTAATCCAATTAGAGGCCACAAAAACAAAGTCATAGAATCCCTCTCCCTCACCCATACCAAGTAATAGTAGGGTTGTGGTAGCCATGTCTAGTTTCTATGTGGTCCATATTGTGACCCTATATACCTTTTTTCATAAAATTTAGATTTGCTTCCTTCTTATTTGTCCTTCCCCTTCATTTCCATCATTTTCTTTCATATTCATGCATCCTAGAACCTCCTCCTTTTTTTCTTCCTCCTCTAACAATGGAACTGTCAAAAGCAAGAATTTGGGGATCCCTTCCCCGACCACTCTTTGGCCATATCTCAACCATTAAAAGGTCTTTAGAGAGGTTATAGGGTTACGCCACATCCTATAGGGCATTCTCGACCCTCTTTATCCTTCTCCCTAATAGATCTGGGGAGCCTTGAACAACAAATGGTTGTTCGTGGTGCAAATACCTTGGCAAAGAAGATGATCCACCAATCTTCAAATTTGGGTCGACAATCCATCATTGTCTAGATTCTCCTGCTCCCTCTCACTTTCTTCTTAGATAAAAACCCAGGCCCAATGGGTCTAGGAGGGCCACCTTCTGGTTGTCCCAGATCCAAGTAGGCCTAGGGAGACATGATGAGAAGCCACCCCACTCCAAAAGCCGTGTGACGCATCTCGGGCCTCTGGTTCGTGATACAAAAATCCAAATGATACATTTATAAGGTATTTGTAAGAATAGTATGAATCCTTGGGTCATTTTTTTTAAAAATATGTTTTTTCAATTATAAAAATGAGATCTATCCAATAAAATTGGTTATATGACATAATTCCACATGTAAATATACTAATATGATAAAAATGACAACTTTTCATATCATGTATATGATTGATGATATTTAAAGATCAACTATGATCCATTAAAGCTCGAATTGTTATATTTTTGTAAGTTGAATTCACTTTGACACCTAATGAAATAAGATCCAATCATGATCCCCCATATGACTTGACGATAATAATATACCTGAGCATACAATTTTGGGCTTTCAATTGATGGATCCTCATAATTATGAAAAGTGTGATATTTTATGGCTCAAATATACTTTGTGAATTCTATATCATTTCTTGTCCCATATAATGAAATCATCATTTATCATGATATTTATTAGATCCTAATGATGATCTTCTGACAGTTAATGTGTCTTAACATGTTCTAATGTGTACATTGGTGATGGATGTTAAACCTTATGAAGTTCTTTCATCTAATGTTGCTAAATATGTCTATGTTGATTGTAAATTAGTATTTTTTCAATCCAAATGACCCTAAATCTCATGTTAACAACCATCATGCCCTATTGTGACTTTGTGACATGAAATATGAACTAAATGAACATATTGATGATCATATATCTATTCTTGTATGAATCTTGGCCTAATGAGACCCAAGATATATTTTGGCTTCAAATAAGCATTTTATTAGTACTTATGACACAAAATAAAAGTCGATCTCATATGTACTCTTATAATGGTTATCTTTTACGAAAATTACTCCTTATGAATTAATATGACTATGTTGATGATTAATTCATTATTTTTATTTGAATGTTATGACTCCTGAACTTGAATCATGAAACCCCAATGTTGAAATCCCTGATAATTTTATGTTGTTTCACTTATGGCCTGAATAATTTTTGATGTAATGAGTCGCTTGATGTTGAACTTGTGAGTTTATTGAGATATTGAAATCAATGATGTAGGAAATGAAACTTTTATTTGGTCAAACATCCAATCATCATGAAAATTATCAATGATATGAAATCTTTGTGGTTTTAGTGAATTCAGACTTGTTTTGCAATATAAGGGTCCCTATGTTGACTTATTTACCAAGATCTAATCAAGTGTTTCTAATTCAAGTTAATCTATGCTAGTCTCCTAACTCCAAGGTACACTTTATCCTCCTATTGGCAAGAAAAGTGGTATGGAAACTTTCTTGTATGATATATCTAAAAATAATTCTCTTTCTATACTTATATGATATACATGTTACCTATGATCACTACTTTTATTTTGCTTGTTATATGTTAAAAATCCTAAAAATATAGTCATTGATTTCCATTATAGATCATATCTACCAATATTCTCGGGGAAAGGACACAAGGCTGGGTGTACCTACTCTATTTATCAAGAAATGGAAGACCACGTTAAAGGAGGGTTACTTCTTGTCATTGGCCCTGAGGTACCTGATGTTGAAACATAGTTCTTTTTGAATTTTAGTCTTGTAGTCCCTCATGTAGAAACAATTCAAGTTCAAAGATTTGGCTCGAGTGACCCTCACATATCCCTTCCTTTGGGAAGATGGTTAAATGCCTTATTGTGATGTTTGTATAATTCTAATGCACTTAAAATACACTTAAGTCTTAAAAAGTAATGTCTTTAATGTTGTTTCTTTGTTTCTTGTTATTATAGTAAAGTCTAGGCAAGCAAATATGTTACTTAAACATGCAATTTTATGTGTTTGCATATAGTGTTCATCTTAGTTTTGTTGATATGTATCAATGTGATGAATTTAGATAGCAGTTAAACCTTGAAAATGTTTCAATAATCATTGTTTCATGTCTTATATTATTTTCTACTAGGGTTATATATATATATATATATATATATATATATATATATATATATATATATATATATATATATATATATATATATATATATAGAGAGAGAGAGAGAGAGAGAGAGAGAGAGAGAGAGTCAGGCTAGTGTACACTCGAGTGTACAGGAGGCACCGTACCTCAATCATTTCAAAGATATAGTAACTTTTTAAAAAATCTAAACTGTTGATCTTCTTAAATATCTTAAGAACATACTATATAATAAATTTCAGCTCATGTGGACAGTTATAGGTCATGCATCTAAAGGAAGCAAAAATCATGTATTTCAAATTAGTTTTGTACGTCGATTTTGTTGTCCTTGGATGATTGACTTACGCTCATCCAAATGAGCTCAAATTTTGTATGCGGCCTATTATTATTGTAACCATGAAGATTAATGGACTGGATTTTGAAAAACCATGGTCAAGATAGGCAAACACCATTGTGGTGTACGGCGTGATTTGTACACTCGAGGGTATTCTAGCCTTCCTATATATATGTCTGTATGTATGTATGTATGTGCATATATTTATATAAATAGAACTTATAAAGAAAATAAATAAAATATGGAAATAATAATTTTGAGGCACAATTCAGTCTCCTATTCATAAAAGTATGCTATGATGCACATAATGATGACTATATATAAACCCTAACTTTTAGAAATAATTTTGTATATTCTGTTGAGTAAGATGATTAATCTCATAATGTCTAGTCGTGTTTAATGGTGATGAAATTTGATGATAAGATTAGGATTGGAGTTATCTATGATTTCTATTGGGTTTGCTAATTTGAGGATCAATAATATGAATGACTTAGGGTTTTGAAATGCAACCTTTATCTAACCCTAATTCGACCATGAATCCAATCTATAGGACCAAGACTAGACCTACTCCACATTGTGAGTCATTGGTGGCACCTTAGTGTTATGCAATAATTTCTTATTCATAGATTTAGGCTATGTCCTGATTGGATCTGAAATTGACTGTTGGATTCTTAGTGCTTAGAAAAGAACATTGTTGTGCTCTAGTAGGGAGGTGAATAGAGCTAATAATAAACTTATTCTATTTAAAAATAGAAGGAGCATTAGATTGCAACTTGCTTTAGAATATATGGTAGAGAAACTTTAAAGAAAGTAATTGGACAATGAAAGCAAGCACACAAAATACAAGATGTAGAGTGGTTCCATAAAAGATGTCAGTCCACTACCTAGTTGTTTCCAACCAACATTTCCAACTCGTATCTTATTCCTTCTCTAGACCAATACAAAATGAAAGATCTAGAGGGGGAGATGAATAGATATTTATAATAATTTAATCAAATTTAAAGTGCACCAAAAATAAAAGAGACAACCATAAGAGAGAGTTATGATTTAGAGTGGTTCCATCTACGATGTTAGTCCATTACCTAGTTGTTACCAACTAGGATTTTCAATTTATGAATTTATCAGTTAGCACAAATTACAAAATAGTTTCTACAACTAAACCCTCTTCTTTACTGACCACAGAAGATTATGAACCAAACCTCTTCTTTTGCGTGCTCCTAACACACCGTCAAACGAGGAAGAGAAACATACACATGTCTTCTTTCACATACCCCTAAAGCACTTCCAGACACGAAAGAGAACCAGATGACACCTCTTCTTTAATAGCCTAAATAAGAGAACCTTCTCCTGTGGGATCATGGACATCCTTCTCCACTATAAGTAGACCAACCGTAATAAAAAATAACAAAAATAAGATGGGAGAAAACAGCACACCAAGTAAGCTCCACAATTTCCTTATAATTCAAGCTTTTGGAATAAACCACATAGTATGTATCAAGGTTGAGTTGTGGTAGGCTATGTTAAGGCAAGGACACAAAAGTATTGATGTGAATGATTTGTAAATGCATTGCTACAACTCTTATTTCTCAGGATGTATTATATGCAAGTATGCACGTGTGTGTTGGGGTGTCCTTAGACCGTTACAATCTATAGGAATGGTTTATAAGTGGATAGGGCATCTTTGGGGAGATTTTAGAGAGTTTTAAGGGGTCAACTAGACGTTTGTATAAAATAAATGTAAGTGCAATGACTAGTATGATTACAATAATTTTCCATTCCAGAATGTTCCTCATTCGAGAAAAATTTCGACAGGATTGGCTCTTGATCGAGAAAAATTTCGATCGAGGAGTGCTCAGATTGAAAGTGTTCCAATAGCTATATCTCAATCAAATATCATAAAGATGTTACAAAGGCTCTCTAATGGTCGAGAAATATTTTTACCTAAAGTGTCTCGGTCCACAAAGTTTCTCGACCAAAAAATCTATAATATACGTGTAAACAGTTGGAAAATTTATCTAAATATACTTCTAGTGTGACCTACCTATCCAAGACACTTTATATTGACTAATGAAAGGTTTGGGGATAGGTGGGGTTGGTTCATAGCTTGATTTTAATGAGTTATAATTACTTGTACAATTGAAATACAAATAAGCATGTATGAACAATTATTCAATTAATTGATGTTCCAATGTTGATTCTTCAAGAGATTCCTGAAACACTAGAGTAGCATGTTAAATCCACAACTAAAATGTTTGTCATCATCAAAAGATAAGATGAGCTAATCTTCAATTTAGTCAACAACCTCCCCATTATTGAAGATGGCAAACATTTCAAATTATAAGCAAAATTGTAAAAAGAAATATTCATACCTTAGTGAAGTATTCCTTGAGTATCATCAAAATTTGTGCATATTTACTTTTTAGAGGTATAAAGTATATCATCAATTTCTCAAATTAAAGTGCAACAGTTAATATATGGCATAGTATCTCGTAAAGTAAAACATGAAAGCTCAATCGACAAGCTCAAGGAAATAAGTTTTTGCTTAGAAAATATTTCTCCCTCTTTGTCATCTCAAAAAGGTAGATAATATGACGATAATATGAGTCTCCCTGAGTGAGATACTCCTCCTTAATATAAAAAACATTAAAAAAATGTCAAATTTTTTCATATGATCAAGGAACATGAAAAGGTTTAAATTACCAATGAATGGTATGTGAAGTCATTCATGACAAGAAGATCCCATAAAGCTCAAAAGTCAAAAAGATACTCTAAACCAATGGTCAGGAATGTTAAATCCACCATGATCTAGAGATGCCATAAATCTAGAGAAAAAATATCAATAAGATGACCAAAACATTAATCTTCATGATAAACTATTCATACCAGAGAACATCATTTTGAAAAGATATCAAAATACACATCCTCAAGAGGAAGAATGTATAATTTGTCTTGTATGACTCAAAATTGTTCTAAAGCAAGGGGCTTCATAAAAAATATCTGACAATTGATTTTTAGTACCCACATGGTAATGATAAATTTATTTTTAGAAATGTAATTGTCGAGAAGATGATGTTGAATTTTGATGTGTTTTTCTTGACTACGTAAACTAGGGTTATGTTCTAAATTTATAACACTAGTATTATCCCAAATGATTAGAGTTGATGATAGAGAAAAATCATAGTCGTTTAGCACTTGTTGCATCCATAATACTTGTGCACAACAAGAACCATTTATCATGTATTCAGCCTTGGTAAAGCAACGATATTTTGTTTCTTACTATACCAACAGACAAGTGATTTCCCGATCAAGATTCAACCAGCACTCGTACTTTTGCATTCAAAATGGAAACTAGTGTAATCAACGTATGTATAGGCTTTAAGGGTGAAAGTTTGATCTCTTGGATACCAAATACCTTAGTTAATTGTACCATCTAGATATCTCGAAATTCTCTTAACAACAACTAGGTGAGAGTTCATAGGATTGGAATGAAAATGAGCACATAAACCAACAACAAACATAATATCGGGTTTAGAAGCAGTTAGATATAACAAGCTACAAATCATGCCTCTATATAATGAATTATTAGTATGTTCACCATGTTCATCCTTGTCAATTTTGGTGGAAGTAACCATAGGATTGTATGCATGTATACAATTGTCCATATAAAAAAGTTTTAAAAGTTCTTTTGTATATTTTTCTTGGTTGAGGAAAATACCACAAGGGGTTTGCTTTATTTGAAAATCCAAAAAAATGATAATTCACTCATGAGACTCATTTCAAATTCCTTTTTCTTGATATCAATAAATTGTCCGCATAGTGATTCATTTGAAGCACCAAAAATGATATCATTGACATATATTTGAAATATAAGAAAACCCGAGTCATACTTTTTGAAAAATAATATAAGATCTAATTTTCCCTTAGAAAAATCATTTTCAAAAAGATGATTTTGAGATGGTCATACCAATTTATAGATCTTTCTTTAAACCATATAATGCTTTATTTAGCTTATAGACATGATCAATATGTGTTAGATACTCAAAACCTAGAGGTTGAGAAACATAACTTCTTCTTGAATTATACCACCTAAAATGCACTTTTAACATCCATTTGAAAAAGTTTAATGTTCTTATGTGCACCTAGAGCTAATACCATTCGAATTGATTCAATTCTAGCTATTGCAACATATGTTTCATCAAAATCATTTCTTTCTTGTTGATTATACCCTTGAGCAACTAATTTAACTTTGTTTCTAACAACATCCTTGGCTTCATTTAGTTTGTTATGAAATACTCATTTAGTTCCAATAATGGTTTTATCGTGTGGTCTAGCAACTAAATCCCATACATCATTCTTAGTAAATTGATTTAATTTTGATTGCATGTCAATTATCCAATAAACATATTTCATAGCTTCTTCGACCTTTTTGGGTTCAACCATGCATACAAAGGCGATGTTACTCATATCTTTAGGGTTTAGGATAGGATTGATCCGTTCATCACTTGTTATTACATAATTCCTATGAAGTTGTACACATTGTAGTTGTACAAATATATAAATGGTACAACTTGCCAACAAGCATCCAAACACATATATGATAGCATGTTATGTATTCTTGAGCCTTATCTAAGTTCAATGATCACCTGAAACACTAAAAACACATTTAGTGGCACAGATGGGAAATATTTACATCATCCAAATTAGAGTGTGGCAAATCCAAAAAAAGCCAACAATCTCCCCCTTATGATGATGAAAAATATTTCTATAAGATAGTTTGAAAGTAGACAGTAGACAGTTTAGAGCATCATATCTTTGAATTCTTGTAGATAGCCAAATTTATTTTCATGGATTTTTCTCCCGCTTTGTCAAATTCAAAAAGGGGTTATACTTACTAATGCTCCCCCTCAATGAGACACCCCCCTTGACACATAGTAATTTTAGAGATGGAATATATATACCCAAAAAAATGTACCAATTGAAATGAGAAAAAGTATGAATACACCAATTGAAAATTTATACATTTTGTGGTAGGATGTATAGATAAAAATCCATAATTGATCAAGAAACAAATTAATGTGTAGTTATCAATGGGGGAATGTTAAGTCCCTCATTATAAACAGATCCCATTAAGCATAATATATAAAAAATACTCTAAGCCAATGGAAAGGAATGTTAAGTCCACTATATATATATATATATATATATATATATATATATATATATATATATATATATATATATATATATATATATATATATATATGACATGCATGTGACCAATTTTCTAAAGAATATCTCAATATGCAAGAAATGTGAAGTATTTCATAATATAGAGACTATCATTAAAATTAAACAAAAGTTCAAAATTGATTTCTCACTCGTAATTAAGGGATGTAAAACCCACATATGATATAGAGAGCTGTTTGAAAGAAGAACTTATTTTCTTGTGTTTTCTTGATGATTGTTAATATACCTCGAATGTTGAATGTTTATTTAGTTTTTTATTCAATTGTAAAGCATGTGCAATACATATGTACATACAGAAAAGGCCAACAATCGCCCCTTTTTAGTGATAAAAAATATTTCCATAAGATTATTTGAAAGTAGACAATTTTGAGTACATTCTTTAAATTTTTATAGATAGAAAAAATTATCTTCAGGGAAATTTTCCCCCTTTTCGAAGTTAAAAAGGGGTTATACTAACCAATGATCCCCCTCAAAGAGACACTCTCCTTCAACAAAATAGTCATTTTGGAGATGGAATATATAGACCCAAAAAAAGGATGTACCAATTGAAATGAGAAAACAATATAAATACACGAATTGGAAGTAGATATATTTGATAGTAGGGCATATAGACAAAATGCCATTAACGATCGAGGAATAAAAATATTGTCTATGTATCAATGATAGGAATGTTAAGTGCTTAAGCACAATATATACATAAAATACTCTATTTCCAATTGTAAGAAAATGTTAAGTCCATCATTAATATAAATATGACATGAATAACAACAATTTTCTAAATAATATCTCAACATCAATACAAGAATGTGAAGTCCTCCACGATATAGATATTGTCATAAAAACCAATGAAAGGATCAAAACTGATAATCATTATTACGGGACGTAAAGCCCAATAAAATATTGTCTAAATTTCAATGTCAAGAATGTTAAGTCCTTCATTTAAAAAGATCCCATTTAGCACAATATATAAAAATACTCTAAGACAACTGTAAGAAATAACAAGTCCAGCATTGATATAGAGATGACATGAATAACAACAATTTTTTAAAGAATATCTCAATATCAATACAAGGAATGTGAAGTCCTCCACGATATAGATATTTTCATTATAAACTGGAAAAACTTTTATTTGATATATATGAAATATTTACAATACACTCTCTTTTATAGGACAAGAGAGTAAGGGAGAACCAAAACTAGGAAATATGGGATAAAATAAAATTGAAAGACACTACAGGCATTAAGCTCATAACAAAAGACACAACAAAAGATAATAAAACACACAACACATGATAACCCGTACAACGTATATACTAATACTCCCCCTCAAATTAGATCATAAATGTCAATCATACCCAACTTGTTCACTGGTGTAGCAAAGTGAATCTTGGGAAGTATCTTGGTAAATATGTCAGCAACCTGATCTTCTATACAAAGATAAGGAGTATAGATATCTCCAGAGAGACCAACTTATCAGACAAAGTGGCACTCCAGTTCAATGTGCTTTGTGTGCTCATGGAAAGTGGGATTACTGGAAATAAAAGTGGCAACTTTATTATCATAGTACATTGGAATATGATCAAAGTCAAAAACATCAAATTCCTTGAGGAGTCTATGGACCTACATCAGTTCACAAGCAGTGTGATCCATAGCTCTGTATTTAGCTTCAACACCATGTTTTTCTTAACAATGGTCCTTATTGTAGTTTGTGCGCCCATAGAAGTTCCAGAAGCATTTGGCATGAGGAGATTGAGGTTGACCTCATCTATATCCATAAGAAGGACCTCATCTAGGAGCACATCCACCATGGCTGCGGCCACGACCACGTCCACATCCTCTACTAGAATCAGACGAGCAAACTATAAGGATGGAGTTATCAAATGTAGCAGGTACAGAAGACATAGAAAGAAGGCATTAAACGCGCTTGAGAACATCCCTTAGTGTAGTTAAGGGATCACTTGGTAAGATTTGTTCGATCACACCTGAAAATGATTGAGGCAGAACCACTAAAAAATGAATAAGTTGACTTCAATGGGTTGTCATTGAACTTCTTTGAGTTCAGCAAAGAGTGGATGATATACTTCAAACTCCACCGAAATTGTAGAACACTGGTTGTAATAGTCTTCTACAGAGTCATCAGTGGAATACTCCTTTTTTAACAAGCTTTGGAAGATTTCGAAGACCTTCGTCAGGTTTTGTAGGTGTGAATACACATGGGAAAGTTCATCCCACATGGCTTTGGCATTCTACAGGTGAAGGAGAGATTGACTGATATTTGGGTCAAGGTTGTTCAACATTCATGTCATGATACTAGAGTCATCTTTGGCCCATTGGTCGTAGGCCTTTTTGATTTCATCATCTGTCAAGTTATCAAGAGGAAGCCTAGAAGCAGAAGACATATTAGAGTAACATGCTTGGGCTTTTACATAGAGTTTGAATGATGCTGCCCAAAATTGGTATGTTGATCTATCTAGTTTCACTATCAAAACCCATGAGGTCAATGAAGGATTAGTTTTCGCCATGGAAGCTATAGTGATAACGCACACAGAGATGAAGTAGTAGTAGTGGTGGTGATGGTGGTGGTGGTGGTGGTAGTAGTAGTAGTAGTAGCAGTAGCAGTAGCAGTAGCAGTAGTAGTAACAGTTGTAGTAGTAGTAGTCATAGAAAAAAAAAGATAGATCTGGCTGACTAGATTTGAGAAACTTGCACTAGAGAAACAACAAAAGAACAGTAGTAGTAGATATCAACAACAAATAAGTAGATTTTATACAACCCACATAGGGATAGAGGAAGCAACAACCAGATCCAAAGAATGCGCATAGCGACAGTAGATAGAAGCAACAGTAGATCTAGATCGACCCACATAGGGGCAGTAGAGAGCAGTAGCATATCAAATTTAACACCTCTAAGAAACCCACATAGGGATAGTATGGAGAAGAAAAGACCTATGCAACAATGGTAAGAGATTCACTCAACAATGTGGCGTAGGCAAGAGAATAGGTGATACCTTAAGGGTTTCAACTAGACATTTTGGGACTAGATGGAAGAGGAAAGGAGGAGATGAAGGTCAATGGGGGGTGGACGTCAAGGGTTATAGGTTGATGGTATGAAGGTCGATAGGGTGGAGGTCGATGGGCGTGGGAGGAGGTGAAGGGGGTGAAGGTCAATGAGTGGAGTTCAATGGGGTGGAAGATGAAGGGTTGGTTGATGGGTGGATGGTAGGTCAATGGGTTGTTGAGTCTATGGGAGGATGGTCGATGGGTGGAAGAGAATGGTTGGTCGATGGGTGGAAGATGAATGGTTGGTCGATTGTTGGAAGATGAAGGGTTGATGGGTGGTAGAGGACGATGGGAAGGTGGCGGTGATGAAGGTTATGGAGGAAGAGGGTGACTAGGTGGTGGGGATGGTGGAGATGGTGAAAAAGGTGGAGTTAGTGGGGGTGAATGGTAAGGGGTTCGATGGGATGGCTTAGGGAGGATCGAACACGGCTGGTGCCATATAAATGGGAACAACCTTTATTTGAAATAGTTAGAATGCATTCTCTTTTCTAGGACAAGAGAGTAAGGGAGAATCAAAACTAGACAAAATGTTATAAAATAAAAGTTAAAGACAAGACATGTCTTAAGCCCATAACAAAAAACACAACACAAGATAACAAAACCCATAACACATGATAACACATAAAACATATATACTAATATTCATAAAAAAAAAGCAAACATCAAAACTTATTTCTCAATCATTATTAAGGGATGTAAATCCCATAAATGATATAGAGAACCCTTTGAAAGCAAAGTTGATTTTGTTGTGGTTTCTTGATGATTGTTCATATACCTATAATGTTGGAAGTTTATTTCAGTTCCAATTCAATTATAAAGCTTATGTGCATCACATATGTACATATTAACTTTATAAACCTAGAATGTAATCTCTTAACGGTAGTTTAAGGAGATATATACTTCCAAGAACTAAGAAAAGTTCACAGAAGAAATGATTGAATATTCAATAATTATGTTATGACCAAATCTAATGCTAGATAGTCACCATGAATATCAATGTTGGATCGAAACCCTAGAGTCCAAGGACAAAATAAGGGAACTGGAAAACCCTAAACATGGATTATACAATTAGATAAAAAATGCAAAGTTTGATAATTGTTAATAATTGCTTGATTTTCTTTTTATGTTGTTATTCATATGTGAACACCTTTTTGTATGCACTCAATCTAGAAATATGTTGACCCACACTTTTCTTTGTTAGCATTTTAGCTTAGCACTTGAAGATATTGACATCCATAACCATGCATCAAAAGATAATATCGCTAATGATTATCTAAAGGATTAGTTAGATGATAGTATTGTTTCTTTTTCTGTAGTAATTTTCTTTGAAACTTTATGTAACTCCTTCTAGGAGCAACATCTTCCATTATGTTATCAAACAAAGTTTAGGAATGTATTTATTTAATATTATAGGTAATGATTAAATCTAGATCCTGGAAAATATAGTAATAATCTTTGCCTCCTTGGTCCACTTTCAATGGGGATAACAGTGGGAGGGGGTCCTAACGTCTAATGACATATACATTCCATCATCACACAAAAAATTGTATACCTTTGTCTTAACCTCGAGAAAATAGATTAGTTTTGACTAGAATGAAATACTTTGTTCACATTCTGATCGCACCGCAGAAAACATAGCCAACGTGCATACCACCCATATATATCGAGAGACCTTTTAGGGTAGTGCATTCTAATAAGTTGCTCAACCTAGGAAAGGGCGATTGAGTTTTGTTAAGTCGACAAACTTTTGTAGTCAGGTGATCACTTGTTGGCATGAAAAACGTTTCTTCACATTCTGATCGCGAAAAGATGGCGAACGTGCATACCACCTATATACATGCTGAACAATAACCGAATCTACTATTCTACCATACTAAACACCACTACTCGTCTCCGTCCTACACCTATCTTATTATATTTGGACTCTAGCATGGTGCTTTGGGAGATAAAATTACTTTTCAGCCTACAAATCACACGCAACACTAAGGGTTTTATCTTCCAGTTCCATGAAATTTGGACTCTTGCTATTTCCGTTTCTGTTGAGATCGTATTAAAGGTGGGACTTTTATCTCTTGCTTCTCCTTGCCGTGGCATTGAGATCGGGCTGCAGGGTAGATGAGCGATGAGAACAGAACCATGTTGACATCTTCTACGACAGCGCAGAAAAGAACACCAACCGCCATGAAGGAGAGTACTTCGAGCACTACACGTCAGTATGGTAGCGAGAACGTGGACGAGTCACTTTTCTTTCATCATTGATGTTTGTAATTTATGGTGCTAATCCGTGTACAAGAATTATCTAAGAAGTTAACGGTCGACCTACAACAGATGCCAGTTCCACCTGCTATAACAGTACGTATCCGTGAATTTGACTAGCATCAAAAGGAGGCAGATGAGAAGTGCAGGTTCGTGTTTTGTCAGATGAGAGAAAATCGAAATCTATCTATCTGCTTAGTTGCAGTGCTTTCGTGGATAACTTATCGTCCCGATTCAGTCAGATGTCTGGAAGTACTTCGGGTTATTCGCTGGTGCTTAAATCAGAGCAGACGATCCGCATGTTTATGTATGCTTCAGATGGTCAAATATACCTATGCCAAAAGTATCTAATACAATATAGGGCGACCACGATCTGCATGTGCCTTCTGGACAACCGTGCGAAGAGGTGCACCCAGAGAAGGATGACACATTGAGAGTGAGAAAATAGTCTTACTGATGGGAATCTTTGGCGGTCAATTTTGATCAGTTAGGTGTCTGCCTGATGGATTTGTGTATCGGATACCTCCCCTACGATAAACGCGTCTGCTAGCTCCAATCGTTATGGCTAGCAACAAACTAAACTTTCTCTGAATTACCTGCTCCATTCTTAGATCTCTGTGAAAATATACATCTTAGCGACAGCCACAACTCCTCCTAGACAGCCAGTTCTTCATATTCCATAGTGGCAGCTACAAAGTATCCGTTCTCAATTGAGGTCTAATATTCGACCACATATGCAACATGCACATGAAAAATCAAATAAAAACATCGTCATGCAAGTAAGATATTGAACATACGTTCTTGGCTTTTATGAAGATTAATGTTATTTTGCTATTCATTTCTGATTCTTTTAGTATACTTTTGGTTAAGTTATTTTAGCAAATTTGTCATCTATATTGTATGGGATATGTATGGTCAATGCACTCACGAAGGTAATGTCTCTCCTTGATAGGTGTATTTATCATCAAGGTTGTTTGTACTGGCTCCTTAATACCAAATTGTAGATTTTCCAAGTGATAATATTTGTGATTATAATTCACATATCTTAATTAAGAGTGTAGTGTGTCATGCGCACATGTGGTATATGAATAGATGATTTAGGACGAGAAGAATCAACAATGATTTATTAGATGGCTATCATCCAGAGACTATAGGTAGATCACTGACGCATGGAGTGTAAAACTCTATAAATGAAATTGTTCGGCTCTTGTGGTTTTGCAAGCAACTTCTAAAAAATTGTGTTATGGGGCGTACAAGCATGATGCATGAACCAAATTCTCAATGATTTACCATCAAGCTATACATTGCAGTCAGCATCATATTGGAGAAAGAAACATCTAGACATAGATTATAGTTGTGGCGGCAGTAATGTGGCAGTGATGGAATGTATGCTGTTCTGTAGCCATGATGGTTATTCTTTAGAACAATGCCTTCTCCCTTCCTTTACTTCGAACATCGTGCTTAAAAGACACCACCTCTGTCTGATGTAAATTGCGGATGCCGATTTATTTCTAGCTATCATGACAAACTCTCTACTGTCTACGCAAATCTTGGTCATAAACTGCACGATTGAAGGCTTCTCTAATTTCATGCCCAGTCCTCAGTAGTTAGTATCAAACGCCACAAATATCCATGCCCCCACCTTCTCCCGATTCCCTATAGCAGCCACAACTTTTGACAGATCATTCTTTGTATCATATAGTAACTACCGCACAAGTAATGGTATTCATCCTTAATATAAAATCTTTATATTCATGGTAGGGGAGGTCATGTATTGTATAATGTGATGCGAGTAACTACCCTCATGCTTCTCAGGCCGCTTATCTTGCTGATCAAGTACAACAATAACTACACATAATTACCATGTTCCTTCTGTGGCTCTCTAGCTTATGCATCTTAATGATCACTTACAAGATCAACAACCACATATTGTTACCATGTTACATGTTATTAAGCTATCATGGATTTTTTAGTAGCATGTGAACTTTGCTTTCGATGTGATCATGGACCATCAACCACATATGCATGACTATCACCATCAGTATTGCAAGTAAGATATTGAATATTCAAACTTCGAATTCATTCCGGACATTAGCGTGACAGCTACTCTATTTTTTCTTGAATTTATTCTGATTATGGTATTTTATTAGACTAATTCAAGTAATTTAATCATTGCTACTTATGAGAAATGTATGATGAGTGTCCTGGTGATAATGTTTTCTCCCCTTGATAGTGACCAAGCATGACATACAACATGTTTCTGGTTGTAGCACAAGTCATGGATTTAAAATCCACTATGGCATATGGAGGGAAGGTTTATACCAGCAATTAAAGGCCCTTCATCACGGTTGTGATGTGGTTGGACATTTCATATTCAAACCATTATCAGTAAATCTTCATTTTTAACATCTTTTTATACGTCTCCAATTTATATGACTCCTACATATTGGTTATGATGATATTATAGGTTGTAACAAAGCACAAATAATATATGTTTAAAAATGTTTAAAACTAAAAATTACTGAACAAAAACTAACTTTCACGAGTGATTAAACTATAGAAATTAAAAACTACTACGAATTTTTTTTCAATTTATCCTCTATGTATTGAGTCATAATTACAAAGCTTGCATGTTATGGAGACTCGACATATGTCAATAATGTATATCATCATATAAAATTTTCACTTGGATAATTTCCTTAGTTTGTTATAATCTATAACAATACAACCAAATTGAAATATATGAAAAAAGAAGAATAAAATATTTCAATTCAATGTGTCAAAAACTTCCCATTATTTTAGTATATTTGTACAAAAATATGTTTTGTTGAACGATTTATGTATTATTAAACTGACATGTATACCAACTATAAGAATACTTTCTCCTATAAATTTAATATGCACATGTTATTTTTCTTATTTTGATGATTTATGTTGATGTAGTATGTAAAATATTTGGTTATAAATGTATATTTCTTGGATCCTCATAGAATTAAATTTCTTTTAAATTAAAATCCCCTTAAATTATTTTATTATAAATAGGGCACACAAGGCAATATATATTATCACTAAGGCTCTATGTATTCTTATTTATGATGAGGACATTGATTTTCTTAAACAATAAAAAATTTCGTAATGCCTACCATAGATTATTAAAGAAGTGGACACTATATCTTGCAATCATTCTTCATAGGATCTCTCTTGCACTCTATTATATGTATTTTTTATTGTAGAATAAAAAAATTCTGTTTTTTAGGATGAAGTATTTTTGTTTGTTTACATTAACAATTTGTAATGTCATATGATGAATCTATTGTCAATTTTAGTAAACCTAATATCTAACACATAAACTGATTTCATTATTCCACAACTAAGAAACTGCAAATTTCTATTGCATCAAACTCTTTGACATTTTTTCGTTTGTATTTATATATGGTAAAATTAAAATGGAGACATTTAAGATATATATATCGAACAACAATGCAAGAATGGTCTATGTCATTCATTACAAAGCATGGAATATCATTTAGTTTCTTATCTAATTAATGGATTTAGATTGGTAACATGTCAAATTTTCTTTAGACACCCTTCCATTACATTTCACAAAATGGACTCAGTGTGTAACTATCTTATTAGATATATCTTTCTACAGTTTTATCAACTTTAAATGGTTAATTTTATTATTAGAATTCTCCATTATTACTACAGCTATGTTTTTTTCTAGAAATTTAGATATCAAAAAAATCTTCCACGTAAGGTTTTTTTTGCAGCATTATAAAAGTGGAAAATTATAAAGGAAGGTCAGTTAGTTGAAACCTATACTAGAAATGTGCTATATGTAGTAGGAGTTTGTATTTGAGAATGGAAACAAGGCTCTATGAAGTATACAAAATATTGAACATGCTTAAAATTAAGGTATTTAGTTACAAGGATACATTTACATGCTATCATAAAGTACAAAAAAACTATTCAAAGTTTTATATCTACATAATCATAGGGATATTTTAAATGGTGTTCAAAGATAACAATAATAGGTTAATTGCATTTAGTTATATGTTATAATTTCACTCATACGATAAGTTCATAAATGATGATATTAATGAAGTATAGTAGCACTATACAATTGATCAAATATATGTATTGTATGATATCACCATCAATCTTTTTCTTTATAAACATTATCATGCACAAAAAAGAGAATGAATTGATATCAAAAAATTAGTTTACTTGGTCACTATTGATTCTTTGATAACAATGGAGCTACTATGTTCAATTATATTGGAACGTTGACAATTGGGGATTGAAAAATAGAAAATCTGAGATGTAGCAATTCTTTACTTGAAACGAACTAGACAACATGTCTAAGTATATATTGTCTAATTTTTAAATTGGAGATTAAGATTTTATAATCCACTTATTAATATTTGGACACGTATGCATATCAAATGAAAAAGTTTGATAGTAAATGTTGAAAATGAGATTTAAAAACCTTTGTACCAAAATTATTAATATGGCAACTTTAAAGAATTTATTCTAATATTCAGTAATAATTTTCATAAACTTTGCATTATGATAATTGGTATGATGATTATACAATACTATGAAAAAATGATATGACTAATGAGCCACAAAAACATGTACGCAATTTTAACTTCAAAATAATAATCATTATATTTGTCTATAAACCCAGGATTGAATGAATACACTATTGAGATTGATTTATCAAGATAGGAAACAAAATGAATTCACAAAAGAAGTTGTTAATATGTTCATTTTTGCATTGAATTTGTGTTTATTAATTTTCTTTAAGTTGATAACATATTTATATCGATTGCTAATAAAGTTAAAGATATTTTCATGACGTGAGAAGTAAAGAAAAACATCAATTGAGTTAACAACATGAAGAAGAAGCTCAAATTGTTAGTTGACTAGCTAAAATTCTAACAAGTAACTTCTATTCATCCTCAACCACAACCAACTAGGCCACTACGTATGTAGATATCCTGACTATATATGATTAGAATATAATCTTCTATAAAAATCATTTCTCGTGTCAAGAATATACATAAAAGATATTACAAACGATGGTAAGTCATGAACACTTAGATAATAAGGTCAACCATAGATAACATTATTGTTAATATATCAGTTGCTTGAATTATGTAGTCCCTAAATGGGTTACCAATGCTATATTTTAATATATATTATACCTTTAGCCGAGTTAAGATAGTTTCCTATATCGGATAAAAATACACTTGTTAGTAAGGATACTAAAAATGACATATTAATTGGTGACCTAGGAAAACATGAGTTATGCAATTATATATTTTACATTCTGTCTAAGATATAATATTTCAACTAATTTTAGCATGATATTTATTGTGACTAAAAAAATTATATTTTCATAATTCTAGAAAATGAAATTTAGTAGGATAGAAGTGTCTCATATAGAATTGCAGATATTTTAGAAGCTGACTAGAAGATGGCTCACCATTCGATTAACACAAAAGTTCAAAGAAGTCTATAATGGTTGAATATGAGGTTGAGATCATAAGATTTCTTACAAAGAATAAGTGATAAATGTTAATTAAATATGATGAAATATAATAAACTAAAGAAAAGTATATGAGATAAAAACTAATATCACTATATAAAATTTTATGATTGTCATTAATATATTTATGATGCAATGCAATAATTATATATAGTTATATACTTCAACCCAATGCTAAACTAAATTAGTAAATATGGTTTTTTTTTATGAATAATGTATTTACCATAGAACACTTTATTTTTTCATAAATTATTTTTATTTTATGGTGATTATATAAGTTATACACAAGAGTTACGTGCAAAGCACGTGCACTTACTAGTAAGTACATACATGCTGGACATTAGTGAATGCGTATGCATGCTGTTGTTGGTCGCTTGTCAAACAAATATTTGTAGTATCAAATTTGAAAAGGCTCGTCATTTCCCAAAACAAAGGGAAACATGCGCGGCACTACTTAGTCGTCATGCAATGCACGTAGTTTGAGAAAATTCTACTGCATCAAGCATTAGTGCGGTTTCCTATAAAAGGGATTGGAATATACTGATGGATCAGCAGTCACCATTCTTCATATGTTTTAATTGTCAGTCACGCAGCCACTATATCATTTGAATATAATGGAGGCTGCCAAGCTCCAATCTACCGTGCTACTGCTTGTGCTTCTCATCTGTGCGGCAGCACAGGTTCTTGCGAGGATCAACGACAAAGGGGATAGTATTACCTGCACCAACCCGAAGAGTCCCTGCGTAACAAAGACCATCCAATTGCCCAGACCAGTGCCCATCCACGAGGCCAGCAAGCGCCGTGGCTCACGCCTGCTATCTCGACTGCAATGCCCACACCTGCGAGGCCTCCTGCAAACGTAAGTTGCCATATACAACTTGAAACTCATAGACCACTGAGATGCCATCATAGGCTCAAACCATGTGTCTGGTGGTGCAGGTCACAAGCCCAACTGTGAGGGAAATAGCGCCGCATGCTACGATCCCCGCTTCATTTGGCCATGACGGCGTAGCATTCTACTTCCACGGCCGCCGAGAACTTCGCGCTCATCTTCGACCCGGCCATCCAGGTGAATGCCCGCTTCATCGGCCACAGGCCTGCTGGAAGGCTTCGGGACTTTACCTGGATTCAGGCTCTTGGGATTATGTCCGGTGGGCACAGACTCACCATTGAGGCTGAACGCTCCATCTCATTGAACGACACCATGGATCACTTTACCTTCTCCTTCGATGGAGAACCGATCGTCATCCCTGAGGGTCACCGCTCTAGCTGGAAATCATCAGATAGCAAGGTCTCCGTGGAGCGAACAGGGGCCAGGAACAGTGCCATTGTTGTTGTAGATGATTTGCTTGAAATGTCTGTTGCTGTTGTACCCGTTACCAAAGAGGATGACAGGATCCACGGTTACCATATTCCAGCGGGTGACAGACAGCTACGCTAACTTGGAGATTCAGTTCGAGTCCCTTAGGCCCAGTTTGGCCGCTTACTTGTTAAATCCCGACAGTCTGCTAGAAGACGTTCGTATTTTCCAGTGGCCACAGGAGGTGAGCTGCATGGACTTATCAATTTTCTTGTTAATTTGTAGGGGGAGGAAGCATGCAATAGGACAGCAAATCAACAAATTGCAGACATTTCCAGTACCAACAAATAAAATAATTTATTATCAGTACCTTTTAGTTCAATGAATACATATGCATTATCGATATCTTCAAAAAGAAATAAAGTGAATTCATAATGTTCTAACTTTTGTTTTGCTTTCTAATTTGCATGCAAATGATTTCTTCAGCACCAAACATTTGTTTCGCTTTGTCATTGACATTTGAGTGACATCTTAATGCTACAATCATACATGATAGATACTTTCTTGTTAATTTATCGTTTCAGATTATGCTTTATCATGTTACCTTCTTGTCCGTTTCTTGGTCTTCTTAGTATCCACATTGGTGTTGCATAAGATACACTAATTTATTATCAATGTCTTTCTTTTCGCGAATATATATGCATAATTGATGTCTTCTAAAAGCAATAAAGTGAATTCATAATTTACTGGCTTTATTCTTTGTAACGTCGCAAAATTTCATTATATGATTTGCAGTTCTCTGTTAAAAGTTGAACAATGAACTTAATAGAATAGTCACAAATTATAAAATTTCATTTACATTATGATAATGGTATATGTTTTTCCTTTGTGTATTAAATAATCCACCATTATCTTAATATGAAAAGTAATGAGACATAACTATTTCTTTCTCTTGATAATTCTTTCAACATAAATAAAAAAATAATCAATGGATCATCTCTCTCAATCATAAAATTGAATTCAACTAATTCACAAAAGAAAGGACACCTCATCTTTATCACATCTTTGAATATATATGAATATGTTGATATAAAGTTATATATGAAATTATTGGACAAAAGTTTACCAAGTCCTAAATCTATTTAACGGGAAGGTTCTTCTTGACCCTCTATATTACTTAGAGTTCAATTTGATATGACTATGAGTGTGTTTGACTCCTTAATTTGATATGAGAAGATTGCATATAGTTACTAACTTCATTTTAATCAAAATAATCCTGGTATCTAACCTAACCTAAGGTTTCCCTTGATTTCATTTGTCATTCTCCACCTCTCCATCTACTAGTCCACATCATGTCAAACTTGGGTAAGCAGAGTCCACTGCCAGCTGGGGATTCATCCCTTCACCTGACTCTAGGTCGAAGTGAGACTCTACAGTCCCGGTGACCCTTGTCCAATCTGATCTCCACCTCCGTAAACCCTTGGCACAAGGAAAGAGTTATGGATCAATCACCTAACCTACCTGAGTAGTTTAAGCCCAAATTTATTGGGAGTTTATGCCCAAAATATCTCAAACTCCTAGAGTTGTCAAGACTCTCCCATGTTCAAACTCTTCGATAATTTGTTGTCACCGAATCAAGTAGCAATATATTCAGGTCACCTAGATACATTGGTAAATCACCCTGACACACAAATCCTTTAGTGTTTTTCCCTTTATTAACTTCATGGTTGTTCCCAGAACGCTCAACCTTTTCAACTAAACGAGGGAAAAGCTTGGTTTCTAAGACCACCAAGGCCTCTTGGAAAATGTTAGACCATCATCAGAACCTACAAAGGAGCTTTTCATATCTGCTATTGGCCTGGAGAGGTACCCAGTTCATATTCCCTCTTTTTCTATCTCTTCCAAGTATCCTTGGAATCAAAAACCAATCCAAGCTTCAGTTGGTTGTTTTCCATGAAGTTCATCGCACATTTTTTTGTCATAGTATTTTAAACTTGTCCATCATCTTGGCTTGGCCCGTGGTTGGCCCTTGATAATATCTCTGATATTCCCTCAGCTTCCACAAATATAGTTGGGATCGCCGACTTGGTAAAGGAAATTTCTTGGACCTTTGGCTATCTTGCTCCTAGAGCATTGACTTTGTTATCTCAGACCGGGCCGACAAAGTTCTGGCTTCATTACATACCATGCACTGATCCTTTGGCATTGTTTCAATTTTAGAGTTTTGACTTCTGTCCTCCTTTCCATGTACTCATCGGGATTGTAGATCGAAGAAGAAGAATCAAGTTGGGTTTTTTAGAATTTTTTCACAACATTTATTATTTTTGTCACACACTCTGCATGGGAAGTGTTGGTATTTTCAAAAACTATGATTTTTACAAAATAGTGTCTCTCACATAGAAGGTCTGGTCTATGTGGGTGGCCTAGATTGAGACACCTCAGCCTCGGTCTTGTGGCCTACTAGATAATATTTATATTGTAGAAATGTTATAATTCTATGATTGTCCAGTCATTCAAAAATTTGTGGTAAATCAATCGTTAATCAGGAAATTAAGTTTAAATATGATTTAGAAAGGATTTTGGATAGGAACTAGAATTTCAAGGTTTTAGAGTCTATTTCTCTTTGACCAAATCCTACCTTTTTAAGAAATAATTTTGGGGGTTAGGATGATGAATAAAATACAAATTTACATGTGAAATGTTATGAAAAAGGTAATTAAGATCCAACCAACCCAGGAATGTGATCAGGGTTTCATCAACCTAAGAAGGACAACTATGGTCTTCTCTAACATATATGTAAGAGGGTCCATGCACTTCGAGAATTAAGTATTGGTTTTCAATTGCCTTATGATTTTTATGATGATCATGATGAATTATATGCATAGCTTGTAGGGAATATTACGGTAGAGATGGATGCAGAACAAAAAATCTTTCCATATTCCCCTTAAACTAGTGGATCACAACAATAACTATGAATGGAAAGGAATGTTTCAAGGCTAATACCTGGTCTTGGAGTAAGTCCAATGACAATCCTTGCAACGATGTGCTTCGTTCTCAAGTACTCAAATAACATTTTGCGGTGAACTCTTGTTGTAGCACCACATATGGTGGTTGATGATGTCCTCCTAGCATAATGGAAACATCCTCCACGCCTCTACATATTCCAAGCAGACCACCGGGAACTCCTTATCGTTCTTCTAAAATTGGCAGGAAGGAGTTGTCTGTTCGTGTTATCAATGTGCTAGTGTTGACTTATCTTCCCTTTAGTTAACTCTCCATTTACAGGTAAAATGTCTCTAACTCTCACATTACCACAATGTTGAGATGAGGAGTATTTGGACTAAGAGCCTTGGCCAACCCCCCCCCCCCCCCCCCCCCCCCATATCGGAGTGGATGGGCCATGGTTTCCACAAACCTCAGGATATGATGGGACGGATTTTCACAAATTTAAAGCTACTGCAAATCACCAGTCATTCGACTAAGCTCCCAATCAAATGAATGCATTACTAGTTGGTCAATTGGAACATCTAGTTGATCAAACAAAATGTTTCCTTACTCACAAACATATTATCCTCCAATGAAATGATTAATGCACGTCATGACATCAAAATAAATTCCTTGATCCAGTCTTATTGATCATCCAGTTAGCTGATTAGACTTTTCAATCGGTCCATTGGACACTTCATTCGTTTGAATGGCATTCTTAGATAGTCGACTGGACACTCCAGACAGCCAACTGACATCCAATGTTGTTTAAGTTGATTACCTGAACATTTTAGTAACCAAGTTAAACTTTATCCATGAGTTAACTCATATTCCATGTGCACTCTATGAGTGTGACCCTATAGGTCCCAAATTACATTGGTAGTGAATGTCCATAACTAAATTCTGACATCACAAGCAATGAGCAGTATCTAGAAACATATCATTGCTACCTAGGTAATTGGAAAGTTGGATAACAAATTTAACCTATATATGTGATTAGTGTCATTGTGATCGTATAGTTCCTTTGTCACTAATATCCAGATTGAACTCGAGGCATGGAATCATCATCCTTTTAATGTTCAATACATGTTCCTTAAACTAGAGCAAACTATCTGAGATGCATGTGATCTCACATATCATACTTTGATTCACATGAGTATGGCCATACTTTTCTCAGTCTCACTTATCAAGTGGCCAGGATATCAACTCTGGTGGGAGGGACATATCTCATCTACATCACTCACAGTCAATCCCCGTGTGTTACAAAGTACCAGAGCACCACATGTATGGTGACCCTTATTCTAGGTTACATTCCATAGAGTCAAAGTACATCAAACGACATGTGATGAGTGTAGTGACTTTAGGCTAAGAACCACAATCACCACTATAACTATCATAGATGATTCTGACTACCATTAAATGGTTTTCATATAACACTCTCAAAGTGGGTCTATCTGATACATTGTTCTCTAACAAATACCTATGTGTTTGGATTGATATCATATATCATTACAAATGAGATTTTGTCATCATTCAACACACATTCTAGTCTTATGTATTATTGTTGTCTATATTTTTTCCACAATATTATCTGACTAGGGCCATAATAACAATGCATATACTCTTATCATACATATGATATCATTATTCAGGTCCTCAACCTAAATATATATGTTATCAAGTAATATTATTTGTTAAACATCTATCTTGTTATACCATCATCTCATAATTGAACAAACATATAGACAAAAATTGCATTTATTATCAATCAGATGCCACATTACAATCATCATATGACTGGCTCTCTGGGCATATATAGCAACAAAATCCCACTTGCAGTTGGAGTCAATAACCCATGAGTTTAATCCCAAGTGATCTAACATGACCTTCATGCTTATTATTTAAATGTGCTTTTGTCAAGGGGTCAGAAACATTGCTTTCATTTGACACCCTACAAATTTTCACATCTCCTCATTATACAAGCTCTCGTATGAGATGGAACCACTAGTGTATGTTCTTGGAATTCCAATGTGATCTATGTTCCTTATCATGTGTACTAGCTCTATTGTTGTCACAATACAACTATACTTCATCTTTGATGCTTGGAACCACCCAAAGTTTAGTGAAAAACTTCTTGGTTGAAACAACTTTCTTTGTCACATTGAATGCACCAATGTACTTGGCCTGTAATGTAGACTTAGTAACTATATCTTGTTTGGAACTCTTCCAAATTACAGCTCCACCTTTTATGCAAAAAACAAATCCAAGTTGTGATCTAAAGTCATCTTTGTCAATTTGGAAGATTGCATCAGTGTAACCCTTTACCACCAACTCTTCCCCGCCATCTTAGATAAGAAATTGATCCTTAGTTCTTCTCAAGTACTCATTCTTCATGGTAGTCCAGTAACCTTTGCCAAGATTTGAGTAATATATGTTCATCATGATCAAGGCATACGAGACACCAAGATGAGTACACAACATTGTGAACATGGTAGATTACATCGTAGATTCATACAAAATCTTACTAATGTGTACACGTTCTTTAAGAGAACTGAAACATTGAGCTCTAGAGATACTAACAACATGACACATGGGTAAGTGTCCTCTCATGGAGTTCTCTATGTTGAAACTTTTCAACCCTCTATGAATCCTTCTTAGTCCAAAAGCCTTCTAGATCTATCATGATTCCTAAGATATATGATGCTTCAACTAAGTCCTTCATTTATGATGTACTTTCAAGTCAAGTTTTTACTATTTCCAAGGTAGGGACGTTATTCCCCATCAATATGCCATTTACATACAATATGAGGAATACAATCATGCTCCCACTAGCCTTCTTATAAATACGAGGTTCATCTTCCTTCTGACTAAACCCAAACACTTTGAATGTTTCTTCAAACCAAAGATTCCAACTCCAAGATGCTTGCCTTAATCCATATGTTGATGTTTGTATATTTGGTTCTTTTGGATTTATAAAACCCTCGGGTTGTGTCATGTACACATCCTCAAGCATATTCCCATTAAGGAATGCAGTTTTAACATCCAATTGCCAAATATCATAGTCATAATAAGATGCAATGGAAAGCATGATCCTGATGAACTTAACTGTGGAAATTGGAAAAAAAGTTTTTTCATGGTCAATACCTTGAACTTGTCTAAAACCCTTTGTAACCGATCGACCTTTATAGGTTTGTACATTACCATCTAGGTTAGTCTTCTTCTTGAAGACCCACTTTCATGTGAATCCACCACGGTCCATATCTTGTTGGTGTTTATGGATTTCATCTCATATCTCATGGCCTCAAGCCACTTCGTAGACCGTGGTCCCTTAACAACTTCTAGGTAGATTGTTGGCTCATCATATATGACCAATTCATATCCTTCTTGAGTCACAAGATAACTAGATCTTTCAGGATCAAGGTGTGTCCTACTAGATCTCCAAGGTTTTTGTGTTAATGGGAAACTTGAGACTCCACAACAATTTGTGACTCTCTATGTTCCTTTTGTACCTCTATAGGTTCAATGTTTTCTTTTTGGTCCCGAACCTCTTTAATTTCCACTTTCCTCCTAGTATTTCCTTTGGGAATGAATTCCTTTTCTAGGAACACATCATCCTTGACTACAAACACTTTGTTTTCAGGTAGAGTATAGAAATAGTATCCCTTGGTTTCCCTAGGATGTCCAACAAAATAACATTTATCCAATTTGGGTCCAAGATTTTTAGGAAACTACTTTCTTACATAATCTTCAATCCCCAAATCTTCACAAAAGATACATTGGGATGCTACCTATACTACATCTCATTTGGTGTCATTTGAACTGATTTAGATGGTATGTGGTTAAGTGTAAACGTTGCAGTTTCTAGAGTATATCTCAAAAGTAAGTAGGAAGACTAGAAAAACTCATCATTGACTGCATCACATCTGGTAATGTGTGATTCCTTCTTTGCAATACACTATTGTGATGTGGTGTTCTAGGTGAAGTCCATTGGGATATGATACCATAGTCTCACAAAAGGTCCTCAAACTCTCGACTGAAGTACTCTACACCATGATCAGAGCAAAGTTCTTTAATACTTTTACCAAGTTGGTTATGTACTTCATTCATGAAATCCTTGAAGTTTTCAATGGTTTTTTACTTGTGGTTCATTAAGTACACATAGCATACCTACTGAGATCATCGGTAAAGGTATTGAAGTATTGGTAACCACCTCTAGCATTTATTCTAAATAGTTCACATACATAAGTATGTATGGGTCCCGATAGACCACTCACTCTCTCACTATGTCAATTGAAAGGAGTCTTTTTTATAATTCTCAATAAATAAAATTTTCATGTCTTAATGTATTCAAAATTAAAGGAGTCTAGATAACCATCTTTATGGAGTCCAAAAATTTGTTTCTCATTGATGTTCCCTAGATGAGAATGCCAAAGGTATGTTTTGTTTGAGTTATCAAGTTATAACCTTTTTATATTTATGTTTTAAACATTTGTCTCTAGATCTAATAACTAAAGATAATAGGACATAGGGGCATTGTCGTAGAAGATCTATCTTTAGAAATATAATATCAACCATTCCTAATATGAAATTCAAATTTGTACTTGTCCATAAAAGATATAGAAATGATGTTTTTATTTATGGAAGGTACAAAATATAAGTTCTCTAACTCTATTACATGTCCATTGGGCAAATATAAATGATAGGTTCCAACTATAGTGGCAACAACTCTTGCTCCATTCACAATGTGCAATTCGACCTTCCTCTTTCTCCAAGTTTTACTTCTTCTCAGATAATGTATATTTGAACATATATTAGATCCAAACCCGATAATTCCTTTTCCAGTTCCCATCCTGGTGTTAGTGGTGACATTTGCCTTCCTTATTCACCCCTCCCTTTGCTTTGAGTGCAAAAGACTTGGGTTTCTGGTCATCTTTAGAACTCTTCTTAGCTTGCCTTTGACCTTGGACTTCCCCTATCCTCTTTTGATAATTATCATGGATTTGGGTTTGTCCTTCTTCATTTGTGCTTTAGCAGTTCTCCACTTTCCAAATAATTCTGACAATGGCTTATCAAAAATTTTCATATTGTAGTTCATCAAAAATGGCTATATGATTCTGATAGTGATAGAAGAATCACATATGTGTCCAACACTTGTCCCAATGTAAATACTAGTCTAATACCCAAACAATGTGAGCAAATGGGGTCCCACTAGATCTCCTTCTACCATATTTCACCTGTACAACGCCTTTGAGACATCACGTCTCTTTTGTCTTTCCTAATCTTGGTACATATTCTTAAGATGTGTAACCATCTCAAGAGAAACCATATTGTCATGTTGTCTCTGCAAGTCATAGTTCATTGAGCATATCATCAAGCACTTGACATCTATGACATCTTCAAAATGCTTCTTGTAAGCATCCCTATCATCCTTAATTGTAGTGGGAGCAAGATAATTTAACTCTGGTGTCTCCAGGACATAAAGCTTGCACTCTTGTATGAGAATCATTCTCAATATCCTAAACCAGTCATTAAAGTTATTCCCTTTTAACTTGCCCTTGTCAAGGACCAATCATACAAAAAATGTGTTGTTGTTTGCCATTTTTTCTTAGAAAAAATTTGCATTTTGTTAAAACCGTTCTAATTTTATTTGATTAAAAGAAAATTTTAACAATATTAATTAGTCCTTTAGTTAGTTATCTCTCCCACTATATTTTTCAAATTGATAGCCCCTATCAAATGGAAAGGTTGCATCATACAACCTTCTAATGAGTCAAGATCCAAAATAATTACGTTATTATCCTACCAACCAACATCCGAAAGTAATTATTAAGGGAGGAAATTTTTTCCAATTGCATCTCATGCAATTCTTACATAGATGGTGTGTACAACGCCTTGTCACATCTTATTTGAATGCTTCCAGGTAGTTAATCTCACTAAGGTCACCAAATTTAAGTCTGACCCAAAATCTAACATGATAGTAATGCACCCTTCTTGGCAAGCACACATAATTACCATTACACTACCATGAGTTAGATGGTGCACCATGTTTGACATTCCCACACTTGGTCGGTCAAGCTTTTCATGTGTGGTTCTTATGGAAATTATCTAAGATTTAATATTTGATTGATGGATTCTATGTATATATAAATATATATACATATCTGATCACCACATACTTATAATATGTATTATATACATATTATATCTAGAAATGGAACATGCAATAATAAAATATGAGTGATGGTTATGGCCATACTAATGCAATTCTTTGGAGCCACAAAGAAATGCTATTCACCTAAGGTCAAACATCACATGTTATTGACTATAAAGAAAAAGTTATGATAGAAATAATCCACTCAGTCGATTGGACTCCTCCTGTCGATCGATTCATTCATCTATTAGTCAATTGGCCTCTTTCAGTCGGTCAACTGGATCCAGGCTCAAGTGGCTATCCTATCAGTAGATTGGGCATCCAGTCAATAGATTTTTCCTTTGACCTATAGCCTCTTCGGTCCTCCGGTAGATCAACTCGACTCCCAATCGATCAACTCACCTGGTGCAAAATGCCTTCTCTTTTTATGAAACAAAAATTGAAACTATCCTATTATGTATTACACTTAAAGGAGAAACCTCAACCTACATTGGAGGGAAGTGTAGAAAGTAAAGCATTAACTTAAACATGGAAAAACATAGAGAGGCTCGACATACTAATCTAATTTAAAACAAGGAAATAAACCATTCAAGCATGCACATGTTCAGGGGTATTATCCACAACCACACTTACATCCACCATCAAAAATTATTTTAGGATGACAATATATATATATATATATATATATATATATATATATATATATATATATATATATATGATCTACGGGATATCCCTAGAGTGTGTGATATTTAATCAGATATGCACATTAATTGTTTTAAATATTCACATCACATGCAAATAAATAAACTGTAAACACGAAACTCAATCATATCAATTAAATTCGAAAACATTGTTAATTGATGTGGCTCTGATACCACTATAGGGGAATATGACGATAAAGATGGCAGTAGAAACAAAAATAAATCATTCCATATTCCCCATAAACCAATACATCACATCAGTAACTATAAATGGAAAGGAAGGTTGTAAGACATATACCTGGTCCTGGAGCAGGTCCAGTAACAACTTTTGCAATGTTCTACTTCTTTCTCAAGCATTAAGACAACATTCCGTGGTGGCCTCCTAGTGTAGCACCACATATGATAGTTGACGATTTCCTCCTAGTGTGATAGAAACATCCTCCATATCTAAACATAGTCCAGGTGGACCACTGGGGATTCCTCGTCATTCTTCTGGTACTGGCGGGAAGAAGTTGTCTCTTCATTTTGTCAATGTGCTAGCGTCACTTTTCTCCCCTTTTACTATCTCTCCCTTTTTTGGGTAAGATGCCTTTGGCTCTCACATCACGACAACATTGAGATTAGAAGTATCTATACTGAGAGGCTTGGCCACTCACCTTATATATAGGAGTGGATGGGCTAGGATTTCCACAAATATGCAGATGCAGTGGGATGGATTTCATGAATTTTTAGCTATTGTGAATCACTAGTCGGAAGATTGGGTGCCCAGTCGACCAACTGTCATGCCAATCAATGGACTAGAACATCTAGTTGGTCAAATGGAATGTCTTCCTATTTGTAGACATACTGGGTGTTAATGCAACTAATAATGCACATCATGATGTCAACATAAATTCCTTGATCGAGTTTTACTGATTTTCCAATCGGTCAACTGGACACTCCAGTCGATAGACTGGTATTCCCATGTCATGATTGGACACTCCATTCAACCAACAAATATCCAGTGTTTTTTATGTTAATTACATAAACACTTTAGTAACTAAGTTAAACTTTATCTATGAGTAAACTCCTATTCCAGGTACATCCTATGTGTGTGACCCTATAGGTCCCAAATTTTGTTGGTAGTGAATATCCAAAACTAAATTATGACTTCACAAGCAATGAGAGGTATCTAGAAACACATCATTGCTACCCAAATAATTGGAAAGTTGGAGAACAACTTCAACATACATATGTGATCAATGTTATTGTGATTGTTTAGTTCCTTTGTCACTGATATTCAAATAGAACTTGAGGCATGGAATCATCATCCTCTTATTATTCAATCAATGTTACTTGAACCAGAGCAAACTGTTTGAGATGATGTGAGCTCGCGTATCATATACGGATTCACATGAGTATGGTCATACAATTCTTGTCTTACTTATCAAGTGGCCATGATATCAACTCTAGTGATAAATACAAATCCCATCTACATTACTCACAGTGAATCCTGATGTTTCACAATGTATTCAACCACCACCTTCATGGTAACCCTTACTCAAGGTTACATTGGATGGTGTCAAAGTACATCGAATAACATGTGATGAGTCAAGGGACTTTAGGTCTAAGAACCACAATCACCAGTATCATTATGGGAGTTGATTCAAACTACAATTCAATGGTTCCATGTATCACTCTCAAGGTGGGTCCATCTGATACACTATTATCTAACAAGTACCTATGTGTTTGGCTTGATATCATATATCATGACAAATGAGATTTTGTCATTACTCAACACACAATATAGTATTATATATTATTGTTGTCTATATTGTTTCCAAAATAATAACAATAATACATGACATGGGACACAATAAGAATGATATACTCTTATCATACATACGATCTCATTGTTTAGTTCCACAACAATGTTATACCATCATATCATTAAGGAACAAACATATATACAAAACTTAACTTAATTGTTAATCAAATGAAGTACATGATGCCACATTACAATCATTGTATGACTGGCTCTCTAAGCATACATACAAACATAGTTATTTACTCTAATTTGAATATTACCAACATCCATGTTTGTAAATTCTACTTATTTTTTCAAGATCTATATTCAAGATTCATGTCATGTTTATTGAAAATCCAAGTAAAGTCAATTATTCCAAGTTAATGATGAATCATGTAATGGGTTACATTATCTTTCCTCATCATGTTAATTTTGATCCTTTGTGCCTAATGAGTTCATTTGGAACATCAGATGAGCCTACATGCCTTATGAGCACAATTGGTTCATAAGAATAGAGGTCACTATAATCAACCACCAAGATTAAATTATGTGAATCCAGATCTACATTTCAATTAGCTTCATGTTTATCCTTGTTACCAAGTTATTATCTAGTTATAAAAATACTCACTACCTCTTATTCTAATGGGGTTTTTTATTACCTACATAGACGGGGAGCTATGCTCGTAGGTATAGAGCAACTTCAAGGATATATACAAATGTAGATCATCTTAAGGAATAGATCAAGGTTTTTCCAAAAGACCCACCTGATGGGGTGCCATCCACACAATAAAAATTCAATTGTTTATAGTTTATTTCATATATGTCTTAACTAATATTTAATCATGTTTAGTTTACTGTGTTTCAATTCAAGAACAATATACAAATCAATTTCAATAGACAATGTATAGTGATTTATTAATCTATTTTCAATGATTATCGTAATGTGACATCCCTCTTACAAAGTTATATACTTCCACTTAGTGAGTATATGTATGCAAAGAGTGAGGTGTTACACTGATGGTATCAAAGCAAACAAGTAGATGGCCACCAAGAAAAAACTAGATTCATATGTTCTAACCCTAGGTATAGAAGATGTAAGTGAAATATATTAGAAATCAATTTAGAGTTCTAGTTAGGAGACATACGTTTAATATTAGGGTAATGTTCCTAGATGGTCTTCGACCTTTATGTTCACTCTATAATTGTATATAGCATGTTCTCTCTTTTTCCCACATATTTGTGGTATGGCACAAAACCTTATAGGATTTTGTAGAGAGAATGTTATGTGCATAATATCATGTTCGTCTAACCCTTTTGAGTTCATGTGGTATGGGGCATGAACTCTAGGGAGAAGCTATGGTAAGAGTGACAAAACATGTCACTTCTAGATATATGATCGGTCGGCATGTATCCAAAGGCGACAAAGAAAATAAGATTCGGCGTTAAAAATTTGAGACATAATGTCATGAAACCTTTTATTACCCAAATCCTAACTCTAAATGACTATAAAGTTAATGGTGATAGGACCTAGGCATCCACCCCTAGCATGGTATTATCGAAGTAGGAATGTTGAAGTGTAAATCTTAGCATACATGAAAAGATAACAAGATAAGCACCAATCATAATCTCAACATTCAATGAGTATTATTAAGCAACATCCTTTTATCACAAGATTTCAATTACAATTTGAGAGTCAAATATACACAAGTATTCTCATGTACAATAGGGATCTTACAACAAGTACACCTAACATAGCTTACCAAGTTCATCAACTTTCAGGCATCTCTAAACCTATAAAATATGTGAAACAATGGGGGTTAACACATGAGGTGTTGAGTATAGAGCTGAAAGATATACATATGTAAGCTTTGCATAATTTGAAATGAGTTGTAGAAGTAACAAAAAAAATAAAAAAGTTAAGTATTTAGAATAGTGAGAGCCTGTGTTTTATATCATTTTACTCGAATTATACCAACAAAATCATATATCATAAGGCCTTTGACAAACTTCCCATCCAAGGGTCTGTAAGGGTACTCAAGAATAGCTAACCCATTTATAAGTGAGGGACCTCATTGCCATGGCCAAGAGCTAACCCTTTTATCGACATGGTCCACCTGATCTTTAAAACTCAAGTAGGATGCCTAGCCCCGTATCCATAACCCAAGAATACAAGCAGGTGCACAAGGATTGTATAATGGAGTCTTAATATTATGTTTGCAAGTTATAAAACAACAACACGAGATAAACATCGACTACAATACTAAAGTGCTACATGGCAATATTTGATCAAGTAAATAAGCAAATATATGTATCACATTTCAAGCTAGAAAGCCATAGTAATATAATTATTAAAGCCTATACCTGATTCAGATATTTCATAACCTATCCTTGTCCATGTAGTTCACAAGAAACTCCTAGTTAAGTACGAGACTACATGTATGCATTAGATTCTCATCATTAATACTAATTAGCTCTACAATTAGGGTTTTTGGTCAAGTTGGGTTCAAGTTGCTTAAATACTTTTTTGATGATATTTTACTAATTTATAGGTCATCAAGGATGTATCAATCAAGTTTCATATCATTTTAAGGCTCCATTCATCTTATATGAATATTACAAGGTCGTCACTTAGGTACATAACAAGGTCATGAGACTCATGATAGAGTAAGAAGGGTCATAGTTCATCAATTCAATAGATCCAATCATAGTAGATGATTTATATAAGGAAGTAATGGTGTAAAAGACATAAATAAATATTAGGTGGATGCACCTTACAATTTGAGCATCATAAAAGAAACATATACAACATGCATTTTCAAGTCAACATAGAAGGCCTAAGTCAAAAGGTCCCAACATAAAAATTAGTTGGGACTCCACACTAAGGGGATCATAATTATAGAACATATCCGATTTGAGAGGGAATGAAATAAGATTCAGACTCACTTCAAGAAATAAAGCACAAGAGCATAAAACAAAGTACTTTTAGCTCACAAGGGATCAATATGGTTATATTTGGATCACATACCACATTATATCTCAAAGGGGGTTGGACCTAGACAAAAAGGTCACATCCCATAATAAATTACTTATTTAAGAGATGTACTATAGTTTGGTGAATTAGATAGATCAACAACTCATATGGACCAAGGTTTAACCAAACCATCACATAATAGGGACACAACCATGCATTAGGTGTCCTATAGAACAAGCATAGTCCAAAGGGGATTAGGGAATTATCGTCGTATCATGAATTGGTACTAGTATTGATTTCTAGGTTGATTTAAAATTTGGTTTAAAAGAACATAAGATCAGTATTAATAAGGCCAAGTACATCATTCAGGTCCACACAAGTGATATATGCACAATTAAGGCCATTAATGAGAAATAGGGTAATTGGGACCTTCCTTAGGGTCACAAGAGCATAATAGATACTGATTTGATGCTTAGGAGGGTAAAAGTGCAATAAAGATCCCAACTTCATCATAGAGATGTATTAATTACATTCAAATGATTACAGTTAGCATCTTTTAAGGAAAACATGCAATAAGAAACGAAATTAAAAATCTAAGACTAAGCCCATTGTGTAGGTCTCATTGAGTTGATCAATTTGATATATTGATTTGCATGATTTGTCTAAGAGGTGAGTGAGTTATTTATTTTAAAACATTGCCATAAGAAACTATAAGAAATCAGGGGGGGTTATTAACTTTATTTACATATAAATGTATCAGCCGATCGTGGCCTTTGGTGCCCGATCCAATGGTTGTGTCCCTCTCCTCTTGAGCAAGACGGATGCACGTAGCGCCCTCCATAAACATGTCATCCTGTGATAGGTCCCCTCCTAGACGCTCGGTGTCCCTTGACCACTTGTACCTCAATCTCACTATGTATTGTGGTTGCTAGACGTTGGCTAACGTGGTGAGGCATCTTTCCCGCTAGCCTTCGTGTGGGAACAATGATGCTCCACCCTGCTACTACTCACTAGAACAGCCTGGTAGAGTGGGTTGAAGGCCACAAAACCGCTCGCCAAGGGGACGCCTAACACCCTCTCATTGCCACAGACCCAAAAAGGGGATCTTTTGAAGCTAAAGGACAATAGGGGAAGAAATGCCAATCTCAAGCTTCAAGGTTGTGCCATGGTTAGGGAAAGATGGGGAAGTGAAAGAAGCACAACTATGTTGCGAGAAGGATAAAGAAAATTGGAGGAAAAGAAAGAGATAATTGAGTAGTAAATTTTTCCGAAGGTACCTAAAGGAGATTATGAGGGCACCTATTGGTTGTTGGAAAAGCCTATTGTAGCTATGCCATAGTATGGACGGAGGTGGGAGATGACCCCCTAGCTGTCAGATTAGGGCCTTAGGGGGGCTTGTAATTTGTGGACAATGATGTGAGAGCTGTGATTGGTCAAAAACAAGAAGAGGGTTTCTTATGTGGCAAGTGTTCTCCTTATCTGGGTCACATGCCCCCAGTTTAGGCCCAATAAGCTTTAAAACTAGTTAAATCGATTAAAGCAAGTATAGTTTGAGCCAACCTTCTAACATTCATAACTTGGGCTTTGGATGTCTGATTGAGGTGCTTCCTAAACAATTGAAAAGATAATTGAGTTCTCTACAACATGAACTACATTAGAGAATAAAAAAATTATAGTGAGGAGGATAAATTTCAGTTTCAAAGTAGTGATGTGTTAAACAATGCCATGGTTGTTCAATATTTTGAATTATTTCCATATCTTGCAAAATTGGTCATTCAAGTGATCAAATTGGAGTATCCTAATAATCAAGTTATGAAATTGATAAAAAAAGAGATTGATTCTTGGTTGGAGTGAGAAGGTGCATAAAAGTAGAAAGATAAATGTAGGTTATCACACATACAATCACCTTAACCGAATTAGATAGTTATCAAAATAGACATGCATATTATGGGTAAACAATTTGACATAGAGAAGTGATAAATATTGTTTTTGATTTTTATGATTATGGGTTCATCATGTATCACTGCCATGCTAATGGATTATGGAATTATGAAAATTAGGTTGAAGATTTAGAAATCAGGTTATGTTGATATAGTCTTGTCAATCATGTTATGTGAGTCTTAACTGTCCTTATGAGCATTGTGGGGGCATTCATGAGAGTGACTATATCAACACAAGCAAAAATCTAGTCTAATATGAAATCATTTTAAGTTGATCAAGTTCTTATGTCAATGTGTTAACCATGGGAAGGTCATATCCCAAATATGATAGTGAAACTTTAAGATAATATGTGATAGTTAGCATACATTGAGAGGTAAAACCCTAATGTGGGTAGTAGCCTAATGAAATTTTGAGGTTGAAATTTTATTAAAGGTGGGTATAATTGTAACACCCCAAATTTCACTATATGATTTACAATTCTTAAAGGGGTTCTATGACAAAAGTTGAACAAAGGAATTAATAAAATAGCCACAAATTATAAAATTTCATTTACATTTTTAAAATGGTATATGTTGTTCATTTATGCATTATATAACCCACCATCATCTTAATATGAAAAGAAATGAGACAAAAACTTTTTCTCTCTTTATAATGACTTAAATATACATGAAAATATAATGAATGGATTATCACTCTCAATCAAAAGATTCAATTCAACAAATTCACTAAAGACAGTACACCTTAGCTTTATTACATATTATAATATATATGAATATATTGAGAAACCTAAATATGCTTTTACAGGAAGGTTGTAGACCCGCTATATAGCCTACGATTCAAATTTGAGATGATTATGAGTGTGTTTGACCCCTTAATTTGATTTGAGAAGATTTCATATAATTCTTAATTTTATTTTAATCGAAATACCCTTCATATCTAACCTAACCTAAGGTTCCCCTTGATTTCATTTGTCACGTTGCCCCTCTCCCTCTAATAGTCTACTTCATATCAAACTTGATTAATCGAAATCAACCTCTAGTTTGGGATTCCTACCCTTCAACTATCTACAGGTGATAATAGGACTTTAATGTGATGGTGACCCTTGTCCAATATGATCTCCCCCATTGTAGAGCCTCAACATAAGAAAGAGTCATGAATCAGTCTCCTAATCTCCCAATTTAGTTTAAGCCTAGATTTATTGTGACTGTATGTTGGTATGTATGCCCAGAAAGCCAATCATAGGATGATTGACATGGGTCATTAGACACATGATTTGATAATAATAAAGGTAATTCCATGTATTATGTTTGAATCAATCATAAGATGAAAACACAAACATTTTAGATGTCTAAAGAATGATATTACTCAATGACATATGTCTTCAGGTTGAGGACCTGAACAATGAAAACATATGTATGATAAGAGCACATACATTCTTGTTGTCCCTAGTCAGATAATATTGTGGAAGCAAAATAGACAACAATAATACATAAGACTAAAGTGTGTTTTGGTTGATAAGTGAATCTCACCAGTCATGATATGTGATATCAAAACCAAACACATAGGTACATGTTAGAGAACAGTGTATGGGACAGACCCACCTTGAGAGTGATACATGGATACCATAGAATGGTAGTCAGAATCAGATCTCATAGTGATAGTTGTGATTGTGGTTCTTAGACATGAAGTTACCATACTCATTACATGTTGTTCATTGTATTTAGACATCATCCAACGTGGCCTTGAATAAGGGGTTCCATAAAGGTGATTCTTGGGTGCATTATGACACATGGGGGTTGAGTGTGAGTGATGTAGATGATATTTTCCCCTCTTATAGGAGATTGATATCCAAGACTCTTGATAAGTGAGGCTAAGAAATGTATGGCCATACTTATGTGATTCAATATGTGATATGTGAACTCATATTCATCTTAGATAGTTTGCTCTAGTTTAAGGAACATGGATTGAACGTGGAGAGAATGATGATTCCATGCCTCGAGTTCAATTTGAATATCAGAGACAAAGGAACTATATGATCATGATGACACTTATCACAGATTGTAGGTTGAAGTTGTTATTCAACTTTCTAAATTACTTGGGTAGCAATGATGTGTTGCTAGATACTGCTCATTGATTGTGATTTCATAAGTTGGTTATGGATAATCGCTACCAACGTAATTTTGGACATGTAGGGTCACACCATAGGATACACTTGGAATAGGGTTTTGTTCATGACTGATGTTTAACATTATTACTAAAGTGTTCAGGTATTCAATTTGAAAAAATGAGGTTCAAAATTGACCGACTAGACTCTGAACCATTTGGTTCAAGTGTTGATTGAATGGATTGAAGTTTCAGGTCAATCAAAAACAACATTGGATGAATATTGTGTGAGTTGGACAAGTGAATGTGAAATGAAATGAACATTTCACATATGAAATGACCTTTTCATGATATGAAACAACAATTTCTTGATATGAAATGACCGTTTCAAAAGTAAAATGACCAGTTCATCATTTGTGTTGTCATGTTTAGTGATCAATTTGATTGGATCAAGAATTGATGTTGATGTCATGATTTTGCGTTAATCGAATATTGTACCAATTTGATTCAGAATAGGAAAGTACATGAATTGACCAATTCACCTCTAAACTGAGCACTTGGATAGTGAACTGATCAGTTCACCATTTGTAGTTTCCAGATAATTCATGAACTATGACTCTTCAACTCTGAGATGGACTCGACACTCTGACCCTATCCCTCCTATCATTAGAGGAGTACTAGGGCCCTCCTAGACACAGTAATAAGCTCTGACAATTATTGTCCACTTTAGTTGTGGTAACCAATAGAGAGCCTGAGCAAGTCCTACCTGTAAAAGGGAGGGATAAAAAGGGAGATACAATTGGGAGAGGGAATCAACCATAGTAGGTTGACATTTGAAAGGACAACTCCTTCCTGATGGATCTAGAAGCACAACATGGAGTCATCGGTGGTCCACGTGGACTACTATAGAGGGGAGGATGTTTTTTCTTTCCTCTAGGAGGACAAGTTCAAATTTTTTTCCTTGGTTATCAACTTAGAGGCCATTGTTGATGATGTCCAGGTGCAACTTGAAGAAAGGTGCACACTACTGCAATAAGAGTTGTCATTGGACTTGCTCCATGTCCAGGTATAACTCTTTTTAACCTCTTTCCTAGATACATTATTGCTTATGTGATCTCGTTGGTTAGGGAATCATGCATTAATATTTTGTTCCTATTGCCTTATCTATCTCCTAGATTTCCCTACAGTGGAATCAGAGCCATGTCAATTTACGGTGTATCTAGATTGAAGTCAAAGTGATTGGATATATTTTATTGCATGTGGAGTGAATATTAAAATGATTGATTTGCACATCTGATTATATACCACATATGAACCCACAAACATATATATATATATATATATATATATATATATATATATATATATATATATATATATATATATATATATATATATATATATATATATATATATATATATATATGAGTTAGAATTTGTTGCCCGGTGGGTAGAATTGGGCAACTTACCCGGTAGAACACACGGTGGCATTGCCCCGTAAATACGGCAAAAAAGGAAAACAGGCGGAAAGTGTTCGAACGCGACCTGCCCAAAACCCTCGCTCAGACCGTCGCTCTGCCTTCCCTCGTGCCATCGCTCTGCCTCTCGTGCTCAGACCATCGCTCTGCCTTCCCTCTGCCATCACTATGCCTCTCGTGCAAAAATCCCGAACTCCTCCGTCTCTACTTGCAAGAATTCTATTCCACATCTCGCTGCATCTCAATTCCGAATCAGTTACCTCTTCCAAGATGAAGAGAACAAAGAAAGCGTCAAGGAAGACCTCGACGATGCCGCCGTGGAGAAGGAGTCTAAGGCCAGTGATTGAGGAAGACGATGACTTCGAAATGCAACCCATCAGGTCAAGGAGAAGATGACCAAAGAACCAGAAGAAGCGGCGGCCGCAGAATCACATACTACCCTGAAAGGGGATACCGAATGGGCTACGATGCCCAAGGAAACAGATGTAGCGGAGAAAGAAGCAATTGAGGAAAAGAAGATGAAAAAAGGGGATGCGAACACCGGTGAAACGGGACAAGAGGAAGCTGCGAAAGGGGAGGAGGTTGCTTCTGCGACTCCTCTGTCAAAAACAAAAAGGAACAAAAGAGGGGCTGCAGATCCCCTGACGAGTAAACTGTCCCTGAAAAGAGCAAAACGAAGTAAGCCGGGTACGGCTGAGAAAGAAGGCAAAGGATCTACCGAGACTGGAAAACCTTAGAGTGACAAAGCGGAGAGCAAAGAACGACAAGGTAATTTATGATAGCATGTACATTACAAACGAGAAACAGAAAGATATCGTATAGAAAGTAACAACGCATGTTAAAAGAGTAATTGTTATAAGAAGTAGAGTAACTGAAATAGAACATTAGAGTAACTGTACGATAGCCTAGAGTAACTAGAGTAAATGCTGGAGTAACTGTACATGATACCAAGAGTAACTACATGATACCAAGGGTAACTGATATAGAACATTAGAGTAACTGTACGATAGCCTAGAGTAACTAGAGTAAATGCTGGAGTAACTGTACATGATACCAAGAGTAACTGCATGATACCAAGAGTAACTGATATAGAACATTAGAGTAACTGTGCGATAGCCTAGAGTAACTAGAGTAAATGCTGGAGTAGCTACTATAGAACAAAGAGTAATTTGCACACTTTACATATCAGTTTGACATATGAAAACCATATTATTAAGCTAAAAAAGACTAAAAATATAGAGTAACTTCATTCCTATATAGGAAAAGAAAGTGAAGGGAAAGGGAAGGCCGAAGAAACTAATGATACTGATAAGGCTACTGACGAGATAGAAAAAGAGGAGATAAGGAGGAAGAAAGAAAAGGGAAAGGAAAAGGCTACCTATAAGGGAGAAAAAGAGGATAGAATTAAGAGGACAGAAAGGGAGAAAGGAAAGGCAGCTGAAGGTAATATTGAATGGATTTGTAAACTATTAAATTGTTGTTACTATCATATGACACTTACTTGAACTTTATTAAAATTGTTGTTACAAGAATAAACAGTTAGCATTAAAAATATTATCAACCTACCCCGTGGATTAAATTGTGAAAAATTGAAGAGTAACTTGACTGAGTAACAAGTAATGCTAAAAAAAAAAAGAAAACTAAGAGTAACTTTTCATATGTTTGCAGTGGGGATAAAGAGGTTGTACCACAGGTGTTACCTAAAGAGCTACATCACCGCCAACAAGAGCGTGGTGTATACAAGTAATTAGATAAGAATGATGAGGGCGACGACATTTGAAAACATGATAAAGATGCTGAATCTTATGGTTGATGTATGCCTCTTGGAAGATTTGATAGACAGATATGTAGATGATGACAGATTTTTGCTGGCCACAGGGGTGGAAAGAAGGATGACGGTTGAGGATGTAGGGGTAATTCTAGGTATCCCAAGCAGAGGTATGGACATCATACCTAGGAAAAATTCTGAGATTGTGAGATCAATATGGCAACAATTTGCCAGGGCAACATGTAAAAAAGGAAATGAAGAGGACACCTCTAAGAGGTTAAGGGAAAAGGATGTCCTGCACAAGGACAACTTAGCAAAGCTTTGGCATCAATTTGCAAGTACCGACGATCCATCGGACTACCAGAACATGTGTCGTGTGTGGATGTTATACCTGTTGGCAACATTCCTACTCCCAGACACCAGCTATTGCACACCAATCTACATACTGCACTACCTAGACGATGTTACTGAAATGACGCAGATGAATTGGGCAAAACTGGTGCATGGGAGCATCTTCAGGAATATGAAGATGCTGAAGCAAAATGTCCAGCTGAGGAGGAAAGGGGAGAAAGGGAAAACCACCCTCTACACAACAGGGTGTGTGATGTGCCTATGTGTATGTGAACGAAATTATCTTCATCTACAAAATTGTTACAATGATGACTATGGGGGGCAGTTACATATGCATTGAATTTTCACTTTGTTTAAATGTAGGTTTGGGCATATGAGATGACAAACATGGAAAAGCCAACGTTCCTCGATGCAATGCCAAGGATAAAGAAGTGGGCTGCGCGGGTCGAGAAGTTGATGGATTTAGGGGCCGTGAACCCTAAGGATGTAAGAATATTTCTTATTTATTACAAAAACTAATATATAACATAATCCTGCAAGTTTGCATTGTTAAGTACTATTTTTGATTTTTTTATGGACAGGTTTGTGAAGGTATGAATATAGACCAGGGGGATAACTGGCGAGCTGCAAGAACAATGAAAGACATGCCCTACTACCTTGCGGAGAAAAGGGCAAAAAGTAAACAAACGCCAAACAAGGCACCAACAAAGCCAGTCATCCGAAAAGGAGTGCTTGCTGATGACCAACCTGGCGAGAAGAATTCAAATACTCGAGGAGGAGCTAAAGATGCAGAAGGAGATATGCATGAAAATTGCTGTTGAGGCATTCACTGAAATGCAGAGAGAGAATAAACGACTAGAAAACAGAATAGCCGAGATGGAAGAGGAGAACAGAAAACTGAGGAGAAAATTCGGAGATGAAGGTGACAAATCACAGTCACCTGTCGGTGGATTCGCACAATCTGCTGAGAGGTTCTCATCGGGCAATGTTCAAGAACCCAATAAGGATGTTGCTTCGATGAGCAAAGTAGAGAATGAAGGTATGGATAAAGATGACTAGCCAAGGAAGCGAGGCAGGATGAGCCTCAGAAGAAAATATGTGCAAGTGAATGACTCAGAAGATGAGAATGATGGGAAGAAAAATGATGAGGAGGAGGAGAAGAAAGAAAAATTAGGTGAAGGTTTGGACCACGGAAAATCTACACGAGATGCAGAAGAAATAGGTGAACAACAGAAGAATATAATCGATGAAGAAGGGCATAAGGAGGAGCCCAGAAAAAAAATTGTCAAAGATAGAACAACAAATCATAGGCAGCATCGAGAAAAACGTGAAGAAGAGGAGGGAGGAAAAGGTAAGGTTGCATCTCCTTTAAATTATATCAATACTTGAGTAACTGTGTAAATACAGTAGAGTAATTGTGTGATAGAAGTAGAGTAACTATAGTAATATAAAGAGTAACTCTATAATGGTCTAGAGTAACTATGTGAATTAGAAGAGTAACTGTAAGAACATAAAGAGTAACTATACGATGGACTATAGTAACTGTACGACATATCAACATAGTATAACTAGTAGAAAATGAAGATTGATTCTAACATGAAGTGCTCTTTTTTTGTTGACAGCACAAGTTGTCAAACTTCATTGGTTTCAAGCCTTTCAAAACAAAACAATCCAGCAAAATTGTCCACCACTTCATGGACAATATAGAAGAAATGTAAGAGAATTTGTTATTTTGCCAAGTGTACACATATAAAACATCGCTTATTCAATATCCAAAACTAAGATGTATAACATCTATACAAAAGATTGACATGTCAAAACAAGAATGGAGATTCAGTGATGACACTTGGTGTACGGGGAAGGCCCTCACAACCCTACTGTACAAAGATCAAATGATGCAATCACAGTAAGAAACTAATAAATAGTAGTGTAACTCTTTGAGAACTTGTCGTTTTTTTTCTAAACAAAGAAATCTTGTGGTTATTTTTTCAGGTTATGGACTGCTTTGTACAAATGCTCAAAGCTACCACAAGTAAAAGGAGAAAGAAGGGTCTGTCATGGCACTGCTTGAGCACATATGCTCCGGTAAGAAGAACAAAATTGGTATACAAAATTACATCAAAAATACAAAATATATACACAAAACTGAAACTTATAGATGTGAATTTGGATTTGCAGCAGAAACTGGTGTTTGATGTTGAAAACATAACCATGGAGCAGATCGACATGCTATCTCCACTATTCAACATCCCGATGAAAGATTGGGACACAATGGACTCGGTGTTCATCATATTGAACAATGACAACCACTGACACTTGTACGAGGCAAGTTTCAGGGAAGGAGTACACCGATCTTATAACTCAATGAGTGGAAATAGCAAGTCGAAAAAGGAATTCCTTAGATGGGTAAGCAATCTATAAAAAGAAACTCTATTTGTACTGGATTGACAAGATTAATGTTTGTTGATTTATGATTAATAAGAGTGTCAATTTTTAATGCAGGTGGGTATTGTCCACGAATTCTTCAGGGGGGCAGAAAAAGGTGACCAACTGTCACAATGGGGACAGGAGTACCCGCTATGTCCACAATAGGCTGAAGACTCACTTGACTGTGGGATCTTCGTCATGAAGTGCCTAGAATGCCTGGTAAATGGAAAACACATGGACTTCACCTGCAAGGACATGCCGGCCATAAGGGCTGATATTTTTCAGAGAATGATGGCGAGGGGGGAGTTGCAACCTGTACAAGCACATAAAAAAGATAATAATGAAGTCATCCAAGAAGGTCCATCTGAGCAGAACAAGGGAGGAATAGATGAATGTCAAAAACAACAAGAAGAAGAGAAGACAGAAGCACCAGATGAAGAGAAGAAAACGGAGGAAGAAGTTGTTTCAAGCCTAGATAAATGGCTAGATTTGAGCTGAAATAGTGAATTATTAATTGAAATGTAAAACTTGAACAGTTTGCTTCTGGAATTTTGATGTGTAACCGCTATGAGATACATTACTTGTGTGCTGTGAAAATCCTGAAAATTACATGTTTGATCTAAATCATATTGCAAATATGAGTATTTCTGGGTTTAATATATAGCGTTTTGTGCTTTGAATGTTGTGTTCTTGAATGTAAAACTATTGTGGTTTTGTATGGAGATATATACTTTGAGTTAGACTGTTGTGGTTTTGCATATCTGAGTTACTCTCAGTGCTAACATACATGTATCGAGATATGTCTGCTTTTGAGAGTATCTGTGATAGCACTAGGGAGTAACTGACAGAACACTAAGAGTAACTATGATACGCACTAAGAGTAACTATGATAATGCTGAGAGTAACTGTGAGGACACTGAGAGTATCTGTGACAGCACTAAAGAGTAACTGTGATAAAACAAAAAGTAACTATGATAACACTGATACGCACTGATACGCACTAAGGAGTAACTGTGATAAAACAAAAAGTAACTGTGATAAAACAAAAAGTAACTATGCAGCACAGTAACTCTGATACGCACTGAGAGTAACTATGATAACACAGAGAGTAACTGCAAGGACACTGAGAGTATCTGTGACAACACTAAGGAGTAATTGTGATAAAACAAAAAGTAACTCTAGCGTTCAGGAGTCTACTGTACACGATTCTTTATTAAAGAAGGAACCAGAAAAGTGAAGAAAAGAGAGCACAGAGCTATAAAGATATGTACAAGAGTCTGCTGTACAATGTAAATGCACATACACAGCACAGTCCACTGCAGTGTCGTCAGAATAGCACAGTACTGCTGGCATCTTTGCAACCCAACAGAACAGAGCACTGCTGTCCATATTTGTAGCACCAACAACACAGAGCATTACTCTCACTGCTGCACATATTTGCAGCACCAACAATACAACGGGGGCTTTAAGATCTTCAACATCTCCATCCTCCATGGCACCCTCGACGTCCACCTCTTCCTCATCCGCGACTGCTACAATTTACAACACAGCGGGGGGCTTTCAGATCTTCAACATCTCCATCCTCCACGACACCCTCGACATCCACCTCTTCTTCATCCGCGACTGCTACGGTTTATAGAAGGTACAGTTTTACAGAAGAAATACCGACATCCCCCTTAACATTTCAGTAGCACCCCCTTTGACCATCTCCTCAGATCCCCTTTAACATTTCTTCACAGCCTACCATGGAGCCGTTCATCCATCCAATCAACTACACCATTGATGACAAGACAGTGGAATCCATTCTACTTCCTATAGAATGGAACCATATCCATTTTCACATCAAACCAGGCAAGACCACCTTCCTAATCAGAAACCAATCTTTCCAGATAACCCTTATGCAGAATAAAAATGGGTCACTTTCAACTGCTAAGGGCTGGAAAAGGATGATCGCAGAGCTCAGTCTTCACAAAGGTTGGATCATCTACCTCAAGCCAACTGATCACCAGACCATCACAACATGGATCACAGATCAGTTCTTAGAAACACCAACTGAGCTTATTCCGCTCTTCAGAATGCCTGGCGACAAAGTATACTCTGGATCGGAGGACTCTGCAGATCATCTCTTCGTAAGGAACATATACCAAGCAGCACCAGGATCATTTGTAAATCCCATTCAGGTTGACTCATCCACAACAGCGGACACCTCAACATCTGAAGAAGACACTGCTTCTTCATCTGTCCAGCGTTCCTTTCACAAATAGGTATGCACCGGCGCCCTTTTCTCTTAGCCTTTGTAGGTTCACTCATTTACAACATATATGAACTTCTCAGATACGAACGTGTGTTTAGGCTTGATGTCTATGCTTTCCAAAGGAGGGGATTGTGTGTATGATATCTATTGCCACGGATGGACCTTCTTTATAGCTGATCTGGCTGTATTTTTCTGTATTTTTATGTTCAGTTGATGGACCTTCTTTATAGTTGATCTGGTTGTATAATATATACCATTTTATGCTTTGAATGTTGTAATCTTGAATGTTTAGCTGTAGTGTGTTTGTCTGATTATATATACTTTCAATTAGCACTAAGAGTAACTGAGAGAACACTAAGAGTAACTCAGATAGCACTGAGAGTAACTCTGATAGCACAGAGAGTAACTGGTAGAACACTGAGAGTAACTCTGATAGCACTGAGAGTAACTCTGATAGCACCGAGAGTAACTGGTAGAACACTGAGAGTAACTCTGATAGCACTGAGAGTAACTCTGATAGCATTGAGAGTAATTGATAGAACATTGAGAGTAACTCTGATAGCACTGAGAGTAACTATGATACGCACTGAGAGTAACTATGATAACACTGACAGTAACTGTGAGAACACTGAGAGTAACTGTGACAGCACTAAGGAGTAACTCTGATACGCACTTAGAGTAACTCTGATATGCAGTGAGAGTAACTATGATAACACTGAGAGTAACTGCGAAAACACTGAGAGTAACTCTAATACACACTCAGAGTAACTATGATAACAATGAGAGTAACTGCAAGAATACTGAGAGTAACTGTGACAATATAAAAAGTAACTCCAGCAACCAGAAAGTAACTCTACCAGTGTATGGCATAGTAGCAAAAAGTGACATTTTGTGAGTACACTGAACAAACCATGAAAAAAATTGTACTAATCCAAAAATGTATGTATTCCAAAAGAAAAGAGTATTCAATGCACACGAAGATAAAACAATAAATATTCTGCAAAAGAGTAAGATCTGATCAAAACAGATTCTTTGAAGCATATTCAAAGTATACATATAGCTGGTGGAGTTCAACGTAACACATAAAATACATTACAAAACACAAAAGTAAAAATACATGGATGGTTACAAAATAACTTTCACAAAAACTGCAGACAAAAAGAACAACCCATTACAGATTTGAATATCCCTCACTCACGTGCTAATCAACTACAAACTCCACTAAAAACGTCCAGCATCAACAGACCACATGATCAGCAACAGAGATAATCATTGAATAGCAAACAACAACAACACATAGTCCATAATAGGAATGGACTACTTCTTCATAGGGCAGTTCCTGCTATCATGGTTGACCCCAAACTCTAAGCAATTCTTGCATTGCCTCTCTCTTTTAGACTGTGCAATCTCAACTCCAGATTTAAACCTCACATCGGTCGATCTAGGTCTTCCCTTAGTTTTGCAACTACTAGGTATATGGAACTTGACAGCAGAAGAGGAAACTGTATTAGAAGCGGTTGCACCAGCGCCTGCACCAGGATTAGCGAGATCCAAGTCTAAGAGCTCCTTTCGCAAAGCTAACAGTTTTTCATGGCAAAGATCTACAACATTGTTCCTAAACGCTATGTTGACAATAGAATTGCAGGCAGAAACAAGATGAATTGTCCTCCCAGTGGATGGATGCTTAACTGACGCTTTGCCAAAAATCAAAGGGTGTTCTCTGTACCCTTTGGTCCACCTCTTCAGAATGTAAGGCTCGGGAAGAGTGCAATAGTCACAGCTCTTCAAATAAGAGAGGATGTGCCTGGAAGGGATGCCTTTGAATTCCAACATGAAGCATCTGCAGGAAACAATGTCACTAGATAACTCTTTCTTCAATATACGGGGAGTTCCAAGTCCACCGACGCGATACACCTCAAAGACACCTTCTGAAGCTTGCTTTACATTGTAGACCATACTTTGGTGAACCTCAGACTGGAATATCTTAAAGATGGACTTGGTGTATATACCTCTCATCTGCTCCTCTAGGGGCCACAGTGATTACAAAGAGAGGTTACTGTACTCGTCATCAAAATCTTTGAAATTTTCAATCTTCCGCACATGAGAGTACGCAGTCTCCAACGAACATACAAGTTCAAATAGAGTCTTCCTACTATTCGCATGGCTCCTAATGAACGCATTCAGGCTCTCGCTCCTTTGAGTCGTCCTCATTCCCGCAAAGAAGGAGGAATGCATATAGCACGAAACCCAATCACAACGCATCGCATACGTATCAGAAAGCCAGGTGATGGACAACAAACCATGCTCCTGAATTATAGAATCCCACATCTCTTCAAAAATGTCGACATCATCCACATTCCAGACACAATCATTCAACAAGCTTATGATCTGGTCCTTGTTAGGAATGCCTCCAAGCTTGGAGGGAAGCTTCTGTGGGATGTGCAAGATGTAGAAGCGATGCTTGCAATTAGTAAAAACAGAGATGATAGCAGCATTCATAGCAGGGTCCTAATCGGTTATGATAGAAACCGGCTCTTTGCCAAAACAAAGTAAGTACTGCTTGAAAACCCAGACAAATGAGTCATACTTCTCATCGACCAGCAGAGCAGATGCAAACAACACTGTCTTGCGATGGTGATCAACTCCACCAAACATTACAAAAACCATCGAATACTTGTTGGTGTGGTAGGTGGTATCAAACACAATCACATCCCCGAACAGCCCGCAGTCTTCAACAGAGACATGATCAACCCAAAACAGATGAGTAAGGCAACAATTGGGGTCTTCTTGGTAGCTATAGAAGAATTTCGGATCGATGGCTTTGAAACTAGAAAAGCGATCTAAAACCATGTCGATGTCGTATTTGGCCAACTCTTTCCTCTTGCTACTGATGTGTCCATGAGCTTGTATACTAGTAAATGTCATATTTTCATAGCCACCAGACTCGGATGCTATCAATGCAATTTGTCTCGATACAGGTATGTTAGCTTGGCTCATGGAAGAAAGGATCTCTTTTTGAGTTTCATCAAGATATGAGTTACACTTGAGGTAACAAAGATGAGCAACGTCAACAAGATCATGGTTGTGTTCCTCAACAAATGCAGTCACGACCCACATGGATGAGGACTTATCCAGTGTGAAACGTATCATGGCTTCACAACCACACCTCTTCACAGAACGCCTGTGCTTCTTGGACAACTTATCCTGCAAGTTACCCATTTCATCACAAACGGGGCTCAGAATCCCTCTAGACCTCTTAGAATGACAGATCTTACCCTGCTTATCACAAACTAGATCTTTAGCAACCAGAATCTTACTTCCCCATTCATATCTATTGTCGTCTTTCCTGATGTTAAACCCAATCATTCCAACATAGCTGGAATAGAAGGATATACCTTCATCTAGACTTCCAAACCAACTCTAGGGACTGCAGCTGGGGACGGAGAAGAAACACCAATAGAATGAGAAGACTGAGGATTATCATCATCACGGACGACACTTGCATTAGCAACATCCGTATCAAGTCTGGGATATATGACAGTGTGTTGGAGTAACTCGGAAGATCAGAAGAGTAACTCTGTAACACAACAAGAGTAACTTGGTAAGGCAAAAGAGTAACCAATTATAACAATAAATTAACTACGCAAAACATGAAAACATGTATGCCAGTTACTACTTCAAAAATGACAATGCAGAAACAAAAATTGGGTTTCTTTCCCACACAAGATAGAGGGATGAATAAACATTGAAATGATGAGAAAAAATAAAACAAACGAGTATAACTGAATGAATTTACAAAGAGAAATACAAAATCTACCTGAATGTAGCTTGAAAAAACTGTTTCTCGTAAAAATGCAGATAGAACAGTGAATTCTCCCACCACCTCCACTCCCTCCTCAGCAGCATGGAATTCACACAACATCAATTTGCTCCTGAATATGTAGAGAGAACAGGGAATTATCCAACCACACCCACTCCCTCCTCAGTGGCGTGAGCTTCAGAACAGCAGGTCTAAACGGTTGAATCAACTTGGTGAAAATCGATACCGTCACGGGATACACAAATGAAAGTGGGAGACACCTTAGTCGTTCTACTCTGCAAGATTGATAAAATGGGAAACCGTTCTTGTTATCTGAGAATGGAAATGAATGTAGGTATTTCTGAGGAAGAAATGTAAAATGGAGATTGAAATACGCCAAGGAAGTTGGAATCAGAGGCGGAATTACATATGCAGGGCGTTAAGCAGCAGATGGGGGGTAGATGATCGACAGATGGGGGGTAGACCAGATGTATCAGCCTGGCAGTGGCACAGACGATCGCGAATGACGTAGATGATCGAAAGATGGGGGGTAGACCAGATGTATCAGCCTGGCGGCGGCACAGACAATCGCGGATGACGAAGATGATCGGCAGATGAGGGGTAGACTAGAAGAATCAGCCTGGCGGCGGCACAGACGATCGCAGATGACGAAGATGATCGACAGATGGGGGTAGACCGGAAGAATCAGCCTGGCGGCGGCACAGACGATCGTGGATGACGAAGATGATCGGCAGATGGGGGGTAGACTGGAAGAATCATCCTGGCAGCGGCACAGATGATCACGGATGACGAAGATGATCGGCAGATGGGGGGTAGACTGGAAGAATCAGCCTGACAGCGGCACAGACGATCGAGTTTTTTCTTTCCTGAACGCGTGCTATAGCAACTTGGACTTATTTACATGCTCCTGCCACCGTGAACATGCTGCCGGGTAACTTAATCAAAACTACCCGTCGGGTAACAAATAAACAACCTATATATATATATATATATATATATATATATATATATATATATATATATATATATATATATATGCAAGTTACATGTGTTGCACTGAAATTGGTTTTGATGGTGTGTTGGTATGGTTATGGACAATAAACCGAGATGTATGTGTATGGTTGTGGTTGTTTACTCATGTGTTATCATGGTTTGCATTCCAAGACTCAATCTTCGCTTCCATTTGTAAAAACATTAATTCTTTTCATCCTATGATCCCCTTGAATGTAACTCAATGTTTCTCTATTACAATGTATTATGTAAACATAATTAGGACAATTTTCATTCTTTTTATGGAAAAGAAGACACTCCTCTCTAGATCAACCATCAGAATATATACAAACCAATATACTAGAGGATCGAGGAGGATAGGCGACAGTAGGATGAACCGATTGACTGGTGGTCCAACCGATTTCTTGGAGGAGTCCAAACATTGCTTGAACCTGAGACCAAATGACCATTTCAAGAACCCAACTGAGTGGTTAGGAGGCGAGCCGATCGGCTCAAGTGTTGAACCGATCGATATGGATTGGTTCAAGGATGAACCTTGACTAACAACAAGTTGTTGCATATGATGTAGACCTTAGGTGGTAGTAGCTCCTTGTGGCTCCAATGAATTATAATAGTATGGCCATAATGATCACTTGTGTTTATATTTCATGTTTTCATTTGTGGGATATAGCATATATATGATACATATTATAAGATGTGGTGATTGGATATGTATATGTATTTATATATAAAATCCCTCAATAACATATTAAGTCATTGATGCTTTCCATTAACAACACACATGAAAAGCATGATCAACTATGTATGGGAACACCAAGCTTGGTGCACTATCTATCTTGTGGAAGTTTACTGGTAGCCATGTGGGCCTTCCAAATAGGATGCATTACTATCGTGTTGGGTTTTAGATCAGGCTTAACTAGGTGATCTTAATGAGATTAAGCACATAGAATCATGTAAATAGACCATGGCAAAGATTTATCCATACCATCTATCCAAGAATTTCATAAGATGCAATTGAAAAAAAGTTTCCTACCTTAATAATTGGTTATGGACCACGGTGTTGGATGGGTAATAATTCAACTATTTTGGATCTTGCCTCACTCTAATATTGCATGTTGCAATCTTCCAAATTTGTATTAAGGGCTATCAATTTGAAGAAAAATAGTTGGAATGATAATTAATTAAAGGCCTAATTAATATCAACAATATTATCAAATCAAATCAAAATGTTTTAACAAAGTTGCAAAATTTCTTTTGTAGAATCTAATGGAAAATATAAACATGTAATCATCGTGATCAGTCCTTGATTTGTACAAACGAAATTGGATTAACTTCCATGTCTGGTTTAGGACTTTGAGATGCATTCTCACAAATGAGCAAAAGCTCTATGTCCTAGAAAGACCAAAGGCATAGGAACCTGCTCCAAATATGCATAAGGCTGAAATGGATGCTTACTTGAAGCATGCCAATGATGCTGTAGACATTAAGCACCTTATGCTATGATGTATGTACTATGAGTTGCATGAGAAGTATGAAGACATGGGGATTCATGTGATGGTCACACATATTAAGAACATGAGCCATGATGAGGATAAGAAAAGAAAGGTACAATGCCTCAAAGGCTCTGTTTGAGTGAAAACTGATAGAGGGAGATCTGATATAGCCCCTTGTGCTCAATATGATTGAGCATGTGGAGAGACTAGGATTTATTTTAAGTTAAAGTTTGCCATGGATATGATTCTACAATTGTTGCCTAAATCATGTATCTAGTTTATCAAGTGCTATCACTTGAGTAACTTGTCCAAATTATTGTTTGAATTGCATGGCATGTTTGTGAATTTTAAATCACAAATGAATATGGAAAAACTCATGATGATGATTATTGGAATAGAGTCCAATGACAAAGGAAAGGCTGAGAAGATTCTGAGGCTAAGTTATGTCTAAGTCTTCTTCACTGAAGATAAGGAGAGGGGTAAGTGTGATAGGAATCTATCTTTTCACTTAAATGATTAAGGAAGAAAAATGTCACCATTGTCACCTACCTGGACACTAGAAAAGGAACTAGCCTCTTTATGTACAGGATCTCAAGAAGAAGAAGGAGATGGAGATCTCCACTTCATGACCTGAGAAGAAGTAAGCTAGAACTATGCAGAGCAAGAGTTGTTTCCACTACAATTGGAATTTACCATTCATCTAAAGGGTGTGTAATAGAATTAGTGACTTTATATAATGTATCTACCACTGACGAAAACATCATGTATCTTGTATGGACAAGAATATTATCAATAAATTGATGTTTCATATTAAAAGATGAGAAATTATATGTAATGTCTCACGATCAATATTTGACAGTTGTAGAGACAAATTTGTATGACACATATACTGAATGATTTGATGACTCAAACAATGAATACCTATAGCACTGTCGTCTAGAGTGTGTATGTAACATACTGATTTTTAGACCCTACCCTGGAACATTTACCTTTTGGGACTTAGCCAAACGAGGTTAAGGATAGATCTAAATGATGTTTAGTATAAACCTAATGAGCTAATGCATGTATAGATCACCCTAATGCAACCTAATGTTCTCACGTTAGACTTATGCCAATAATGGAACATAAAATGTGTCACCTAAAGTATATAATGGAATACATGATAATTCATGTTTAATAATCACATATGACTCATTTAGATGGTAATAAGAAGTTAAAGAACTTAACTAGATGACTAGTTTTGGTTAATGGGCCACTAATGGGCCATATGGCATATCCCGTTAAAAGAAACCCCAAAAGTGGAATCTAAGTTAAAAATCATGTTCCTTGGGTCCCTGTTGCCTTGGGAGTCAAGTTTCACATTATTCACATAATAATAATAAATTTAATTCAAATTGGAAAAGAAGATGTGTTTTCCACCAAAATATCAAATAAAGTATTAAATGACTCCAAAAGGGGGAAATAATCTTGGATTCATAATCTACATAATAATTATAGCCTTTGGGTGAATTTTCATCCAATTTGGAAGATGTTTGAATAAAAGTGAAATCAGGAGAGAGAAAGTGTGTAGAACCTTTAAATTTTAAATAATTATACAAATAACTTTGATATGTAAAATTGATGGAAAATTCATATCCAACACATTAAATATGACTTGTGGGTGAAGTTTCATCAAATTTGGAGAATCGTAATGTCATTAATGCATTAGGAAAGAGAAAATAGAATTTGGTTTATTTAACACATTACAAGTTCCAAAAAGGCAAATATAATTTCAAATTCAGATTCCTCGTGTCCAAATTAGGCTGGGAGTCAAATTTTACCTAATTTGGTATTTGTTTGCACCCTTAATTGAAGAAAGAGAAAAAGGAGCATTAATTTGATACCACTTTGGTTTTAATTGGAATTATTTGAGTGTCACGCAGTCTATTTTCCTTTTCTAGCAAATTTGAAGGCTTGCATTTTCTCATCTGGATTTAGGTATATCCAAAGGTCGCTATTGTCTCTCTCTCACCCATATGATTTCCTTTTTCTTTGCAATAGTTCCTGATTTCTTCTCCATCTCATCACATTCGCTGCTCATCTCCTCGTGATCTTCTTTCCCTATATTTAGATTCCTCATTCCTTTCCAAATCCATCACACCTGATTTTCTCTAGGGTTGACAATGAGTGCTTCCCAGTCAGACTCAACCTTCCTTTTTCTCCTTGTTTTTTATACCAGGACCTTCGCTCGCCGCATAGGACCCCAACCTATATAAGTAATTGTCCTCTAATTAACCTCGAGGTCCAGGGTCCTTAAGACAACACTCAGGTCACTGAGAAACCCAGACATACCACCTTCTCGAACTTCATTTAACATCACTTGCTACCGGTTGGTCATCCTAAAGTCTGGGACCTTCACGATGGTCGGAGAGGACTCGGGATCGTGGTTGATGTCCTCATGAAGCTTCAGACCCAACCAATTTGTTCCTGAGGTAGGTCTACTGTGTTCCCCCCTTTTCAATTTCTTGTTCTAGTTTCCTTCATCTACCAGTAATGTGGGGAATGCTCCCTTGTCGTCTGAGCAACTTTGAGCTCATATTTGGGGTCCCTGCAATCACAAAGCAACGAGGAAGTTGATGGGCACCTTTGATGTTGGTGACAGGTTTGTTCATCATGATTTTCTCATCGCCAAGGACCTTCTAAATCTGTTCGAGAGTTCTGTCTCTCGTGCAATTTTTTGAGATGATAGATGAGTATGTTACATTTATGCCCTTGTTCTAGTCTCTTTTTTGGGTTTCTCCATCGGGGGTAAAGTGGTCATTTTGCGCTCGCTTATTTTTTTTTGGTTCTGGGGCGAGTAGCCAAGTTTTTGGTGGGGCTGACTGAGTTGGCCTGCACTGATTGGGCCAACTCAGTGTGAATGCCCCTCTCTCTCCTCTCTCAATGCAAATCGCTGACGTGGAATTTCCAGATTGGCTAGTTTTCAACAATGCATTACTAATTATTTATAGCTTAGAAAAATAAAATAAAATATGTTATGAAATCATAAAAACAAGAGATATCTAATGGTACCAGTTTTGTTGTTCGAATATGATCTTGAATAATATGTGATTTTAATGGATTAATCTAAGTAATAATTTGTAAAATTTATAACTAAATATATATATAAGTTAGATAAATATAATAAAATATGTAGTGAACTCAAAAAGATATAACCTAAAAGATGGAGTGGTTTTGATAACCTAATTCACATGTAATAAAAAGGTGATTTTTAGGGTTCATGAAATCAATGTAAATCTAACCCTAATTTCACATACATGATTAATAGGTGCTTTGGAGACCTATACTTGGATATAGATCTATCTTGGACTTATATAGACTCCACATTATTTCTATATTGAGAAATTTCTAATTCCTCTCTCATAATGTATGTTTGCATCCCTTATTATACTTATTGAGCAATTATCCTAGGTTTCTTCTTTCTCTTGGTCTTATGGACAATAGCCTAAACATATTGCTCTTATCTTTTGATATCATGGTTCTTGTGAACTATCTTGTTTGTGGTAATCTTGGATATTCTCTTGACTCTTATCTTCTGCCTTGGTGCATGTTAGACTTTTGATGATATGTGCCCACTATGACGTGGATATTTATTTGTGGATATGTGATATCATTTTCCCACTTACATGTGGATGTATGTGTTGTCTAATGTGTGATGGCAAAATTGTATAATCCAACTATACTTTTTACATGCATCTACATTTTACATGCTATGTGATTCAATATCACTAGAGTAGTGCAATTGCATTGGTTTTTGGGGTTGTGCCCCTATTTTTGGGATGGAGATGGTGGTGCCCCATACTCGAGTTTCAAGGATGTGAAGCCTTGGCTCAACTTTTATATATTGAGTGTTTGGTAGTGTGTTGTTCTCTATCAGGTTTCAAGAATGTGAAGCCTTGGCTACCTTTGTCTTTATATTGTTCTAGGGCTATGTTTATCTCACATTCATGCATGTTTATGATTGTAGGGTGTGTATCCTACTATCTTTGTATGTGCTAGTATGGCATGATTTTATTTGTTTGCTTATGGAAAGTGTCTCTGTTGTTGTTGATCTTTTCTTTTATGCCCTCTTTGGGTAGTCTTTGTTTTTTCTATGGGAAGATTCTATTTATTTGATGTCCTTATTTATTTATATTGCTCAATTTATTTTTTTAGTATACACATACCATCCTTTCCTGATGTCATCTATTTTCTCTTCTTGCTGGGGTATGATTCCAACCCTATGTGATGGATGTGGAGAACATGGCATAAAGTTATGGACCTAGCTTAAGGAGTTAAACATTGGAGGAAATCTTGATGTGGTTTAGATTCCCTCTAGATGGATCCTTATGATATACCTTACATGTAAGAGTAAGATGTTTATTTGTAACCTTATGTGATATTGAATATAGTCAATATTTTACTTATGTTGCTATACTTTGGTTGTTTTAAATACGATTAATAAGATTTGAAAATTTTACACCCACTCCAACATATCTTTTGGGTGTGTTTGGACTGGAGGTTTTTTCTTCAAATTTTTAGTAGGGAGTGGTTCCCTCTGTGATCCCACTCTTTACAACATGGTATCAGATCCCATGATAGTCAGAATCTTACTATTTCAATTTTGTCACCCTTATTAGGACCCTTGACTTTGTTAAGTTACCTCTAGGTGAGATGTTCACCCTAGGATTGATCTTTGGATGCAATAAGAGTTGATTTGAGAATAGGATTAGGTTATGAGGAAGTAATAGGATAAAGAGTTCTTATTATGGAAATATTGTGACTTGGTTCTCGTATTAATTTTTGGCTAACTTATTTGTTTTACATTGCAATGTTACTTATCTTCAAAAATTATTTTCATTATACCACTATATATACAAAAAAAATTATTTTCATTATTTCCATTGAAAGGAGATGGCAGAAGCCTCCTCCTCTACCCCCCATCCCCCTTCCCCGAAAGTGAAAATGGGGCAATTCTATCCTCACGGGTCACCGACTTGTTGCTGGCCAGCAGACAAGACTGGGATGTGGACGAGATTGCAGCGATTGAGTACATGGAGCCGATTCTTAGAGACAAAGAGAGATGCGCTTCATTATCCAGTCAGGAGTGATCCATTCCGGATTGGGGTGAGTATGTCTCTATACGGTTTGTAGGAAGAAATCCCTACCGTGAGCAACTAGCAGGGTGGATTAGGCATCTATGGAGACCTAGTTGCTCAGTCGAAATCTTCTCGGAGGAGAGGGATGGTTTCATCATCAAGATGCCATCCCAAACCGAGAGAGATAGAGTGTTGAATGAGGCTCCTTGGTTTTTGGATGGGTCACTAATTGTAATGCATTCGTGGAAGCCTGGTACTCCTCTACAACCTCTATCCTTCTTGCAGGTTCCCATCTGGGTCAAAATCGAAAACGTTGGAATTCCTTGGACACGCAGCCATATCACAAGGGTGGCTAGCACATTTGGGAAGCCAGTGGACTTTGATGACAACTCCATTACTACTGGTTGTCTTGGTGTCACCTTTTCCTGTGTCAAGATGTGCAATGACTCTACTCTTCCCAGGGCGACGAAGGTGGAAGTGGACTCGGTCATCAAGCAACTAAAGGTTGAAGTTGTCTCGAAGCTAGTCACCTGCTCGAGTTGCAAGAATTTTGGTCACAGGACAGTCTCCTTCCCATTGAAGTCTAGGAAACCTCCTCCAGATAATGATCTACAGGTGAGGTTTGGGAAACAAAGAGGTGTTTGTAGAAATGCCTCAATGGGTAATCCTAGCACTGTGGCTCAAATCGTGAAGGATCAGAGGAAGTCGACTATGGTGCAGCCTGGTGATACCTTAGAGGATGATTTGCAGATTGTTATTGCTCAGCAAATACATGACGCAGTTCTCAACTGTAATGCCTCATCTCATGGTTGTCAACCTAAAGCTTCTCAGGTTATCTCTGAACCAGATATGTGTGGGTCTTCCCCCATGTGTAATTTGGGAAGTATCAACTTGGACAGGGAGTTGGAGCTCACTAGAATCTTTTCTGATTCTTGGAAGATTAACAATCTGGGAGAGCAGTATTTTCTCAGTTGATTGTCAACAAAGTAAGGAGCAACTCCTTAATGAAGATGATGGTTCCAATGAGGATGCCTATTCAGGTATTGACTCTGATCATTTGGAAAACAAGTCACTAAGGTTTGAGGAATCATGGTGCAAAAGGAAAGAGGAAGGAGAAAGGAAGAGAAGGGAAATAGGTTGATCCCAACTACTTCATTATTTCACTTTCTTGTTGTTTTACCTCCAATATGCATTAAGGATTGACCATTTGGGCCCTAGATACTGACTTCAAAGGTCTCTATTGTTTCTTTCTGGCTCTCTATTACGCATAATTTAGTGAATGGGTATATTGCTAGTGTGTGCATGGTTGGTTTGCTGAGGCAATTTAGGCTAATGATTCTAGTGATGAAGGCCCTTTGGTGTTTTCATTTGCTTTTTGGATGTTGTAAGGTCTGGTTAATAGGTAGTGATCTACCCCAGCTGTGCTGCTCTTGAGATATCCAAAAGTGTTGAAGTTTCATTTGGCTGCCCATGTCATCATTCTTTCAGAGAATATTTTTATTTCCAATGGCATCCTGTGTAGCCTAGGATTTTCTCTTTGGTTATCTTCTATTTTCTTTTTTGTTCTAGCATGGTTGGGCACCTTTCTCTTTTTCCTAGATAGAAGGCTACTGCAAGAGCTTAATCTTTAGATATAGTTTTGTTTTTGTTCTATTTTGTTTTTGGATGTTCTGACATCCAGGTTGTAATGGGGTCGCAAGTTCTTATGTACCCCAAGTTTTGGCACCAATCTATAGTAATAGAATTTTTTTACAGACCAAAAAAAATCTCAAATTTTCTCGATGATTTTCTGAACTAAGTCACAACAAAGAGATATGTAAAGTTTCCTAGAGAAGCCCTAGAATTAGTGGGCATAGAATCCTAACCCTAGTTTTGAAGAAGTGACTAGGAATATGTGAGATAATATAAAGGTTTAGTGGACCTACCCTTTGTACCCTATGACTTTTGGATCTTAGGATTGTAAGGTTAGAGAAATGAGGACTAAAGCTCAACCCTAGATGGTTCTGACTTTTTAGTTGGTTACATGAATAACATAAATCTCAAAAATAGTCACAACAAATAGATATGTGGGTAACCCTAAATGTTGATAAGTTTGACTTGTTAGATTGAACCTTTTAGGGGGTGGAGAGTAGTTGGTTATTGATGTTTGGATCAATAGATTTCGAGGATGAAATCCTTTTAAGGGGTGGAGTGTTGTAACATACCGAATCTTGGACCCTACCCTAGAACTTTGACCTTTTGGGACTTAGCCAAATGAGGTTTAGGATATATCTAAATGATGTTTAGTATAAACCTAATCAGCTAATGCTTGTATAGATCACCCTAATATAACCTAATGTTCTCACATTAGACTTATGCCAATAATGGAACATAAAATGTGTCACCTAAAGTATATAATGGAATACATAATAATTCATGTTTAATAATCACATATGACTCATTTGGATGGTAATAAGAAGTTAAAGAACTTAATTGGATGAATAATTTTGGTTAATGGGTCACTAATGGGCCATATGACATATCTCATTAAAAGAAACCCCAAAAGTGGAATCTAAGTTAAACAACTTGTTCCTTGGGTCCCAGTTTCCTTGGGCGTCAAGTTTCACATTATTCACACAATAATAGTAAATTTAATTCAAATTGGAAAAGGTGCGTTTTCCCCAAAATATCAAATAAAATATTAAATGAATCCAAAAGGGTCAAATAATCTTGTATTTGTAATCTGCATAATAATTATAGCGTTTAGGTGAATTTTCATCCAATTTGGAAGATATTTGAATAAAAGGTGAAATAATGAGGGAGAAAGTGTGTAGAACCTTCAATATATTAGATAATTATACAAACTACTTCAATATGTAAAATTGATGGAAAATTCGTATCCAAGACATTAAATATGACTTGTGGGTGAAGTTTCATCAAATTTGGAGAGTCTTAACGTCATTAATGCATGAGGAAAGGGAAAATAGGATTTGGTTTATTTAACACATTACAAGTTCTCAAAAGGAAAATCTAATTTCATATTCAGATTCCTCATGTCCAAATTAGGTTGGGAGTCAAATTTCATCTAATTTGGTATTCAATTGCACCCTTAATTGAATAAAGAGAAAAAGGAGAAATAATTTGACACCACTTTGGTTTTATTCGAAATTATTTGAGTGTCACGCAGTCTATTTTCCTTTTCTAGCCAATCTGACGGCTTGCATTTTCTTGTCTGGATCCGAGTATATCCAAAGGATGCTATTGTCTCTCTCTCTCGCCCGTATTATTTCCTTTTTCATTGCAACAACTCTAGATTTTTTTCTCCATCTCATCACATCCGTTGGTCTTCTCCTCGCTATCTACTTTCCCTATATTTATATTCCCCATTCCTTTTCGAATCCAGCACACCCTATTTTCTCTAGGGTTGACAATGACTGCTTCCTAGTCGGACTCAACCTTCCTTTTTCCCCCTATTTTCTATATCAAAAACTTACCTCGTCGCATAGGACCCCAACCTATATAAGTATTTGTCCTCTGATCAATCTTGAGGTCCTAGGGCCTTAATCCAACACTCAGGTCACCAAGAAACCCAGACATACCACCTTCTCGAATTTCATTTATCGTCACTTGCTACCAGTTGGTTGTCATGAAGTCTGGGACGTTCACGATGGTTGGAGAGGACTCGGGATTGCGACTGATGTCCTCATGAATCTTCAGACCCAACAAATTTGTTCTTGAGGTGGGTATATCGTGTTCCCCCTTTTCAATTTCTTGATCTAGTTTCCTTTGTCTACCAACAATGCGGGGAATGCTCCCATGTTGTCTGATCATCTTTGAGATCATATTCAGGGTCCCTGCGACCGCAAAGCAATGAGGAAGTTGATGGACACCTTTGATGTTTGTTCCAGGTTTGTTCTGTGCAATTTTGTCATCGCCAATGACCTTTCGAATCTATTAGAGAGTTTTGTTTCTCATGCAATTTTGGGAGATGATAGATGAGCATGTTACATTCATGCCCTTGTTCTGGTCTATTTTTTGGTTTTCTCCATCTGGTTTAAAGTGGTCATTTCACGCTGGATTATTTTGTTTTGGTTCTGGGGTGAGTAGCCAAGTTTTCGGTGGGGTCGGCTAAGTTGTCCTGCACTAATTGGGCGACATTGTATAATTTGACTATACTTTTTACTTGCCTCTACATTCTTACATTCTATGTGATTCAGTAGCACTAGAGTAGTGTAATTGCATAGGTTTTTGGGTGTGTGCCCCTATTTTTGGGATGGAGGTGGTGGTGCCCCATACCTAAGTTTCAAGGATGTGAAGCCTTGGCTCAACTTTTATATATTGGGAATTTGGCAGTGCCTCATTCGCTATTATGTTTCAAGGATGTGAAGCCTTGGCCGCCTTTGTCTTTTTATTGTTCTAGGGCTATGTTTATCTCACATGCATGCATGTTGATGATTGTGGGGTGTGTGCCCTATTATCTTTGTATGTGCTAGTATGGCATGATTTTATTTGTTTGCTTATGGAAAGTATCTCTTTTGTTGTTGATCTTTTATTTTATTCCCTCTTTGGGTAGTCCTTGTCTTTTCTATGGGAAGCTTCTATTTATTTGATGTCGTTAATTTTTCATATTGCTCAATTTATTTATTTTAATATGCACATACCAGCCTTTGCTGATGTCATCTATTTTCTCTTCTTGTTGGGATATGCTTCCAACCCTAGGTGAAGGATGTAGAGGACATGGCATAAAGTTATGGACCTAGGTTACAGAGTTAAATCTTGGAGAAAATATTGATTTGGTTAAGATTCCCACTACATGGATCCTTATGATGTACCTTGCATGTAAGAGTAAGATGTTCATTTGTAACCTTATGTGAAATTGAATATAGTCAATATTTTACTTTCGCTGCTATGCTTTGGTTGTTTTGAATACCATTAATAAGATTAGGAAATTTTACATCCACTTCGACATATCTTTTGGGTGTGTTTGTACTAGAGGTTTTATTCTTCAAATTTTTATTAGGGAGTGGTTCCCTCTGGGATCCCACTCTTTACAGTGTAAATGAAAAATGCATTTCTAATATCCATAATGATGGTCATCTAGACTCTTTTGGTAATTGAACCATTAGAGGCATGAAAGTCTTAGTTATTGGGAAATATGACAAAAGCATATTTACTAGATGTAGTGGGAGAGCGATTATTCTATTAGGGCTCATACATACTGATGTATATAGAACTTTTTAAAAAATTCTAAAGGTAATTACTAGTACCTCATTACATTTACTGATGCTATCAATAAATGTAGAAGTTTATATTTAATGAAATATGAGTATAAGATCTCGTGAAGTGTTTAAGGAGATCATGAATGAAGTACGTACCTAACATGGTAAAGGTTTAAGATACTTTGATATAATTGATGTTGAAATATTTTAAAACAAGAATTTGAGAACATTCTGGAGGACCATGATAATGTATCATGATGACTCCACATGAAACACAATGATTGTGTATCAAATAGAAGGAATCACACCATGTTAGTCATGATACAATTATCTATAAATCTAGCCAATCTTCCAATTTCCTTTTGGGCACATGATTTACACTAAAACAATGTACCTTCTTAAATTAGTTCAAAAGACACAATATGAGATATGTCATGAGAAGTGTTCTGATATGTATTTTATAGTGATTAGGGATTAATGCTTAAATAAGGAAATAGTTTCTTGAAAAACTGTGTCCAAAAATCACATTAATGTTATTATGTTGAATACTACTTTTATATTCCAATCTGACAACAACATTGTTTGTTGCCAAGATGGTTATGTTCCTGAAAGGGAATTTAATTCCAAAGGAAGTAGTGGGAGAAAAGTAGAACTTGAAATGTTAGAGACAAACAAGAAAACATTAACCTAAGGGGTACAGTGGGAACAATGATAATTGTAGATTTTTGTGGAATCTCGAGTTCCTTATGTAACACAAAAACTCATAGTTCTAGTAGAACATGCCTTGAGTTTGAAAGATTATGATATTAAATCTTAAAAAAGTGGTGATTTGATCATAGATAATAAGTCAACAACCTACCTAAAAGCTATTGAGGGACCATAATCTGAGAAATGGCTTGAGGCCATGAGATCCAATATGGAATGCATGTAAACCAACAAGGCGTAACTCGGTGGATCCACTTGAAGGAGTAAGACCCATAAGGTGCATTTGGGTCTTTGAGAAAAGACTGACATGGATGGAAGTGTACAAACCTATAAGAGCATATTGGTTTCAAAGATTTCAAACAAGTTCATGATGTTGAACATAATGAAATCTCACCAGTTACCATGGTTAAATCCATCATAGGATAATGTTTGTTATTGAAGCATAATGTGACTACGGAATTTGGAAAAATGGATGTTAAAACTGCATTCCTTAACTGGAATATTGTACATAATGTGTATGTGACACGACCCAAAGGTTTTATAAATCCATGTAATGAAAATAAATTCTATAAGCTACAACGATCAATATTTGGATTGAAGCAAGAATATCAGAGTTGGAATCTTCAATTTGACAAGATAGTCAAAGAGTTTGACCTGAGTCAGAATGAATAAGAAACTTGTTATTACAAATATTTAGTAAGAGCATATTTTTATTCCACATAATGATGAGGAAAAACATCCTTATACTACATACATTAAAACCATGCAAGGAAAGTACCTTCCCTACGAAGGGTTTAGGTGAAGCATCTTATGTTATAGGAATCAAGATCTATAAGAGATAGATATAAAGAGATTGTTTACCTAAGTAAGAATATATATATTGACAAGATGTTGAAGGGGACCAACATATATGACTTGGTGAGAGAAGATTTGTCCATGATTCCATGTGATTAGTCTCTCAATAACACAATATCCTAGTTCTTACGAAGAATAGGAACACATTAGTGAGATACCATACACATTCACAATTGGATCTATCATGTATGCAATGTTCTGTACTCATCTCATTATCTCATGTGTGTTGGACATGATGAGGGGATATGTACTTATCCTATTGTCTCGTCTGTATTGGACGTGACGAGAGGATATTTGTCACATCCTAGTGAAGGTCACTTGACTGCCATAAAGAACGTCCTTAAGTACTTGAGAAGCACTAAAAGGAAATGTTCTTTGGTTATGGTAATAAGGAAGAGTTGGGTGTAAAGCATTACATTGATACTATCTTCCAAAGTGACAAATAAAATTAATGATCGTAATCAAAATTTGTGTTGGACCTTAAAATGAAAACTGTAAGCTAGAGAAGTTCTTAACTAGGGATAGTTGTTTAATTATACAATAGAAGTCCAGTATTTTGTTGTCTTGAGAATAATAGAAGATATTGTACGGATCAAAAAGTTCATATGTATGAAATCATGTGAGGTTCCAACCATTAATGGTGCAATACAATGATTGTGACCACAATGGAGCTACTAGTTAGGAAAAGATTCTCAGATAGCATGCTATGGAACTTCCATCTCATATGAGATATCGTACATCGAGGAGATGTGAAACTTGCAATATACTGACTAGAAGCAGACATTGGTAACTTCTATAAAAGCACGTGTGCAGTAGAAACATGATGTACATGTTAAGACCACTTTGAATAAGATTTTTTAGTGATTGGATCTAAGTACAAATGGGAGTCTGTTGGTATGTATGCCCAGAGAGTCAATCACAGGATGATTGTCATGGGGCATTAGATACATGATTTGATAATAATAAAGGTAATTCCATCTATTATCTTTGTCTCAATCATGAGATGATGACATATACATAGTATATGTCTAAAGAATGATGTTACTCAATGACATATGTCTTCAGGTTGAGGATGTGAATAATGAGATCATATGTAGGATAAGAGTACATACATTCTTATTATGTCCCTAGTCAGATATTACTGTTGTAGCAAAATAGACAATAGTAATACATAAGACTAGAGTGTGTGTTTATTGATGACAAAATCTCACCAGTCATGATATATGATATCAAACCAAACACACAGGTACATGTTTGAGAATAGTGTATCAAAAAGACCCACCTTGAGAGTGATACATGGATACCATGGAATGGTAGTCAAAATCAGCTCTCATAGTGATAGTGGTGATTGTGGTTCTTAGAACTAAAGTCACTATACTCATCACATGTTGTTCATTGTATTTAGACATCATCCAATGTGACCTTGAATAAGGGTTTCCATTAAGGTGATGCTCGGGTGCATTGGGACACATGGGGATTGAGTGTGAGTGATGTAAATGGGATTTGTCCCTCCTACAAGAGATTGATATCCATGCCTCTTGATAAGTGAGACTAAGAAATGTATGACCATACTCATGTGATTCAAAAAATGTGATATGTGAACTCACATGCATCTCAGATAGTCTACTCTACTACAAGGAACATGGATTGAACATTAAGAGGATGATCATTCCATGCCTCGAGTTCAATTTGGATATCAAAGGCAAATGAACTATGCAATCATGATAACACGGATCACATATTGTAGGTTGAAGTTGTTTTCAAACATCTGGATTTACTTGGGCAACAATGATGTGTTGTTGGATACCACTCATTGCTTGTGATGTCATAATTAGTTATGGACATCCACTGCCAATGTAATTTGGGACCTATAGGGTCACACACATAGGGTGCACTTGGAAAAGGAGTTTATTCATGAATGATGTTTAACTTGATTACTAAAGTGTTTATGTATTAAGTTTAAACAAATGAGGTTTAAAATTGATTGTCTAGACTCTGAACTGATCGGTTAAGTGTTGAACCAACCAGTTGGAGTGTCAGGTCAAATGAAAACAACATTGGTTGAATATTGTTTGAGATGGACAAGTGAAATGACCATTTCACATATGAAACAACAGTTTCATGACATGAATTGACTCTTTCAAAACTAAAATGACCATTTCATCATTTGGGTTGTCTGGTTCAGTGATCAATTTGATTGGATCAAGGATTGATACTGATCTCATGATTTTGCATCAATTGTATATTATGCCAATTTGATTCAGAACAAGAAAGTACATGAGCCGACCAGTTCAAGAGATCAATCGAACGGTTGGAAATTGAACTAACATGTTCACTGTTTGTGGTTTCTAGAAAATTTTTGAATTCCTCTCTTCGAATCTCACATGGACTGGAAACCCTGACCCAAACTCTTCTAAAAATAGAGGGTACGGGGGGTTTCTCAGACACAACAATAAGCTCTAACAATTATTGTCCTCTATGTTTTCGATAACTAATAGAGAGCCCAAGCAAGCCTTACCCATAAAAGTAGGGATAGAAAGGGTGAAACAATTTAGAGAGTGAATCAACCCTAGCAGGTTGACACTCAAAGGAATGACTCCTTCACGTTAGCTTTGGTAGAACAACGTGGAGTTTTGGGGGGTCTGCATGGACTAATATAGGGGCGAGGAGGTCGTTGTCTGCCGCTAGGAGGATGAGGTCAAACTATTGTCTGTGGTGATCAGTCAGGAGGTCAATGATGATGTTGTCTAGGTGCAACTTAAAGAAATGCATACGCTAATACAACAAGAGTTGTCACTTGACTTCCTCTAGGACCAGGTATAACTCTTGTTACTATCTTTCCTACATACATTGTTGATCACACGATATCACTGGTTAGGAAATCATGTATTATTTTTTTTGTTTCAGATGTCTGATCTTTCGCCCAGATTTCCCAACACTCAATGCCCTAAATCTCTCAAACTACTAGATTTTTTGAGACTTTCCCATGTTCCAAACTTTTTGATATGTTGGTGCCACCCAAGCTAGTAGTTGTATATTGAGGTCACCTTGATACGTTTGATGATCACCCTAAGACACAGATGCTTCAATTCTTTCCCCTATTCGACATCATAGTTGTTATTGTATTGCTCAACTCGCTCGACTAAGCGAGGGAAAAACCCAGATTCTGAAACCAGTGCGGCCTTTGGGAAGATGATAGGCCATCATCAGAACCTACATGGAGCTTTTCACACCTTTTATTGCCCCAACTAGGTACCCAGTCCATATCCTTTATTTATGTATCTCCTCCGGCTAAACTTTGCATAAAAAACCAATCCAATCCTTGCTTGGTTGTTTTCCATGGAGTTTATACCCTTGTATTCTTTGGTGTATTTTGAATCGGTCCATCGCCTTGGATTGTCTCGTAGTAGGCGCTTGCTAGTGTCTCTTATCTTCCCTTAGCCTCCACAAAAATAGCAGGGATATATGTGTTGGGAAAGGGAGTTTCTTGGACCTATGGACATCTTGCCTCTAGAAAATTGAATCTACATCCTTGGATTGGGTTGGCAAATCTCTGGATTCATCGCATACAATGCACTGGCCCTTTGGCATTGTTTTCATTTTAGAGTTTTGCATTATGGCCTCCTTTCCATGTAGTTATTGGGATTGCATATCAAAAAAGAAGTGACTTGGTATTTTTCCCAACATTCCCCAACAATTATTCTTTTGTCACACACTTTGCATCGGTAGTGTTGCTATTTTCACTAACTATGATTTTAGCAAAACTTTGTGTTCTGTAGAGAAGGCTTGGTCTAGATTGGTGGTCTAGATTGGGCCACCTTATCCTGGGTGCAGGTGGCCTACTGGATAATGTTTATATATGTGAAATTTTTTAATTCTTTGATTGGCCAAATATTCAAAAATCCATAGTAAACTAATTGTAATTGGGAAATGAAGTTTAAATATGATTTGGGAAGGGTTTTGGATAAGGAACTCAAATATCTTGGTTTTAGAGTTTGTTTCCCTTGGTATAAATCCTAATTGCTAAGAAGTAATTATAGTTTAAGATGATGAATAAAATAAAATTTATATGTTAAATGTAAAGAATTGGGTATCCTTGTCCAACCAACCCAAGAACGTGATTTGGGTTTCGTCAACCTAAGAAGAAAAACTCATATCTTCTCAAAGAGAGAGGTAAGAGGGTCCATGCACTTTGGGTAATCAGTATTGATTTTTTATCACCTTATGATTATTATGATGATCAAGATGAATTATATGCATAGCTATGTACTCCATTTGAATATTACTCACATCATGTTATTAAATTTTTCCTATGTTTTCAAGAATTATATTCAAGAATTCATTTCAAGTTTATGGGAACCCAAGTAAAGACAATTATTCCAAGTTAATTATGAATCATGTAATGGGTTGCATTATATTGTCCTCGTCATGTTAATGTTGAGTCTTTATGCCTTATGAGTTCATTTGGAACATCAGATGAGCCTACAACTCTTATGAACACAATGAGTGCATGAGAATATAGGACACTATAATAAACCACCAAGACAAAATTATGTGAGTCCTAATCTATAGTTCAACTATCTTCATGATTTTCCTTATTACCAAATTATTATATAGTTATAACTATACTCAATTCCTCTTACTCAAGTAGGGGTTTGTATTGCTTACATGATCAGGGGAGTGATGCCCACTGGTATTGAGCAACTTTAAGGATAGAGCCATATGAAGATCAACTTAAGGAATTGATCAAGTTTCCGAAAGGCCCGTCTGGTGGGGTGCCATCTACACAATAGAAGATCCTAATGTTTATAGATGCTTTCACTTATTTCTTATATAATGTTTAATCATTTTTAATTTATTGAGTTTTAATTCAAAGAATAATGTATAAATTACTTCCATTAAACAATGTATGGTGATTTATTAATCTATTTGCAATGGTTATAGTAATGTGGCAATACATTAGAAAAGTATTCGTTTCATGGTCCAATAATTATCTACCAGTTAATCGAAATTCCTATGTATATTATTTTGTATTGTTTTCCTATAATTTTTATGTCAAAGTGTATTTTTAAGATACACTCATTAAGAGAACACACCTATTTGTAATGTTTTGATGTATATCATTTATGCAATTTTTCATATTTTTTATTCTACTTTTCCACATTATGTGTACTTGTATAAATATGCAAATATATTCATTATGAGAGAAAGATCTATATGGGATGTAAGAAAATCTATTTACTTGAGTTTATGTAACATATATTTATTTCCTAACCTTTAGGTATAAAACCAATTTTTATCTATACATTCCATATATACATGTATCTCATTTACTTTAGTGCATGTAAGATATATGTGCCTATTTTTAATATCTACTAGACAATAAAATTGCATATGTTGGGATATTTATCTTAGATTACAAATATTTCAAAGACCTTCTTTGGTTGAAATGTGCAGATCACTTGATGAGATAAAATGATATGTATATTTTAAAATGAACAACCAATAGACACATTTGTATAAATGAGAAGATTGGCAGTAGATCAAAGTCCAATGGTATTAACAAGCTCTGGGTTGTCATAGGTTTGTGTTCATCTCAATGGATGAAAAGGAATTTTGTAGTCCATGGTGGAAATCAACTGGATCCTTTGTTCATCTTTGAAAGATCAGAGAAGGAGATGAAAAATGCTATATGAATGCTATACAGCCAGACTATTGGGTGCATCCTCTATCATCCTTAGAAACTGGAATTTGATGTAATGTTAAATTCTTCTTATATTTGTAAGTGACGAAGTTACTTCCTTTCATTTTCTTTGTAAACTCCATGCTCGTGTGAAGTTTGTAACTTTCCCCCCCTATAGGGGTTTGGAAATATATTACCTAAATTTTCCAAACAAAAAATGTCAACTACTTATATCTCATGACATCCATATGTTGTTATCACAAATATTAAAATAAGTCTAATTTACACTATGTTCTTTCAGTTTATACAGCTTGATGTACTCTTCAAGTTCTCAATTGGGTATCAGATGCATGTGATACATAAGTAACATACATCAAACGATATACATATTCAAAACTATATACCATAAATTAGTTTGTTTATGGTGAATTTTTTATTTGAAGAAATATATGATTAATCTTAGTTTTTAGGATAGATAAAATAATGTTGTAGTTCATCATTTATGTCTTTGATCTTTTATTTTCGTGAAAACTATTTCTTCAACACCAAAAAAACATGTCTCTTGTTTTTGGCAAGAAGCACTATAACTGATTAGGAGCTCATAAATTGTGGTAGAGTAGAAGTTTTTTTAGGCTTGTTTCTAGTATAATCAATACATGCATATTTGTATTTAGACGATCAATAAATAAAAAATTGTAATTTTTATCTCCGTCCCTCTATTTTATTTTCTATACAAATGATGTTATGAATGTTGTAAGGCCTCCCTCAAGATATCAAGAACTTGACTCTCTTGGACTATGAAGCATCCTCTCAATTAAAATAATAAAAAAACTAGATAAATAGTCACCTTCAACTCAGGAGGAATGGAAAACTATGATCTATAACAACATAAATACTTCGCATTTTTGTAATAATTGACAATTAAATGACATTTATTTTTGCATTATCATTATAAATATATACACCAAAAAAAGAAAAAGAACAAGATGAGGAATAAAAGGATTGGGAAAAAGAAGAAGTATAAATATAATCATAAGACATACAAGATGAACAACAACAAAATGAGAAAGAAAAGAATAATAATAATAATTAGAAAATAATAATAATAACAATAATAATAATAATAATAATAATAATAATAATAATAATATTAATAATAATAATAATAAGATGATGATGATGATGATGATGATGATGATGATGATGATGATGACGACGACGACGGTGACGATGACAATGATGACAACAATGATGATGACAATAAGAAGAAGAATAAGAAAAAGTTGATGAAGAATAAAAAAATTAGAATATATTTAAGAAGAAGAAGATTAGGTATCAAGAAATGGAATGACGATGTGATGTTTCTATATTACCTCTATACTCTAGAACAACCATTGTGACTTTACTTAGTGAGGAATCTAATACAATCAGTATCATTAAATCCTTCTCCTCTCAATAGTGTCAACTTTTGTGTCCTCAATCATAGTACCCTTGATAACCTCACTATTACCCCGTGTATATAAAATCAATATGTCTATGACTGGGTCACTTTTTCTATTAGAACTAACCCAAAAAAAATTGTCACTTCCTTCAACTACTCTGGATTCTTTGGGTTGTCCTCAGGTTGACCTACAAAAGTACCTGCTAGAGGGCAAGGTGAAGAGGCATTCTATTCCATCTATGTCTTTAGAGATTTATTATATTTATTTATTTATTATTTTTTTTTATATAAAGGGAAGCATATTATTCATCCTGTTTCCTCAGTACATGCTCATCCTCATTTGTTATTACATTGTGGCACAATGTAGTTTCCCCTTTGATCACCTCAAAGAGAAACTCAGGACACTGTGGCCACCTAACCCGAGTTTCACATCTGCTTCTTCCCCATTTTGCTAAGAAATCCACTACCTTATTACCATACCGCCTTTTGAAAGAGAACTCAATTGACTGGAATGAGCTTGCGAGCTTCCTAATGAATCTACACTCCTGTTTGCAGCCAGCTCGGATCTCCATTCGTCCTTGAATCATGCTTATCGCTTTGTTACTATCTGATTCAACCTGTAGATTGTTGAACCGTCCCATGCACTCCTGAATGCCAATGATAATAGCCCTCATTTCCGCCTTGAGAACGTATGTGATAGGGCCCAGATCATAACCCCCTCCAAGCCAACGACCTGCATGGTCTCTGATCACATAAGCAGAAGCCATTTCACTCCTCTTCACTGCAGCATCCACATTGAGTTTTATTTTCCCCTTCTTCGGCGGTGTCCAGGGTGAGTCTACCTTGGGCTTTGTCGGTTCCTTCCTTTGAGAAAATGCCTTTCTGCAGATCCTCGTGTCCTTTTTTATTGTAGCAAATAAGGCATCGATGCTAACTCTAGCTTCCTGAAAGACCACCGCGCACCTTCTTCCCCAAATTTTCCATATGGTCATTGCGAGCCAGGTATTCCATTCTGAATTGTCCTTCTTCCTACGCAGATTGATCAGTAGCCATTGCTCAAACGATGTGCCTGCTATCAATTTAGATTGGGTAGCATCCTCAACTAGTTTCCATATTTTCCTGCTTTCCGAACAATTGACAAATAGGTGCATAAGGGATTCATTTCCGTTTCTGCACCTTGGACATTGGGGGTCCTCAGTAAACCCTCGCCTCATTCTTGCCTCATTTGTCATTCAGCCTCCATGCAAACCTAACCAAAGCAGCATTTTGGCCCTCTCAGGCACCTAGAGTTGCCATATGGTCTTCCATCTCCCCGGAGTATTCGTCGAGTGTGTCTTTTGTAGATTTCTATAAATCCGCTTTGCAGAGAAAGTCTCGGCTTCATCCTGTAAATACCACAGCTCGTTTGGTCCGGCAGCAGGATCTGGTGGATGCATGGAGAGGATGAGTTGCGCTGAGCTGTCGATAAACCAGTAACGGATGAACTCCTCATCCCAATTGCCATGCAAGTCTACCATTGCCTCAACCTTAAGGTCATTGAGCTCCATCGATAAAGTTCTGCCTAGCTTCAGTTCCGGACGACGTCGACCTTCTAACCATTTGTTTGCCCACACATTAGTTGTCGCTCCAGACATAATGATCTTCTCGGTGTCATTGATCAGCTCATCATGTATTCTGATAATCGAATGCCACAACCTCGTCGCGCACGTACTTCCCTTATTAGTTTTGTGCCAGTATTTATCCTTCATCACCTGTTTCCAAACCATATTCCTATTCGACATGAAGTCCCAGCAAGTTTTCTGTATTGAAGCTTCATTCTGATCTCTCGCCCTCTTGATATCTAACCCGCCATCACTTTTGTAGGCCGTAACCTTATCCCAAGCTACCAAGTGGTTACTTCTTTGTTTCATCACCCCCTTCCATAGGAAAGTTCTCACCACTTGATCAATATCATCACACACTGCCATAGGTAAGACCGTCGATTGCATCAAATATACTGGGAGAGTATTGAGAACTGATTTTACCAACGTTGTCCTTCCTGCTAGTGACAACGATTTATTCGCCCATGTTGATATACGGTTTTCAATCTTGTGGATGATGTCGAGGTATAGTTCCTTCTTAGGTCTCTCATGAATGATCGGAACTCCCATGTGTTTCTCGAGATTATTCGTCTGACGTATGCCTGTGATCCTGGTAATTGCTCTTCTTACCGGAGAAGTGGTGTTTGTAGAAAAGAATACAACTAATTTCTCCTTGGCTAACATCTGTCCAGACACTCGTTCAAAGTTCATCAGTACCTTCATCATGGTGCGGGCATGTTGATGTGTCGCCTCCCCAAAAAGAATGAGATCGTCCGCAAAGCAGACATGAGATACGCCTACACCTCTTCTTGAAGCTCTGAACGAAACCCAGCTTCCCTCCCATTCATGTGCTGCAATTGCTTGGCTTAGCCTATCCAGGCATAATATAAAGATATAAGGAGACAGCGGATCACCTTGTCTCACCCCCTAGATGCTTTGAACAGTTTGAGGTTCTCGCCATTCCAATTGATCTTAATTTCCCCTGCCTTGATTATGTTTAGGATGATAGTGATCATATTCGCTGGGATAGCAGTTCTGTGCAGCGTGTCTTCAATAAATCCCCACTCCATGCGATCATACGCCTTTGAGAGATCCACTTTTATGGCCATAGCTGCACTTTTCCCCGACCTGGTTCTCATTGAATGAATCAGCTTTTGGACCAAGATAATATTATCAGTAATTCGTCTCCCCGGCACAAAGCTACTTTGTGCTGGCAAAATCCAATCGGGCAGGAATGGTTTGATTCTCTCCACCATAATTTTGGACAGCAGCTTAAGTCCTACATTATTTAGAGCAATTGGTCTCAACTGGCTGCAGTTTTCTGGTGCCGGAGTGTTGGGAATCAAGACCAATGTTGCGTTTGCTAATCTGTCAGCAATCGACTCCCCTACAAAATAGTTAAAGATCATTAGATTAATGGACTCACCCAGCTGATTCCAGTTTCGTTGAAGGAAACCGGCATCCACGCCGTCGGGTCCTGGAGCTTTTACAGGGTTCATCTGCATCAGCACTTCTTTGGTTTCTGTGGCAACACATCCCATTATCATATAGATAACAAGGTGTTACGTGAAAATGTGTGGAAATCACCGGAACCACATATTATCGAAAACACGGGTTAATTAAAACCGATTGCGGGAAAACTAATAAACTGTGAAACTATTACTTTCCAGTCCTCATCCTGCACAGAGACATGTCATATATATATGCATACACAAGATCTGATATGTGTCCACAGGTCAGAAATAGATGTTTATCCATCACATGAGTTCACCACCTGTTCATATACAGAAAAGGCCCGCATCTGGCCAACCACAGGATATACAAACATCATCGATCGGCCATCGTGAAACAACGTCAAAACACCGCCAAGGTCTTGAGAGTACAGGGATGACTCTAGACGCTACTACAAAACATCAAAAATAGCAGCACATCCAACGCTTGCCTTCTACTGCTCCTCAAGCTGCTCGGCCGCAACACCACGAACACGACCACGCCTACCTCGACCACCTAAAAAGGGATTAAACCAGCGGGGTGAGACAATTGAACAATTGTCCCAGCGGGAAACATAACTCCCCACCGCAACTACAGAACCTTGGCAAGAATAAACTATAACAACAGATAAGTAATCAACAGATATAACATGAGCAGTCTATATAAAGCAAAGCTATTCTTACAGACAAGCTTACCAGCTATACGAAAGCATATAACCAGATATATCTCAAGGAATATGATTAGCAAGATAAGATATATCACTATACGACATGATTATCAGAACAAGATATAATGTCACATAACCTACTTATCAAGATACGACATATTACCACATACCAGATGGATTATAGAAGTACCTGCAAGATATATCAGAACTATCTTCCCAAACAAGGCCTCAACCAAAGTTTCGTGTTTATCTTAAGCAGTAAATACTAAACGGCTGTATTACGTATTATTATGCCCCGAGGATTTGAATCGTACCATTCAAATCCAACCTCTGGATGTGAAGCCTTAGATTGGTGCCATACAAGGTCAATGGAAGAGCCGGACTCCACGACCTCCCACCTCGTGGTCAGTACATGAGTAAAACACAAGCAGGACCATAGTCACATGCTGAAGTGGTCTAAGCCACAGGGTCAGCTCCATAGGCTACCCTCACTCTAGCCCGCCTTGGTACAGGTCTCGACGCTAGTAGAACTGAGCCACGGGCCTGTTCACTGTGCTCTGAGCCATGAACACATTCATGCTCCTCACATCACATATCCTGAGCCATGGGCCTGTTCACCATGCTCTTCATACGTATCTGAGTCTGTAACTGAAGTTACACTCTTACCTCCTTATTTTCAGGCTAGGAGCAACCTACACATATTCAACAATATGCGCTTCCAGGTTAACCCGTAGGAGAACCTGTTTCACCATCACCAAGTCCTGACGATGATGGATCTAAGGCCAGGGCAAACTACATGATATAATTCCACTGTAATTAATTAGCATATTTTAGATGGATTGCAGGATTCCACCAAGTTATATAACATGCAAGATATAATAGAAAATAAAGAACATTATATTATTATTGAAACCTCATCAACCTGATCCATCACAAGGATCCAGCATCACATGTTACCACTTGGCCTCTTGCAAACCATCCAGATCCATATCAAGGATCATCACGTACCATAGGATATCAATCCTTCATCATGTACTGTCACTGCCTCTCAAGGCTCATATCATCATCATGGGACCAACACATTACATATATAATCTCATAGAACAAATATCAAGGTAATGTTACTCATCACATATGTCACATAGCCCTTTCATGGCTACACATCACCTGCATGGTTAGGATACACAATAACCATAGATTCAACATAAGGAATATGCTCACTATCATGAACCATAATTCAAGATAATCTATTTATCACTATTATACTTATCTGATGATCAAGTGTATTAAGCACATCATTATCAGACCATATACATACTTACCCTTATCTCAAGATTATACAAACAATCAAGGTATTCACTTTATATAGAAAGCATGTTGAGTATACAGAGCAAACACTATTGTTACCAAAGTCATTACTGATATCATCCACTGCCATCATTATTATCTTTACCATTAAGCAACCATTAATGAAACTACCATTTATCATTATCATTAATAATTTAGCATAAGACTTACATCATGCATAGCATTACTACTCTTGTTACCATCATTACTATTAACAACATCCTTATCTACTATTATCTTCCAATATTAACATCTTTGCTATCAACCACATTATATTATTAACATCATTATTTCTTTCACTTATGAGTAGAGCATTATTATCTCATCATCATTAACATCATCACTACTACTGACATTTTGCTATCAATAGCACCATTAACATTATCATTACTAATCCAGGCATTGCAATCGTTATTGTTATTAATACAAGAAAACCATCACTTCCATCATACTTGAAACCGTCACTATAGGTCCACACACCTTTACTAGAACTCCTCTCAACCCTCACCTAAGAAGCTCACACGACTAGGGCATGGGAAGGCAGCAACGCTGTGTTGCACCCAGCCTTCTGCCCGCAACGCCGCGTCACAAGAGAACCGGGCAACATGGGTGTCGCGCGTCACACCTATCGGGCAACACCCTGCCGCGACGCCCGTCTCAGTTGACTCTATCGCCCGACAACCAGGGGGTAACGCCCATCTAACAACTCCACAACAGCCAGGAGAGAGAGGAGGAGAGAAAGAAGGAAAGAAAGAGAAAGACTCCCCACATCTCGTGCAACAACACAAGGCCTAACGGCCAACACACATCTAGGAAAGGAGGGCATGACGCCCGTCAAAAACCACATCCTATCGCACGTCATGGCCTAGGCCTATCGGCCGACACACCAAGATGCAACGCCCGTCAGGGCTATTGGCCGTTACACTTCTGCCATAACATGCAACTCCAACAACTCACCAAAACAAGCCCTGTCGTCCACCAAGAGCCAAAGCCTAACGTCCAAGAGAAGGACAAGAACATAGATCAACAAGGTATACAATATATCGGCCAACCAAAGCTTAGCTCACCCTATCGCCCAACACATGGGAAGGGTATCGGCCCACCCTAAGAACACTCCATATCGTCCAACTCAAGGTACCCTATCGTCCAACATAGAGAGCACCCTATCGTCCCACTCCAAGGCAAAAGGGAACCATGTCGTCCATCCTCAAGGATATCGTCCAACACATCCACAACAAAAGGGGTATCGCCCAACCCTAAGTCACCATCAACCTCCAACTCAAAACAACACAAACCCTAGATTACTAGGTACCCTAGAAACCCTGAACCCTAAGGGTATATCAGCCACCAAAGGAAACTCAAGCAAGGTACAAAACTAAGCTACTAAGCTAACTACTAACATGTAACAAGGTTATTGCTAGAGGTAAAGAGTTAGGGTTAGAAATTATGCAACCCGCCTTAAGCTCCAAGCTCCAAGGTACTCCAAGGTCCAAAGCTATCGTCCCCAAGCTCCTCTAGGAAGGTGTATCGGCCACCACTTCAACTCCAAGGGAGTGTATCGGCCAACACAAGCTAGAAGGAGAGGGATATCGTGCACTCAAGGTGGAGGAGAGACCAAAGATCAAAGGAGACTAAGGAAAGGAGAAGAGCTACCTATATAGAAAGAAGGGGAGGAGAAACCAAGGTAGATCCATGCTAAGTGTCGTCCACCCAAGGGACACTTGTCCTAGGGTTCAAGCCAACACACTAGAAAGGCATGGGACACTTGTCCAAGATATGCACCAAGTGTCCACCAACCAAGGTCAACCAACATGGGCGACACAAGCATCAACTCCTGCTGGGTGACACACTTTTCCTTGGGCAACACAAGCTGGTCTTGGCCAACACAAGGCCCAAGCAAGCCCAAACAAAGCACCCCAAGGCCCAAACAAGCTCAAGCAAGGCCCAAGAAACTCAAACAACAAGCCCAAGCCTTCCTCTTAACCCTAGAGGAAGCAAAGAGGGGAAAACATCTCACAAGATGACCAACTTGCACACAAAACCCTAAACTTGGTTTATTTGCAAGTAGCCCCTCAAACTCTCAACAAAGCACAACAAAACCCTAATCACCACTTAAAGGTGATTAGCAAGCATCAAACCACCAAGGTTAAGCAAAACAAACAGGGTAAACCCTAAACGCAGTTCAGGGTCCTTACAATCTAACCCCCTTTAAGGGATTTCATCCCCGAAATCTGAAGAGAAAAGCGAGGTATACTTTCTCCTCATCTCTTCCTCAAGCTCCCACGTGGCTTCTTCAATGCCACGACGCTTCCAAAGAACCTTCACAAGAGCCAGGTCCTTCCATTTCAGCTTCTTTATCCTTCTGTCAAGGATCGCCATAGGACCTTCCTCGTAGGTCACATCTGCATCAAGCTCAACCTCAACTGGCTGTATTACTGTACCTGAATCCGGATGACTTTTCTTCAGCATACTGACATGAAACACTGGATGCAACCTGTGCAACTCTAGAGGCAACTCTAACTCATAAGCTACCTTGCCAAAACGTGCTCTGACTGAGTAAGGCCCCATATACCTGGGAGCTAACTTACCCTTCCGTCCAAACCTTAGCATACCTTTCCACGGCGAGACTTTGAGATACACTTTGTCTCCTACCTGAAATTCCAAAGGTCGTCGGCGATTGTCTGCATACGACTTATGTTTGTCCTGTGCCACTTTCAACCGTTGTTGTATCACTTTGATCTTATCGGTCGTCTGCTGAACTAACTCAGGACCCAAAAGCTGATACTCACCTGATTCATACCAACACAAAGGGGATCTGCACTTCCTTCCATACAAAGCCTCATAAGGAGCCATGGAGATGCTTCGTTGATAACTGTTATTGTAGGAAAACTCTATCAAACTCAGATGTACATCCTAGTTTCCTAGAAACTACAAGACACAAGGTCAAAGAAGATCCTCCAAAGTCTGAATAGTCCTCTCAGACTGTCCATCTGTCTGCGGGTGAAAAGTTGTACTGAACCTCAACTGCGTTCCCAACGCCTTGTGCAACTATTCCCAAAAGCGACTCGTAAACTGAGGACCTCTGTCAGAAACTATCGTTGTTGGCACACCATGCAAATGTACTATCTCATCCATATATACTCGATCTAGCTTCTCAGCTGTGTACGTCGTCTTCACTGGTATAAAATGGGCAGACTTCATCAATCTGTCCACTATCACCCAAATGGAATCGTGATTCCTAGTTGTCTGGGGTAGACCAACTACGAAATCCATGGTTATATGATCCCATTTCCATTGCAGTATCGGCAAAGGTTGCAACATACCTACCGGCTTCTGATGTTCAGCCTTCACTTGCTGACACACCGCACATCTCGCCACGAACTCAGCTACATCTTTCTTCAAACTGGGCCACCAATACAAGTTCTTCATACTATGATACATCTTGGTGACACATGGATGCATCACATACATCGACGTATGTGCTTCCTCAAGCATCAACTTCCTCAGATCATCAGTATCTGGAACCACCATCCTATCACGATAGCAAACTAGTCCATCCTCGGACTCATAAAACCCATCACGCTTGTCGCTGCCGAACTCTGATCTGATCAACTGTACTGCATCATCTGTCTGTTGTGCATCCTTGATCTACTGTCTCAATGTAGGCTTAACTTGCATCTGTGCGAAAAGACCAGACAACAAAGAAATTTCCATCTTTACATTCATCTGCCGTAGAGAAACAAACATATCTCGCCTATGGCATACTAGAGAACTCAACTGTACCTTCTTTGAAGAAAGAGAAGAAGACTTCCTGCTAAGTGCATCAGCTACCACATTCGCCTTACCAGGATGATACTCGATAGCGCAGTCGTAATCATTGATCAACTCCATCCATCGTCGTTGTCACATGTTCAACTCTTGCTGCGTAAAGATATACTTCAGATTCTTATGATCCGTAAAGATCTGACATACTTCCCCATACAGATAGTGTCTCCAAATCTTTAACGCATGAACCACTGCTGCTAACTCCAGGTCATGAGTCGGATAGTTCTCCTCATGCTTCTTGAGCTGTCGTGAGGCAAAAGAAACCACATGATCTTCCTGCATCAACACGCAACCTAAACCTTTCTTGGAAGCATCACAGAAAACAACATAGCCTTTCCCAGGCTCTGGCAAGATCAACACTGGAGCACTGGTCAACTTCTCCTTCAAAGTCTGGAAAGCTTGTTGACATCGATCATTCCAAACAAAAGGTTCATCCTTCCTGGTCAACTTCGTCATCGGTAAAGTGATCACACTGAAGTCTTTGATAAACCTCCGGTAGTATCCTGCTAATCCAAGGAAACTACAAACTTCTATCAGCGTCTTCGGTTGTTCCCAATCCGCAACGGATTCCACCTTCTTTGGATCTACTTTGACTCCTTCAGCAGATATCACATGACCCAAGAAAGTCACTTCTTCCAACCAGAACTCGCACTTACTGAACTTGGCATACAATTGATGTTGACGAAGAAGAGTCAACGCTTGACGAAGATGTTGTGCATGCTCTAGCCTGTCCCGACTATAGATGAAAATGTCATCTATAAAGACTACAACAAACTGATCTAAGAACGGACAAAACACTCTGTTCATCAGAGCCATGAAAGCTGCAGGTGCATTGGTTAACCCAAATGGCATAACCACGAACTTGAAATGACCATACCTCGTCCTGAAAGCTGACTTTGGTATGTCATCCGCCTTAATCCTCAACTGATGATATCCAGACCGTAGATCGATCTTTGAAAACACTGTAGCACCACACAACTGATCAAACAGATCATCTATCCTCGGCAACAGGTACTTATTCTTGATCGTGACCTTGTTCAATTGTCGGTAGTCTATACACAACCGCATTGAACCATCCTTCTTCTTAACAAACAACACGGGAGCACCCCACGGTGACGTACTTGGTTAGATAAAACCTTTCTCCAACAACTCTTGCAACTGCTTCTTCAACTCTGCCATCTCTGCTGGAGCCATCCTATACGCTGACTGTGCAACTGGCTGTGTTCCAGGAACCAGATTGATCTCGAAATCAATCTCTCGGGGTGGAGGAACACCAAGAAACTCCTCAAGAAACACGTCTGCAAACTCTCGAACAACTGGCACCTCCTCAAGACTAGGACCTTTTGCCTTGGTAACCACAACGGTATCCACCACGTGAGCTAGGAACACCTCACATACTTGTCGTAACAACTTATCTGCCACCATAGCTGATACCAAACATGTCGGAAGAATCTTCCTATCTCCCTGGAAGATCCACTTCTCTCCAGTAACATCAAACACTGCCTGCTTGGAACCACAGTCCAAAACAACCTTATACTTCTCTAAGGTATCCATCCTAAGGATAACATCGAAACCATGCATATCAAGTGGTATAAGATCCACTTGGATATGATGTCCCGAGAAAGACAAAACACAAGATGGACACTCTTCTCGAAGCAAGGAGGAACCATCAAGAGGGGTTTCTAACAACAAGCTATCCTTCTTACAGCTAACAAGTAAACGACAGTTTTCAAGCATACTATAGGCAATAAAAGAGTGTGTAGCACTCGGGTCAACCAGAACAGATATAAAGCAAGAAGAAGACATATCAGAATGAAATAACTCCATTTGACCTATCACCACACGCGGGTTGACTATTGCCTCTGGCTGATTCATGGCATAGAATCGAGCCGTTGCTTGTTGTCCACGACCTCTGCTTCCTTGATCAGACGATCCAGCTTGAGATGCTTGACCGCGTCCTCCACCTCTGCTACCACTGGGCTGCAGTCTCTCAGACTTCTGGAAACTCTGCCTCGGCTGCTGCGTCATTTCGACATCTCTATTCGGGCAATTAAACCTGAAATGCCCGACTTGTCCACAAAGATGACATGACTTGTCCTCAAACCATGGCCTAGCTGGCCCTGTCACTGCCACAGAATCTGAACTATGTGCCTTAGACGGTGAAGAAGCATAACCTCTTCCCTTACTCGGAGACCACTGAGATGATACACCAACACTTCTCATCGCTGACGGTGCAGAAAACCTGGGCTTCTTAAAGCCACCAAACCTACGTCCTTGAAACTGAGCAGGTCTTTTGTGAGACATAGATTCTCTTTTCTCCCTTACTATCCTCTCGATCCGTCAAACAGATTCCACAAACATAGCAAACCGTTCTCGGTTCTCCAACGCAGACACAGGGGTTGTCAACTCAGCACTCAAACCCTTCTCGAAACGTCTGATCTGTTCCTCATCTGTTGCCTCCATGTGAGGGCAGAACCTCAACAGATCCATAAACTTGGCTTCTTACTCGGTGACGTTCATCGTTCCTTGTCACAACTTCTCAAACTGACTGATATTCTCATCCAGGTACGTCTTGGGAAAGTATCTGGTGACGAACTCGCGTCGGAACACTTCCCAAAAGATCACCTCACCAGGCCGCTTCTCTTCTTCGATGGTCCACCAGTGACCAGCACTACCTTTCAGAAGGTAGACATCATGCTTTACCTTGTCTGCTTCAGGGATGTCAAGGATCCAGAAAGCCTTCTCGAGACTTGTCAGCCACAGATCTGCATTCGCTGGATCAGCCGTTCCAGCATAATCCGAAGCTCCAACTCGACAAAGCCGCTCGAAGGTCTTCCCAATACCCGATGCTTCTCCATGGGGAACCTGTGCTCGCGGGGGAGGCACTGGTAATCGCTCAACCATGAGATTCATCGTAGCATTAACTGCCCCATAAGCTGTTGGTAAGAAGGATGTTCAAGTATGGATGGGTTAAATTGGGGAACCTCAGGCACCCGATCTTCATGTGCCTGTCCATCTGCTCCATCAACCGATGCAGCATCACTATACTCAGCAGAGTGTTCTTCATGGTTTCTAGACATCTTGACTTTTCTTCCGCTGAGGGCAGAAGATATTGTAAGAAAACCTGGACACTCATAAGAACAACTCAACCTAGTCCTAAATCCCTGTAGACTCAGCAAACCTAAAGCTCTGATACCAAAACTTGTGGCAACACATCCCATTATCATATAGATAACAAGGTGTTACACGAAAAACGTGCGGAAATCACCAGAACCACAGATTATCGAAAACACGGGTTAATTAAAACCGATTGCAGGAAAACTGATAAACTGTGAAACTATTACTTTCTAGTCCTCATCCTGCACAGAGACATGTCATATATATATGCATACACAAGATCTGATACATGTCCATAGGTCAGAAATAGCTATTTATCCATCACATGAGTTCACCACCTGTTCATATACAGAAAAGGCCCGCATCCGGCCAACCGCAGGATATACAAACATCATCGATCGGTCATCGTGAAACAACATCAAAACACCGCCAAGGACCTGAGAGTACAGGGATGACTCTAGATGCTACTACAAAACATCCAAAACATCAGCACATCCAACGCTTGCCTTCTACTGCTCCTCAAGCTGCTCGGCCGTAACACCACGACCACGACCACGCCTACCTCGACCACCTAAAAAGGGATTAAACCAGCGGGGTGAGACAATTGAACAATTGTCCTAGCGGGAAACATAACTCCCCACCGCAACTACAGAACCTCGACAAGAATAAACTATAACAGCATATAAGTAATCAACAGATATAACATGAGCAGTCTATATAAAACAAAGATATTCTTACCGACAAGCTTACCAGCTATACGAAATCATATAACCAGATATATCTCAAGGAATATGATTAGCAAGATAAGATATATCACTATACGACATGATTATCAGAACAAGATATAATGTCACATAACCTGCTTATCAAGATACGACATATTACCACATACCAGATGGATTATAGAAGTACCTACAAGATATATTAGAACTATCTTCCCAAACAAGGCCTCAACCAATGTTTCGTGTTTATCTTAAGCAGTAAATACTAAACGGATGTATTACATATTATTATGCCCCGAGGATTTGAATCGTACCATTCAAATCCAACCTCTGGCTGTGAAGCCTCAGACTGGTGCCATACAAGGTCAATGGAAGAGCCGGACTCCACGACCTCCCACCTCGTGGTCAGTACATGAGTACAACACAACCAGGACCGCAGTCACATGCTGAAGTGGTCTAAGACACATGGTCAGCTCCATAGGCTACCCTCACTCTAGCCCACCTTGGTACAGGTCTCGGCACTAGTAGAACTGAGCCACGGGCCTGTTCACTGTGCTCTGAGCCATGAACGCATTCATGCTCCTCACATCACATATCCTGAGCCATGGGCCTGTTCACCATGCTCTTCATACATATCTCAGTCTGTAACCGAAGTTACACTCTTACCTCCTTATTTTCAGGCTAGGAGCAACCTACACATATTCAACAATATGCGCTTCCAGGTTAACCCGTAGGAGAACCTGTTTCACCATCACCAAGTCCTGATGATGATGGATCTATGGCCAGTGAAAACTACATGATATAATTCCACTGTAATTAATTAGTATATTTTAGATGGATTGCAGGATTCCACCAAGTTATATAACATGCAAGATATAACAGAAAATAAAGAACATTATATTATTATTGAAACCTCATCAACCTGATCCATCACAAGGATCCAGCATCACATGTTACCACTTGGCCTCTTGCCAACCATCCAGATCCATATCAAGGATCATCATGTACCATAGGATATCAATCCTTCATCATGTACTGTCACTGCCTCTCAAGGCTCATATCATCATCATGGGACCAACACATTACATATATAGTCTCGTAGAACAAATATCAAGGTAATGTTACTCATCACATATGTCACATAGCCCTTTCATGGCTACACATCACCTGCATGGTTAGGATACACAATAACCATAGATTCAACATAAAAAATATGCTCACTATCATGAACCATCATTCAAGATAATCTATTTATCACTATTATACTTATCTGATGATCAAGTGTATTAAGGACATCATTATCAGACCATATACATACTTACCCTTATCTCAAGATTATACAAACAATCAAGGTATTCACTTTATATAGAAAGCATGTTGAGTATACATAGCAAACACTATTGTTACCAAAGTCATTACTGATATCATCCACTACCATCATTATTATCTTTACCATTAAGTAACCATTAATGAAACTACCATTTATCATTATCATTAATAATTTAGCATAAGACTTCCATCATGCATAGCATTACTACTCTTGTTACCATCATTACTATTAACAACATCCTTATCTACTATTATCTTCCAATATTAACATCTTTTCTATCAACCACATTATATTATTAACATCATTATTGCTTTCACTTATGAGTAGGGCATTATTATCTCATCATCATTAAAATCATCACTACTATTGACATTTTTGCTAGCAATAGCACCATTAATGGTATCATTACTAATCCAGGCATTGCAATCGTTATTGTTATTAATACAAGCAAGCCATCACTTCCATCATACTTGAAACCATCACTATAGGTCCACACACCTTTACTAGAACTCCTCTCAACCCTCACCTAAGAAGCTCACACAGCTAGGGCATGGGAAGGCAGCAACGCTGCATTGCACCCAGCCTTCTGCCCGCAACGCCGCGTCACAAGAGAACCGGGCGACATGGGTGTCGCGCGTCACACCTATCGGGCAACACCCTGCCGCGACGCCCGTCTCAGCTGACCCTATTGCCCGACAACCAAGGGGGAGTAACGCCCATCTAACAACTCCACAATAGCCAGGAGAGAGAGGAGGAGAGAAAGAAGGAAAGAAAGAGAAAGTCTCCTCACATCTCGTGCAACAACACAAGGCCTAACGACCAGCACACATCTAGGAAAGGAGGGTGTGATGCCCGTTAAAAACCACATCCTATCGCGCGTCACGGCCTAGGCCTATCGGCCGACACACCAAGATGCAACGCCCGTCAGGGCTATTGGTCGTTACACTTCTGCCATAACGTGCAACTCCAACAACTCACCAAAACAAGCCATGTCGTCCACTAAGAGCCAAAGCCTAACATCCAAGAGAAGGACAAGAACATAGCTCAACAAGGTATACAACATATCGGACAACCAAAGCTTAGCTCACCCTATCGCCCAACACACGGGCAGGGAATCGGCCCACCCTAAGAACACTCCATATCATCCAACTCAAGGTACCCTATCGTCCAACATAGAGAGCATCCTATCGTCCCACTCCAAGGCAAAAGGGAACCATGTCGTCCATCCTCAAGGATATCGTCCAACACATCCACAACAAAAGGGGTATCGCCCAACCCTAAGTCACCATCAACCTCCAACTCAAAACAACACAAACCCTAGATTACTAGGTACCCTAGAAACCATAAACCCTAAGGGTATATCGGCCACCAAAGGAAACTCAATCAAGGTACAAAACTAAGCTACTAAGCTAACTACTAACATGTAACAAGGTTATTGCTAGAGGTAAAGAGTTAGGGTTAGAAATTATGCAACCCGCCTTAAGCTCCAAGCTCCAAGGTACTCCAAGGTCCAAATCTATCGTCCACCCAGCTCCTCTAGGAAGGTGTATCAGCCACCACTTCAACTCCAAGGGAGTGTATCGGCCAACACAAGCTAGAAGGAGAGGGATATCATGCACTCAAGGTGGAGGAGAGACCAAAGATCAAAGGAGACTAAGGCAAGGAGAAGAGCTACCTATATAGAATGAAGGGGAGAAGAAACCAAGGTAGATCCATGCTAAGTGTCATCTACCCAAGGGACACTTGTCCTAGGGTTCAAGTCAACACACTAGCAAGGCATGGGACACTTGTCCAAGATATGCACCAAGTGTCCACCAACCAAGGTCAACCAACATGGGAGACACAAGCATCAACTCCTACTGGGCGACACACACTTTTCCTTGGGCGACACAAGCTGGTTTTGGCCGACACAAGGCCCAAGGAAGCCCAAACAAAGCACCCCAAGGCCTAAAAAAGCTCAAGCAAGGCCCAAGAAACTCAAACAAAAAGCCCAAGCCTTCCTCTTAACCCTAGAGGAAGCAAAGAGGGGAAAACATATCACAAGATGACCAACTTGTACACAAAACCCTAAACTTGGTTTATTTGCAAGTAGCCCCTCGAACTCTCAACAAAGCACAACAAAACCCTAATCACCACTTAAAGGTGATTAGCAAGCATCAAACCACCAAGGTTAAGCAAAACAAATAGGGTAAACCCTAAACGCAGGTCAGGGTCCTTACAGTTTCCTCCTTTGTTGGTGGTCGCCCCATATACACCTTCTCCTCCTCTTGGAGCTGTGGGAAGGTGCCCGCATATGCAGCGATAGCTTCAGTTCTTCTCATCATTTTCTTCATCTTGAATAGACTGATGAAGAAGTTCCTCACCATAGTCTTGATTACAACCTCTTATTCCTCCCAGGATCTATCGTCAGTCTTCAGTCTAGTTATCTGGTTCCTTTGTCTCTTGGTTTTCACCAACGATTGGAAATATTTAGTATTAGCATCTCCTGCCTTCATCCAGTCGCAACGCACCTTTTGCCTCCATTCTTCGCATTCAGCATTGAGGATGTCATTGTAATCCACCTGCATCTGAGTTATCTTCTCATCATTCCTTTCATCCCCCCTCCCTCTAATCTCCGCTTGAAGTTTGTTTATCCCGTTCAACATCATTCTTTTTCTTTCCGTGAGGTGTCATCTTTCGTTCCTATCCCAGTCAATAGATTTGCTCATCATCTTTGCCACAACTTTGTGGTAGGGTAAGGTGTTGTCCCAATTCTCCTGCAGAAACCTCGGGAAGGACTTCCTCGTACACCAGATAGTGCTCGTCTTTGGATGAGGTGCATACCTCCTGGTTCTATCCTCCATTGTGATAAGAATTGGCAAATGATCCGAGTTAATCCTTGGAAGCATGTCAACTTTAGTAGCAGGAAATGCTTCCAACCAGGCCTGGTTGGCCACTGCCCGATCTAGTTTCTCCATCAACCACCCCCTTCTGAAGGTCATTTTTGACCTGATGCCCCCAGCTCCTCCAGGCCAGCAGTCGTGAGGCCCAGAGCAAACTCCCTACAGCTACTAGCCATGACAGGTTCACCCCCACCTTTTCATCAGCTCTTAGAACCGCATTGAAATCGCCTGCAACCAACCAAAGTGACGGCAAAGTCTCTGCAAGTGTTTGTAAATGATCTCATAGCAGTCGTCTTCCTGCCTGCTTTGTGCTCACATACACAAAGGTAAGCCTCATCTATTTGTTAACTCGACAGTGAATGAATTGCTTGTGCCCGGCTACTATCTCCATCACCCCTATTCTGCTCTTCCATAGCACCCATATTCCTCCTGAGAAACCTGTCACCTCGACTCTATAGGATCTATTGTACCCTAACGATTCCACAATCCTATCTACATTCGGACCACTTGTTCTAGTCTCCAGGACAGCAAGAACATCGATCATATAGATCCTAGTTAGATCTCGTATTGTATTTTGGGTATCCTTCCCGCAGATACCCTGGACATTCCAGGTTGCCACTTTCATTGGGTAACCATTTCTGTAGGTCTCGGGTCCTCTGATCCCGGTTCGCTTTCCTCCCGTGCCTCTTCGTTCCTTTTGTTCTTTTTCTGTGGTCCATTCCGTAACAGGTCCTTCGAATTGATCACCTTCCTATTCCTGAGGTGGATCCCGACCGATGCCCCAAACGACATCGGCTTGCTCGGGCTGCCAACTATTGTCTTTCTCATCTGCGTTCCCCCCATCACGAATGTGAACCCTTCCCGTTGGTCTGCCTCCCCTTCTGGGATGATCACCATATTCTCGCCTTCTATAATCACCGCCCTATGTTGTTTCTCCTCTCGTACTGTGCGCATCTGCTCCCCCTTACTTTGAGTCTTGGTGGTGTAGCTTCTGTTGACGTCCTCGACCGTTCTTTCCTTCTTGTTCAAAGACTTCCATTGTCTCCATTCAAACCCTAGTTTCGGACCGACATTACCTTCCGTCCTCGAGCCCTCCTGTTGTTCCTCTTCAGCGTCCAAATCCACAAACATGTTGGTTGTTGGGATGCCTCCTTTCCTCCCTTGTGTGTCTTTTTCCTTCCTCGGCCGCCTGATGAATGGTTGTGCATGTAGATTTTCCGAGAAATTCCCCAAAGGCTTCACTGAAGCTTTAGCTCCATCTGGTTGCTTCCCTGCACTCGTCTTGGTTTCAATGGCCTTCTTGCGTTCAACACAATCTTCATCTAGATGTCTGATCTTCCCGCAGAACATACATATGCTCGTTAGGTTTTCATATTCAATGTTGTACCACACTCCTTGAACCATTATTTCTGGCACCAAAGGTTTGCTGGTATCTAACTTCACTTCTATTCTTACAAATTTCCCTCTTCTTCTCTGATCAGTATTCGAGTCCACCTTGATTGTTGTCCCTATCGTGTCTCCAACTTCCTCTAGGAACTGTGTTTGATAGAGAAATATAGGCAATCGCGGGATCCTAATCCATACTACCATATGTTTTGGATTGGCTGAAGAAGGTGAAAACGATCGGTCCCATGGTTGCACACTGAGATAGGACCCCATCAATGGCCACGGTCCTCCCGTAAGAGCCGTCAAGTAATCATCTTCTCGCGTCAATTGCAAGATGAAATAGTTGTTCTCCAGATCAATGAGCTTAAATGCCCCTCCCGGTCTCCACATAGCCTTAATCCTATCCTGCAATGTGAGGAAACCCACATTCCTGGCAATGACCTTCACCACAACCGCGTACGTCCACAGCCTCATCAGTGCTTCGAACTTCTCATGCTCAATTTTGAACGTCGGTGTTCCTTGTATCGTACTTGTTCTAATGTCTTGCTTTTGTAGTTTTGCATTCGGGTCATCAAATCCGAGGAACGACAGTTTGCCGCCACCTCCGTCGCCATCGGTGATGATGTCTTTGTAAGACACGACTTTTCTTGGAACTGCTCCTTCTGTCGACGCTTCTCCGCCTTTCCCTCCTTGTAATGTCGGGAAGTCTTCCATCGCCGTCGGGCCTTGACCCCCTCCGTCACTGGGTTCTATGGTACCCGCCACTTGCTTCCTACGTTCACTGAAGTTCAAGGAAATTCCTAATCGTCTGAGTATCTGGTGCTGAGATTGCTTCTTACACGTCTGAACTGACTCCGCTAGTGGGTTATTGTGCAAGCCTGCCGACCTGTCCAGGCCATTTAAGATATTGTCTGGTGGCGGTCCTTCCTTTCCTCCCCCAGGTTCGGTAGATGTCGCCACAGTAGGTTCTGTGGTCATGCTTATTTCGACTTCATCGTATCCAGTTGCCTCCTCCATACGTTCCATCGCTTCCATCTCTCGTCCCTCCTTCCTCATCGCCGTCTCCGGTGGTCGGGTTCCACCGAAACATCCACGTCCGCCCTGGCCTCCCCGGTCGTCGTTCCCACCGCCGCACATGAACCCTAGCAGAGCCGTCAAAACCCTAGCAGAGCCGTCTTAAAAAGTACAAGGGAAACTACTACCAACAATATTGTTATCATAAAATTATTTTGGTTTGTAAGAATTTTCTCAATAAAGGAATCTTCTACTCAAGGGGTTGATATTATTCTTTTGATTGCTAAATTAGATTTTCTACCCTTGGTTCAAGTTTTAAAACTATTCTCATTGGTTGAAATTTTACAAAATTCTTCCCTTGGATTAATTATTGCCCTGCTTGAAATTATTCATGTTCTGGTTTTGATCTTCTTGTAGATCTGTTGTAATTCTATTGCAAATCTAGAGGACCCCAAGCTCAATTTTTATCTTGACCCAGTCATTTTTTTTTGGAATTCTCTACTAATGTGGCATCCCCATACTGAAACCCATGTTGGGTCTTCTGCTCATTCTAGTTATCACGACCCTGCCTAGGAATGATGTTGATGGATTTATGTTCTTCTACCAGTTCATCCAAAAATTGAGGAAGTTGCATGTTCATCACTAATTGATAAAGCAAAATGCTCTCCATGATTGTGTGTCCTTCTTCCTTTCACACTTGGTATACTTCCTTTATAACCTTTTCTTGATGAGGGGTTTGTCCTTACTTTTCATTTGAGTTGAATAAGGGATCCATGCTATCTTGATTTGATGCAATCTTTTTCATCACCTCAAAAATGGATTTCACCTCTAATAATCTTCTACCCTTATTACCTTGAGAATCATTTTTTGACTTTCCCTGCCTCAGTTAGCTTGGTTTTATGATCCCAATCTCACAACCTTTAATGATTTTTCATCACTGCCTCATAATGCTACCTCTTTAGGTAGAATCAAATTGTTTTTATGTCTACATTTTGTAAAAAATTAATGAGTTGCATCGAATACATGCCATTATGAGGCATCGATAAAGAAGCTTTTACTATGATTCCCATCAAATAGTAATTGAACTAGGAGTTTTATGAGTTGGGAAATTGGTCCTCGGACTTGATATGTGAGTGAGGGTGGGTAGAAAGTATCTACAATTTTATTTTGAAGCTCATCCCACATGGTGGTGTAGTCATCTTATATAGAGTTGAACAAATTTTTTGTTTTTTTTTGTGAGGGTAGTAGAAACAACATAATTTTATTGCTTCATCTGATACACCTAGATTTTGAGGTCTACAAATTGTGTTATGCGTCTTCAACAAACACTCTAGGACAACAATTATTTGATATTATTGATCTCAGTAAGATTTCATTTCAAATGATTGTTTTGTGATTTTTCAGTGGAGCACAAGATGGTAGATATTAGTAGCCTTATGAATAGAAACATTCTAAAGCTATTTTTTCTTTTCTGCCTCTAGAAATTCTCTGATATCTATATTAATAGCTTCCATGGATGTATTGAGAAATGTGTCCCTCTATACAGATAATGCTTATTCCACCATGTGTTGAAATTTCTTCTTTGTCTACTCTTACCTTTTTACTTGAATTTGTAAGTGATGGATACCCTCATTCTCAAGATAAAAAAGTGTAAGATTAATGCTTTTGGAGCGTTACATGCACTAGGAATAGGAGGGAAAAAATATCACAAGTGAAATGGAAGAAGAAGAACTCAAATCTGGAAGGTATGCAATATTATCAATATAAAATAAAAAGACTATAAAAATACTAGTTGGGTTAAACTAGTAAGTAATTTAATTGTTCCTTTTTAAAGGTAAACATAACCACCTAGTTGTTGGCACAACTAGTTAAGGGGACGCTTCACTAGCCAGCCTGCCTGGGTTCTAATCCCGTTGGGAGCGGTCTGGAAAAAAAAATTGGATGGTATGCTCTCTAACCAAGCAATAGCTATGAAGAAAAACATGCTATTGGGTGTGGCGTGGGGGTGAGTGGGTACCACATGTTTGAAGTGGGGGTTTACCTTCTAGGGGTAGTCCATTAGTGTCTCATTCTAGGAGGTGTTCCTCATCATAAAAAAAGGTAAACATAAATTATGTGTAAATTAACTCACTTCAAATTTACAAGAGTTAAGAAGATTAGCTTTACCTAACTGGGTGCACCATAGTCAGACCTGAAAAGAATACATATCCTATCATATTATGATTATTATAAATTCAAAGAGATTTCTATTTTCAGAATTTTTTGATCAGTTTATTCTAATTGAAGAAGTATTTAAATCCAAATAGATGAGGCTGGTTTTTTAACTAATTGCAAGAATTGTAACAATTGATAAGATATTGGCTTAAAGTATTGATGTAAACACTACAGTAAAATGGATTTCACCATCGCTACCAATATTTTCTTACTTTCACCTCATTATCACATATATAAACAATCAGTTGGGGCCATGCAATTTATAATGTTTTGGGAATAAGAAAATTATATATATAAAAAGTTCATATACCTATGCCTCACAGAGTAACCTTCTAAAATTTACATTTGGGGGTCCCATGAATTGAACATATATCTATTCCTAAATTTTAAAGTGATATATGTCTAGGATTGAATTACAATGCAAATTAGGTGAGAAGTCTATGAATGAATCACTATTCAAGTCATCTAAAATCCAAACATTCCATATGATGATAGAAATGAATACAAGTTCACAAATATGGGCAATGGAGCTACTCTCTATAACCCAGTGATGATACTACTCACTCATGGTATAAGAAGAGATTCAATCAAGGGAAGAAAGAAGGGAAATCATGGTCACTGTAAAACGGGAGAGGTAGTCTTGGTCAACACCTACCAATCCTTGGTCGCAAAGGGAACAAGAAATTTGAGGCAATAGTTACAAAAACTTTGGAGCTTTTCAGTATCCTTTGTCTTCTCTTTATTCTTAGAATATGTAATGTATGATCTCCAAACAGTAGTAGAAGATACCTTTAGAATTCAATAGAAATTCTCTCATATTTTGAGTGTTAGGCCTAGTTAATACTGGGATAAGTATCTTGCAAAAATGCAATTATGTCTTAACAGAAAATGGACCAATTGACTAGACTACCAATCAATCATCTCACTTGTAGCAGGTTTTGATATCTGACTCTCATTCAAATAAGTGGATAACCCGGTTCAACTCTAAACTTTGGTATTGACATCTATGAGCCAATCGACTGAAGGATCGAGCTAGTCACCTCAACCTTGTTGTGTTATTAAATAAGGATCCCATTGGATAGAGTGGGTGATCCATCCAACCATCTAGGAACCCTATGGATTCATCAATAATGTCTGTAAATGTGAGTGTACTGGATGACATAATCAACTAATCATCTCATTGTCCAGTGCATGTTTTGGTAGAGGGAATCCTCTACTTGATGAACTAGAGGTTCTTTTTGGTGGCTTGGTGTCATAAAGAAGTGCACAGATGTCTATAAAACTTGGTGCATCACACCAAAACTTGGAGCTGGTGAGTGTTGATCCGATGTGTCCTCAAGTGTGTGTCTAGCGAGGGACTCATATGGTACTTGTTTATCCTTTGGTCATTTCATAGATGAAGAGAAAGTATTTCTATTAAAAACATAATAAAAAATAAAATTATAAAACCTAATTAATTTCATTCAAAAGATAAATGCATGAAAAAATTACAAAATATTCTAATTATATAACTAAAGATAAGAGAAATATGCATTCGTCACACCTCTATTGAACATATCTTCTTAGACAATTAGGTAAACACCAAGAAACTATATGTGTGGACATGAACTATACCTACAACTTGAATATGTCTTCCTTTATAGAGAAGAAGAGAATAGAAACAATGAAAGTGTGAGAGTATGACTTTAGAAACTTAGGGTTGTTTATTTTAACAAGTTTTGTTAACCAAAGTATCAAAAGAAGAATACTTATAAAACACTAATAGGGTCCCCAATTTAATTCCCACCACTCACATAATCACATATGAGGTCAATTTATCTCAAATGATCCACCTCCAACTATTCCTCAATCTGGAGAGCATATATACCACCCTTCCCTATGTCTTAGATTGATCCTCTAATTGTAAAAGATGAGATATAATAGTCTTATCCCAAATAAAAAAACCATGTCTTTTCTTCTTTTGTAAATTTTTCCCTCTTCTCAAAAATCTAGTAAATGACCCTAACTTAGATATATTGCTAAAAATCAATTCTTAATCCAAAATTGCATGAAAATATGTGTAACTCCCCTTATTATGATATATAATACAACTGAGAGGAAGCTTTCATCTTGACGGGTGTGTCACATTTATGAAATCATAGTAAACAAACACATAATTCACCATCGAGATTTATACATTATTCTTTACATCAGAAATTGCAATTGAATTCTATAACATTTCTAAACATGGAAAATTATTCATAAAGGTAAACATTATTGGATCACCTAGTATGGATGGCACCCCACCAGTTATCTCTTGAAGATCTTCTAATCCTTGATTTCCCCTCTTGAGTCCTTACACTCCAACTCCTGGGGACATTGTGTCCCCAACCATGCAAAGGGGAAAACAACACATCAGTAAATGACAATGACACTTTATAATATGAAAAAAATAAATATACTTGACATGTAATATAACTTGACATGAAGTAACTATAAGCATTCTTGAATAACATCTTGAATCATTATTAACATGAAGAATTGAATATTAATTGTATGTATCCCTCTATGATGCTCCCTTTGGAGCACACGATTGCTAGAAAAGCCCTTGATTCTAGGAGATCCCTTGATGACCCCTTGAGGTTTTATTATTTAGGAGCATGTACATACTATTTCAGTTCGAATTAACTTGATCATTAACATGACATTAACATTAACATTATCATGATCCTTGAACTTAGCATGATGGCAATTCTCCCTCTTGAATATTAGCATGAATTTCATGAGGCATTAATCATAAAACTTAATCATAATGAACATTATAACCATAGGACATATGTAGCAATCATCAAGCAACAATATAGTGTGATCATGATTAAAACATTAAACTTGAAATGACAATGCCTACTTTGTACCTGACATGCAAACAATCATAAGTACTTGTGCTCAGCGGCATGACCTATTTACCTTGGAGAAAATTTGAGTCTAAGATGGTCTCTCTTGATCCTTGAGTCAAATATAGGTCAAATCTTCCTCTTGTCTTGATTAGGCTGTAAACACATGTTGATAAACATCATTAACAAATACCTTGTATTGATCATAGGTTGATTTAGGATGAATTAAGGTTTGAGTGCATTAGGATTAGGCTTACTGATCAACATAACTAAATTAGTAAAATTTGTTGACTTAGATCATCTTAATTACATTGATGCATAATTAGGGTTTCATTGGTCAAGTTAGGGTTTCTAATAAAACATTAAGATGGAAAGGCAAATCATGGCTTAAAAACCTTAAAATCAAATTTCTATCAAAAAATCCTTTCCAACGACTATTTATTTGTATTTTTCTAAGCATCCTAGGATTTATAGTGAATATTTGAAAATGGACCAATCAGAGAGTAGAGAACTGTGCTATGACATCGATTTTAATCAAAGATAATTTTGATGTAATTGAGGAATGAAAAGACCGAGAAAACTATGGTACACGTGACACATAAATTGAACATGCAAGGGAAAATTTGTCATTTAATCGATCAACATATTTCACGGTTGATAACTTAGGTTGTCTATGAAATACCTAGAACATCCTTGTGAAGTTGATTAATTGATTAAATGGGCAAGGGAAATTGATTTATCTCACCACTTAATTTCCTCTACCTTGATCCATGGCTCGAGCAGGAGCCTGGCTCTCCAAGCTTCAACTAGAGTGGGCGATGGTTAAACATCCATGAGGAGTTGGGATTTTCTGTGGCTTCCGTGGACTGAGATGAAGTCAATGAGCTAAAAGAAAGGCCCTACAATGCCCTGGGGCTTGAGAAGCATGGTGGAATTAGGGGAGGAGTTCGTAGATTGAAAGTTGAGGAAAAATAGGTAGCAACATTCCTAAAAGGATCGGGATTTAATCATGAAGGTGTGGCGATTCATGTGGGGGAGATACCATGGACTGGGAACCACTGGTGTGCCATGGTGATAAGCGTCGGCAAGCATGATGATGGAATTTATAGGGTACGTTGTTTGGGGTAGGTTTAGAGCAAGAAGGTGATGCAAAAGTAACGTATGCGTGTCGGGGATGCTTACTGAGAAGCCAATTCATTGGCGGTAGCATACAGGGCCGAAGCAAGGTCGTCATCGTCAGAACTGTAGATTGAGTAGGTCAGGGTGACTCAGGGAGCAGGTGGTGAAATCGAAGGAGGAGGAGTGAAGGTGGCCCTCCACGATTGTCCACATCTCTTTATATAGCCATGAGATGGCTTGTGGCTTCCTCTGTGACATGGGGTGGTGTGACCATGGAGACCCTAGTTGGGCATTTCTTGTACAGAGTGACAGAGAGGGTGAGTTATGGCTCATAAGTTACAGGGGAGATAGAAGAAATGGTGGTGAAGAAATATTCCAAATGGTTGAGAATTGATGGAGAGTGAGATCGGAGAAGAACCACTGTGAACATGGTTGTTGGCCGTGAGAGTAACAGAGGTTGATGACGATGGTTGAGCCATCAGATCACTATCCAATAGCTGCCAATGCACGAGCAAAATCAATGTAACATGTGACAACAATTAAAATGCGAAACTTTAGAGAAATGAATGTAATTTTTGAAATCGAATTAAAAACTTTGGTCAAACTATACTCAAATCCTTAAAATTTGATTTAGAGGTTCAAACATGGGTAAATGAGTTCAAATTTGGACCATAGGCATTTTAGAAGGTCTAGAATATTATTATGAAATTAGAATTCGTTTTTGTATACATTTTGTCCCATAACTCCTATATTGGTTATTAATCTTAATATTAATGTAGTTAAATGGTGAGATAAATTGAAAAGGATTTTTCCTATTACATTATGGAGTCAGTATTCGAGATATACTCTATTTAGCATTCAACAGTCACATGGTCACTTCTTTAACCTTTTTTCTATACTTTATTTCATCTTGGAGGAGACAGACAAGGAAATAGGATCATCTTGATTTATTTATATTCATAATGCACATTTGAGCATAAAAATTAAATTGAGTCGTAATTTAAGTTTTCTTAACCTATTTCATATAAGGGAAACCATTATTGGCAGTTTGCATTAAAACCCCTCAACTAATATCATTAAGAAAACCTCCATTCTAAGCTTTAAATTGTCTATGAAAATTGGGGTGTGACAATATGCTATCCTCACTATAAATTGCTGCAAGCCAATTAAAAATGGTTACTTAGAATAAATCTCACCTTAACTTCCTTATATTTTTAGAACCCTTTTTCATGCTTATTGGAAATTACTAAATGATCAAACCATATACTTATGATATCATACATTGGGTCTAGTTTTAATTAATTTCTAGGATGTGTATCTACTCTAAATTATACCTTGATGACTTGTAGCAATGACTAGTTATTGCACGTTCTTTGCACGTCCCATTATTGCAAAACAATTTGGATAGTATATAACATTTATGTCAATATTCATGTCTTTGAAGATGTAACAATTATCTTCACAAAAGTACCTAAAGAAATGTACATTGTAATATTGCACTTAGTTGTGATTCTAAGTATTTTATATTCTCATTTTCCTCCTTTAATCATATGATGTAACAAATTTTTAGGTGTTGATTTCATTACTTTTATATTTTCATGGTTGTATGATACATTTGTTCTTGTTCTGTTCAACAGTTTCAACTCTAATATATGACAATCTCAACTATCAAATACACCCTATATTGTGACTTTATTGTCTTTATAGATTTTATATACAAAAACCATTGACATAATAAGAAAAAATTGCTAACAATATATATATATATATCATAGTTGATGATATTGGATAATGAACTTTAGTATATTATTTTATCAGACAAAAATTATTTATTTATTTTCAATATTTATTAAAAAATACTTAAATAGTAAATATTGTGTTGTGTGTTATGTTTCTCAATACAATGTGGAAAATACTTTATTTTTCATCATATATCGTAACACACCAGTAATAAGTTATTGCAGAACTCAAGACTGAAAAGTGTACAACTAAAAAATAAAGTTCATGATTAAATCCTTGTATAGAAATACCCAATACAATCTCATATAAAGTTTAAAACTCTCAAAAGTATTGAGTAGGGTTGAAAAAATCAATACAATTTTTGTATTGTAGAAGTGGTGCGTTGTTTCTAACATAGCATGATTTACAACTTAGTTTACAACTCATGGCACTTCATCCACATTGTGACTTTTTCTTTGTAAATAAATTACACGGACAATTCTATTTTTCAAAACCTAAAACCATAATGTCATTTACATCAATGATGGGATTAAGAGAGAAAGATTTCTCTCCCCTCCCATGCCCGTGGCGGAGGCCGAATGCCTGGGAGGGTAGTAAATCAAGGTGGTAACTGTGATTCGAACCGATGTCCCTTTGTTAGGGGACACCGTGCTTGACCACTTGAGCTACTCATTGTCATTTACATCAACTATTAGAAACTAATGAGAAAAAAATTCCCTCCTAGAAAAAAAGATATAATAATGCTTATTTTGTAGTAAATAGAATATAATTATTTGTAATATAGAATGAATTTTACATATATAAATTCAACACATTCTCTCCATGACCAAGAGAGAACAAATTATCATTTACTTAATAAAATATTCTTTCCACATTTATACCAAAACCTTCCATTAAAGGATTTTATAAGTACATTTCAAAAGGTCATGTTTATAAAATTATTGTATCTCATTCCTCAAATGTGTCCTTAGTAGGTAATATTATCATTTTGACTTGTTTTTATTATAAATGATATCGTCAGATAAGTCATTACTCAAAAATCCAATTTTAGAATAATAATTATTTTTTTCATAAATGATAAAATAATAGCAAACAATCTTCATAATTCTTGCAGCTCCTTATACTTTCTTCTTATAGACACTAGTATGAGAAACCTTAGTTTTGCGGTAGAACTTGATAAACATATTGTATGCAATGATAGTTTATAATGAAAATTACTCACTCACAAAGATAAGATGACATACACGAAAACTATTCGAATTAAATTGGTAAGGATATCTTGTCACAATGTACTAGTCTCTATCAACATAGTTCCTTATTTCTTCCATAATACCACTAAGTCTTTCCTGTAGTTAGTGTATGAAATTACTTCTCAATTAAATGATCATGGTAAGGTATTTCATAGTGAACAAATACTTCTACATCAACATGATAATGTGTGTTCAATAGTAACCATGGAACTTTTTTTTCATGAAAACATTATATAATACAAGTTTAATACCTTATTTATTAGGAAAAATGACCCTATTAATGAACCAACTACTTAGAAATAAAAAAAATTATTGACATAGATAGTCACGCGAATATGAAGGAGCATGTTTGGACAAAAAATCGTATCTAGGATAATTCATTGTCTTCATTTTGAGTTTAATATATGGATAATAAAGCATTCTTGTTTAAATATTATTCTTTGTTTCCATGCCTTTAATATTCCATTTCTCGTATCCAATTTAATAGTGATACATATTTCTATTATGCGTAGAATCGACTATAATATTATCTTATATACATTTACCTAAAACGTCTCAATTTTTAAAGAAGAAATCCAACATAACTTTTTCAATCATGGTTAATGTTATTAAGTGGAAATGCAACAGATAGTGTTTGTTGTCCTCAAACATCTATGTTTATCATTAAATAAAAATATATATGATATCATTTTTTTATTTTTATCACAATATCTACCAATATTAGTTGCATCACATAGTCGATATTCAATGTGTTTATTATTTCTAATGATTGAATTTACTATTATAGTTCCTAAAGACCTTCATGGTATTTTCAAACATGCAATGAAGTATCAATCATCTCGAGTACTATACCAGAGGATTCACTTACATGTGTAAATTGGCATCAATAAAAATTCCAATCATTATTAATATTTATATTGGACTAAAACCTTGTTGGAATATTACATTTCTTGATGTCTTAGTGTTTAGAGTTCCATTATTGAGACATTAACTAAGTCATCCAAAAGACAAATAAGAAAATTTTAATGAAGAAAAAAAAATCTATTTCTACCTATAGATTCATGCACATGACATTGAAAGAGCATACTTGTTTATTAAATGGTATAGAGTTTCTCAAATGAAAAGGTATTTTATAAAGATATCATAGAATATGATTGATTGTGAGTTTGTTAAATAATAAAGAGATTTAAGAAGTGTCATTAGAAACTTAATAATTTCTGGTGAGGAGTAGCTCATGTGATAGCTTACGGGTTATCCCAATGAAGGAACCCAAGATCAACCCTTGGTTGTGTCACTCTGAATGAATTTATCCCATCATGTGGACCAACACACTATGTGATTTAATCTCCTTTCAAGTGTGGGGTTAGTTGGGAGGCGAGATTTTACTTTCTCAGATGAGTCCAAAGTGGATTTTCCTAGGAGATATTTTCTCGTTAATCCAAAGAAACTTATTAATAAATAAATGTAATTAAGAGGAAAAGATTGCATCTAGTAGTTTTGTAACATTTGGTTCCATACAAGAGAGCTACATAAATATGGCTTATATTTATTTAGTCTAAATCATAAATAATTGGTAGAGTCCAATAACGTTTATGATATATGAGGAGTCTAAAATTTCAAAAAACTTTAGCACGATAATATCGTCTCCTCAAAGATATATATGAGCTTGTTATTTTAGTATCGTCAAAAGAGAAATAAGCTCACACTTGGTCTTTGTGTTAAGATAAACACATATGTATTGAATGCTAATGTATTTTTTGCATGCTAATGTAATCATCATATTTTTCTTAAGTTATTATCTATGCTTGTAGGAACTACAACCATAAAGAAAACAATAAGCTATTTGAATAAATAATCTTAAAATTCTAACAATTTTTTCCATGCAAAAACTTATTATGTGGGCATCACTATAAATTTTTTCACAGTTTGATTTCAAATGAGTTGTACTTCACTTATTGGTTGAATTGCACAAATTAGCTAAATCGGGCTGCTTTGATTTTCTCTTCAATTATGAGTCAACAATACAAAATAACAAATCAAATTTGTTTCAATATGGCTCAATCAACAATGACTCAAATTTTGTTAATGCGTCTCTATAATATAATTAGATAACCTCCATAGCCCATCTAAATGACATTTTCATTCATGATTTCTTAGAATATCCCAAGATGATCTATAAATGACACCATCCAAATATTGGACATTGATAAAACTTGTTTCTTTACTCTTATTTATTTCTAAAGCATGACTTAATTTGTATGCTTGTTTATAATGTAGTGACCTATAGGATTTCGAAAACCATCCCAGTTCTTGAAGGTAAGATTTATTGTATTGGATATTTTAGATGAGATTGAATAAATCTTTGTGTGAGCCTCTTGTAAGGCCCTAGGATTATTCAAACTAATTGATAGATGTTGTTAAAATCACTTCAATATAAAAATATATTTATCATTACATTGTCATTGTCCATACTCAAACTTCAATGAAAACAAACATAAAAAACTTGAGAAGAAAGAAAATCATTATTTCTATGTTCGAGTTAAATCGTTGAAGTTAAGATTGGGTTGGATTGAACTATATTCTTCCTTTTAAGCAATATAAAAAGAAAAACATCAATGGATCACATCCAAATCAAAAGTTGTATGCATTTTAAAATTTGAAAACATCATGATGCTATTTATCGATTTATTTTCAAGTTTGTATTAATTAAACTTCAATCGATATTCAGGTAAAATCATGGGAAAATCTATTTCTAACAAACAAAATGTACATGGGTTGAATGCATGCAATAATGTAAAGTAGTTTGGTATTTGTGCCCCATATATTAATAAGGATGCCAATTGCATTGATATGTCTAAGAACTTCTAGATGTTTCTACTTTGCGCTTGGCACTTCAGGTTTCTAAAAACAACAAACCAAGAAATATGATAAGTCTCATTGCCATCGAGGATAAAATTATATCACCTTATTAAAGATAAAAAAGGTTCTAACTACCTTTCGGTAAATTAGTAAAATTTAGTGGTTGTATTTGTCCAGATTCTCACCCCGCTATTTTTGTTGGTTCTCCAACATCGCACGTCCTTCACCTTAATGCATACTCTACTAACAATACCTATCGTACTAATTAATGCCCAACGAATATAATTGATGACATACAATTGTTCATTATATGAAGTTGTTGTTTCTAATTCATGACTACACAGACTCATAATAAACGCCAACAGTTTCTTTCCAGGCTACCTAAATAAGTCTATTATTGTTCTTTAATTCACCGGCTAGTTAGTACCTTCCTGATCTATATATAATTGATCCTCGTTAATGGTAATTCAAGTCAGACAGCCAGTTATATACTGCTTTTTATTGCTGAAACAATTAGGAAAGAATATTAACAACAAAATAGAAGATGTCACATTTATAAAATAGACGTTTATTTGATGGAGGCAGACGTCCTTTTAACCAAAAGCCGATCATCAGTTACAGTATTGTTGTACGAATCATTATAGTAACCAGAAACATATAAAGCAAGGCCGCCTTCTTCACCGCATTGGCTTTTAAGTCTAGTATTTGTGCACACATGTTAAAAGTTGGGAGGCTCCTCTGTCTAGCCCTAGATGACCAATATACAGTAGGCCCTCTTCTATTCGGTAAAAGAATTAATACTACATCTATAGGCACAAGCTTACCACACCTACAACTACCTTTTTGCTAGCAGATAGACCACCGTGTGCAGGGAGATATGGGTTTTGTGGACCTTGGCAAAAGAAGTTAATTTGTCTTAATGCAGCCTAGAACAAGTTCCTTTGATATACCTCAAAACTTTGTCAAGAGTTTTACAATAGGCCTTGTCGGGACAACATGTGTATCTACTTAACTTGTTCATGACAAATACAATGTTTGGACATGTGTAGTTCATAAAATACATCAAACTTCTGATAATCTGAGAGTACCATAGTTGAGACACTGGAAAACTTCAATCTCGTTCTTGAAGAAGGCCTTGGATGAATCATAAGGAGTATTAACAGATTTACATGATGTGTACTCAAATCTTTCTAGTATTTTCTCAACATTGTGAGATTGTGAGAGAGTTATATCGTCAGTAGACCTTACGTTTTTAAGCCCTAAAATCACATCAACAACTCAAATATCCTTCATCTCAAACTAACTGTACAAGAATGACTTTGTCTCATTTACTACTTTCGTATCAGAACCAAAAAGCAGAATGCCATCGACATATAAGCATAGAAAGATGAATCTATCATTGATGATTTTGTAGTAAAGACACTTAACAAAATCATTAGAAATAAAGTCAAATGATGATATCACAAAATCAAACTTCTCATGTCATTGTTTAAGGGATTGTTACAAGCCATATAATGATTCAACAAGTTAACAACTTTGGACTTATTCCTAGGACTCGCAAATCGCTCAAGTTGTTCCATAGATATCACTTTATGAAGATCATCATGTAAGAATACGGTCTTCACAATCATCTGATGGATACAGAGATTATAAACGGAAGCCAATCCTATAAGCACTCAGATTGTAGTCATACGAGAAACATGAGATTAAGTATCAAAGTAATCTATTCCTTCCCTCTATGTGTAACTTTTAGCAACTAATATAGCTTTATACTTATCGATTGTCCCATCTGCATTAAGTTTCTTTTTAAAGATTTCTTTGCATCCAACTACAGAACAATCAGGATGCAAATTCACTAATTCCCAAGTTCCATTCGAGAGAATTTATTGTATTTCATCATTAACGACTTCTTTCTAAAACTTAGAGTCAGGTGACCTATACTTTGTTTGTAAGATGTAGGATCATTCTCAAAATTGTAAGTGAGAAACTCACTCCCAACATATTTGGATGTCCTAAACCATTTACTTCTCCTTGGTTCAACCATTTCTTCAGAATCGTCAGATTCAGAAGTAGCATGTTCTGAGTTGCCCCCCCCCCACATTTGTCATCTTTTCCACGTGTTCAGGAATAGAACTTGTGGTAAATGAATCCTCTTGAATACTTCATTAGACACACCAGATTTCATGGGAAACATATCCTCAAAGAATGTAGTATCTCGTAATTCTACAATTGTATTGACCTCAATGTCTGAGATATCCGATTTTATAATCAAGAATCTATAAGCATAACTTGTCTCTACATAACCCAAGAATATGACATGAACTATGTTCCAACCCAATTTCTTCTTTTTGTGTTCAGGGAAAAGTACCCTAGCAAGACACCCCACACACTCAAAGATATTTGAGACTCAATTTTCTTCCTCTCCATAACTCAAATAGGCTACTTTCTACATATTTATGGGGAATTATATTCAATGAAAGTTGTATTCAAAGCTTCCCCCAACTGAAGTTGGGTAGACCGGAGGTTTGGAGTAAAGAATTGACTATATCTATAAGGATTTGGTTTTTATGTTCTACAATCCCATTAGACTGTGGTGGATAAGGAGTGGTAACCTCATGAACTAGATCATGGAATTGACAAAATTTTAAAAATAAGTTTGAGGTATATTCTCCTCCCCTAACAAACTTTAATCGCTTAAGTACTTTACTAGTTTGAGTTTCTACTTCTTTATTATAAATTTTGAATTTATCCAATTCCTCATCTTTACTTTTGAATAAATAGACATAACAATATCTACTAGCATCATCAATAAAAGTTATAAAATAATGATTTTGATTTCTAGTAGCAATCTCATAAATTCATAGATATTACTATGCACTAAATCTAATATTTTCAAAATATTGTTGATAGAATAAAAAGGTCTCTTATGTAATTTAGCTTGCACATAGATTTTACATTTATTATTGCTAATGTCTGTTTTGGTGATTAAATTCAAATTCATCATATATTTTATTGAGACAACATTAACAAGTCCCAAACATGAATGCCAAACATCAGATGATGTAAGATTCATTCATATAGATTATTATCATTAATATTTAAAATTTAATTTAAAAGGTTCAACAAGAATCTTAAACAAGTTCTTCATATAACATAGATACCCCTTGCCAAAAAATAAATAGTCACGAAGGCTAGCAATATTAGCATTATTACATTTGCAGTATATTCTAAAATCATCTTTAACTAAAATTGTGCCACTAGGAATGTTGCTTCGTATTGATGGAACAAGTCTGACCCTATGGAGTATCAGAACCTTTCACGAAGGAAACTTTAGGTTCACCCGTCCTTCACCTTTGACTTCTACAATGCAAGAATCATTCAAATTCACTGATCAACCTTTAGAGGCCTGGTAAGATACAAATAGGGACTTGTTAGTACACACATGTACATTAGCCCCGGTGTCAATTATCCAATATAATGGTTCAAAAATAGAAAGAACTTCAGGTCTAATAAAGATGTACACATCATTGAGGTTCAAGGATGCAATCATCATATTTACCACAACCTCCTTAGTTGCATATGTGGCAATTTTCTTAGCCATCTTTGGAGGACAATCCTTGTTCCAGTGGCCAACCTATCCACAAGTCTAACATAGTTTGTTCTTCGATTTCTTTTAGATATTAGCCTTAGTTTTATGCATATTCTTTATTTTCTTATCTTTGGTTTTTGCAATAGTAAAATTGACACTAGGGTTTGCATTAGTAGGCACCGTGACAAACTTTTCTTTTAAGTGTTCTTCTTATATGTTAATATCCTCATTAGATCATTGAATGACAAGTCTCATTTGTGATGCTTAAGAGTCATGTCAAATGATTCCTAGGACTTAAGGAACTTTTCTATGATGGACATAACAATAAACTTCTCAAGAAATTCCATCTTTGCATTTGAGAGTTTATGACACAAGAGATGAAAATCATGTGTTTGATTAGAAACGGACTTACCCTAAACCATATGAAGTTTTAGAATGTTAGACACATAGTACTTTTCAGCACCCTAGTTTTCAATATGAAAACTCTTAACTAGTTCCTCTGAAAAAACTTTGGAAGTAGTATCAGGCAGCTTCAAGTATGAATCATATAATTTATTATTTTTAACAAATATAATAAACCCTTGGCACATCTTATCACCATTCTTCAAATTAGTAATTATATTGGTATTATTAGGGAGAGGCTCATCAGATTTAGATTCACCCTCTTCTATATACTGATCATAACCTACCATGTTTAGCCAAATTTGTATCTGACTCTGCCAATGGGCAAAGTTGGTATCAGTAAACTACTCAGGAATATTAGTAGTATCAATTTTATTTGTAGAACCAACATGAATGATCATTGTTAATTAAATATATATAATGATTACTTTAAGATTGTTCTAAATTTAGATTTACGTCATTACATACAATAGTAACAAGTACAATAGATTAGCATGTTCAGGCCATGTCCAGATAAGAAATAGAAGAATAAATATTATAGGAGAAAATAAAAATATAATTAGTAACTCAGACCAAATCGTTCGTTGAGAAACAAACTTATTACTTCATGAAATAAATGGCCGCAATCCTTATAGATAGACGTTCTTCTAGTTGACCCGATCACGAACCTGTAGAAGAAATCGCCTCGCTCGTGCTAGCAATGAATGATGCAGACGTAGAATGACTTGCGCTACAAGTATAACCCAACAACCACAGGAACCACCGCATGACAAAACGTGTCTCAAAAGAGAGGAAGAAGAACCCACTATGCATGGGAGAAGATCCCCAAGTAGAAAGTTCAAACAGACAGATGAAAAACTATTTACTCAAATGCTGACGCACATATGTTTGAAAGATGTGTTTTATCCTAATCATTGGAGTCTTATTTATAGCTTTACATGCACTGAAATCCTATTCTGATTAAGATGTGGTCACTCAATTGCTCTTGTACATATTATAAAAAAACTACAAGGAAAACAATAATTAATTAAATTAATAAATAATTAATTACGTAGTTGTATCCTAGTATAAAAAGAAGACAGAAAATATTTCTCACAACCCACAAGCCCGGCCCTGCCCGGCTCGGGCCAGGCCAGGCCAAGCGTGGCGTGGCGTCCACACATATGTGTGTGTGGTCACCATACCCACCAAGGAGATGAGCATAATCTCCCCTAGGACCCTTGGACACTAGTTTTACATTTGATCCTACATATAAGGACTATAAAAGTTTTAGGATTAAGCAATGTGGGATACAACTTCTTCCCCATTTATATTAGACACAAAACTACATTTCCTCCATGTACTAGCTACGCTACATTGGGCTTAACCCATGCTTCATACATGGCTAACAACTATATATCTTGTACGGAGTCTCCCTATTTTTTCTTTATTAGCAGGAGAGCACATGCTAAGACGTGAGTTTCAATTGAACATCTACACTTATAATGCGGAAAACAATAAAATTTTGTTGTGTCTCACTACATATATCAATGATATCCTTATGATTCATGATTTTTGTACTTGATAGCCTACAAAATGAAATATAGATTACTAAATGTAAGCTTTAACTATGTCATAACACTTTAATCATATAATAAGATACTCAATTTTTCTCTTATTCTCAGATGTCACTTGTATCTTCACTCCCTTGATTTATATTATTATATATTGAAGGACCAATTGCTATTTTTTTAGCACTGTCAACATACCTTTCATCTTTGAATCCTACTACAGATATGTTTCTCATGTCTTGACCTACTATGACATTGTTTTCATGCAAGATTGGCAATTTCTCAATTCCTGCTGAATTACAAAATTTTAGAAATGAATCATTTATAATGAAAAATATGAACATAACAATTATGATTATAATAAATTTTGAGTAAAGAATGATGACACTTACTTAAATGTGTCCTTTTGTGCTTTAATAATCCTTACAATATACAAATATTTTAGTTTAGATTACTCTTGTTGTGACACTTATTTTGTTGATATAAGTTGGTCTAGTTAGATTTTTAATATCGTTCTCAATTTTATCCTATGCAATCACATATAATTGAGCATGAGGGAATACAGGTGGTGTAAATAAATTCTAACTTTTGTAATTCTGACTTGTAATTTGTTGATTTCATTATAAAGCACAATGAAAATTGCAGTCTCCTAAAATAAAGGAATAGCTTTTCATCATCTTTTGGCATTCAAGAGGGAAAATGTGTGTGTACGTGTGTGTGTTCATGATGACAGTGGTCTCCCCATAACAAGCATTGGTATGCAATTCTACTCAAATATACATATGGATCCGAAGATTGTACACACCAATGCTAATGTGTGAAAAAAGTCACTTTCTTTTAAAAACTCATAAAAATCCTATGTATCATTCGACATGCCGTTCTTCTAAGATTTTCAAATTGTCCTTCAACTTCTTGTCATGAGCTAAACATAAAAGGATGGAAGACAATACATTACATGGACATGGGTGAGAAATTTATGTTAGAACATATCTCTTTACTTGTACGTGTCAAAATGATTATCCAAAATTTCATACCAAGCAAGAAGTGCTTAGAATAAAGACTATAAATTTAATTATTTATTTTTATTATGCGTTCTTTATACATTGGACCAATTTATAATTCCGCATATGTTAGGATTTTGTCTCTTATCCAAATTACATAAGAAATAATATCTAACAATATTGGAAAATTACAAGTTAATATTAGACTTTGAGTCCAAGACATTGTTTCCTTATCCTATTGTATTGCCATTTCCTAATCCCTATTGAATAGTCATATCTTCTTGTACTTTCTAACTAGCAGTCCTATCTATATAAATAGGGGTAGACACCTTTGTAATATGGTGTGATGATGTGTGGGGTTCCAACTGGTGGTAACTTCGGGTATGCCAACGTAGGACAACATCATGTGCCAAAGATGAAAAGCTACAAAAGATAGTCAAAGAGGAGAGAGAATGAGAGTGTGTTATGGGATTCTATTGTGGGCACATGATTGTGAGGGAGAAACGATCCTTGCAATCTATTTGAGGTTGCTTAATAAAATTATGTGGTCTTATTCGTCAATCATGTTTTCTGCTTAGTTATTTATTTGGTGGCTATTGGCTTTGCCGACGTGGGAGGTCATGACTTTTATTATGCATGCTTGGGTTGTATCTTGTATGTGGTTTTTCTTGGGCTTGAAGCTTCCACAAATCTCTTCAAGTGGTATCAAAGATGGGTTTATGCGAGATGATAAGAAAGTATTGGAGGCACATAAACGCATGATGACATCGACAACTACCATTGGGGGCCATCTGGTAGTAAATCTTGATAGAAAACTCGTTATGCAACTAGGTAGGAGCGAATCCACGTGTTGTGAACTATCTGTGCAAGGTGGAATCATGCAACTCAGTTGCAAGGGGCAAGCGACAGTGGAGGCTACGTGGTGGTTCTATCGACTGGTTGGATTTTTTCTAACCATAAGAGGAGTGGCTGATGAGAGGTCTACCAATACAAGAAATGTAGATGAAGAAGTAGCATGGGTGACCAGCTTCATGAACCCAAAGATTGCTACATGTATTCAATTGTCATGGGAAGTCTGGTATGATATTGCGCACTCTAATGCAAATTTTAACAGGTGCAGAGGCGAAGCTGTCAACTATTAGAAAAAGGAAGTCGTGGTTGAACCGACCATGCAGTGTTTTTGAGCAGGCATAGATAAAAGAAGGCACAACTTTATAGTATGGGGGTCAAAGGTTCGAAGGATGCGGTTCTTCCAACCGCAGGTGGAGGCGGTATAGTTTCTCAAACTGTACATCTTGAGGAGCTCTCACGTGAAGGGTCTAGGTAGCCATGTTTGGACACACACTCCATCCAAGCGTGCATGGTGATATACTTCTGGAAACGGAAGCAACTTCCAAGGGCGGAAGCATAGAAGAAGAACGGGAGTAGACTTCTTAGAGGATCAAGTTCAATAGATAAGATACAAGGTGGAGATTGTTAGGATTTTTCCTCTTATCCTAATTGGATAAAAAATAATATCTAACAATATTGGGAAATTATAAATTAATGTTCGACTTTGAGTCCAAGACATTGTGTCCTTATCCTATTGTATTGTCATTTGTTAATCCCTATAGAATAGTCATATCCTCTTGTATTTTCTAAGTGACAGTACCTATCTATATAAATAGGGGTAGACACCGTTGTAATACGTTGCGAGGATGTGTGGGGTTTCAACAGGTGGTAACTTTGGGTGTGCCAATGTAGGACAACATCGTGTGCCAAAGACAAAAAGACACAAAGGATAGTCAATGAGGAGAGAGAACGAGAGTGGGTTATGGGATTCTATTGTAGGCACATGATTGTGAGGGAGCAACAATCCTTGCAATCTATTTGAGGTTGCTTAATAGAATTATGCCATCTTCGTCGCTAATTATGCTCTTTACTTGGTTATTTATCTAGTAGTTATTGGCTTTGTCGACGTGGGCGGTAATGAATTTTATTGTGCATGCTTGGGCTTATCTCATATGTGGTTTTTCTTGGGCTTAAAGCTTCCGCAAATATCTTCTAGTGGTATTAGAGATGGGTTCATGCGTGACGATCAGAAAGCATCAGAGACACATAAAAGCATGACCACATCGACAACTACCGCTGGGGGCCATCTGATAGTAAATCTTGATGGAAACCTCATTATGCAACCATATAGAAGGAGTGAATCCACGTGTTGTGAACTATCTACACGAGGTGGAGTCATGCAACTCAGTTTCAAGGGGCAAGCGATAATGGAGGCTACCTAGTGGTTCTATCGACTGATTGGATTTTTTCTAACCATAAGAGGAGTGGCTAATGAGAGGTCTACCAACAGAGGAGGTGTAGATGAAGTAGTAGCATGGGTGACGGGCCTCATGAACCCAAAGATTGCTACATGTATTCAACTCTCATGGGCAGTCTGGTACGAGATTGCAAACTCCGCCATAAATTTCAACATGTGTAGAGGCGAAGCTGTCAACTGTTGGAAAGATGAAGTCATGGTTGGACTGACCACACGGTATTTTCGAGCAGGCATGGATAAAAGAATGCATAACCCTATGGCATGGGGGCCAAAGGTTCGAAGGATGCGGTTCTTCCAACCGCAGGTGGAGGCGGTGCAATTTCTCAAATTATATATCTTGAGGAGCTCTCACATGAAGGGTCTAGCCAGCCATGTCTGGACACACACTCCATACATGCGTGTATGGTGATATGCTTCTGGAAAAGGAAGCAGCTTTAGAGGGCGAAAGTATAGAAGAAGAACAGGAGCAGACTTCATGGAGGACCAACTTCAGCGAATAAGATATAAGGTGGAGATTGTTAGGATTTTGTCTCTTATCCTAATTGGATAAATAATAATATCTAGAAATATTGGGAAATTGCAAATTAATGTTAGACTTTGAGTCCAAGACATTGTTTCCTTATCCTATTGTATTGTCATTTCCTAATCCCTAAAGAATAGTCATATCCTATTGTACTTTCTAACTGGGAGTCCCTATCTATATAAATAGGGGTAGACATCGTTGGAATACGGTGCGACGATGTGTGGGGTTCCAACAGGTGGTAACTTTGGGTGTGTCAACGTAGGACAACATCGTGTGTTAAAGACAGAAAGCCACAAAAGGTAGTGAAAGAGGAGAGAGAACGAGAGTGGGTTACAAGATTCTATTATGGGTACAAGATTGTGAGGGGCGACAATCCTTGTAATCTATTTGAGGTTGCTTAATAGAATTCCGCGGTCTTCTTCGCCAACTATGTTCACTGCTTGGTTACTTATTTGGTGGTTCTTGGCTTTGTTGACGTGGGCGGTCATGACTTTTATTGTTCATGCTTGGACTGTATCTCGTATGTGATTTTTCTTGGACTTGAATCTTCCGCAAATCTCTTCAGCATGGTCACTATGACCGATAGGTATTCCACACCAATACAAAGATTTTATACATGATGCATACTTTTCACTAAGACACTCTGTAGTTGCAGGCAAGCATACCAAATATAGATTTTTTTAATCTATAAAATCATTTTTATATCCATGCCACAACTTGTTGATTTTTGAAAAGTTGGGACATTTTAAAAATGAGTATGCCACAAAATAATCGGTCGTTGTGCAAAAGCCCCAGAAAGCCATGGATTAGAATTCCAAAAATTATAGGCCAGACCCCATGACATTTCGAACACGAGCATGCTCTAATAAACAGGCATAAAAGTTACAATTTCAGCGATGTAGCATAAAAGAACACACACATTATAAATAAAAAGATCCTTCTAAATAATATTGTTGAATCTATAATTCTAGATTAACTTTTCCAAAAACAATTTTTTCTTGTATATGATAGTACTAAAGTTTATAAAAATTGACTTTTAACATTGGTTTCAGATATAGTTGGTTGAAATTGGTTTGGCACCATCATAGCTGACGTGTATTTTTCTACGCGCTAAAAACGCAAGTATACGCGTCGAGTAGTACAGGCCTTGTGAGGCCCGAGTCGAACACAGGGATACTCGGAATTATTGGAGACTCCTACTAACTATTTGCGATCAGCTAAGCCGAATAAGAAATTAGGGTTTGTTGTCAAAATTAAAATAAAATAAAAATAAAACAAAGCAAACAATCGATTAAAGGTTAATTTAATCAATTCAAAAAGGTATCTTTAGGATTGCAGTTTCACCGCGGGTTTTCATTGTATTAGATTTTATATAATGCCTCAATCTTCTCTCTCTATCCGGGTAGTGGCCTGAAAACAGAATTGCCCACTGTCGTGGTGCAATTCACTACTTAGGTTTAGGTCAGTTCCACTGTCGTAGTAACCTATTCCCTAAACTAAGTGCATTACGAACGGTCTCTCAGTTTCCACCATTAATTTTACACCACCTTTGTCAAGGGATTTATCGATTAATGTAGGTTTCGTCTCTTTTCAACCGTTAATCCTTCTGTCGAAGTGATTAAGGGCATTAGGTTATTATTATGGTGATCAAGCATAACAATATATGGAGAAAACGAAACTATACCACAGATTTAAGAGAGAAAATATGAATTACTATTATAAAACTGTCATACAATGAATTCTCGGGCTACTCCCGGTCCTAAAGATGGAGGGGATTAGCCCCGCATGTTCATCTCACACAAGTACATGGTAGAAATAGGGGAAATCATATGAAAAACGTGAATTGATTGGGAAAACCCCTGAACGGAGAAGAACCGATTGATCATTTGCGTAGAACACGAGCTTTCCCACCTCTCGGTGGTGAAATCCGTCTTCGGCAGCGTCCGGATCGACAGGTATGAACTTCTGGCCTCCGTTCTCCTTTCTCTCGCTCCTCGACACTTGTACAATGGCAAATGAGATGATGATCTCCTCTGGCCGGCCGTCATTAGGTATAAGTTCCTAATTAGGTCGTTAATTAACTCCAACCGTCCGATTGAAATCAATCTGAATCCAACGCATATCTGACGGTGTCGATACCATCGACGCGGGTTGATGGTATCGACCCAGTGTAATAGCGACATCCTTTCTTTCTTTTCGTCCAAGTGCCTGAAGCAATCTCGATACCATCGACTTGGGTCGATGGTATCGACTACCCTGTGGCGTCGGTTTTGTCATTTTGTGACGCTGTAGCCTCCGTGCGTCGATGGTATCGACTTGGGGTCGATACTATCGACAGCTTCCTCACCAGCAACCTGAAGGGGTCTCGATACCATCGACTTGGGTGTCGATGGTATCGACTCTTTGCTGCTCCTTTCGGCTGGCAACCTGTGGCCTTGTCGATGGTATCGACTTCCGTCGATGGTATCGACTTCCGTCGATGGTATCGACGGAAGCAGATACTTGTTTTTCCTGAAATTCGGAGACAAGATCAAATAAATCCACACAAATAATAATAATGTGATAATGAATGCTCAAAATAATGAAACTATGGGGATTTGACATAAAATGATGGCAAAGACCAAAATAGGTGAATTATGCAATATTAACCATAAAACTGACTAATAAAAGCACGAAACACATATCAAACAGGTCTAAAAATGCGACTCAAAATCATCGCATCAAACTCCCCTAAGCTTGAACATTGCTCGCCCTTGAGCAACTAATCCTTAGAATAGAATTGCAAATGTCAACTGAAAAACAACACACCAACCCAACATCCCATATGACTCCCACTGAACATTCTCAAACCGGCCTTCTCTAACCACAGAACGGTAATTACCCTAAAGGCGACAGTAATCATCAATAAAAGAAATTAACCTCCAAACCGATGAACACTATCACATAAGACAGTTAACATAATAAAATTCACCGATTCAGCATTGGTGCATCTTGTGATCACCTATACTACGTTGCTCGCCCTAACTACCATCTATATGGAAGCAGTTCTCCTGATATTCATTAGTGAGGAGAAATTCACGGTGGCCTACCAATCCGAGCAACGGGTGGATGAAAATGGGTGGCTCATGGAAGAACATGGAAGTATTGTACAGTTTCAACATGCATAATACCAAAAATGTCCTAATGCCTAAAATTAGGTGGAATGATGCATGCACTAACCTTCCACCTTAAAATGAGATGGATATCTAGTCAAACTACATCATGTACTCAATGATCCTGACATGTGAGTGATATCATGTTCCTTTCTCCTTCTTATTTCACTTTCTTCTAAATTCTTTTTTTTTCTTTTCTCTTTTTTTTTCTATTTCAGATTTTCATATTTTTTTCAGCCCACATATCCATAATTGCTTAAAGATAATTTTATGGGGCTATTTTCTTCATACTCATAAATTTTTGCAATATTTAGAAGGTATGGAACAGTTTAATTCACCATTAGGGAAAAATTGAGATACATGATATACTTTATGCATGAAAATCATGGATGCAACTACATGGCATGCACCTAAAGGTAATGTGCATGAATCACTATATTTGTTTTCTTCTTCTTATGCAAAAGTATGGAAAATATCAATGCAAGTCCTATCTAAATGCTATGCACACAAAAAGGAATTAAAACTGCACTTTACTTCCAATTCTTGGGTGGATTATGGAAAAATGAAGTGGAACGATCACAAGACTAGATGACTGAACCTTAGAAAAAATATCATGTGTCCCTCCTTACTGACCTGTGTAGTAGTTTAGAGGGTTCTCTCTCTTACATCCAATTAAAGTCTCATTACCATTTGGTGAGGTTAGGCTCAAACAACCATTACTGTCCACTTTCATGAATCATTAGGAGTACAAGTGTGAAATGTTGTTTTAAAGTTGACATAATCAATCATTTTCGTAGGATGTGTTCCCCAAGGTCAACCAAAGGAAGCTATCCAAAGACACAAAAATTTTTAAATTTCCCTTAAATTTCCCATGAACTAACAGCAAGATGACACACTTTTACGACATCCACAGTTACACTAGATAGCACGTGGATCCTACAAAAACTAAAAATGCAAGAAACAAATAACAATGCTAAAAACTAAAAACAATAAAAGATAGAGTTGTTCCAACTACCCCCCTAAGCTTGAATTCGACTATGGCCTCATAGTCAAAAACAAACTTAAAGATTGGAACAGAGATACCCGATCACTCTTGTGGAGGTGGAGGTGGCTGCGGAGAAGTGGGGTCCCAAGACGGGAACTGCCCTTGGAAGTTCGGCTCATACTGGGGCATTGGTGGAGGCTGTGGATACCCACCAAAATAGCCCTGACTCCAGTAGTGGTCGTAGAATGGCTGTTGCTGCTGCTCCATCCTATGCATCCGATCATGGATGCTTTCTTGATTGGCGAAAAGAAGGCGCTCATTCTTGAAGATCGTCTGCTGGTTGATGAGAAGCCGGTTGGTGGTGTCTTGAATACCGGCATATGCAGCGGTGTGGCTGTGCTGCGTCTGCTGAATGTCTTAGAGCATGTTATACATGCCCTGCATAGAGTAAACATCCTCGCTCTGCTGCGAGGACTGCGGCGGTGGAGGCGGATGCGGAGAAGATGATGAAGCACCTGGATGCATCCGAGGACGCTTCTGGGGTGCTACGCGTGCTCGAAGAGGTGTGAATGCCTCCTCTTCCTCCTCAGCCTCGTCGTCCTGTCCATCGTCACCGCCGTCGTTGCCGCCTTCTTCCTCATCGGAGTCGATGGCTATGATTGGCCATCTGAAATGTTGTGCGCCCTCGATGTGGAAGACGGGATCCGACAACGCACACTCCTGGTAAGCGTGGTTGATGTGGCAGTGCGCGTACGCCAAACCATCCCGTAGAAGAATAAGGTTTGAACGGTGCAGATGTTGCATGTTCACCTTACTCCTCGTGGAAAGCGAAGTCATGGTGGAGAAGTTGAGCCTGAGGTAGTGCGCCAACTTGGTGATGAGCCCGCCGAAATGAATCGGGGCCTTCCTCGTACTCCTCTTTACTGCCAGAACTCGCTGCAGGAAAAATGCACCCCAGTTGCATTCTTGTCGCGTCAGGAGCATGTAGAGAAAGAAGAGGTCAGTCTCCTGAAATTTGCTCAGCGCCAGATCGCTATGAGAAAAGAATGTGAAACTCAACATCCGGTGTAGGACCCGGACAAATGGGTGCTCGAAGTCCGCTACCGCAACATTGTGGTAGCTCACCGTCTTGCCCACCGACACTGTCACTAGCTCGGCGAAGATTTTGTCATAATCGGTGCGGGAGTCCGGTCGCCGGTGATCGTGTTGCGAGTGGTTCTAGTTGAAGACGTTGTTAAACTGCCTAAGAGTGATGTTGTAGTCAATGTTGAACAGCCGGAACAACACCCGACCCTTGATCCACTCACGATCAGAAGCAACTACGTCGTTGGGCACGACGCAGACGTCAAGGGACGCCATGAATTCCGCTACCAACTCTTTGTAGGTGGGTCACTCGCCGAAGAATGGTTGACCATCCGCATGGTACTCCAGCTCGTCTGGCCTTCTGCCGGTGTGGCGTGCTTGACCCTTCAGAACATAGACCAAGTTGGCCTCGAATCCAAGATCGCGGATCATATCCCGGTCCACATACCGGGTAGGCTCGATCTTCCACTTCAAGATCTCTTCATAGATCTTCTTCACCTCCGTGGATGGGTGAACCAGGCGCGGATGTGATACTGACGCAGTAGGGGTGGCACGAACTCCATGATATCCATAGGATTCGCGCGGGAGGATGATGCTCTGGCGACGTGCACCATTGTTGCGAGAGAAACAGGATTAGAAGAAGAGCTCGGGGAAGATGGAGAATTGACTCTCCGCTCGGTGAAGATCTTCACTCGGTGTTGCTGCTCTTCGATCTTGGATGGCTCGGGGGAGTGCTCGGCGCAAAGGAGAAAGATCACTCTGAAGGTGTGACGTCAAATGACGTACTGTCTCTCCTTATATAGACTTGGCCGGCGCCACTGTTGACCCGTCAATACCATCGACGCGAGTCGATGGTATCGACACATCTCGATGCTATCTGCCCCCCTCGCGAGTATCGACGGCTGACGATGGTTTGATCTTGTAACCCGGATCGCTCTTGAGTCGATACCATTGACACGGGTTGATGGTATCGACGCTGTACCCGGATCGATGACGTGGACGCCGCAATCGCCGTCGATTTCTTTGCACGGATCGGTGACATGGATGGTCGATACCATCGACAGGAGTCGATGGTATCGACTTGGCTTCATTGCGACACCGCCACTTTGCACTTCAACCTGTAACCATGTCGATACCATCGATGAGGCCGTCGATGGTATCGAGTTGACTGAGACAAATCGATCTGAACTTCTCCAGAGATCTCGATGGTATCGACTCCTGTGTCGATACTATCGACTGTTGTTGGGCGACCTGCCTGTAGGTGTGTCGATACCATCGACGAGACCGTCGATAGTATCGACTCAGAACGAACTATGCAGTTATCAACCTGAACCTATGTCGATACCATCGACCAGTGTGTCGATGGTATCGACTCTGCCTCAGCCTGCACAATGAACAAACGGATCAAGGTATCTTCTTTACACTAAAAATTGAATGAAATTAAAGCAACCTATGATTATAATTAAACTATCCTAATGTACCGATGGTTGGGTTGCCTCCCAACAAGTGCCCTTATTTAACGTCTTAGGCTAGACGGCTTCCGGGCATCTCATTCATCCGAAAGTGTAATGAGTTTAACCTCATTCACTTTTCTCTTGTAATTCTCACCAAAATAAAGCTTCAACCTCTGTCCATTCACCAAAAACGTGGCATCACCATCACACACTAGAATCGCGCCGTGTGGTTTGACCTCTTCCACCACGAACGGTCCACTCCACCAGGATTTTAGCTTCCCGGGATGCAACTTGAGTCGGGAGTTGAACAGAAAAACACTATCTCCCTTCTTGAACGTGCGCAACTCGATGTGGCGATCGTGGATCAGTTTTGTGCGCTCCTTATATATTCGGGCATTCTCATATGCCGTCATCCGTAACTCATCCAGTTCATTCAACTCAAACATTCTCCTTCTCCCAGCTTCATCATAACTCAAATTTAGCCTTCGAAGCGCCTAATGGGACTTGTGCTCCAACTCCACCGGTAGGTGACAAGCCCGGCCATACGCCAACCTAAAAGGCGTAGTGCCTATAGGTGTTTTGTAAGCCGTTCTGTATGCCCACAGTGCATCCGGTAGTAGGGCACTCCAATTTTTCCTTGTAGATGCCACCGTTTGCTCTAGAATCTTCTTGATTTCACAGTTTGAGACCTCCACTTGGCCTTGAGTCTGCGAATGATATGGGGTGCCAATGTTGTGCTTGACCCCATATTTCTTCAATAATGTCGAGAATTTCTGATTCCTGAAGTGTGTACCCCCATCGCTTATTATCTGTGATAACCCTGATTTTGGGTTGCCGATATTTAGACTAGTATTTGAGTACATAATTGGAATAAAATGATATAATTGTGGAAGTTGAGGTCTTATATGGTCAATTAGAGTAAGATGATCTTTTGTTGATGATGCTAGAAGTTATATTGGTGTATACTTTGAGTTAGGTGCCCTTAAAAATCAAGATTGGATAGTTATAACTTCATTTATCATTGGGGATACACATGGAACCAAAGGGTGGAATGATGATCCTTGTATGCTTCATAATCAAACAAAGTGGATTGAATCTGTCATTATGGTTTAAAGATTAATTGACTTTTATTCAAGGTTTATATACTTAATTATGAGGGTACTTGACGAATATATCTAGATGATAATATATTGAGTTTCCAATATCAAATTTGACTCTATGTTAAATTACATATTGTGGAGTTAAGGTATCATATTCATGGTATGTTGATTTACCGTTTAGGAGAACTGGATTTGATATAATCGACACTATTTTCGATGATATTTAATGTAGATGAGAATACTTCATTTAAATAGTATAATTAGTAAATGCATTAGAAAGATATAAATTTTGGACCAGACCCTTAGAATGACCTATTGATCAGTAGAAAAATACCAGAGATACATTTAAGATCATTTTAACTTTAGGTTTGACCAAAACTCTAGTTGGACCTAAATAATAAGTTACATGACGATCCTATTATTAATGACGAATATTTGTTACTAATCAGGTGGTGACCGGATATCTAGATGAGCAAGAATGATTAGAAATCTCTGAACTCAGGTACGTGGGATTTATTAAGTATAAGACTAGTTTTCTGGTTGCCTATGATATGCAATATCTTGAATTCTCGTATTTGGATATGATTGCTTGGTTGAACTAGTATGAGTTATACTTCGCAGAATTTAAGAGAAACCTAAATGATCATGATGGGTTGTAGCTACTAGAGCACATAGCCTGGTGTGGATGTATGTTGCCTAACATGGATGTATGATTCCTTGGCCCATGTTAGATGTATGATGATATTCTGTTGCCCACACTAGATGTAAGTCAAGTGCAATAGGTGTAGTACAACCGCATCAAAATGAAAGCAATAAAAGGAATGTTTACCTGATTATCGCTTTAAATAATGTTTTCTTTTACTCTTTCTTTCTCAAGTTATTTCAATTATGCAAACATATTAGTATGTATCTTTCTACCCACGTACACAACACCTTGTGTGTTGATTCGTTGTTTCACGTATGTTTTAGGTTCAGAGCTAGCGTGGGATAAAAGAAAGGAATGAGCAGTTGTCCAGGTTGTACCTATTGTCTAAGATCCTATTAGCATACATGTTTAGGCTTGTAGAATTTTCATTCAACATGTAACTGTAAATCATTTTGTAATAATTCATATTGTATAAATATGCATGTTGAATGTTGAGAAATGTTATGGTTGTATGTTCATGTATGCGTATTATGCTTCCGCATCGCTTTCTGATATGATTGGATGATGTTCTCGGATTCTGACCTCTCATTCCCAATAGGGTTTGGAGAAGCCAAAATCCGGGGACGTCACATTATCATTCGGGGTATCCCAAACCTGCAGAAAATATTTTCCTTCACGAACCTGCACACTACAGTAGAATCATTAGTCCTTGTGGGGATTGCTTCCACCCACTTCGACACATAGTCAACGGCTAGCAAGATATACAAATTGGAGTTCGAGGACACAAAGGGTCCCATGAAGTCTATGTCCCACAAATCAAATACTTCAACTTCCTGAAATACATTCAGGGGCATCTCTTGTCGCTTTGAAATGTTACCTGCTCGCTGACACGGATCACATTGCCTTATGAAATCATAGGCATCCCGAAATAAAGTTGGCCAATAAAGGCCACTTTCCAACACCTTAGCTGTTGTTCGTGAACTGGCATGGTGTCCTCCTGTAGTTGATGCATGGCAATGGTGGAGAACACTCTCGTACTCCACCTCAGGCACACACCTGCATAAGATACCGTCCCTGCATTGCTTCAAAAGAATTGGATCATCCCAAAAATAGTATCTTAAAGAATGAAAAAAATCTCTTTTTCTCCTGATATGACCAATCTTCCGGGATGATCTCGCAAGCCAAATAATTAACAATTTCAGCGAACCACGGCTCTTTAGAATTAATTTTCAAAAGCTGTTCATCGGGAAACGTCTCGGTTATGGGTATATGCACATCTTTTTCATCCACCCTATCTAAACTAGACAAATGATCAGCCACTACATTCTCAATTCCAGACTTATCCTTGATTTCAATGTCAAATTCTTGTAAGAGAAAAATCCACCTAATGAGTCTAGGCTTTGCGTCTTTTTTCTTCATCAAGTATTTTATTGCGGAATGGTCAGTCCATACAACTACTTTAGATACAACTAAATACTGCCGAAATTTTTCAAAAGCAAACACGACGGCAAGTAATTCTTTTTCAGTAGTTGTATAATTCAATTGAGCATCATTCAGAGTTTTTGAAGCATAGAAAATCACAGCGGGCTTATTATCTACCTGTTGTCCCAATACGGCTCCTACTGCAAAATCTGAAGCGTCACACATCAATTCGAAAGGTTTTGTCCAATCCGGCGTTTGAACAACCGGGGCAGAAATCAATTTTTCTTTCAAAACATCGAATGCATGAAGACACTTATCGTTGATATCGAAAACCTCATCTTTCTCCAAAAGTTCGGATAAAGGTTTTGCAATTTTAGAAAAATCCTTAATGAATCGCCGATAGAACCCGGCGTGTCCCAGAAAGCTTCTCACCCCTTTTATAGAATTTGGTGGGGGCAGCTTGAAAATCACCTCAATTTTTACCGGGTCTACCTCAAGACCTTTGCTAGACACCTTGTGTCCTAGCACTATTCCCTCTGTCACCATCATGTGACATTTCTCCCAGTTAAGGACCAAGTGTGTGTCCTCACAACGCTGCAGCACTTTGTCTAGGTTATAGAGACATTCATCAAATGATGCACCATAAACCGAGAAGCCATCCATAAAAACCTCAAGACAGCGCTCTACCATGTCAGAAAATATGGCGAGCATACAGCGTTGAAACGTCACTGGTGCATTACATAAACCAAACGGCATTCGTCGGTAAGCAAAAGTCCCATAGGGACAGGTGAACGTAGATTTCTCTTGATCCAAGGGATCAATCGAGATCTGGTTGTACCCCGAATATCCGTCTAGAAAACAAAAATGCGACCGACTGGCAAGACGTTCTAAAATTTGATCAATAAACGGTAAAGGAAAATGATCCTTAAGTGTGGCGGCATTCAGACGACGGTAGTCAATACAAACTCGCCACCCGGTTACCAGTCAGGTGGTGACAGGTTCATTTAACAAAATTTTAGTGACTGTAATTCCCCCCTTCTTAGGTACTACCTGTGTAGGACTCACCCACGTCGAGTCTGATATGGCATAAATAATCCCTACAGTAAGAAGTTTGATGACCTCCTTCTTTACAACCTCCATCATGCTCAGATTTAAACGTCTTTGAGGCTGAATAACAGGCTTGGCTCCCTCCTCGAGCCGAATCTTGTGCTGACATAGAGTAGGGGAAATCCCCTTGATGTCTGCAACAGACCACCCAAAAGCTCCACGGTGGTTCTTCAGCACTATCAGCAATTGCTCCTCCTCGTCCGCACTCAAATAAGCAGATACGATCACCGGTAACTTGTCTTTCTCAGCTAGAAAGACGTACTTGAGATGCGGGGGCAGCGGCTTCAATTCCAACTCTAGCAGGCTGATAAGAGATGATTGCAGCGGTGGGGGAAGTGCACCTAAATCTTCATAGTGCCTCGTATAGAAGCATGGAAGCATATGAAGCATTTTAGCGCACTCGTTGAGTGATTTACTCCGCATCCAATCATAGGTAACATTCAACAAACAAGCCTCAAGTGGCAATTCCGGATATGCATCAACAACAGAAATAGCAATCGTATCATCCTCCCAAGAAGGCGGAATGTCCTCATTCTCATGATTCGGAAATCCAACAGCTTTACACAAAGAAACAACCTTAGTTTGCTCCATGATATCCACAGCTAAGGTTCCATTATCCATCTTTCTCATCACATGAGCCATGTCCAGAAATGGTTTTCCAAGGCAAAGTGAGATGCTGTGATCCATATGTTTCACCATATTACATTGTTCTTTTGCTTTAGAAGACGCAGTGCTAGAGGGCATGACCATCTCAAAGCGATCATCTGCTATTCCCAAGGTCAAGCGACCTCTCCCCATCTCTAAGATCATGTCGGCTGTAGCTTGGAATGGACGTCCGAGTAACAACTCATTGCCATGCTCATCCTGCATTTCCATAACCACAAAATCAGCCGGAAAGACAAATCGATCCACCTTTACTAAGACATCTTCGCAGATTCCATAAGGCTTCACCACAGAGTTGTCGGCCAATTGGATAGTCATATTGCTCGGCCGTGACTCCTTTAATCCCAGCTTTTTAAATGTCAAAAGGGGCATCAAGTTGATGCTTGCCCCTAAATCACACAATGCTTCTCCAAATTTAAACTTCCCGATATAGCAAGAAATATTGAAACACCCTGGATCCTGTCTCTTTGGCGGTAGAGTGCCCATTATGAAGGCACTCACTTGCTCCTTTAGCACAACGACCTCAGTATCTGGTATTTTCCTCTTCTTGGTGATGACATCTTTTAGAAACTTCCCGTATGAAGGGATTTGCTCAATGGCTTCTAATAACGGAATATTAACCGAAAGCTTCCTAAAGCTGTCCAAGAATTTCTTGAACTGTGCATCTACCTTCCTTGCCTTCGTACAATTCGGATAAGGGACCGGAATAGTTTGTGCCCTTTGATGAGGTGGCACATAAGGCGTCATTTTCTGCGGTTCCTCCTCAGCAACCTGTTCTTCAGTACCATCCACGGCTATGTCTTCAACTTGCCCTATGACTGGTGTGGGCTGCTCCGTAGTGGTTTCACCTTCAACTTTATCTTGCGGTGTGCTTGTTTCATCCGTTCTTGGATTTAACACCTTCTTGCAGCTTCTCAGTAAAATAGCCTTGGCTTGCTGGTTTCCCCCGGGAACATTGGTGTTCCTCGGAAAACCCGGATGTGCTGGTTTCTTCAAACTGGCTATTTCAGCTGCCATCTGCGCCATGGATGTCTCTATGGTCCTCATTTGAGCCCCATGGCTCTGCAATGTCTGCCCAAATTGATTCATATATTCTCCTTGTTGCTTGATTTGCTGCCCGGATGTGTTCATTAACTCTTGATTTTGCTTGATGACCTGATTGAGCAACTCCGTGCTCTTGTCCTCAGTAGTTGGCGCGGGCTTGGCTTCCGAATCCTGTAGAAAATTGTTCGGATCCTTCCATGAGAACTTTTTGTCCTTCCTCCATGAGTAGTCATTGTTCCTGTACCCTTGTTGTTATCTAATATACTTGACTTGAGCCTCATCCTCTGACTCATTATCTTCCTTTTGCAGTAACTTCTTTGCGAGAAGATCCATCTTCTCATTCAGCTCTCTCATTGCCTTTGATTCACTGGCGACTCGTGCTTGCTCAACTGGGCCTCTCTCTCTTTCTCCCCAGGACTGCTTTCTCACCATGTTCTTGAGTATTTCCCAGCATCTAGTGTCAGTGTTATTCAGAAAAAATCCCGACTCGGCTGAATCCAGATTACTCCTATCATGCTCGGAGAGAGCAAAATAGAAGATTTTCACTTGTGTCTCTTTGTCCAACCCGTGATGCGGACATCTCCTCAACATAACCTGAAATCGCTCCCAAGTCTCAGAATATGTTTCACCCGCCTGTTGGGTGAAATTGTGAATCTTCCGGATCATGTCGTTAGTCTTCTCAGGAGGGAAGAACCTCTCAAAGAAGACTTCCACCATATGGTTCCAAGACTCAACGAACTCATCGTCTAGATTATGTAGCCACTCTCTTACTGCTCCTGCTAAGGAACTTGGGAACAACTTGAGGTACAAAGCATCTTGTGGAAACCTGTCTATCTTTACCATGTCACAGTTTTCAACGAACTGGCTGATGTGTGCAATAGGATCCTCATTCTTCAGCCCATGAAACGCATTTGATTTTACCAAATTAATCAACGCTGGATCGATCTTATATGTCGGTATGTTGATCGCCTGCTTCTTTATAGGCCCCTTTGAAGCTGATGAGGAAGAAGCTTTGATCTTCTCCCATATGGTCTGTGGCTCGGCCATGTCTTCTGGTTCAGATTCAGAATCTATCTCTTCTTGGTGCTCTTGCTCATAGTACTCCTCGTCCTCAGGTCCCGGAAGTGGAACCTCGGGTGTGCGATTGGCGTAGTCCGTACTGCGTGTATGCACCATGCAACGTACCTGAAATGAGAAAATTCAAGTTCAGTACTATGCTTAGACGAGTATAAACAATTATAGAGAAATTTAGAAAATATTTGAAGTTGTTTCAAAATAATAAAAAAAATGCGTGGCCTAGAGTGGTCGCTCGTAGCACTCGAAGTGCCAACAATTCTCCGTATCCCCGGCAACGGAGCCAAAAACTTGACGTGTATTTTTCTACGCGCTAAAAACGCAAGTATACACGTCGAGTAGTACAGGCCTTGTGAGGCCCGAGTCGAACACAGGGATACTCAGAATTATTGGAGACTCCTACTAACTACTTGCGATCAGCTAAGCCGAATAACAAATTAGGATTTGTTGTCAAAATTAAAATAAAATAAAAATAAAACAAAGCAAACAATCGATTAAAGGTTAATTTAATCAATTCAAAAAGGTATCTTTAGGATTGCGGTTTCACCGCGGGTTTTCATTGTATTAGATTTTATATAATGCCTCAATCTTCTCTCTCTATCCGGGTAGTGGCCTGAAAACAGAATTGCCCACTGTCGTGGTGCAATTCACTACTTAGGTTTAGGTCGGTTCCACTGTCGTAGTAACCTATTCCCTAAACTAAGTGCATTACGAACGGTCTCTCAGTTTCCACCATTAATTTTACACCACCTTTGTCAAGGGATTTATCGATTAATGTAGGGTTCGCCTCTTTTCAACCGTTAATCCTTCTGTCGAAGTGATTAAGGGCATTAGGTTATTATTATGGTGATCAAGCATAACAATATATGGAGAAAACAAAACTATACCACGGATTTAAGAGAGAAAATATGAATTACTATTATAAAACTGTCATACAATGAATTCCCGGGCTACTCCCGGTCCTAAAGATGGAGGGGATTAGCCCCGCATGTTCATCTCACACAAGTACATGGTAGAAATAGGGGAAATCATATGAAAAACGTGAATTGAATGGGAAAATCCCTGAACGGAGAAGAACCGATTGATCCTTTGCGTAGAACACGAGTTTTCCCGCCTCTCGGTGGTGAAATCCATCTTCGGCAGCATCTGGATCGACAGGTATGAACTTCTGGCCTCCGTTCTCCTTTCTCTCGCTCCTCGGCACTTGTGCAATGGCAAATGAGATGATGATCTCCTCTGGCCGGCCGTCATTAGGTATAAGTTCCTAATTAGGTCGTTAATTAACTCCAGCCGTCCGATTGAAATCAATCTGAATCCAACGCATATCTGACGGTGTCGATACCATTAACGCGGGTCGATGGTATCGACCCAGTGTAATAGCGACAGCCTTTCTTTCTTTTCGTCCAAGTGCCTGAAGCAATCTCGATACCATCGACTTGGGTCGATGGTATCGACTACCCTGTGGCGTCGGTTTTGTCATTTTGCGACGTTGTAGCCTCCGTGCGTCGATGGTATCGACTTGGGGTCGATACTATCGACAGCTTCCTCGCCAACAACCTGAAGGGTTCTCGATACCATCGACTTGGGTGTCGATGGTATCGACTCTTTGCTGCTCCTTTCGGCTGGCAACCTGTGGCCTTGTCGATGGTATCGCAGATACTTGTTTTTCCTGAAATTCGGAGACAAGATCAAATAAATCCACACAAATAATAATAATGTGATAATGAATGCTCAAAATAATGAAACTAAGGGGATTTGACATAAAATGATGGCAAAGACCAAAATAGGTGAATTATGCAATATTAACCATAAAACAGACTAATAAAAGCACAAAACACATATCAAACAGGTTTAAAAATGCGACTCAAAATCATCGCATCAATAGCCCATAGAAATCAGTAAATAGCACTAAACAAAATAGTGTTATGGTTGCAACATATATCGTGGAAAGAATGACTTTTTAAGTACGTATCATGTTTTTGTTAAGAAAAAAAAGATATTGGTGCGTATGATTTGTTTTTCCATAATGGGGTATATATCTTGTCTCGAATGGGGGCCAGCAGAATAGAACAGAACTAGAAAGTACCAGTTAATTCTTTCCCATCAAAGAAGTGGAGTATTAACATTTTATTAAAGTTGATCCATGTTAATGGAAATAAAACCGTTGCTTCGATCATACAGCTGGACAAATGTTTAGGCCCTGATAGATTTTTTCCCAAGACATTCTGAAACAACGTCTCAATCGTCCAGAAGTATAAAGTTATAAGATAAGACTTTTCTCTAGACATTTCTATGCATAATATGATACAATTTCTTTTATTATTTAAAATTGGTGATTCTATTCATATCGTCATAACTTGAGGCTTCTTGATAATTAATTAAGGATCTAACCATTGGAATATCCCACACAATTTGGTACAATTAAGTGACACAATTTACAATAAATTCTATATATCCCAATATGCGAAAATGCTTGCTCAACAGTCCGGATTGTTGTCCTGATAAAAATGATAGTCAGATTCTGAACCGGAGCCCTACAGTGAAAGCTAGGCTGGCAGTACGCAAAATCAAAACAATATCTTTTTAGGAACCACTGATTAGATCAAAAGCTAGACAAAATGACAGGAATGAACGATATTTGGTGTTGGGAGATGAAATAGCTACGCAAAATGACAGATATGTATGATATTGTGGCACTGAAGAACTGATCAGAGACGGTTTCTTCGGATTGATAATGGTTAGGTGACTATGAGTCTCGATAAAAAATTAATTACTCGGGAGTGCCATGAGAAAGCGCCTTCTCTCTTTCTCTACTCTGTTGTTTGCCTGTATCAAATAAATGTGGTGCACACGGCAATCATACAAACAACTACATGTTAGCACACCTTCTGTACACGTGTGGGCTGTTATTACCAAGTAACCTGTCATTGGCTATAAAAAAGTAAACATAAAGAAGAGCAGGCGAGGCAGACGCACAGCCACACCGATGAACAAACAAACTTACAGGTAAACTTCTCTTTGTTATATGACTAGCTAAGAACACGTGCTAAGCACTTGAATAGCAGTTGAATTAGCACAATAAAATCTTTAATATTTATTATTATACATGATAAAAATACTTGTATTCAAATTTTATCTAAAAATTGATCTTGTTAAAAAAAATAACTTAAATAATATTCAATTGACTCATACAATAAAAATTAAAAAATGAAGATGTAAAAAAATATGAATTATAAAAAGAATTGGCTAACTTATTAAGACAGTGTAGCTTGATTAACATCCCGTTAAATCATTCCAATATATAAGGACACAAACATATTAGATTGATTAGCATACATATATGTTGATTGATTAACACACATATATGTTGCTAAAAGACAAACAATAAATAGACCAATGAACACATAACCAAGCTATTGGAGCACATGCAAATGCATTTGATCAGTTGACCAGTGGACTCACTCCTACTTGTAGCGCATCATTACTAAAGTCATACTAAGACTTTTTTCGTTGCACTCATGACAACCACTCCATTAACATGCACTAATCTATATGTGCTTCCATTCTTAAACATGTACTTGTTGACAACTAATATATAATTAATCATCACAATAAATTATAAAGAACCACACGATTAACTATTAGCAGCTCCTTCTAACTTGCAGCGTGTGATTACAAAATCACATATGCTTCATTATTGGGCACGTGCCCATGGACGGCTAACATATAATTAGTAATCAAAATAATTTACATATGACCTATTAAAAAATAACAACTTGATTAAATAATAGTTAACTCCTCTGAAGTGCAAGATTACCAAAATTACCTATATTATTAAATACAAACAACAATTAAATATACATGAAAGTTAGACATGTTTATCCTATACATTGAAATGCACTCTCCGCAACACAGGTGATTGTTTACATCGAAATAAATATGACTGCAGAATCAAATTTTTAAAAAATAAAAAGGAAAGTCCTGGTGTAGTTTTTGGATAACCATGACTAAGTGGAATGCAAAAATCAATCATAAGCTAGCACCGTATAACCATGACTTGATAAACGGAATGCAAAAGCAAATATAAGCTAGCACACAGCAGTCAAGACCTATTAAAAGATAACAATTTGGTTAAATAATAGTTAACTCCTCTAAAGTGCAGGGTTATCAAAATTACCTATGTTGTAAAATACAAACACAATTAAATATAAATGGAAGTTGGACATGTTTATCCTATATATTGAAACGCACTCCACAACACAGGTGATTGTATATGTCAGAAAAAATATGACTGCAAAATCAAATTATTAAAAAATAAAAAAGTAAAGCCTCGGTGTAGTTTTTGGATAACCATGACTAAGCAGAATGCAAAAATAAATTATAAGCTAGCACCGGATAATCATGAATAAACGGAATGCAAAAGCAAATATAATCTAGCACACAGCCTGGTGCGATGAGCAGCCAAGAAGGGAGCTGAAACTTCCTCTTATTATAGGTATACTAGCGGGAGAGCACATGCTAAGCACGTGCATTATCAATAAATTAGAATAGAGCCATCATGCTAAAATGACTACTGTTCTATATACATTGACATATACATTAATATTTACATATCTCACCATTGATGTCTTACAAAATAACAACATATTACAACATGTGATGGCTACTTGTCTTGTTTGTATTGGATCTTCAAGATTTTCACTTGTTGAATGCCTTTAGACTTCGTATTCAACATGTACGTAGAAGATCAAATGCATGTTGGTGAGTTGATATTTTCATTTGTCAATGAGTTCCTATTGTTCTTGTATATTTCAATATGAGAATTTTACAGTCATAATATAAATTTATGACATAAGGGACATTTACCATTGTATCGGGTGACATTAGCATTTGTGGGTCGCACGAAAATGATATGTCTATTTTCCACATAAAGTAGAATGAACTGTATCATAACTATCATGGAACTGAAGCTTTATAATACACCTGCAATGCATTCTAGAAAATTCATCATGTCAAATAAGATACACATACATCTAATAGAATAATGAGTAAAATTAAAAAGTGTCATAAAAATTGACCATTCGGTTATAAATATTGATCTCTTACATCAAAGTCTACGGCTTGTTTCTAGATTATTTTGACTGCAGATAATATTTCAGCATAGATTATTTTTTGGTTGTTGTGCTAATTGTCTTTTCCGCAGATGTTGGTTTGATAAGAAGTTTTAGATCTCTTGATGATTTCACCCTAGACAGAGAAACATATAACTGACCGTGAGAGAATACTGGCTGAGGCAAATATATTCTAACTCTTTCTAAAGTGTGTCCTTGTACTTTATTGATTGTCATGGAAAAACACAATCGAATTGGAAATTGTACTCTCTTAAATGCAAATAGTAAATTTTCGTTGTCTTTTGGCATCAACGGAATTCTAGGAATGAACACTCTTTGCCCTTTCTTGTGTCCAATTGCTATTTCAACATCAATAATATTCGGACTGCAGCTTTTACAAATAATTCATGTGCCGTTACAAAGACCAACAAAAGAATCGATGTTTCTTAGTAACATGATTGGACAATTCTTTTTTAGAACCAGCTTGTGAGGTGGAAGACCAGCTGGAGTCAAAAAATTTAGAAATTCTTCTTCTTGAAATTGATTGGTCTTATCAATTGATGAATCAAATCTGAAGTATTCTTTCTTTTCACCAGGAAATCTCACAATTAGTAAATCATTTATTTCATCAACAAACTCATTTTTATAGTCAAAATTGCATGATTTGTTAAAGAAAATGATATATCTTCATTGCCTGTAAATTTTGGAAAAATTGCATGTACTAATTCATGCTTGGAATGTGTATCATCAATATACGGAATGACCATGTCTCCAGGGATTTCAATTTGATCACCAACTACATGTTCTTTTGTCCCATTTCCAACTTGAAGTAAATATTCATTGAATGATGGTGTAACGACCCTGCCTCCCGCTAACCCTCAATTAAGGGAGACCAAAAGGTTAGAGTCATTATCCCAATTTTCAGGATCAAGGGTTCGACAAATAATCAATAATAATTATAAAATTCTAACAAAACTATACTGAAAGATGGAACAAAATAAAACTTTGCATACTTTTTCAAAACTTGGATATCTACTTCTATCCAATACAAGAGTCTATTCTAACTAATCCTCGTTGCACTTTAATTCTTATTTTCACAATATGTCACTTTACTATTTGTCCTTTTCAACATTGTACCTAAAATGCCGACAAACAAAACGTCGGTCAGCATAAATGAATATGCCAGCATGTGGGGAAAACCAAAATTTCACAAACATGGCTAACAATCTAAATATCACAATCAAGTTAGTTAACAAGACAATTTACGCTTTCAATGTGACATTCTCCCCCGCTTTTGCCATAACCCTGGAATACCCTCTTTAGGGTTTCTCTTTTGCCATTGACTTAAGGAAACCTTATCAATCCCGAGCTTGGTGCCTGCGGTCACCTCTCATGGTGTCCATTAGTCATGCAACAAATACCACCTTCTCATTCCCGAGCTTGGTGTCTGGGGTCACCACTCATGGTACCCATGGGTCCTCCCTCCTGGGCTTGACCTTTTTGCATCATCCATCAGGGTGGCATGTTGGTGAGAGAATACACACTTATATTATGATTGTGATAACCATAGTGACTTTATGATTTCCAAGTATGAACATCTAAGCTGATAGGTTGCATTCAATGCGATCAATCATCCGGAAAACCTTCGGGAAACTAATGTGATTAACCATAATTAACCACATACCTGATCCAGAGCAACTTAATGTCCAAGCAATAATGATAAAGAACAATCAAACAACCAATCAACAATATCCTAAAATTAATGCAATACATCCAAGTGTTATAGTTTATCCAAAATATTCTCAAGATAGACTTGGATTCCATCTTGGGCTTTCTAGGCCACTTTAGGATTTTATTAAGGTTTTAGCCTCCATAATACTTTTATCACATTTAATGCTCTCTTAGTTCTCAAACCCTAACTTCAACATCATAAGCCTACTTAAAAGTCCCCTTTTACAATAAAATTACCATCTTTATCCTTTTAAGTTATTTCAAGATCATTAGACTCAATTATCACCTTTAGTTGCTTTCGAATTGACAACTTGTATTTCATTATAGATCAATTCACATATGAACTCTATTTATTGCTAATATCACATTAATCCACTAGGAAACCCTAATTACCAAATTTAGGGTATTTAGCCACAATTAGGAACTTTTATACTTAGAATAGCTTAGAAACATCAAATCTCATCTCTATTCATGAATTTGAACAATTAAAGCCATTAAAAAAACATAATTACTAACATTAGGGTTTCAAGGCCCATTAAAGCTTATTTATGTACATGGAGCCCTAAATTAATCAAATTATTCATAAAGTTCATTCTTTTAGATCTAATGTGTCTTTTTATAATCAATAGGTTAATATCAACTTTAAAGATCCATATAACCCTTTCTAATTCATTAATCATTAGAGATTAGGGTTTTTCGTCAATTAAACCATTAAAGATAGCATCTTTACATACTTTTTAAATTGGAAGTAGAATTAAGCTTCAAATATAATTTGTTTGTGTTCCTCTCATTCTGAGGATCAATTTTCATATTTTCACTTTATTCATGGAGCTTCCTATCAAAAGTTATGATTTTTGTAAGGAAAGACATTAACTTGAATTATCTGTTATTTTTAGAAAAACGTTGGCCATCCAATCCGTGGTCCACTGGACCATGAGAAATCCAATGGCCCATAGAGACAAGCCTCACTCACGATTAAAGGAAGCAAAGGACAACATTACCCTTACCTGAACTGAAGGCGTGGGAGGGAACTTTTGTAAAAATGTGGCCTATCATCTTCAACCTCGTGCTCCTCTTGCGCGAGCAGCCAGTCAACTCGTCGGTTGACTCTGCTCTCTACCACTCCTACGCATGAACCTAATCCACCAAGAGCTTCGCCTCGACCTCACAAACTCGATGAGCTCCTCAATTGGCCGTGGGTACCTCTCCTACCACTGAGGCTACTATGTGTTTCGCCGGTGACCTCTGCTTCTAGGCGGAGGTGCAGGTCATGGTCGGAGCTTCAATTGGAGGTATGGGCATGATTGTTGGCTTCGTCCGGTCTCGTGAAAATTTTTGCAAGATGTGATGGTACCACAGATAATACCCCCCTATATATAGGGTCAACCACCTATGTCCAGTGATTTGGGGACTTCCATGTGCATCGACGAAACCACCCATAAATCAGGTTGGATGGCTTCGAAATAGACTCCCAAAGATGGTGGACTCATCACCAAGTCTGCTCGTTTCTCCCAATATGAGAAATCCTCGATCAAAGATTGCACAACCTGTTCCCTGTGGCTTGTTCCTCGTGAGACTAGGACTCATTCCCATATGTTGGATCTTCAATCCAATGGTCGCGCCCCAACCAAAAAAATAGGAAAATTAGGATTCAATTGTTGGTATGTATGCCCTGAGAGCCAATCATGGGATGATTGGTGGGATACATTAAGATTGATTTGATAAACATCAAAGGCAAGCTTCCAATTCTTTCTGGTTCAGTCATATGAGATAATGATAGAACAGATTGAATGTCTAGAGAATGACAATACTCAATGATGTACACTTTCAGGTTCAGGACCTGAATGATGAGATCATACAGATGCTAAGAGTTTGTACATTCTTATTATGTCCCTAGTCGGATGTCATTATGGAAGGTAGATAGACAACAATGACACACAAGACTAGATTGTGGTGTTGGTTGATGATAGAATCTGGTTAGTCATGATATGGAGATATCAAACCAAACACATAAGTACATGTTAGAGAACAAGTGTACTGGACAGAACCACCGTGAGTTTGACACATGGAACCATGACATGGTAGTCACAGTCAGTTCTCAAAGTGATGGTGGCGAGTGTGATTCTTTGACCTGAAATCACTACACTCAACACATGTCATTGGGTACACTTTGCAATCATCAAATACAGTCCTGAAACATGGGTTGTTATAAAGGTGATGATTGGGTGGCTTTGACACATGGGGCTTTTGAGGGGTGAGTGATAGATATGGGATTCGCCTCTCTCGAGGGAGTTTGATATCCATGGCCACTTGATGAGTAGGATTGAGATAGGCGTGCATGCATGTGTGAATCAGTATGTGATATTGATGTCATATATATCTCCTCCAATCTACTCTGAGATCAAGAAAGTGAATGAACGTTGAAAGGATGATTGTTCCATGCCTTGAGTTCATTTGGGATATCAGTGACAAAGGAATTATACATTCACTGTAACACCATTCACAGATTGTAGGATTGAAAGTTGTTCTCCAACTTTCTATTTCACTTGGGTAGCACTGATGTGCGACTAGGCACCGCTCTTTTCTTGTGAAGTCATAAGTGTTATGGACTTTCACTGCCAACCTGAAATGGACCTGCAGGGTCACACACATAGGATTTGACCTGGAAGAGGAGTTTATCCACAAACGATGTTTAGATTGATTACTAAAGGAGTTTAGTAGTTCAATTAAGCACTCAATCAATTGATAGCTCAGTATCATAATGTTCAAGGTGTTGGACCGATTGATTGGAGTATCAGATTGATTGAAACTGCAATTGACTGATTTTGCATAATCTGCACTACCAACCAATCAGCTCATGTGATGAACTGATCGGCTCAGGTTGGTGAATCGGTCGGCTCAAGTTGTGAGTCGATCGACTCATGTGTCATGAAACGATCAGCTCAATTGTTGAACCGGTCGATTCATGTGACCAACGGAGATCGTTTGGAAAGTCAGAAGACTATTTTGTAAATACAATTTATTTCACTTGTACAAATTCGATTTGGACAAGGATTAATATTTGATTAATCGGAAACAAATATGAAAATCAATTTGAGTTGGATCAGGACTATGAACCGATCGGCTTAGAGCCCCAGATGATCGGCTCAGGTCCCAAACGATTGGCTCAGGGCCTAAAATGATCGTTTCAGGGTATGAAGCGATCAGTTCGGCCGACGTAGTTGGTTGTTTTGTAGAAAATTCTGAACCCTTCTACTCCTGCTTTAATCCCACATTGCCCGGGGTAGAGAACCCTGTCCCATGACCCTCCTATATATATAGGGGTATTGGGGGCTTCTCAGGAACAACAACTAAGAACACCAGTTGCTCTGCAAAGTTGTCGTTCTCTCTAGTTGTGGTAACCGAGAGAGCCCGAGCATGTGCTACCCGATAAGGGAGGCACAACAAGGGAAAGATAACTACAGAGAGGCAACTGGTTGCAAGAGAGTGTGTCGATGACTAGTACACTGACATGAGGGTGTGACTCATTCCGATTCCTTATGGGACAAGGAGATCAGAGTTCTAGGTGGTCCGTGTAGACTATTTCAGAGGCGGGAGACTTCTGCCGCTTGGAGGACAACTGTCAATCCCGACAGTCCCGGTGAGACCAGGAGCTGCACAGACACCGTCCAAGACCAGAGGTGAAGACCGCACAAGCCGCGAGGTATAACTGTTGATGCGATTTCTTCGTTCTGGTTTTTGGAGGAGAAAACTTTTATTTTTGCTGCCTTCTCTGTCTCCCCTAAAACCCAACATTAATTCCCAATATCAAAATGTGACATAATATCCTTTCTACTTTAGGATAATTTCTGAATTGCATATCTTGGAAACTGTGCATCATTTTGCAACCAAATTTTGAGGGTTTCTCTCTCTTGCCTTTATCTACACTCATGCCAAATATGAGTCCCAAATTCCAAAGAAAAAGAGTTTTTTCTTCAAAGGCAAGTTATTCTTTAATAAGACTTATTTTAAGCCTATTTTCTCTCTCTTAATATTTATTTTCTTTATTTTTATTCCTTTTACCATTATAAATTATGTGGAGTCGAAATATCATTCATAATGATCCGATTATCTATATTTCCACATACTTCTTATATTTTCATTGTTATCTCATATTTCCTTCTTAATAAAGCAATATTTATTTGATCTTTTCTCTTTCTTGTTACATTATCTTTGCAACTTGGACTCCTTGGAACCCAAGGAATCCTAAAGGCATGAAATCCCCACTTGGAGGATATTCCCTTGCCTTCTAGAGACTTCTACCTCATCATTTTTCATTATCTTACTTATTTCTTTATTAAGATATTTCTTTTCAAGGATTTCTCTTTATCTTTCATTTCCTTTTTCCTCTTTTCATATTTCTTTTATTAGAAATCACATAGAAACGAAATTTATTTAATTTTGGCCATTAATTCCACTTTCTAGAGATTTCTATGTATTTCTCATAATTACTTTGCTTATTACCATTATCTTGTATCTTTTCCTTTTATTTAGACTTTTCTTCTCTTTGATATCTATTATTGGATTAATCTAATAATAGAAATTAAGAAATTCCTATCAAAAGGGAGATTTGCAAAGAAGTCCATATCCACAAAAAATCTTTACAATTCAATTATGAAAACATAGGCAAAATTGAGTTTTAACATCCTTACCCTCTTATAGGAATTTTGCCCTCAAAATTCCCTTAAACATACAAACAAACATGATAAGATTTCCTCATGTCCATCATGGCTCCCATGTGGTTTTACCCTCTCCATGGTGCCTCTCAAGAACCTTCATGATCTCATATTCTTGCATTTGAGTTCTTTCTCACCTTGGTACCTTGTACCCTCATAGGTGACTCATGACATTTTAGCTTCTCTCAAAGCTAACTGGGTTCATGGCTCAACACATGGCTTGGGTACCTATATAGTACTCAAGATCGGACTTGTGGAACACATCACGTTATCCTGAGGGGAAAGACTAAACATAACCATCTCCACCAATCCATCTCAAAAGGACCCATATATCGGGGACTCAACTTTCTCAGTTGTAGCTTAGAGGGGTCAGATTTTCACATCACATATTCTCCCACAATGAACTGCATGTTAGTCTGCTTTGCATCAGCTCAGGACTCATGTCTCCCCTGGGCTTCCTCATCCATTGCATGATCAAAGCAACTTCATCTACACACACTATGGTCCTTTTCTGACCTTCACAAGGTCCCTTCACCAACATTATCTTAATGAAGTGGTGACCTCCCTTATAGAGCTTCTTTACATCTCGATACTGGCTGTGGTGGTTATCATCACATCTCTCAAAGGGCAAGAACTGCCCCCGATGTATCACCCTAAATGAGCACACATGCTTGCATAAGACCCTCTTGTCTGGATCACACTAACCAATAGTTAGGGGTGATAAGTTATACAAGCATCGAGTTCTTCATGTACCTACTTCCACCGCATGGAAGTGAACCTTTAAATCACACCCAAGGACCTTTGAACTCATATCATGGTGTAGTTGAACCATCTCTCTCTCTTGTAGTTCATCTGGATCCGTCTCCCGACAATATTCTCTCTTTCTCTTGGTTTATGTCATCTAGGTAAGGCGATCTATCATAACCCATATTGCATCTTGACCTTCTTGGTCCAGGGGAGACTTACCATGACATCCATAGTGATGAACTCCCATTCCCTCTCAGGGACGTTTTATCCTTTGTAACAACTTACTGGGTTACTGGTGTTCATCCTTCACCTCCTGACATGCATGGCGACAAGCCACATGCAACTTCATCTTAGGCATCTAAAGTACTACTAAAACTTACCATCTTAGTAGTACCATTTTGTGTGGTGACTTAAAATCATGATCTCCTATATGTCATGATTCCTCAAGATTGATTCCTCAGAAACCCTAAATCACTCTAGTCGGGATTTCATCACCTTCTTTTCCAAAGAACTGCATCTGAGGTTCTACAACCATCCTTTTATCGCATCAAGGCCTAGGTTGGTTAACCAAACAACCACTAACTTGATCAATAGATCTCGTTACATCTGAGTGTTAGCCAAACATATCTCCTTTTTCAAACTGAGGGCTAACCTAACAACCTCTTCTAACCTCTAGCTAAACTAGGTAGTTGCATCTCAACCAGAGCATCCATTACCACCTCACATCCTTATGTGTAAGATAAGGTTGAAGACATACACCTCCATGTACTCCACTTATTACCTCATCACAAACTCTAAGCCTATCTTCATTGAGAAAACTCTGAGCTCATCCTCTTAGCTCTTGAACTCAACCTTGTATAGCTCACAAAATCCACATAGCTCATGATAAAAACATCCTCATAAGATGACTACCTTAGTTCTCTTGGTGTTTTTACAACATCCACACATCGTACACTCCATAAGGGTACATTATTATCTCTATCCTCATACCTCATAGAAATGTTTCAGCTCACATTATCTTTATCCTTGGTGTATGGCATGCGTACTGTCCTATCTCTCACTCCCATAACAAGAGGAAATAAGCATTTGGCTGCAGTCCAAATACAGAGTTCTTCCTGTTCTAAGAGTAGAGATGGTACATCCCACATTTCCAGTACACCTACAATCTAATTTGAAACGTGCATCACATGTCTCCACATCATGAACATCTCAATATTCAGGTCGCTTCCATGAAAACTGGTCTCGAACCCACTTGGGTCATCACACCATCCTTGGTCATCTCCTCTAGGTCTGTAGGGTGTCGACACTTTTGGGGTCATCCCTCTTCCCTTATGCACTAGAGAGTGCCCTCTTCATTTGCCCTTTGGGTCCCTTGAGTTCATGAAGGTGATCAATCTCCCAATCCATGACCTTCAGACAATGACAATTGTTTCCTCCCGACCCTATGGTCATGTGCAACTTGGGAATTAGGCAACTCCTACTTTCATCGGTCTTATCCCTACCTGACCCTAGGATAGACTTAGAATTATAACATAGTACATATCCAATTTGAAACCTTAACCAAGACTCCATCATTTCTCATGGTATTTGTGGTCTGATTTCCATCCTTTCATAGGGATCATGGCGACCTACCTACCTTGGTCATGCCCCATCCCCATTCACTTAGAGATGATTATCTATGGGTCTGTAGGTTCATTCTTATACTATGTACTCTCCACTTAGCTTCTCAAGATTCTATGAGACCTCTTAGGGTTTCCTCAAACCCAACAAAAGCTGATTCATACCCTACAAAAGGGTCCTCTCCCAGGATGGGAGGAAACTATCTCTTGATAACAACAAAGGTCACAAACATCCTAGGGTTTGCATGAGCATGCTTAGTCCTATCAAGCTACTAAGGCATGTAGCTCAAAAGAATACCACCTTCTAAACCATGCTAGGTCTCCATGGTAGGTCCTACTTGTTTCTATTCCTTCACATTGGACCAACATCATACATGCCCATGTCACCATCCTATATGTGAGGGGTTCTTCAAACATATACCTTAATCTCAGGGGTTCCCATTCCTCTAAACATGAGGAGTGCCATGCTCAGATCTATGGAAACTCAAATCTCATCATGAGCGTCAGGTACACCAAGCACTAATACTTCCCCTCTTAGGTCTAGGAACCCTAGGTTCACCTTTCTGATATCCAACTACATGATCAACCCTGTAACCACATGCCAAGCATGTACAAGGTATGGCATGAACTTCCTATTATCATTCTACTTGAATGACACATCAGAGTGGAGTCCTCCTCAAAGACAACCAACTAGGTATAAGGCCTCACAACTTGTTACTAAACCTCTTCATGGTCTAAGGAACTCTTCCTCCTATCCCGAAAAGGTAAACACCTATACCATAGGTACATAGGTACCATCAATCTCATCCTCTCTCTAGGGTTTGGTTCCTCTAAATGCAACCAAGATACCATCATCCTCTAGGGATCGTGCATGAGGCAACCACAACCATCCTCTTAGGTCGCATCATCCTCAACTTCTCAGGGTTTCTCCTAGCCTGGAGTCTACACTTCCAACCTTCTAGCTCGGGCCCTGCTCTCTCTCTCTCTAGAGCTTAACCCTACAACAACCTTACTACTGGAGGTCCTCTCTCTAAGGTGGATCAAGCTCACAAGTGTACACCTACATGAGAGAAACCTATGTTTGCTCCAAATTATCTAAAGCTGTTCATGCTTATCTCATAATCTATCCAACATACTCTCATGCCCAGGGTTTTAGCCTACTGTTAGCCCTACTTACGTATGTTGGGTGCAACTTTGCCATGCTCATAAAAGCTCATAGGGTTTCTATATGGTCATAACTAACCTCATCAATGAATGAGTTATCCTACACCCTAACATGCACGACCCTTCATAGGGTTGGGTCGCCAAAGGTACTAGGTCATCCAACCTCACATGGCTCTTATCGTCATGGGTATCCAAACCAAAAGCATGTCCACCCACACATATGGTCTACCATGATCTCTAACTCATCATGTCATCCCTCTCTAACCACCAATTAGGGTTAGGGTTAGCATCATCCTCAGAGGATGTACCAGGTCTCTACCTTTAATGGAGATCTCTGCCTCCAAAACCAACCCTCTACTCATCCTCCTAACCAGAGGGTCTAACCTCAGGTTTCTCATGACAACACATGTCATACGACCTAAGCATGCAGCTATTATTTAGTCTACGCTTAAACTATTAAGCTTATGTCCATGACATCTTATTTACATGTTTTTTATTAATTTTGGTGGAGGATTCCTTAACCTTATCATGCATACCCTATCCTCAAGAGGGTGAGGAAGAGAGAGAAAACCCTAAACGTTATTATCTTAATAGAATTAGGGTTGAGAAGGGACAAAAATAGATGAGAGAGTCCTAAAGGTATCTTATTTCGAGTCAGAACCTAAGACATTGGCCAGGCAGTCACACAGATCCGAGAGTCTTCATATTCTGACTAGTGGTGCAGAGGAAAATATTGCCAACCCCCAAATGTGATCCTTTTCTAGACACCTTTATCTTTCGGAAAATCCTCTAATAACTCCCTTGGGTTATACAGAGTTTGTAAAATTTAATAATTATTAAGGATTAAATGAGGAACCAATGCTCTGATATCAAATGTAACGACCCCGCCTCCCAGTCACCCCCAATTAAGGGAGACCAAACGGCTAGAGTCATTATCCCAGTTTTTAGGATCAAGGGTTCGACAAATAATCAATAATAATTATAAAATTCTACCAAAGCTATACTAAGAGCTGGAATAAAATAAAACTTTGCATACCTTTTTCAAAACTTGGATATCTACTTCTATCCACAACTGGAGTCTATTCTAACTAATCCTCCTTGCACTTTAATTCTTATTTTTCACAATATGTAACTTTACTGTTTGTCCTTTTCAACATTGTACCTAAAATGTTGAAAAACAAAGCATCGGTCAACATAAATGAAGATGTCGGTATGTGGGGACAACCGAAATTTCACAAATATGGCTAACAATCTAAATATCATAATCAAGTTAGTTAACAAGGCAATTTACGCTTTCAATATGACATTCTCCACCACTTTTGCCCTAACCCTGGAATACCCTCTTTAGGGTTTCTCTTTTGCCATTGACTTAAGGCCACCTTCTCAATCCCGAGCTTGGTGCTTGGGGTCACCTATCATGGTGCCCATTAGTCATGCAACAAAGACCACCTTCTCAATCCCGAGCTTGGTGTCTGGGGTCACCACTCATGGTACCCATGGGACCTCCCTCATGGGCTTGACCTTTTTGCATCATCCATTAGGGTGGCATGTAGGTGCGAGAATACACACTTATATTATAATTGTGATAACCATAGTGACTTTATGATTTGAAAGTATGAACATCCAAACTGATAGGTTGCATTCAATGTGATCAATCATCTGGAAAACCTTCGGGAAACTAATGTTATTAACCATAATTAACCACATACCTGATCCAGAGAAACTTGATGTCCAAGCAATAATGATAAAGAACAATCAAACAAGCAATCAACAATATCCTAAAATTAATGCAATACATACAAGTGTTATAGTTTATCCAAAACATTCTCAAGATAGACTTGGATTCCATATTAGGATTTCTAGGCCACTTTAGGGTTTTATTAAGGTTTTAGCCTCCATAATACTTTTATCACATTTAATGCTCTCTTAGTTCTCGAACCCTAACTTCAACATCATAAGCCTACTTAAAAGTCAATAAAGTCTATTATTCCCCTTTTACACTAAAAGTACCATCTTTATCCTTTTAAGTTATTTCAATATCATTAGACTCAATTATCACCTTTAGTTTCTTTCAAATTAACAACTCGTGTTTCATTATAGATCAATTCACATATGAACTCGATTTATCGCTAATATCACATTAATCCACTAGGAAACCCTAATGACCAAATTTAGGGTATTTATCCACAATTAGGAACTTTTAGACTCACAATATCTTAGAATTACAAAATCTCAACTTTATTCATGAATTTGAACAATTAAAGCCACTAAAAAACATAATCACTAACATTAGGGTTTCAAGGCCCATTAACGCTTATTTATGTACATTTTTTTTTAATTAAGCCAGGGGACCATCTATTCACCCCACTCCCCTCGTGTGGGCACAATAAAAAACAAACATACATCTCCTGCTGAACAGCAGGTAAAACCCCACATATCACACCAACACACACCACACAGCATACTATTCCGCACAAACCGACCCATAACCCCTCCTACCTCTCTCTCCGCAACACAACATAAGGCGTCTTGTGTTTATCAAGAAACACCATGCCCCTAATCCTACTAGGAACGTCCCTCATGTCAGAAACAACAAGCGGTTCAGTCAAATGCATACCCCATCTCCCTATCTCCTTCGGGATCGAGTTAATAATCTTATGCACTAACGATCCAGCAATGTCCCTCTCCGCAATGATCTCCTTCACCTCTTTGATCAAATTCACGATCCTCCAAGGTGCAACATCAGCTCCCCACAACATACCATAGACCGAACGATCATCAATCTCCACACTAGAAACGTGTAAAAACTGATCTTCCGCAAACTTAACACCAACAGCGCACGCTTGTACAAGCGCCATCTGGTAACAATCAGCCGTCAACCAAGCTCTAGAAATCTGACAAACAACAGCATGATGATTCCTAACAATCCCAGCCATCCACCATCTATAACGTCCATAGATATCACGATTCTGCCCAACCGCAATGTTCAGCTTCAGATTATAAATGTCAGGATTCATCCACCTCACCAGATTAATCTCCTTTAACATGTACATAGGATCCTCCACCCCATAGGCCTTAATCCTGTTATGAAAAGAAGAATCAGCTATGCGGGTGAATCTTTTCTGCTTCATCAAGGCGTTAATCTGATATATCAACCAATCCACCTCCCTGTTCTAGAGAATCCTCTTATTATCATATCTAGCCGCACACCTCATCTGCCAAATACAGTAAGGAATAATGGTGGCCATGCACGCCACAAGCCACAGCTGCAAGTCGTCAGAACTACCAAAAGAGCAAGCATCAATCAAAGACATCCGATCCGTGGGAGCAGGATAATCTGTAATCTCAGTGAACCTGGTCCAGAAAGATGTGGCAACCTGACTATGGAACATAAGATGGTCCACGTCTTCCACACTTGGCTCATCACAACAATCACACCGGGACGCTAGAGCAATACAACAACTGGCCACATTCTCATCAGTAGGGACAACATTCTTCATCATCCTCCAAATGAAAGCACACGCCTTAGGTGAATTGACGTGCCAAATCCTGTGAAGCCCATGCGGTCCATCATAACTCGTACTCCCCAAGATCGTCTTTACAGAGCGAAAGGAGAACTGTCCTCTCAAATCCGGTATCCAAATGGGATAATCATCTGTGTCTGAAACCTGTTGACCCACCTTCCTAATAAGCTCCACCCCATGCTCGTCGAGGACCTGCTGTAAAGATGACCAATCCCAGCCACTACCATGAATCTAGAAATCATGCACCAAAAAAGGTTGGTTGCGATCACTGTTAAGCCGTGCGTGATCAAACAACCTCTCATCACACCACAAGAAATCCCAAAATGGAAAATCACCCTTTCCAACAATCCAGCGGCAATGAGGATATATGCTCGGGAACATATTCCAGACTTTCTTCCAGTAAGGAGACGCAGTCGACCTATACTTCAGATGATGGGGATATAGAGCTGAACGACCAACCGCTCTATTCACATACTTGGCGCTGCAGAACTTGGCCCATAAAGTGTCTCCAACAATCATCTCCCAACACGCCTTGGCCAAAAACGCGTTGTTTATGCTACGAGTAGTAGACAACCCAAGGCCACCTTGTTTCATAGAAACCGCCACTCTGTCCCAGCTGACCCAAGCCTTCCTGTGGACGTTGGCACGATCCGCCCAAAGGAATTTCGAAAACATGGCATCAAGACGAGAAGCAATACCATACGGAATACCAATAGAAGTCGCTGTATACACCATAGTAGAAGATAAAACATGTGCAATGAGAAGCTTCCTGCCTGCAAAAGATAACAGCCTGGACTTCCATGATGCAATCTTATGAGAAACCTTCTGAATAAGATAATCAAAGTCAGAAATAAGATTCCTTCCAGCTCTAATCGGTACTCCCAAGTACACAAAATGATCAACCACATTATCCATCTGAATAGATGCGCCAATATCTATCTTAGTAGCCAGATCTTTTCTGCCAACAACACAAGAAGACTTCAATCTGTTAATCCTCTGGGCCGACGCAGTCTCATACATAGAAAGAAGCACCTGAATCTCATCCATCGTGTTAGGAGTAGCATTCACACATATCATAATATCATCAGCATAACTCAGAAAGAGAGGAGGGATCCCATTTCCCCTAGTACGAAATCTCGCCACTCTCCTCAAGTCCCCCATAAGCGCAATCCTTCTGCATAGGATTTCTTCAAACAAAATGAACAGAAAGGGAGAGATGGCATTACCTTGTTTCAGCCCCCTAAGCAAAGGAAAAAAACCAGAGGACTCTTCCCCAATCGTGGCCGTCGCCCAGGAATTAGAGAAGAAACTGATACATAACTCGATGAACTCCTTGACAAATCCGAACCTCACCATGATCCGCTCCAGGACATCCCATTTAATCCGATCATACGCCTTAGACATATCAAGCTTTATCATGATGTTCGGCCTCTCACCCCCATAGTAAATGTCATGCATCAACTCCTTCACCAAACAGACATGGTGAGTGATCTCCCTCCCTCTAATGAACGCCGCCTGCTCCTCAGAAATCAAAGCTGGCATCAAAGAAACCATCATGTTACTAATAACACGTGCAAGAATTCTCAGCGCCACATTCTCCACAGAAATCGGGCGGAAATCCTTCTCCAGGACCGTCAGATCGTCCTTCTTAGGAATAAGCACAATATGGCAACAGAACAAACTCCGGTGACAATTCTGTCTAAGGAAAAACGCTTCAGCGAGTCTCATAAAATCATCTTTTATATACTCCCACGCAGCCATATAAAACGGAATAGTAAAACCATCAGGACCAGGAGCAGAAAACTTGTCCATTTGGCTCATAGTATCAAACACCTCGGTCGCACTAGGAACAGCAGTAAGAGACATATTATCATCCATAGACACAGTCTCTGGTATGCTAGCTAGGAATTCCTCCAAAACATCATCATCATGGGGTACCATCTCGCTATAAGCATTCCTATAGAAATCAGCAGCACACGACGCAATCTCCTGCGGGTCAGTCACCCTGTCCCCCGATGGTAGAGTAATGCATCTAACTCTCTTATTCTTTCTACGTGACTTCACAACAGCATGGTAGAATCTAGAATTGCGCTCACCGTCGTTCAACCACTGGATCCGGGACTTTTCTTTCCATACATTCTCCTGCACATCTAAAACCTCTTGAAGCTCAAACTCTGCAATCCTCAAAGCTGTCTCATTGTCCGTGCAAGGGTACTCATCAAAGGCAATTTGGGTAACGTGGACCACATCCTCTAGATCTAGGATCTTTTGGATTACGTCCCCAAAAGTCTTCCTGCTCCAAGACTTTAAAGCCTCTCGCATCCTCTTAAGCTTATAGTAAAAAACATTTGACGGGTGCCCCTCGCTGGAATCGTCCCAAGTATCCGCAATGATCTTCATACACTCCTCATGCTGCAGCCACGTCTGCATGAAAGCAAAAAAACTCTTCTTTGTGACAGTAGCCAAATTCCCAGGCTTGTACAAAATCGGACAATGATCCGACACTGTATAACGAGTAAGATGACTCATACAGGAATCCGGTCGCAGAGCTGCCCAAGTATCATTCAGCAGATTTCTATCAAGTCTTTCCCAGATAGTAGGCGTATTGTACTGCTTATTGAACCACGTGAACCTGCTACCCTCAAACTGCGTCTCCTTAAAATATCCGCTCTGGATAAAGGCGTTGAAATCAGCAATTTCTCGAAAGCTCCTGTTATTGCCCCCTCTCTTCTCCTGATCACTTCTAATGATATTAAAATCACCTACAAGAAGCCAGCTACTATCGCCAATGATATCCGACATCTCAAGAACGTCTTCCCAAAGAGACCGCCTGTAAACGTAGTTACAACTAGCGTAGACCGCAGTAACATAAAAAATATTACTCCTCTCATCAGTATATCTCATCGTCACATGCTGCCTATGACATTTCACAACCTTCGACTTGAGAATGCTATCCGCATAGCACCATATTTTACCCCCTTCAACTGCATTATCAGTCGCCCAATCCAGATTAACAATGTCCAGAAGTTCTTCCGCCACCCGAGCATGTAAAAAAGGCTCAAAGATACACACAATCCTGGGCTTATGCCTCCTGCATAACCTACCCAAGACCCTTCTCGTCTTATTATTCGCCGCTCCCCTAATATTCCAGAAAAGGTAGTTTGAGTCCATGAACTATAACAATCGACAACAACACTGCCTCCTTCAGAAATTTCTATCTCTGTCCTCCCGATCATCATAAGCAAACGGAAGCTCACCATCAGGTAACCTTCTTCTATGAACAACTCTGTGTGAATTACCCAAACGTCCACGTTGTCCCATACGCTCCTCACGGCCGAGATCTTCACGATATTTACCATTTTCCTCATTGCCTATGTGTATGTAGTCACGCAGGCTTCTATCATGCATCATCTTCCTTGCACCATCTTCATCAAACACAATCCTACGTGGGCCAACCTGCTGTATTGTACACTCAACTTCCTCACCACATGGTTCAGATTGTGGCGGCATCTGATGTTCCTTCTCATGTAGCACAATCTCATCATCTCCCCTATCATGCTCTATCATCATCTGTCCATTATCAGTAGCATACCCCGCTACGCCTCCATTTCGATTAATAGCCAAGGCATGCAACTGAATGTCAAGGTCACGGCCAACCTCCGTCAGCGAGAAAAGACTTGAACCAGGTTCCCCCCGAGCTACCATCTGCAAGTGCATGCTAGACCTTCTGTTCCCATATGTCAAATTGACATATTGAGGTACATCTTCATTGAAAGCTTCAACTAACACCAGTATACCAGCAATGTCATCGGGTCCTCTCATCCATCCAGAAGCCACTACCAATCTCCCAAAGCTGTTCACAATGTCGTCTATCGCCTTGTCATCCCGACACATAATAGGTAAATCTTCAATCTAGAACCAGATCGCCTCCTTTCTAGCACATTTTTCACCTTCCTCCATGCTATGCAAGTTAATATCAAACCCTTTGAACCCCAACATCTTTGAACTGGCAGCATCCTGTGCTTCCTTCACACTACCGAAAAAGATGACTGCTTTACGCTTAGAGAATCTGTAAAGATCTATAGCATGCTTCCACACATTCTTCAGGAAAGGAGATAGCTCCGTCCAAGACACCTGGGGTGGCCAACGTATCTCCACCGCCTTGCTCAAAGCTTGAGCCTTTCTTTTACGTTCATCATCATCTGGCCCTAGATCAACAAATATTCTCTTCGGGACATGCTGAGGAGAACCACGAGCCGGGATACCCACGTGCAAGGGTGGGAACACAGTCCTCGACATGATATCCGGGGGGGAAGGATGACGAAAGCTTAAATCAACAGTACATCTTCGAGCAAGGTGACCCGGCCTGCGGCACTTGTAGCACACTTTCTCCCGATTGCATTGTGACTGCCAGTGACCTTTCTCCAAGCATCTGTAGCACGTGTCCCAAGGGACGCCACTCGTCTGTGTGCGTCTATCATTATTGAAATCCTTCCTCATGTTCGGTCGATCATCTTCAACCCTCCGATTAGGGTTTATCGTCATGCTTCTACTATCCGTAGCAGCGCTGCCCCTGCCGTAGTAGTGCCGCTCCTCTTCCACGCGTGGGACACGGACAATCGACGCCAACCTATGGTTGGGCGCCGTATGAACCTCCATATGCTCTCTCCCCGAGACTAATGGAGTCATGTCCATACGTCTTGGCATGTTTCCATTCCCCAGTAAAACATCTTGCGCCTCTCCACGTGAATCTGATCCTTCTCCACGCTCCACCATGTTGGTCGCCGCTGACGGCCTCGACTCGGATTGAACCAGCGCCCTGATGTCCGGATTGCTTATTTATGTACATGGAACTGTAAATTAATAAAATTATGATGGTTCATCCTTTTATGTCTAATGCATCTTTTTATAATCAAAAGGTTAATATCAACTTTAAACATCCATATAACCCTTCCTAATTCATTAATCATCAAAAATTAGGGTTTTTCATCAATTAAACCATTAAAGATAGAATCTTTATATACTTTTCGAATTTGAAGAAGAATTGAGATTCAAATATAATTTATTTGTGTTCCTCATGTTCTGAGGATCAATTTTCATATTTTGACTTTATTCATCGGAGCTTCCTATCAAAAGTTATGATTTTTGCAAGGAAAGACATTAACTTGAATTATCTGTTATTCTTAGAAAAATGTTGGCCATCTGATCCGTGGTCCACTGGACCACGAGAAATCCAATGTCCCACAGAGACTCGCCTCACTTACGATTAAAGGAAGCAAAAAACATCATTTCCCTTACCTGAACTGAAGGCGCGGGAGGGCACTTTTATAAAAACATGGCCTATCGTCTTCAACCTCGCGCTCCTTCTACTATGCGAGCAGCAAGTCAACTCATCGATTGACTCTGCTCTCTGCCACTCCTACATGCGAACCTAAGACACCAAAAGCTCCGCCTCAACCTCACGAACTTGATGAGCCCCTCGATTGGTTGTGGGTACCTCTCCTACCGCTGGGGCTACTCTATGTTCCGCCTGCGACCTCTGCTTCCAGGCGGAGGTGCAGGTCATGGTCAGAGCTTCAATTGGAGGTATGAGCACGATTGTTGGCTTTGTTTGGTTTCGTGAAAATGTTTGCAAGATGTGATGGTACTGCGGATAATCCCCCCTATATATAAGGTCAACCACCTATGTCCAGGGATTTGGGACTTCCATGTGCGTGGACGAAACCACCCATAAATTGGGTTGGATGGCTTCAGAATAGACTCCCGAAGATGGTGGACTCATCACCAAGTCTGCTCGTTGCTCCCAATCGGAGAAATCCTCAATCAAAGATTGCACAACCTGTTCCCTGGGGCATGTTCCTCATGAGACTGGGACTCATTCCCAGCCGTTGGATCTTCGATCCAACGGTCGCGCCCCAACAAAAAAATAGGAAAATCGGGATTTAATTCCCAATATCAAAACATGACATAATATCCTTTCTACTTTAGGATAATTTCTAAATTGCATTTTTTGGAAACCATGCATCATTTTGCAACCAAATTTTGAGGGTTTCTCTCTCTTGCCTTTATTTACACGCATGCCAAATATGAGTCCCAAATTCTAAAGAAAAAGGGCTTTTTCTTCAAAGGCAAGTTATTCTTTAATAAGACTTATTCTAAGCCTATTTTCTCTCTCTTAATATTTTATTTTCTTTATTTTGATTCTGTTTACCATTCGAAACTATGTGGAGTTGAAGTCTCATTTATAATGATCTCATTATCTATATTTCCACATATTTCTTATATTTTCATTGTTATCTCATATTTCCTTTTTAATAAAGCAATATTTATTTGATATTTTCTCTTTCTTGTTGCATTATCTTTGCAACTTGGACTCCTTGGAACCCAAGGAATCCTAAAGGCATGAAATCCCCACTTGGAGAATATTCCCTTGCTTTCTAGAGTCTTCTACCTCATCATTTTTCATTATCTTACTTATTTCCTTATTAAGATATTTCTTTTCAAGGATTTCTCTTTATCTTTTATTTCCTTTTTCCTCTTTTCGTATTTCTTTTATTAGAAATCACATAGAAATGAAATTTATTTAATTGTGGCCATGAATTCCACTTTCTAGATATTTTTATGTATTTCTCATAATTACTTTGCTTATTATCCATTATCTTGTATCTTTTCCTTTTATTTGGACTTTTCTTCTTTTCTTCTCTTTGATATCCATTATTGGATTAATCTAATAATAGAAATTATGAAATTCCTATCGAAAGGGAGATTTGCAAAGAAGTCCATACTCACAAAAATATTTACAATTCCATTATGAAAACATATGCAAAATTGAGGTTGTAACAGATGAATTTGATTTTGCTCTCATATTCTTTGTTAGTTGCAACTTGTCAACATGTTTCCATAATTTTGATTTTATAAAACTTGCCAAAACAGTTTGTTCTTTGCCTCCTTGTGGTACAACTGGAAGAATTTGTCTGAAGTCACCTCCAAATACGATAACTTTTCCTCCAAAATGTGTTGTACTGATTGTCATGTCTTGCAGTAAAATATCTAATGATTAAATTGCTTGTTTTTTCCATGGATACCCCATCCCATACTATAAGATTAGTTCTTCTAAACAACTCACCCAAACTACTTTCTTTGAAATATTACATACCCTTTGTTCTTCAGTGTTCAATGGAATTTTAAACCTTGAATGTGCAGTGTGACCAAATGGTAATAGTGATGCAGCTAACCCAGACGATGCAGTTGCAAGTGCTATCTGACCAGAAGATCTTTCTTTCACAAGTAAAGCAATATATAAAAATATTTTTCTTGTCCCTCCTGGGCCATCAATGAAAAAAACTCATGGTTCTCCATTGTTTATTCTATACATAATAATTCTATATGCAGACGTTTGGCAATAATTCAATTGTGAATTTGCCAAAATATCTTCATCTGATACGACAATCTTCAATTCCTCTTCTATTTCTGTATATAACTTTTCATGCTCGTCTTAAACAATAGATGGTAAGTTGAAGTCTGATAGATTTTTTCCCATGGATTCTAAGCACGCATTAATTTCTTTAGAGCATTTGTATGAGCACTAGTCCAATCCATTTCACCAAATTTGTAAAAGTCCTCACTCATTTGGTTTTTAAACTTATCCCACAATTTTGTAGGACTAATAGAACTACAATAGACAATTATAGTAGAAAACAATTATCGTAGACTTAAAGGAATTTGGAACATCACTACTTCATCAAGACATTCCTCAATACTATTATCAGTTTCTAATATACCGATCTTTTTAACTACCTCTTGGAATTTTTCATATTGTGTTCTATTCACAGTTCTTAGCTGCTAAAAAGATTTAACACCTTTTACATGATTCAGTAAACAATACAAGTAGTACCGTTCTCCTTCAACAGGTCTTGTAAATGTTAGCCTTCCAATAGAATTATTTTGCTTTCTTTTGTTTCATAATTTTGAGTTCTTATTCCAGACATAGTGCTTAGGAAACTCTTTGTATAGGTACTTTTGAGCTTCCACATCGATGCAATTTGTCCTAAAATATTCAGTTAACATTGTCCTAGAGAAATGGTCATTTTCTACAATAGTTGATAAATCTTGATTTTGCATGAAATGTAATGCTTTGCATATCTTTAAGATGAAGTTGTAGAGATAGAGGGAACTGATAAATTCTCCATGCCATCTCTTGTGGTGATACCCAACGTCCAGAAACATATTGTGAGATTTCATCATGCTCATTTTTGTTCTGGTTGTCATTCAATTGAAACAATACACGATCATGTCCTTTATATATGTACTTATATAAGTACTACACATCTTTAATCGAAGAACATATCTCAACATTTATATGAATGTTGTACTTGGATAACAAATATGTATTATAAGGAACGATCCAACGATTGTCAATTTGGTTGGAACCCACCTTTTCTAGATGACCATTGTCTCTTTGTCGATACAAAGGGTATGAATTATTTTCCTGCGTTGTTATCAGGAAAAATTCCTTTGGATAATGCTTCTTGCATTTTCCATCCTTCATACAAACACTATTTTGATTTAAGATTCCACATGGACCATGTACTATATGTTTCAAAATGATATTGTGTATATGTGGGTTACAAACTTTTTCTGGTACTTCAGCAGATACATATGGATCATATACATCAAGAGTAATAATATTTTTTCTCCTTTCCAAAATAATAAGAAAATGTGCATGCGGAAGTCCTCTTTTTTGGTATTCTTTTACATAAACATGAGCAACGACATGTCCAAATATCTTATGTTTAAAAAGGTCTACTTTTAAAACTTCTAATTTTACTTTGAAAATTCTAGCAAGTAGATCTGGTCTATTTTGTGCTTCTTTAAAAGGTAGAAACTCTTTTCTTACCTCAATCCATGATGGGTTACATGTAAAAGTTAGGAATATGTTTGATTTCCCAAACTTTTGGACTAAAGCCATTGCATCAAGATAATTTTGGCGCATATCTCTTGGACCACCAATAAAAGATGCAGGAAGAATGATTCTTTTTTTTATTGTACTGTCACTCTTTTGTCCATCATTATAGCTATCTATTATGCCTTGATATAAATCAGCTCAAATTTTTTGTTGGTCTCTTCTGATATATTCCAGGCGACTACTTTCAAGTTTAACATACATTTCAACAATATATTGTTGTAGAAGTCTACCAGAATACAATAGAAATGATTTATCTATGTCTCTAATTTGTAACTTGTAACAATAGTATTCACGACATGATACTATTTTTCTGCATTTTTGCTTATTTTGTAGATATGATAGATAACAATAAGATAATTCAAAAGACTTATATTTTATTATTAATCATATAAAATGTATTTATCTTACCTTGTTCTTCTTATAGTAAAAGTTCATCAAGATCTTTGAAATAAGAATAATCAGATAACGAACTATTACACAACCATTGACCAGTCTTTTTATCCCTTTGTGAAATTCTTTGATGCCAACCAATCTCACCATGTGGAAACAATAACTGATATTGTAGAGGATCATAACAACCATAATAGTAGTTCACACAATGACTACTCTCAACATGCGTATACACATTAATATCCCTTTGAATATTTATGTTGTTGTTTTTATCATCATCATTTTCACTCCAAATTGCTACCACTTGTGAAGAAGTTGGTGTGTTATGAAGTCCTTGATGTACATTTGGATTTGACTTTATAAATATCTGCAGATCCTCAGAGTTTTGTAAATTTCTCAATCTTTGAAAGAACTTTGAGTATGGATTATGCCATAATGTGTTGACTAATATCTTGACTACATCTTCTTTCAATCTAGAAGACTAATGTAATCTATTTTCTATCTCATGATCAGTGTCATAGAAGTACAATTGTAGATGTGATGGGTGACCATTTTCAAGTATTATTCTATTGATGAAATGATATACCTGTCCTTGTATTTTGAAAGTGTATATCCCTTTATTTCTCTTTGAAAGATTCTTATCCTCATGCAAACCCATAGATATAAAGGCAAATGTGTTGTTATATGTTTTTATACATTGCCTAAAGTGAACAACCTATCTCTCTGAAGAAGTATACAAATCAAATAATTCTTGAGGGATATCATTTGCTGCCAAAACTATTTCACCATCATAGCAACCGAACGTCTTCAGTTCATATGGATATCTCTTGGCATGACAATAAGAACAATCTCTACAATTTTGAAGTAAATATGGCTCTATAGGTGTAACTAAATCAGTTATGAAGATTTATATTACCTATTCATCTTGTTTCTTCATTTGATCAGAGAAAGCCAAAAAATTGTGTTCACCTTAAGTTGATGAGGACCCAACTTCTCATGTGCCAGAAGTAGCAGTTTCTATTTGCCTTTTTTGTAAGTATGAAGTTGGTATTGTATGATCATACAATGAACCACTTGTGTTTGTCTCATTTGAAGTCATCTCCTTCAAATTTTGATCACAATTGTCAAGTTTTCACTTAACATAATTTTGCCTATTTCTTTCACACATTGCTTCCTTTTTCTCTTCTGAAAGATTGGCACAATTTTCTCTTCGCCTTTTTCGTATAAGTTCTTTCTTTTCCTCAAGTAGCTCATAATATTTCATTCTGGGTTCATTAATAACAAAATTTTAATAATTATTCACGTGAATCTTAAATTATAAGTTATATATATATATATATATATATATATATCTATATATATGTGTGTGTGTGTGTCTATATATATATATATATATATATATATATATATATATATATATATATATATATATATATATATATATATATATGTGTGTGTGTGTGTGTGTGTGTGTGTGTGTAAAACTAAAATACAAAGTCTGATGCTTCCTAGAATATTGTACAAAATAAAGATGGAAATAACATTATTTGAAAAAAAAACATAATTATGTCAATAAAATCCATCTACCTCATAAAGACAAACTACATAAACCATGTTTATATCACGCTATCTACACAAAGTATTTGCACATGAAAAACCATAAAGCATGCAAACTTTTATAGGTACATGTAAGAATACACATATAATAATATTATGCAAACGATTCATCTATATAGGGACAAAGGTTTCATATTTTCTCAATGTACATAGAATTTGACTCTATCAACGTCATAACTTGATTTATTTTGCATGTTGGTCCTTTTGAAGTTTTAGAAAATTTATTATATGTTGTTTTGAAATCCTACTCAAGTTTTAGGATTTTCTTTTGTTTCTCCATCCGCTTCATTCTTTGATAGTCACTGACGTGTATTTTACTACGCGCTTAAACGCAAGTATACGCGTCGAGTAATATAGGCCTTGTGAGGCCCGAGTCGAACTCAGGGATACGTGAATTATTGGAGACTTCTACTAACTAATCGCAATCAGCTAGACCGATTAACAAAATAGGGTTTTGTTGTTGAAATTAAAAGAAAATAAAAATCAAACAAAGAAAACAATCGATTAAAGGTTAATTTAATCAATTCAAAGGGATATCTTTAGGAACCGCGGGTCAACATTGTATTAGGTTTCATATAATTCCTCACACTTCTCTCTCTATCCGGGTAGTGGCCTGAAATGAGAATTACCCACTGTCGTGATGTAATTCACTACTTAGGTTTAGGTTGATTCCACCGTCGTAGTAATCATTCTCCTAAACTAAGCGCATTAAAAACGGTCTCTCAGTTCCCACCATTAATTTTACAACTCCTTTATCAAGGGTTTTATTAATTAATGTAGATTTCGTCTCTTTTCAACCGTTAATCCTTCTGTCGAAGTGATTAAGAGTATTAAGTTATTATTATGGTGATCAAGCATAACAATAGAAATGGAGAAAACGAATCTATACCACGGATTTGAGAGAAAAATATGAATTATTGATATAAAAATGTCATACAATGCATTCCCGGGCTACTCCCGGTCCTAAAGATTGAGGGTTTTAGCCTCTCATGTTCATCTCACACGAATACATGGTAGAAATTGGGGAATTCATAAGAAAAATGGGAAATAAATGGGAAAACCCCTGAACGGAGAAGAACCGGTGGATCCTTGGCGTAGAACACGAGCTTCCCCGCCTGTCGGTGGTGGAAATCGTCTTCGACAGCGTCCGAATCACCCGGGATGAGCTTCTCGGCCTCCGTTCTCCTTTTTCTCCTCCTCGACACTCGTGCAATCCAAAATGAGATCTCCCTCTCGTGTCGGCGGCCGTCATTAGGTATAAGTCCCTAATTAGGTCGTCAAATAACAACAGCCGTCCGATCGAGATCAAAACAGATCCAACGCATATCTGTCGGCGTCGATACCATCGACGCGGGTCGATGGTATCGACCCAGCGGATTAGCGGCAGCTTCCCTTTCTTTTATTCTGAGCGCCTGTGGTGATCTCGATACCATCGACTTGAGCGTCGATGGTATCGACTCCTGTAGCGTCGGTTTTGTCTTCTAGCGACGCTGTAGCTCTCCTTGTGTCGATGGCATCGACTTTGGTCGATGGTATCGACTCTGTGCTGCTCCTCTCGTCTGGCAATCTGTGGCTTGGTCGATGGTATCGACTTCCATCGATGGTATCGACGGAAGCAGATACTCGTTCTTCCTGAAATTTCACAATAAGACCAAGTAAATCCACACAATTTATAATAAGATGATAAATAATGCTCAAAATAGTAAAACAAAGGGGATTTGATATAATATGATGGCAAAGACATTAAGTGAATTATGCAATATTATCCATGAAAATGAGTAATAGAGAACAAAACACATATGAAATAGGTCTATAAATGCGACTCAAAATCATCGCATCAAACTCCCCTAAGCTTAAACATTGCTCGCCCTCGAGCAACTAATCCTTAGAATAGAATTACAGATGTCAACTAACAATCAACATACCAACCTACATCACACATGACTCCCACTGGACGTTCTCAAACCGGCCTTTCCTAATCACAGAACAGTAATTACCCTACAGGCGACAATAATCATCAATAAAAGAAATTATCCTTCAAACCGATGAACACTATCACATAAGGCAGTTAACATAATAAAATTTTCCGATTCAGCATTGGTGCATCTTGTGATCGCCCACACTACGTTGCTCACCCTAACTACCATCTACAAGGAAGCAGTTCTCCTGATAAACATGAGTGAGGAGAAAATCACGGTGGCCTACCAATCCGAGCAACGGGTGGATGGAATGGGTGGTTCATGGAAGAATTTGGAAGTATTACACAGTTTCAAAATGCACATAACAAAATGTCCTAAATGATGCAAATGCACATTGAAAATGCCCTAATGCTTAAAATTGGGTGGAATGATGCATGCACTAACCTTCCACCTCAAAATGAGATGGAAATATAATTAAGCCACATCATGTACTCAATTTCCTTGTTATGCAAGTGATATCATGTTCCTTTCTCCCTCTTATTCCATTTCCTTCTAAATTCTCTCTTTTTTTTTCTTTTTTTCAGATTTTCAGAATTTTTTTTTCTTAGCCCACATATCCATAATTGCTTAGAGATACATGTGTTAGGCTATTTTCTTCATGATTGGAAATCTTTGTACTATTTCGAGGGTATGGAACAATTTAGATCACTTTTTAAGACAACCTGAGGTACATGGTGTACTTAAGCATGAAAATCATGAAAGTCATGAGTGCAACTACATGGCATGCACCTAAAGGTAATGTGCATGAATCACTATATATTTTTTTTTATGCAAAAGTATGAAAATAACAATGCAAATCCTATCTACATGCTATGCACGTAAGAAGGAATTAAAACTGTACTTTACTTCCAATTCTTTGGTAGATTATGGAAAAACATGAAGTGGAATGATCACAAGATTAAGTTACTGAACCTTAGAAAAATATCATGTGTCCCTCCTTACTGACATGTGTAGTAGTTCAAAGGGTTCTTTCTCTTATATCCAATTAAGGTCTCATTACCATTTGATTAGGTTAGGCTCAAACAACCGTTACTATCCACTTTTCATGAGTCAATGGGGATGTGGGTGTGACATATTGCTTCAAAGTTGACATAATCAATCATTTTCATAGGACAAGTTCCCCAAAGACAACCAAGTTAAGCTATCCAAAAGACACAGAAATTTTTAAATTCCCTTAAATTTCCCATGAAAACAGCGAGATGACAATTTTTAAGACATCCACGATTACACTAGATAGATGTGGATCCTAAACAAACTAAAATTGCAAGAACAAATAACAAAGCAAAAAACTAAAAACAACTAAAGAAAAGATAAAAGATAGAGCTGTTCCAGCCACCCCCCTAAGCTTGAATTCGACTATGGCCTCATAGTCAAAAACCAACTTAAGGGTGGAACAGTGATACCCTGATCAATCCTGCGGAGGCGGAGGCGGGTACTGCGGGGTCGTGGGGTCCGGATTTGCTCTGGATGATGTGACTTCATTTGACCAATAACCCCATCTTGAATAACTGACACCGACACTGCTGTGTGCCCGTCGATACCATCGACGTATCGACTTCACTGAGTCGATTTCTTCTGAAAATCTCCAGAGATCTCGATGGTATCGACTGGGGTGTCGATACCATCGACACTTTTTTGCGACCTGTCTGTGACCATGTCGATACCATCGACGGGGGTGTCGATAGTATCGACGCAGTGCGATTTTTTCCGGTGTCAACCTGAACCCATGTCGATACCATCGACGAGTGTGTCGATGATATCGACCCTGCCTGTGCCTGCACATTCAAAAAACCGATCACGGTATTTTTTTTATACAAAAAAAATTGAACGAAATGAAAACAATCTATGACTAGAATTAAAATATCCTATTGTACCAATGGTTGGGTTGCCTCCCACCAAGCTCCCTTCTTTAACGTCTTAGGCTAGACGTCTTGCAACTCGTCATCTTTTCACATAGGGGACTGCGCTTAGAGGATCATGCGGTAATTTGAATTCAACTCGATCTCCTCCAATTCCCAAAGACAAAGTACCTCTCCCTAAGGCAGTCACAACGTCTGTCGTTGCTTGAAACGGTCTTCCTAGAAGAATTTCACAGCATTGGAGCGGTGGCATATCAATAACCACAAAATCCACCGGGAATATGAATCTATCCACTTTGACGAGCACATCCTCACACACTCCATATGGTCTCACGATAGACCCATCTGCCAATTCAATTGTTGCGGCCAACTTCTTCATCTCTTTTAACCCCAGCTTCTGAAATGTCGCCAAAGGCATGAGATTTATGCTAGCGCCAAAATCACATTGCGCTTTAGGAAATTGTTGACCACCTATTGAGCACGGTATGTAAAAACCTCCTGGGTCCTTTCTCTTCTTTGGTGAACTCCCGTGAATCATAGAGCTCACTGTCTCATTCATCCAATAAATTTCATCGTCTTTTATCTGCCTCTTCTTATTGATGATTTCCTTGATGAACCTCCCATAGGCGGGTACTTTTTCGATCATCTCCACTAATGGAATATTGATGTGGAGTTTTCAGAATATCTCCAGGAATTTTTTAAAGTGACGATGCTCTTTCTTTGACTTAGGATTAACCACATTTGAAACATCTGCTGCCTCAACACGCCTATGAGGTGGCACATAAGAGCTTTTCGGGGGTACCTCCCCTAAGCTTGCTTCAATTACTCCCTCCGGCGTGGGCTTTGGTGAAACATCATCAACATTAATATCAACAATAGATATATCAGCACCTTGACAGACAGTCTTGACTTTCTCTTCTCGCCTAAGTGGAGGCGTGACCACCAAGGGCTCTTGGCGTCTTTTCCAAAAAGAAAAAGTGCTTCCGCCTGGTAGTCCATAGTAAGTGTGTGGATATGGTATCGCCGATGTTGCATTCACATTGAAAGTCATTTTTCTTTCTTCTACAACTTCTTGCACCTGAGATTCCTCCTCAGTGCTTACCATAGACATGTACTTGACCTGATGGTGTGCTTGAGCCACATTTGCACTCTCGGCTGGTTTCTGTTGGTTGGCGTGCTTAATGGCCGCCACTTCACTCGAAATCTGCGCCACGGTGGTCTCTAATGCCAGCATTTGTGCTCCATGGCTCTGCAGCGTCTGCCCAAACTTGGTTAGAATATCACCTTGAGATTGCAATTGTTTTCCAAACATGGCCATCATCTCTTGGTTTTGCTGGACCATTTGAGTTAGTAATTCAGTGTTCTTGTCCTCGGCTTTCTGCTGTGGCTTGGCATCCAGATCCTGTAGAAAATTGTTCGGATCCTTCCATGAAAACTTTTTATCTTTCCTCCATGCATAGTCATTGTTTCTATAGCCCTGTTGTTGCATGAATTTCACTTGGGCCTCCCCATCATCAGATGCATCCTCCTTAGTTAGCAGCTTCTTGGCTAGAAGATCTAACTTGTCATTCAGCTCTCTCATTGCCTTTGACTCACTGGCAACTCTTGCTTGCTCAACTGGGCCTCGTTCTCTTTCTCCCCAAGATTGCTTCCGTGCCATATTCTTCAGTATTTCCCAGCATCTTGTATCAGTGTTATTTAAGAAAAATCCGGAACCAGCCAAGTCAAGATTACTTCTATCGTGCTCGGAGAGAGCAAAATAGAAGATTTTCACTTGTGTCTCCTTGTCCAATCCATGATGTGGACATCTCCTCAACATGACCTGGAATCGCTCCCAAGTCTCAGAATATGTTTCACCCGCTTGTTGGGTGAAATTGTGAATCTTCCTGATCATGTCATTGGTCTTCTCAGGAGGGAAAAACCTCTCGAAGAAAACTTCCACCATGTGATCCCATGATTCAACAAACTCATCGTCGAGGTTGTGTAGCCACTCTCTCTCTGCTCCTGCCAACGAACTTGGGAATAGCTTGAGATACAACGCATCTTGCGGGAACCTGTCGATCTTCACCATATCACAATTTTCAACAAACTGACTAATGTGTGCCACTGGATCTTCATTTTTCAGCCCGTAAAATGCGTTGGATTTGACCAAGTTAATCAGTGCCGGGTCGATCTTGTATGTAGGTATGTTTAGCCCCTGTTTCTTTATAGGCCCCTTTGATGCTGAGGAAGAAGACGCCTTGATCTTCTCCCATATTGTCTGTGCTTCAGCCATTTCTTCTTCTTGTTCTTGCTCAGATTCAGAATTTATATCACTTTGGTGTTCCTCCTCGTAGTAGTCCTCGTCCTCTGATCCCGCAGATGGAACCTCAGGTGTGCGATTCACGTAGTCTCGACTACGTGTGTGCACCATGCAAAGTACCTGAAATATGGAAATAGGGGTTCAGTACAATGCTTTGAACGAGTCAACACAATTATAGAGAAATAAAGGAATTTTTAAAATTGTTTTAAAAAACAATGTGGCCTAGAGTGGCCGCTCTTAGCACTCAAAGTGCCAATAATTCGCCGTATCCCTGGCAACGGCGCCAAAAACTTGACGTGTATTTTACTACGCGCTTAAACGCAAGTATACGCGTCGAGTAATATAGGCCTTGTGAGGCCCGAGTCGAACTCAGGGATACGTGAATTATTGGAGACTTCTACTAACTAATCGCAATCAGCTAGACCGATTAACAAAATAGGGTTTTGTTGTTGAAATTAAAAGAAAATAAAAATCAAACAAAGAAAACAATCGATTAAAGGTTAATTTAATCAATTCAAAGGGATATCTTTAGGATGGCGGTTTCACCGCGGGTCAACATTGTATTAGGTTTCATATAATTCCTCACACTTCTCTCTCTATCCGGGTAGTGGCCTGAAATGAGAATTACCCACAGTCGTGGTGTAATTCACTACTTAGGTTTAGGTTGATTCCACCGTCGTAGTAATCATTCTGCTAAACTAAGCGCATTAAAAACGGTCTCTCAGTTCCCACCATTAATTTTACAACTCCTTTATCAAGGGTTTTATTAATTAATGTAGATTTCGTCTCTTTTCAACCGTTAATCCTTCTGTCGAAGTGATTAAGAGTATTAAGTTATTATTATGGTGATCAAGCATAACAATAGAAATGGAGAAAATGAATCTATACCACAGATTTGAGAGAAAAATATGAATTATTGATATAAAAATGTCATACAATGCATTCCCGGGCTACTCCCGGTCCTAAAGATTGAGGGTTTTAGCCTCTCATGTTCATCTCACACGAATACATGGTAGAAATTGGGGAATTCATAAGAAAAACGGGAAATAAATGGGAAAACCCCTGAACGGAGAAGAACCGGTGGATCCTTGGCGTAGAACACGAGCTTCCCCGCCTGTCGGTGGTGGAAATCGTCTTCGGCAGCGTCCGAATCATCCGGGATGAGCTTCTCGGCCTCCGTTCTCCTTTTTCTCCTCCTCGGCACTCGTGCAATCCAAAATGAGATCCCCCTCTCGTGTGGGCGGCCGTCATTAGGTATAAGTCCCTAATTAGGTCGTCAAATAACAACAGCCGTCCAATCGAGATCAAAACAGATCCAACGCATATCTGCCGGCATCGATACCATCGACGCGGGTCGATGGTATCGACCCAGCGGATTAGCGGCAGCTTCCCTTTCTTTTATTCTGAGCGCCTGTGGTGATCTCGATACCATCGACTTGAGCGTCGATGGTATCGACTCCTGTAGCGTCAATTTTGTCTTCTAGCGACGCTGTAGCTCTCCTTGTGTCGATGGCATCGACTTTGGTCGATGGTATCGACTCTGTGCTGCTCCTCTCGTCTGGCAATCTGTGGCTTGGTCGATGGTATCGACTTCCGTCGATGGTATCGACGGAAGCAGATACTCGTTCTTCCTGAAATTTCACAATAAGACCAAGTAAATCCACACAATTTATAATAAGATGATAAATAATGCTCAAAATAGTAAAACAAAGGGGATTTGATATAATATGATGACAAAGACCAAATTAAGTGAATTATGCAATATTATCCATGAAAATGAGTAATTAGAGCACAAAACACATATGAAATAGGTCTATAAATGCGACTCAAAATCATCGCATCAGTCACATTGTCATCTTGCCCTTTTCTTTGATATGTATCATCATGATTACTTTTCTAAAATATGTCGTAACTATTACCTATATGTCTTTTGTTTCTTTTCATTCCTTTGAAAGTTCTAAAATTATATTTTGTTACTCTATTCGTTTCATTGTTCCATATTCACCTACTGTCAAATCATGAATGTTTTTCTAAAATATGTCATTTCCATTACCTATAATAAAGTTGTTACGTATTCAATGTCTTATACTACTTATCTTTAAAATTATAAATGTACAATAATATATAATATTTGCTGACAAATAAGAACGTCAAATTATGTAAGTTAGTTAGTACCAATCAATTGTTATTATCTTAATATAAATCAACTTCATCCTGATTCATAAATTGGAGAAAAGCTTTAAACAACGTTTTTTATGACCCATATACTTATCGGATTCAACCATGACAACAAAGTCAATTGCCATGAGGGACTCCATGTTGAAGGTAACATATAGTACTAACTATGCTAAGTAGTTCTCGTTTGAAAATCACTGGTCGAAACCCCATCACAACTCATAAACTTCTCCCTAACCCATCTTCACAATGGCACCATAAGTTGTGCCACCATGCTAGGCCACTTACTCTTTACCATTCTCAAATTCTAGTTCAGCTACTCAATCCCTTGAGCGATCCCACAAATTTTGTCCAGCTGATTAATACCAAAGCAACAAATTCCCCACTATGAAGTCACACCGACTCCCTTTACAAATGTATATGGATATGAAGTCGAAATTAATAATTATAACAAACCAGCCAATTACATGTTCAATTTGAAATTTCCAAATAACAGACCGGCCAATTATATATTCAATTCAAGTTTTCATAGGTCATGGAAGGCATTCTTGCTGAACCTAAAGACATTTATTTAACATCAGATAGTAAAACTCTAACACCGTTATTATATTGCCACCATGGTCACTGATTATGTTTTACCATTCAATACGGAGGCTTTGTTTCTTCCTGGCAGGGGGAATTGAAGCAGTAGCGCTAGCAACCTAACACTGCCACTGGATTAGGTGCTATGGTGGGCTCCCATATTGGCTTTTGCACCGCGTGTTCCACTGGTAGAAGCAAAGCACCTCAGACCTCATACCAACATCTCCGGTGTAGTAGAACATCATTGTCGCCAGCCTGTAGGAGAAGGATCTCTGAGTGGTTGAATGTCAACCCTTCTGGTTGTACACTCGCACTGGGCGGATTCTCAGACTCCAACCAATGTTCCTGGTTGTACGTCAATGATCTTCTCCTACAACTAATTGAATCTAATCTGGTAGTACAACTGTAACACACAAAGCATCACGTAGTACTACATGGATATGCGCATGTAGCGCTGAGTTGTGCCTGTGCTTATGTTCAGTGCTTACATTTTTGTGTTGCCACTACCGTAATATTTTTTCAGTTCGTTTTACTGCAACCTCGCAGCAGACACAACATATAGCAGTCATAAAAAAGTCAGTATTCTATTCGGTAGTTGTGACTTGTTAGTCCGGTTGACAGCGTAACCGCGATCAATTTTCTTTTGATCTTAAAATTGTAATTTATGTAAATAAATCGCATACAATACTGAAACATATTTGTGCCCAGGACGTCGCTTTATTTCATCTAATCCTTTTTATGCTCCTGCCGGTTATAAGTTTTTTTGTTTGGCCTATAATATTGTCCAATGGAATTTGACCATTCTTCATGTCGTGCTCTTGCCATCAACAATAATCAAATAATAGAAGGAAAAAAACCAGTTTAGCCCACTTTTATAAAAATATTTACCAACATAGCACAATTTGCAAAATATTTTCCAAAATAACACACTTTAGTCTAAAAACGCCCCTTTGTGTAGAGCTTTTTATACCCGGGACTGAAAAGCACCACAATGACTGGCGTGTTCATTTCTAAATAAATTTTTTTGAAAAAAAAATAAAAAAATTTGAAAAACGCCACATAAAGTGGCGCTTTCAAATTACAATTAACATTAAGTGCAAGTTGCATGCGCCACTTTTGTGGCGTTTTCCAATTTTTTTTTTTTTTTCAAAATTTTTTATTTAAAAGTGAACACGCCAATCATTGTGACGCTTATCATATTCGTATATAAAAACGTCACTTTAAGTGACGGGTTCCACATAAAGTGTGCTATTTTGGGAGATATTTTACAAAGTGTGCTATGTTGGTAAATATTTTTATAAAATTGTTCTGAATATGTTTTTTTTTCATAATAGAACTCATGACATAAGTGTAGGTATAGTCATGTGTACGTAAACCTGATAGGTATCATCAATGAACATGCACTGTCGTTTAGAACAAAGTTGTAAAATAGAATTTCGTAACATACAACAGAAGTACTTCAAGAAGCAAGGAAGCTAAAAATTGACCTGCTTTGCGTGAGGTTGTGATTGAGGAAGGATGAGAAATGCGCAGGTTGTCTTAGAAATGCGCAGGCACAAAAGAGCGTGAACACAGAGTTTGCAGAAAACAGCCCAGTAGACCGTGATATAAGAACGCACTGCAAAATGGAGAGGACCAAGCAGATATTAGCTTGTCCATCGTGGGTCTGTAAGTATCTATACTTCCGAGAAGATTTGTGTGTGAGAGGACCGAGCAGATATTAGTTCGTCCGTCGATGATCTATAAGTATCTATACTTATTATAAAAAGAGCAAGTTTGATACTGCGTTCTTTTTTATTTACTTTCTTTTCTCATTTTTTTAAGGAATTTTTGCTCTTACAAATATTTATTCTCACATTCTCCTATTAACTTTTATTGTCTTTAATTCTTTATTTCTCTCTCCATTGCACAGAAACAGTTCATTGATTCTCTCCTTTCAAACAACCAACACAAATATATTTTACCGTAGAGACTCTTTCACAGATGAGTGTTCTCCCCGCACATTTCAACAAATTTTATATGTCACGTGCATGTGCACGTGTGCGTTCACTAGTCTATACTTAAGAGAGGATTTCGAGTGTGTTACCAAAAACTGGTTATCGGATGAATGCAACAAAGTACATGTGTAGGCCTTACGTCATTAACTCATAAAAATGTGATACGTGGAGGATATATATCAATAACTCCTAAAAGTGAAATATTTGTCTGTAGGAACGGAAACAACGGATATGCATCAATTACAATTCCACTCGGCATCTGCGTAACAGGTCAAAAACAGAACAACAACGTGCGGGTCAAAAAGCAGAACAACAACGAGGCTTTGTAATTGTCGCAGTACCTGTAAGGACACAGGTCGAAAAACAAGCAAGCAAGGAGCAGAGCTTGTCTTTTTTATAGGGTAGAAAGATACTAGATAAAGGTAGAAAAACAAACATAAAATATAGAATATAAAATATATATAGAATAGATATTGGCACCTCTTGTCAAGTTTGTGATGGACCTCAAATTTGGAGATATTTTGTAAACACAGGTGCGCAAGCAGCGCCATGGAAGGTACCATTACAATTTCGCCGTGCAAGCCCTCGTCTACTGGGCGTGCTTTCGTGTTGGAAAATGATATAGCCCCTGTTTGGTTCGGGACTGGCTTTATGCAAGTCTGCCTGGCTTGGATGGGTTTAGGCCTGCTGGAGTCTGATATCGTTTGGTAAACCAGTCTGATTCTGTTTGGCAAACCTGTCTCATTCTGGGGGACTGGACTCGTTTCAAGCTGATTCTGTTTGGCTGTGCAGGCTGGGTTTAGTCTGATTCTGTTTGGCAACTGTAGGCAGGATTAGCTGAATCTGTCCTATTCTCGCAGAACTGTTGTTAGAAATGTGGCCTTGTGACGCCGTTTAAACAGAAGTTTTTTTAAAAAAAAGTAACTTAAAAATAACTTAATTGTTATCTATATCACTTTAGTTTAAGAACTCTCATTTTGTTGTTGAGATGTGAGTCAGGCGTGTTACCCTTTTGTGGGGTGTTTATGTGGGTGTTTTGGTTGTTTCATTGAGGTTGAATATGCATAACATGTTATGTTTAATACCCCAAGATATGAGGTAATCCCGTCAGACCAAGAAATACGTTCCAAAAATAGCCAAACATGAACATCATTTTTAAAGTAAAACAGATTCAGCTACATTCGATAAATATAAATTGTCTTAGTGGGCAGACACCCATAACAAGCCTGTAATGCTATATAAACAAAATAAAGATAATACAGAAAACAAAAAACTAATAATTGTTTGTTGATGCAACAGATTCAACATCAGTTTCTTCATCACTAGAGGAGATTAAGATTGGTGGTTGGTGGCAGTCTCTGACAAACAGGGCATCAGCCGAGTCTGAAGTAGATGATATATAACCCTCTGGTCTCGGAAAAATATACCTAAGCAATTCAGAGTTGTCCCCATAACCACGAATCCACAAAAAAAAGCTTGTAGGGCGAGTGTCGTCCTTGAGTTTTGGTTGTAGGGTCACAGTCCATTCTGGTTTGGCTTTTAGTTTGTCCAACATTTCAGCCCAACCTTCATCCATGATTAAATATTTACCTTTCTTATTCCATATTCTTTCTTCAGGTGTAGACCACCTGATCTGTACATCAAAGTTGATTCTGCCTACCTCCACCATAGCATAGCCAGGAGTTATCTTAAATGGCTCGCACATCCAGGTTAGGGGAAGGGAGACGCGTCTCATAAACTCCCTGTTTGAGAGATCATACTCCTTTACAGGGAAACGAGATCCCATGTTACCTATAATAAACAAGAAGAACAAGAACAACAAGAAGATAAGAAGAAGAACAGAAGAAGAAAAATAACAAGAAGATAAGAAGAACAAAAATAACAAGAAGATAAGAAGAACAAAAATAACAAGAAGAACAATAATAACTCTTATGTTCACCTAAGTTCACTACTATCATGTATTAGGTTTATTATCATTCTATGATTTTGCCTCCATCCAAGCCTCTGTCGTATACACTCCATCAACACACCTTCCGAAATCATATTGGGTTCTCATCCTACCTCTGAGATCCATATCATGCTCCGAACACCACACAAAATGAGGAGGCGTCGAATGACTAAGCATATTAGTTAATATGTAAGTTCCAAACAACAGAGCATGGCATATTCGTTTTCAAAAAACAATCAACAACACTTAACACGGGAACTTCCAAACAACAAAAATAAAATGGAAAACCGATGACGCGAATGAAAGGTATGGCCGCCATTCGACGTTACGGCGTCGTCGGGGGTGAAGGAGTGTCCAATAGAAGCCTACATTGTTCCTCCAGTTCTTCTACGTAGCGTTCTAGATACTCATGCTCATACTTTTTGTTGGTGTAAACATCATGGTGGTTGTGATGAATTTCAACAAAATCTTTCAAGTTCATTGTCTCACCCCACAATGACTTGCACTCGAGCGTGAGTAACGCAATCTCAGCTTTCAGAGAATCAATTGTAGGTCTGAGATCGATTGCCCAGTGAAAGTATCTGCATCGATCTTTTCCCTAAAAAATATTATGAAGTTTACGTAAATGACAATGAATTAGTAACGTACACAGTGGCTACATAATATGTGTGTACAAGCGCACCTCGCGAGAAGGACATATGTAATACATTTCACCTGGTCTTTCACTGAGAATTCCAAAGTCATACAACCCTGCATCGTCAGTGTTAAGTCGCAAGCCTGCCTCTAACCCACAGTCACACCGCACAACTTCATTTGTATTAATAGACATCTACACCATGCATTTGAATCAGTCAAACGATTTATGGTAATGAAGTTAGATTGAAAATCAAAACAATAACATAAAAGACAGACCCCATTGTTTGTTAAATGTATTACAGATAAACTTATGTTATGAATGTTGGACAGACATCAATGATGTTATACATCTATGATGTATTGTAACCGTCCTCATTGGAAGTGTTGTCGTCGCTAGTTATGTGAATACGTTGGCGAAGATATTGGGACCGCGATCGTAGATCTGTAATTTCTACTTGTAGCCTATCAGTGTCTGCTATGCTGGAACAGACAAAGGCACACTGGGAAGACCATAGTTGACGTTCACTGCGTGCATATGCAAGTTGTGAAAGCATTGCAGCCCTAACGGCGGTTAGTGTGGCAATTGTGGGTACAACCCGTTGCGCGGGCAACCTCATATGACATCTATTTTGATTTTGAACCCTACCGCACGTAAAATATGGCATGTGTGGGTTCTTGTCTTCAAAACGTCCGTTTTGTGCATCCTTGGCATCCATATATACGCATACAGTGGATTGAAGGCCGCATTGACAACGAGGCATTCCGTTCTCCATTTGAAGACAACCTATATTGACACAATGTGACGATTCTGATCAGGTTCGAAATAAACAATTCGGGAATCAATCTATTACAGATACTCTTCTAACGAGTTTCCCAAATGAGATTAGCAATGGATTCACGTAACACTTCGCCCTCCCTTGAATCGGCCTGAGTTGAACCTTGACCTGAACTCGGGGGAACGACGGCTGGGGGAATGGCAGACGATGAATTCTCATCTGGGAGTTCATCCATTATGGTGTCGCCGTCATTTTGCCGTCGGATGAAATTGTGTAGGATACAACAAGCAAGTACGATGCGACACTACGAATGAATAGGATATGTCGGCCCCTTCTTAAGGTATGCAAACCGTCTCTTCAGCACCCCAAATGCTCTTTCTACAATATTACGTAGTTGAGCATGTCTGTGGTTGAACATCTCTTTCTTGCTGGTGTAGGCATGTCTGTTTTCTCGGTACTCAGCAATATGGTATGCTGTGTTGCGATAGGGTGCAACAAATTCACGAGTGTTGGCATACCCTGCATCTACCATGTAAAACTTCCCCGGCGGAACTGTAAACCCGCTATGGGTCCTTGCTGATTGCAGGACCCTTTGGTCGGTAGACGACCCCTCCCACCCAGTGAGGATATATGTAAACTCCATGGAGAAGTCTACTACAGCCGTGACATTGAGAGAGACATTCCCTTTTCTGTCACGGTATCGATTATGTTTGTCTCTGCTGACCAAGACAGGGATGTGTGTTCCGTCAATAGCCCATATGGCATTCTATAAACCAAAATAATGTTGTAAATATACACAATGTTTGAAAATTAATTAAATTTATTAGGGGGTTAACTATTACCTTGAAGTATGGGTAGAACCTTGCGTTATGTAAAATGCGAGTATGTGTTGTTGTACATGTAGTTGCGGTTTGCATGACAATGTAGTCATGGGTCAACGCACAAACAGCGTCCAAGACTTCGTTGAACTTTCTCCTAATGGTCTCACCGGAGTGAATGTAGTCCTCCGCCAAAGCACGATTTGTGTGTCCATAGCCAACCATCTGCAGGAAATAGCATACGGCCTCAACTGAGGTGACACCTCTATTACCTCGCAACAAGCCACGACTCTCAAGCTTGTCGACAAAGGTCATTATAGTTTGTGGACGCATCCAGTATAAGTCATAAGCCCTTTGTTCGTGACCGGTCAATATTTCTAAGACCTTTATGTGGCCACTCCTGATGCTAACTGACATAGGGATACGAGGTGGTGTGGAGGCATCAACGTCTACTGCGTCCATGATTGAGTATGCAATAGAGTCGGCAATTAAATCACCAACGTGAATCACTGGCCACAACAAGGTATCTAATAAAAGGTTGTTGAACATGTCTTGTATTTGTGGTTGTTCATTGCCAGATATGATGCCTACATGTACAATGAAAACAACTACATAATAATTGCTACAACATAAGACAATCCAATTAACGTGCGAAAAATAAATTATTACAACACTCAATCAAATGAAATTGTACGGATATGTAATGTGTGTGCGGAAAGTAAATTATTACAACAGTCAATGAAATATAAATGTTTGGACGGAAAATAATTAACATCAAATGCATACGAAATAACCCGTGCAATTATGTTCCCTATGGGCCATCATCACTGGATGAAGGAAACCACATTGGTGGCACGCCTGGGAAGTTGGGTGGCGGGATAAATGGTGGCTGAGACGATGTGCCTGGGAAGTTGGGTGAAGAGGAAGACGACATAAATGGTGGGTGAGACGACGTGCTGTTGAAGTTGGGTGAAGGGAATGGTGGCACAAATGATTGTTGAGATGACGTGTTGTTGAAGTTGGGTGAAGGGAATGGTTGCGGAGACGGGAAATAATATGAAGGCATTGGAGGTACAGATGTGGCAAAACCGAATTGTGACCTTTCACAAAGGTCGTTTAACCACAAGGTTATCTTTGCAGGGGTGTTTTTGAGGCTAAGGTAGATGTTGCGGTTGGTAGAGTCCTTTATGGCGTTCACAAGTGTAGTAAAAATAGCGGTGGGGGCATCGGGGAAATTGGCATTAAAATGTTCTAAAATGTTTGAAAACTCTTCTTTTTCATAGGCTTTGGTCATCATGGATGTCCCTAACTCGTGAACCTTTGTGTAAACCTGTGTAAACTCAGCCAGAACTTCATTGGAAAGACTACATCGCTCTTGCGGTGTTGATTGGCGTCTCCTGCGTGTATGGGTAGAAGGACTCCTGCCCCCAACTGACGGGTTATCCGTTCGCACAGGCCGCGCGCTTTCACCCTCACTTTGCCCGGTAGTTGCGGGTACGCTACGCTCGTCTGGTACGCTACGCTCGTCTGTTGCCGAGTGTGTGTACATGGGTGTATCAGGCCCGCCTAGGTCGACACTTACATCATCCTCAGACGCAACATCTGCAGGAATCTGAGTGTCCGCCGAAGACATTGCATGGTGTCCTCTAGCAATGTTCCTCCTCACCATTAGCTCTATGTCGTAGTAGTGGGGAAACGGGCGCCTAAGCAACCTAGTCAGGTCCCTGTCTGCCTACGCTTTTAAAAAAATGTGTATTAAGATAATCATGTTTACATGTACAGTTACAATTTGTTAGGATAAAAGTTATGTATAGTGTGCGTACCACAATGGCCTCTTTCCACTCAGGGGTGTCCAGTACAATGGGCTTGTGCCTTTCTTCATCCCATCCAACGCCACTCTTGTTGATCAAACCCTTCAAATGGACGTAGTCCTTTTTAAGGTTCTTCCAGCGACATCTTATTTGGTCTAACTTAAACACGGCGGCAACCCTATTATTGACATCAGAAGTTATTTCCCTCCAAGAGTCCCTAGTAAAATTATCATCAATACACCTACCTAGGTCATATTGTCTACGCAATGCTGTCACCACAACGACATCATACTCTCTTGTCCATACCATACGGTTGTTAGGGTCGACGGGAGGCATACTCGTGTAGTTGCTGCAATATTTGATGACATAATCAATGTAAATGTTTAATACAATTCAGTCACAACAGAAACCATTTATGAAGGGAATGTCCCTGATTTATAAAATGAATCTGGTCAGTCCCTGATATCAATGAATGAAAATGGACCTGGTTTTGGGTCAGCAGAGACAAACAAAATGGACCCAAATTCAGCTATTGCTTGTTTATAAAATGAATCTGGTCAGTCCCTGATTTATGAATGAATGAGAATGGACCTGGTACCACATGTATGTGAACCGGTATAGACCCAAAACCTTGCTACGGTTCTAGTACTTATTCAGTTGAAGTCATAGAAGGAAATACAGCAATAAATGAACTGAATCATGAACAATCAGAAATTATCTGAATGACATAAGTTACAAGGACTATAGAAACACACTAAGTAATTAAAGGAACTGAACCAAGCTACTAAACATGAAGTGGACCTATCAGGCATAATAACATTGTCATATTATTATTGTGTGACTCATTGTCACTTATCAGGCATCCTACATTACTAACTCCACCTCTATAAAATATGGTCACCTACTATGTGTCATTATTTCTAGCACATGATCATTTAAAATTAAAATTGTCTCACTTCTATATAATCTGGTACCAGTTTACAACACGGGTTTCTCCAAGACCACCTGTTGGCTCATAGAATTTCTTCATATTGGTAGAACTATAATTTTATCTGACCCCACTTTAACTTTACCAGCTGCACAATGTGAGATAGAATGATGTAACAAGTTGTTGCATAATATCTACTTAATCTTCTTCAAAAAGATCACTATAAGATACTTAAAACACAACACAATAATCTTGTTATTTGTTAGTATGACTGTCTGTTTATAATGATCAATAAACTTATGAACAACTCTGGTCACACAAATATACTGTATCTCCCCATTTCTCTCACTTAACACCCCAATATGGAAAGTCGCTGCATCTTCCGTGTTAACCCTGAGTGCTACGATTCTCTCACAGTTGCATCACAGACAATGTGATGTTATATAGAACTATTTGTACCATTGGTTTGGTACATTTCAGTAAAATCCTTTACTACCCTTAGCACAAACAACCCATATAAGGGGAACTATTATCAAATGATATTAAGCTATGAAGTAGAATGCATTGATGTCCAAAACAAAATGCAACACATATATACTAATGTGAAATTGTTTCATATGAAATTGGAAATGAATGAACAATACATTTCAACTATATAAGTTTATTTTAGGAACTATTCCACCCCTTACTGTCACTTGAGTTTGCACTATTACTAGTACAATTAAGTTTATTATGTAGACAGCCACGCCTACTATGCAACTCATGTATATCTGTAAGGAGCCTTGTAGTGTCTGATTTTGTAGAAGTAAGGTGATTGGAAAATGCACTATAAGGAGCTAAGGGCATATTTAGCAGCATACTTCTATAATCCCAGAAAATTAAACATGGGAAGGATTTTTAAGCAGTATAGCAATTATAGCTGAAATCGAGATTCTCAAACTGAGGGTTACATGTATTTTCTCCATCCAATGCAGTATCTTGTGTGCATTTGTTTTGATCACAGCTATAAATCTCAAACTGAGGGCCATGTCGAGTACCAAAAAATAAAGAACCAAAAAATAGGATTCTTCACCATGAAGAGAAAAAAATGATTTTATTCATGTTTATAGTTTGAGAATGCATTCAACTTCTATTGAGAAACCCATGGCATTTTGAGAAAAGTCAAACAAAATTTGTTTGCTATGATTTTATTCATGTATATAGTTTGATTCATTTTTTTTCACTCTGTTTTTTCTTACTCTTGTGTAATTAGATATGTGAAACAAGATGGGCCTACAATGATACAACCATATATCACATTATACACTATCATGATTCAAGGAGATCCCAATTTAGTGAGTGATGATAGTAATCACTAGGTGGGTGTACAAACCAAGCTTAAAACTACACTAATTCTAGTGGTTGAGTGTTTTCCTAACCGAACATGTTGCTGACAAGTTGTAGGTGAACAAAAAAGTGTTTCCAAATTCAGTCCAAAGTAAGAAACTACTTGCATATTAAAAAGTAAGTCAATTTTTATAATGGTATTAGCCTGAGTTTGAGGACAGTATTGATGATATTTAATTAAAATACCTAATATAGTTTGACAATAAAATATTATTTGCATATACACAAAATGGACAATCTTATTATTTGAACAAAAAGAAACATGTTTTGAATAAGATACAATTGTATACAAAATAGAATCATAGTTAAGATGTACACAATATGTTAAAAGCATGTTTACTAACAATTCAGACACTGATTAAAATCTCTGGTTGATCTAAGAATTTTTAGTCCAATCTTGCCCATACTACCTATCCAAATTAGAAGAAGCTCAATAATCGAGAAAGGGTCACATTTATACCCACCACTAACAAGACCAGGGGAGTTGAATAGTAAACCTCCATGCATGGAACTCATCATCCAATGATCAAAAGTGCCCTATATTTGGTGGTTTGAGTTACCGTTATTATAATTTTGAAATAATAATCTTATATGTGGCTATTTAAGTAACAAAGTGATGTTTGCATATAACTATATAATGTTTATGACATACATATTATAGATTCCTATTTTTAGTATATTATATTTAATCTATTTAAATTTTAACAAATACTAGAAATACAAGCATACACATTATATAGTAAATTTTCTTCTCTTACCATTTGGAAACAAAATAGAAACACACTAGGGATTCAATTTTCTTAAGTAATAACCTTTTAATTACATATTCATATGTAATAGAACTGACAATATAAATAAGCCTGTACTCGAACTCCTTAAAACTCAACATTTCTACAAGCATTCACAACAATCCAATTTGAACATAAGATTTGAGTAAAAGATTGAGCAGTTCTGCTGATACAGTGCAAACAGATCACTAATTAGCTAATCAGGAGCATGTGTCCTGATATATAGAAGGTAATATACAGAGAAGCTAAACAATGCACTATAAGGAGCTAAGGGCATATTTGGCAGCATACTTCTATAATCCCAGAAAAATAAACATGGGAAGGATTATTAAGAAGCATAGCAAGTATAGCTGATATGTGCATGATTGAAATCGAGATTCTGGACTGGAATAATTTTTTAGTTCATTCATACAGGTCCTAAGGTATTTTCTATCATCATCACCACAGTAGCTTTGAGGCTCACATTTTTTCAGTTCATTCAAGCTGGCTCCTTGCAGCCTTTTTGACAATGGAAGTCGAAGATACCATTTTGTCCCAGAAATTAGTGTAATTACGAGGTACTCTAAAGTAGTCTATCATCATCACCTTGATACTTTGAAATGTTACTGAAAAGCAGGTCGACAGAGACCATGCTATAGACCACATCAGTTCAGAGACCAAACAACGGGAAAGGGAAAAGCATCAAACCAATAACAAATCTGTTCTGTGCCCTAAAACCGTACATGTTTCCATAAAGAACATCATTTCACAAATGTTTTACTACTTAATTCGACATTGCCCTATTCCACATTGTGCCCTAAAACCGAAATAACCCTATTCAACATTGTGCCCTAAAACCGAAATAACCCTCTACCCTAGACAGAGACCAACCTGAGCAGAATCTCTCCTTGGAGTGACGACGGAAGCGGCGGAAGCTGGGCACAAGCGTCGACCTGGGCAGCACCGGCAGACCACGAGCAAGCAGAAATGATCTTCTGTGGAAGTCCAGCACCTCGCAACACTTGGACGAACAAGCTTGTGTAGAAGTCCAGCACCTCGCAGCACCACACCACCAATTTAAAGCCACAACACTGACTAGGGTTTCGGGTTCCTCTTCTGTGCCGCCTACTCCTTCCTCTGTAGACAACTTGACCAGGCATAGCAGACCATGCTTTTGACCGCCCTAGCTCGGCGGTGGCCGGTGGCAGGAAGCAGCTACGCCAAAGGTAGCTGCGTTGGGAGCAAATGCCTCACATTTACTTCACGGGCTGCTTCGCCAGGAAGACGGCTGCTTCGCCAGGAAGAGGGAGGGAAGACGTCGCGAGGGACGAAGCGAGAGACGCGAGACACGAGTCGGGGTAATCTCAAACCGGGTTTGAGATTCCAAACCTGCCTCTACCTGTACTGCGTCAAGCTCGAAAATGGGACTGACTAAACCCAAAACGGGGTCCGAACCAGTCTCATTGCCAAACGGAAACACAGCCCGAGCCGGACTGGTTTGGGCCTACGTGTCGCTACGTGACAGCGCCCAAACCCGGTCCAGGCCGTTTCCAAACAGGGGCATAGAGACCCGGTCTTAGCCCCGAGACCCAATTTGTTTTTTTATTCTGGAGACGGCCCGAAGAGTCTTCCGCAAGCGTTCACAAGCATTGTCTTTCCCGAGGCTTTCCCACTTTCCGCTGCGCATTGTCCCGCTTTTTCTTCCCCGAGACTTGCCCACTTGCCCCTCCCCTTGTCCCGGTCCTTCATGTGCTAGGCGACGATGGTTCTCCCGTTCCATTTCCCTGGAGACGAAGGACCCGACTCTCCACAACGATCGGCGGGAAGAGTGGCGGGAAGAGCGACTGAGCAGTCGCATGATGACGACATCACCGAGAAGAGCACCTCCTACGGCAGTAGCGGCGGAACTCTGCGATGCTGTGGAACCCTGCGATGTGGTGGCTGAGAAGCACCGCGGAACCGGAGATGCGCAACAAGCAGCTCAGTCAGTGGAGAAGCAGGATTTGGCGGAAAAAATTGTAGTCTGGCCGGCCATTACAATCAAAGAAAAAAAGCTTGTTCCGCAACATGTTTATCGGCAGGCAAGTAATCCTAATCCGATTTTGAGCATAGTACATGTATCCTTTAATAATGAGATCTATCCCCTCCTATACATGTATCGTTTAGTAATGAGCACGTTTTGTTCTCCCACTAACCAAGCTCAATAACACACAGCAAATGAAGCCATCTATAGACACCCTTATGAGTTGTAAGCAACATAACATTAAAACACTCTAAACCCTTCATTAACATGTAAACAAAATAGGAACATAACCAAATCAAACTACAATCTATCTGGTAACAAATTCCATTGGTAATCTCCCATAATTATCGAGATGTTATCCAACAGATGTATACAAATTCTATTTGTTACCAACACAATGTGATTGAAGGAAAACCCTAATGGTAATCCCTTTGGTCATCAGACATAAAAATCAAATTTGTAACCAACATACAAAAGCACTAGATAACAAACTCTTTTGATAACAACTCTCCACTCAGTCTGTTATACAGGACGCCAACCATTTGTTATAGTCATTTCTGCTATCAGATTTGTTTGTTCTCTTAGTACTAAAATCCCATTTTACCGGTTGCTATAGTTGTTTTGCTAACAACCACATGATAACAAACTCTTTCGATAGCAACTCTTCAAGTATTTTGTTATCCATCAAGAACAATTTGTTCTCTTAGTACTACCTACCCCTTTAACCGTTTGCTATAGTGGTTTTCCTAACAACATTTGTTGTTGTTATCTTAGTACTAAAATTTCAATTTATCGGTTGCTATAGTTGTTTTGCTAACAACTACATGATAACAAACTCTTTCGATAGCAACTCTTCAATTAGTTTGTTATCCATCGAGAGAAATTTGTTCTCTTAGTACTACCTACCCCTTTAACCGTTTGCTATAGTGGTTTTCCTAACAACATTTGATGTTGTTATCTTAGTACTAAAATCTCATTTTACTGGTTTCCATAGTTGTTTTGCTAACAACCACATGATAACAAACTCTTTTGATAGCAACTCTTCAATCAGTTTGTTATCCATCGAGAACAATTTGTTCTCTTAGTACTACCTACCCCTTTAACCGTTTGCTATAGTGGTTTTCCTAACAACAATTGATGTTGTTATTGTATTAAATTTCCTATACAACAATTGTACATATGATTTGTTATACTATCCCTGACATTTGCTCTCCAAGTTTGGTTTTAGGTAGTGGTGCATTGTAGCACAACCTCAACATTATGTTGTAATGTTGCAACATACTACAGTTGAAAACAGAACACAACTATTGTGTTTGTGAAAATAGAACACAACTGTTGCAACATACTACAAAACAAAACACATGTGGTGCAACATACCGTAGCAATTAATGGCCAGAAACAAATGTATCCCAATGCTAACAACAACAAATCTACTGATCGTGCATTCTCACATAGAAAAACTACCACATCCCCATTTAATTAGCATGATATGTATGCACATGTTAAAATTTGATTTTCTATTCCATCAACCAAGTCACACTACAAAAAATTTGGCCTTTGTTGAAGAACATTTGTGAGGAACCAAAAATCGTGAATAATGATGTCTATTTGTGAGGGCTCATCCTTCAAATATGGGACCAAATCCCTCAACCGTGTTTTTAACATCCTTAGCCCTTTTATGTGAACACTAATCCGTCAAAAATACATTACTCACTAATCACTCCGTGAAAAATGTCATGTCAAATGTTTCCCTCCATTCTAAAACACAATATTTGTAAACCAAAATAAAAAAATAAAAAACCCTACTCCTCGTTCCTCCACGCGAGAACCGATTCGTCGCTCCCTGCTTCCCCCTCTCACGTCGTGCACGTCCGGCCGGTCCTCCCCTCTCTGTGCCAATACTCCCCTCTCTGCCCTCCATTTCTCTATGTGCAAGCCCTCAGACGGCACTCTGACGCCCTCACAAGCTCATCGCTCCGTGCTTTAAGAGAGCCACCGCTGAGAGATCTGCTACAGCCAGTTGAACCTGCATCACTGGCGCCTGTTGCGTCTGCCAAGGGTTTGTCCTAGGGCTTCCGTCTATCTCCTTCGACAACATTCTCCTCTCCTTGGACGGAACCTTTGAAAGATCATTGTGACCCCAACAAGTTCGATCGATCGGATCAGAGGCTTCCACCCGGTAAGCTTAGTTTTTCCATTGATGTCCCCAATCTGTTCAATAGGACCCTCCATACTTCTGCCCGTCAGTTAGAATATCAATGGCAGGTTCTTCTTTGGAATCAACATCATACATTGTTTTCCTAAATAAGTCTGCATCTCCCTGTGTTTTTTAGTAAACCGTAGAGAAGAAAGGAGGAATGGAGTCTCCCTGTGTGAGATTTCCAGACTTGCTGCTAGTGAAGCACAAACCTGCTTCTAGGGGCAATTGGCTGTGTCCGGGAAGCGTCCGTGTCTGAAACGTATCCGACACGGACACTGGGGTTGTATAGAAGTGTTTGTGCTTCCTAGCTCCTCAGACAACGAGTGCCAGTTGAGAAAAGGCTTCAATGTTACCAATGACAGGAGAGGTCGAGGTCACATGTGACATGGAAGCTTGGAATAATGATTTTTAATGATCAATCTATCTATGAGCATGGGTTGGTGTCCACTTCTCGATGAACATGTGGTAAACATTGATTCTCCCATTGATCTTCCCCTCGATGGTCTGTTTGTAGTAGAAGGCAGTCGATACTAGATCCTCTCAACTAGATCGATAACAAGTGTCTTGACCTCTGGCATCGTGTGTGACCAAATGAATGTCAAACTCATCCATTTTAGTGATGAAATCCTTGTTATGAACCATGTGCATTTATCAATGGAGCTCAGACAGGAAATCAAAATGCAAAAAATACGGGTTTGCATGTAGTGTGGGGGGGGAATCCAAAAAAAATTGATTTGAGGCATGACTATTATTCTACAATGCCACCGTCATATGAGCATGTGTGTATGCGTTGGGGGGGTGGGGGTTAGCAGCCATGAGAACTCATTTTGGCCCATTCATTAGGGGTTATGCATGTTGGGCATAGTAGAGGGGCATAGGACACCCTAGGGTGTTGTTCTCAAGGCCCAAGATCCTTCTTAGTCAGATGCAAAGAAGCATACCAAGGATTGCTCGTCCTCCAGCCATAATGGTGGGCAAAGATTCATCACATCACCTCCCCTGGGGTCTTGTTGTATTTGTTTCCCCCTTGGTAGGATGTTTCAGCCTTAGGGCCAAGGGGAGGGGTTGGGATCTAACAACATTGGAGAAGGGAATTTGCAACCCTTGTCAACCACAATGATGTTGCATGGGTTCATCGTAGCATCGATGGCGTGATGAGGGAAGAACAACAACAAAATGTAGAGGGAAGAGGAAGAAAGCAAAGGAAGAAAAGGGATGTCTATTGTGGTGTAGAGGATAGAGAGGTAAGTGTGAATCATGGAGAAAAAGTATGTTAGAGGGGAGAGGAACAACATACAATGGGTGGACAATGACAATACTAGGCAACACTTTTTTTGTAATAAAATTACATAGTCTGGGAATCATCACTTATGAGTGATTGAGATGATTCCTAGACATAGGGCTTACGCTTTCTCATCTGATATCAACTAATGGGAAATCTGTTCTGGAATAATCACATTAGATAATCAATCTACGTGGAGAAACTACTCTGATCATATTTATAATAAGACGGCTATAACCCTAATGATGCGATAATTGCGACTAATTGCCTAACTAAATACCGAATCACATAATAAGGTCCAGATAAAATAACAAAACTTGGAACTTACAATTTAGTTTGTGAACTGCTAATGTCCTACAATCAAATAAAAACTCTTAAACTAACTAAATAGCTACTATGCAGTTGCCTCGGGTTTCATGGAGGGTGACAAGCCTTACAATGAGCTGAGAACAACCATCACCACTAGAACCACTACAATGAATTACTCCCAGGTACATGCTTAGCTATAGATGAGCAGGCACAATGATTTGTCTGGCTTCCTGTGTTGGAATTGAAGACATGATGCAAGTAATGTATTCATTAGGTAATGTTAAAAGGACACAACTGGTCTCTAGCGGTGCCTTGTCGGTAAATTCAATTGCAACCAACTCACATAGTTTAATTTCATGCTTTATTAGACGTTCATGCTGTAACTGGTGCATGAATATGTAATTTCGTAGAAATTAAATCAGATAATGTGTGGGTTTATACATGTTAATGCAATAAGTAATTGGTTCTAAATATATGCCCTTATTCGTAAACATATAATGATGTGATTCGTCATTGTACAAAAAAATGATTATCAATCACTGTGCAGTGGCTCTCTCTCGTGTATCCATTTGTACAGAATTCATTTACTATTTGCCCTTATTAGTTACTAGTGATTCATCATTAAATAGTTAATCAACAATAAATCGCTATGAATTATTTCATTATTGAACAGTTATTTAACTATCAATCACTATGCAGCAGTTCTTCTGCCTGCCTGTCACACCCCGATCTCACACTAACCACTAATCACGAGATTAGGGCACGACGGAGGGATTATCACATAACAAATCACTGAGAACTTTTTCTTTTTTAAAACCTCGTAATGATATCCGGATTATTGCTATAAACTAAAATAAAATAAACTATTGCGGAAGCATTTCAATTAAACTGGCTAGAGTACGTAAACAGAGTTTACACCATGTAATATTGTTTAACAGAAAGTAAACATAACAGTTAATTTACATCTTTATACACATTACACATACACACTCTCTCTCACCCACACCATGTCCCAAGGACCGAGGGGAAAGGACTAAGAGACCACTATCTAACTAAACTAACTACATATACCTTCTACAGATTAAGCGTTAGGATGAAAAGATCCTTCCGAATCCTGTTGCTGATGTTGACCTGAAAATGTTTGAGTAGAGGGATGAGCCTACTCGCTCGGTGAATAGTTTTTCATTTAACTATCACTAAACAACTCGTCAAGTTTATTATTCAGATTAATATACAAGAAATACTACACTGAGCAGTTCTAAAACAATATAATTGAAATAACAAAGAATGTAAATATTGCATCCAAAGAAAAACTACTAGAAGACTGTGCTCTAGTCTTCCTTAACTCTTTCATTTATAAGGAACTTTGTGAACCTATATGATAATATTTTAGCTTATGCCCTGATCTATGCAGTGTACTCTGCATAGAGACTCATAGTGCACTACGACCACACCGTACAAGACTTAGCGACACACCCGGGAAATGCTAAGTCTGACTTCTTGTCCTGGTCTGCACAGGACTCTCAGGCGCTCAAGGGCCTCAGGCTCACAAGGGCCTCACTGCACTCTCAAAAGAGTGTACTCTAGACTCCTCCTCTAACCTGAGTACACAGGCGCAGGGAGTCAACACTGGGTTACCACCAGAATTACTCAACCGGTTGGTGTTGGATAACCCTTCTGTCCTCGTGCCACCATAATTACTCAACCGGTTGGTGTTGGACACGAGTTTCACCCCTAAGGTGCAGACCTCTCAAAGGGGTTCTACGGTGTTCAGGGCACCTAAGTCTAACATTAACATTATAGGTACCTTTTTAACAGAAATCATAACTCATTTAACATTTCTCACAAGGCTCACACGGCCTGCCATATCATATCATAAGAAACATCATAACTCATGTATTCAACATATATCATGTCTCAGTAACATCCCTTTCTAGGGCATGTCATATCTCATCACCTGCAATTTACGAGATATGTATTGAAAATAAGAAGCCCTGCAATATGTAGATATCAACTCAGAGAGAACAAGCATATAAAGTTAAATGCACTAGAAACATACAATTCAATAGTTAAGTATCACCACATCTCATATCGAGACCTTTCATATTACCATGACATGATTCATTGAACACCCTATCCTTAGGGTTTCAGTTACCTCATTCACTTATCACATGGCAACACCCTATCCTTATATCATGCATGTATACAGATTTAAAATTCATAAATATCCCAAACTCAGGTCAATTTGGCACATGCATATTGAATTCATTCAATTGTACATCTTAGTGCACTGCTACGAGTAATTTAATTCACATATGAGAATTCATACGTAACATTTGTCAATTCTCGAAAAACGTGCACATTAACCCTAATCCTGGTTTGTGCATCACTTAACTCAATTAAGAGTTAATTACCTATCACAACACAATTTAATAACAATACTTGAGAATTTCTGGTAATATTTCAGAGAAATGTGCCATTTCATGTAAATATCAATTTACACATATTAACGTCAAAAGATATATGCAATTTAGGGTTTTATTGCATATTTTTATTTATTCATATCAACTTTAAAATTGTACACTGATAATTTATCAGAAATCCTTATTGTCTGGGTTCATACCCAAACCATACCATTTTCAGACATACATTTCTAATTTCAACATTCAAATGAGCAATTTAGGTTCCAATGAACCATATAAATCTACTGATTAAATCCGTACTATTCAAATGCTAAATTTAATCATATAACAGTGTCTAGAAGCAGTTTATGAAATAAAAAGGTCGGGAAATGCCAAACGCTGCCCGACGCCTTATAACGCCTGTTATCAGCGTAATTCGCGCACAAAATAGAAAATATTCAAACGCCTGAGTTTATTAATGATAAATAAATGAAATCCTACTCACCTCGATTTGGACTGTACGGATTCGTCCGGAGATGCGTCTAGGGTCTGATTCCGGGCGAAATTGGGTTGTCTTCTACCTTTGGATTCTCTTTTTACTGTTATGTTGCTCACATAAACCACACACACAGGTTGGAAACATACTGATTGATGGTTGATCTTGGCTAGGAGTTGTAGCTTCAAGCTTGGACCCCTAAATCGGAGCTCAAGGTAGCTTCCCTGCTGTTAGGCGCCCTAAAAACCTCCCTGGTTGCTGTCTGCTGCAAGCTGTCTGTAAGCCAAGGTTGCATGGTGGCTGGGCCACGAGTTGGTTGCTTGAGCTCCAAGGCTGAAGTCGGGCGGCTATCTGGTGCTGCTAGCTCACCCAAAGTGGCCCTCTAGCTGCTGCTCCGAGCAGCTATTGCTGCTGCAACGCAGGGGTGCCGCCCTTCTATTCAAGGTGTAGGTGGCGGAATAGATGCGAAAATGCTTCGTTTTCTTGCCTTGGGCTCTTGGTCGGAGTCGAGGGCATCCTTTGGTGGTGCTGGTCGCACCCAGCTTCTCTTGGCCGGCATCGCTACAACAGCAGGTGCTACTTCTGGCCGCCGTCGTGGTTCTGTAGGTTGGGTGATGCTTGGTTGGCCGTGGTTAGGGCAAGGGATAGAGGGGAAAAGGAAGAGGGAAGGTAGAGAAATGGAGGGCGGAGGTCATCCCTGATCAAAATCGCCCTAGGTCACCCCTTGCTGCTACTGAGATCGGGAGGATGTCGGTGCCTGTTCAGGCGGCCGTTTGCGTGAAGAAGATAAGGGTATAGGAAAAGAAAGGGAAAATAAATAGCCACGAATTTGGGAAAATTGCATATTAGGTCCAAGGAAAACAAAAGTGTTATAACTTTCTCCTCGAGAGTCCAAATCGACTGATTTTTTTTGTAATGTTTAAAGCGTGAGATTCTCTACAACCTTAGAGCAATAAATTATGCAATTTAACATGTCACAACTAGTCAAAGCACTAATTGCAACAGTAAGTACTTAATCCAACTTAATTAACCTAACGATCATCATTGCCATTAACATTAATTACCTCAGATGTTTCAATCTCACTATTGATTCACATATTAGCTCATCTTGATTAACCATTATATTTAATAAGATACCCAACATTAATATAGGTGTTTACTGATTAATTTAGAAGTGGGTCATAACAATCTCCCTCCCTTATAAGAATTTAGTCCCGAAATTCCTAAAAGAGAAAAGGAAACTTGCTATGCATCTCGAACTCAAGTTCCCACATGGCTTCTTCTAAGTTATGGTTTCTTCGTAAAACTTTTACTAACGATATCTCGCAATTTTTGAGTTTCTTGATCCTTCGATCAATTATCTGAATTGGTCCCTCAACGTAAGACACATCTGATCTGAGCTGTGCAGGTTCTGGGTCTACTATCTTTTCTGTACCAGGATAGCATTTCTTCAACATAGATACATGAAACACATCATGCAGATTAGACAATTCAGATGGCAATTCTAACCTATAGGCTACAGGTCCAATCCTCTCAATGATAGGATACGGGCCCATAAACCTAGGAGTTAGTTTGCTTCTCTTACCAAACCTCAGCACTCTTTTCCATGGTGAAACTTTCAGATATACTTCATCACTAACCTGAAACTCAAGAGGTCAATGCCTCTTCTCAGCATAACTCTTTTGTCTATTTTGAGCAGCTTTCAACTGCTCTCAACATGTATTCAAGAGTTTGAATGGTCCTCTCTGACTGACCATCCGTCTGCGGGTGAAAGGTTGTACTGCATTTCAACTTTGTGCCCAAAGCTCGATGCAACTGATTCCAAAAACCTAGATGTGAACTTAAGATCTCTATCAGATATAATTGAAACTAGGATACCATGCAACCTGACTATCTTATCCACGTATATCTTAGCCAATTTCGAGACATCAAAGGTTGACTTAATATGAAGAAAACGAGCATACTAAATTAGTCTATCCATAATCATTCATATCAAGTCATAACCTCTAGGTGTCTTGGGCAACTCTATCACAAAATCCATTGTGATATGTTCCCGCTTCCATTCTGGTATAGGAAGAGATTGCAAAGTACATGTAGGTTTTTGGTGCTCAGCCTTAACCTACTGACACACTCCACATCTAGTCACGTACTCAGCCACATCTTTCTTCATATCAGTCCACCAGTATAACTCTTTGAAGTTCCTGTACATCCTAGTGTTACCTGGATGCATGGCATACATAGAAGCATGCGCTTCTTCAAGTATATTTTCTTTCAAATCACTGTCTCGAGATACACACAACCCGCCATACTAATATAGAAATCCGTCATCTGAAAACCTAAACTCTGGTCTTTTTCCCCCATCATGTCATGCATGATTACTGCAACTCACTATCACCCTACTGTAGTTCCTTATTCTGATCATAAAAAGTAGGCTTGACTTGCATCTATGCAATCAAACCACTATGTTATGTCACCCTTAAGTCTAAGTTCAACTTTCACATTTCTACTAGCATGTCTCTCTCGAAACATGCCATAGAGAATGCATCAGTTGTTGAACTTAACTTCCTGCTGAGGGCATCAGCTACTACATTCGCCTTTCCAAGATGATAATCTATCGTCACATCATAAAGATAGTGACGCCATGACTTAAGAGCATGAACTACAACAGCTAAATCCAAATCATGTATCGAGTAATACTCCTCATTCTTTGCTACTTACTTCCTGTTATTACTTGTAAGAATTTATTTCATATCGCACTTCTCTTATTTTTGTATTTCTCCTTTGGTTTCAAACACACTTATTACATTTCAAATTTATATCTTACTCTTTCTGAGTCATATTCATATTGTTTATCTACCTTTCAAATTAGCTACAATTAAACCCTAGATCACTATCAATGCTAGCTTACCTTTCATAAAGCAAATCTCATGATCTTATTATATAGCGATGTTAGTATTCAAGGTTAAATCACTAGTGATATCCCTTGAACTACTACACCTCTAAACATTCTAGGGTTTGGTTATTATCAATAACATAGCATCATTGTGATGTGACTTTAATTCCTTTGTTTGAAATCCTAATTTGGACCTCATAAATTTTACTAATGTCGTGCTTATCTAATCACTGGAATCTTCCTTTCTCTTATTTGGACATTCAGATAAGTTACATTCTCAATTTACCCTGCTAGGGTTTCATCATTGTATTGTGTGCCATTATTTCATTCATTTAGACATCTCTACCTTGGTAGTTATGCAACATATATGATGCATTCATCTTTCTAAATTACACGTTTGTTCTTTATTTTAGGAACTAATTTGTTAGTCTATAAAGACTAAAAATCCAGAGGTAGTATGTATGAATGTATTAAACTTTAAAATAATAATATACAATCCATACTCTCAATTATGTCATGTAATCTTTATTCCTTAATCAAGGTCATCCTTTCTAACTTTTCTCTTATTTCAACTAAGTTTCTTGTCCTGGGCTTATGATTTACATAAGACTCTTTATTTCTATATACTTATTGTATACTTAACTCTTTTCTTCATTTTCCCTTATTTTGAAGTACATAAAAATTATTTTACTCTATTACATGATCCATTCATGATTAATTCCTACTACCTCAGACGTTACATATCTTTCTCATATCTTTTCCATATTCTCATAATTAGAGTTCATATAATACTGATCATTAAATTTAATCTGAACCATATATCGTGTTCCTTTATTTTCAATTAAGGATTGCTCATATGAGGTTCCAATTTTGGGTCTCCGATATCAGTTCCAACTAATTCTTAGTTGTTCTAATCTTTCTCTTATATCTCAACATCTTAGTGTATATACATTTTTCACCATGATTCGGGTCTAAATTATCCAGAATCTACTTTTATTATATTATTAATAGGAGTCATTAGATCTCAGTAACGCATCCTGCCAGCCGGACCAGGCCGAACCTGTAGTCCTGAAGCCAAGAGCTACTCAGGATTGACCAACTCCTATTAATCTCAAACATGTGGAAAGAATATCAGGGCAAGGGATAGAGGGGAAAAGGAAGAGGGAAGGTAGAGAAATGGAGGGCGGAGGTCATCCCTGATCAAAATCGCCCTAGGTCACCCCTTGCTGCTACTGAGATCGGGAGGATGTCGGTGCCTGTTCAGGCGGCCGTTTGCATGAAGAAGATAAGGGTATAGGAAAAGAAAGGGAAAATAAATAGCCACGAATTTCAGAAAATTGCATATTAGGTCCAAGGAAAACAAAAGTGTTATAACTTTCTCCTCGAGAGTCCAAATCGACTGATTTTTTTTGCAATGTTTCAAGCGTGAGATTCTCTACAACCTTAGAGCAATAAATTATGCAATTTAACATGTCACAACTAGTCAAAGCACTAATTGCAACAGTAAGTACTTAATCCAACTTAATTAACCTAACGATCATCATTGCCATTAACATTAATTACCTCAGATGTTTCAATCTCACTATTGATTCACATATTAGCTCATCTTGATTAACCATTATATTTAATAAGATACCCAACATTAATCAAGGTGTTTACTGATTAATTTAGAAGTGGGTCATAACACTGCCTGCCTACTGATTCTTGAATATTGCCAAGCATGCCGGAGTCACTGACCTCTCGAAACTCGGCAGTGGGTGCTTCAGTGTCAAGTGGATTACAACAGCCCAATGCAAGCATTTCTACTGGACTATTTCCTTCAAGCAATATCTCTGCTGCTATTTCTCAGGTCTAGCTTGTAAACTAGTCTTTGTGAACTAAGTTATGTGTGAATGTGATCTTTAATGTACTTCAGTGATTCTCTTCCTACTAACTGACCCTGATTTTCTTATTTCTCACTGTCGGTATGCAGATTTCTCATGGTCATTCCTCTCTTAGCAATAGAGGGATCAATTCAGTAGTTGTAACGGAGTGGGTGGTTCCATCTCTGGAATTAATCCAAACACTGGACCTATCAGTAATCATAATTCAATAACTGGGTTAGGTGTGTCTCCCATTCTGGGAAATGCTGGTTCTCGAATAACTTCTTCAATGGGAAATATTGTTGGAGGAAACATGACAAGGAACATAAGTTCTGGTGGCTTAAATGTTCCTGGTCTTGGTTCACACATGAATTTGATAGGAAATGCTGCATCTAATAGTATTTATGTACATGGCAACAGGCTAAAAACTGGTGTGCTTCAGCAAGGTAATCTTCTACATCACGTTCGACTCATTATGTTTTTTCTATATTGCTACACTTAGTTTTCTACAAACAATGATTTTTATGTGTTTTCCCTTTATGTTACTTTAATTTATAAAAGAAGCATTTTTTATAAGGAAGGAAATGATTATTTGTCAGTTAAATACAGTTAATCTCATTCAACTTATGTTTATATTAGATATTAGTCTACCTAGAAACTAAATGACATCTGCGGATTCTATCCTCAACAATCCTTTTTTCTGATGCAGTAAGCATTTGTTTCGATATTAACATGCCTTATAATATTTTTATATTATTTCTATACTCTTCTGCACTTACGTTTTTCTTAGCATCTATGATCAATTTTGTCATCATTTAACACATCTTGTAACTGTCTGGCACACTTGTCTTATAGGAAATGTAACTAAATTCCTTTGAAACTCTATTAACTATCTTGTCTTCCAGAAATTAATGCAATCTGAGATTTATGTATCATCTATAGCAGTCAATAATGATTAATGTACATAATACATATATGTTTTAATTTTATAAATGATGGTAATAAATTGGAGAGAATATACACTTTTCGGATCATGCTTTCTTTCTGTAACTTATTTTGATATTGTATCATTGCAAGCATAGTGACAAGTTTGGGATTCGGCAATTTTTCGTCGGGCTGGAAAAAATCAGAATTTTGGAAAAATCAAGAAAAGTCATGAAAAAATCGATAAATTTTGGTCAAAGTTCGGTCAACTAGTCAAGTACCTCAGGCTTCCGACTAGGCTCCTGTATTCAGTAGGGTCTACAGCTTCACCTTCGCCTTCCTTTTTTAACTTGAGTTTTGGCTCCATGGGAAGTTTGTTCGGATTGCAATCTCCCATTCCTACATGTTCAAGTATTTTTCTGCCATAGACTGATTGCTTTAGAGATATGTAATCTTCCTTCTATTCCACTTCGATTCTGAGATAGTTTGAAAGGGATCCCAAGTCATTCATCTCGAACTCCAACTTCATTTGATCTTTGAATGTGTTTATTTCATCACTACTTGCCCCACTGACGATCTCATCATCAACATAGATCCAGACAAGAAGTGTCCCCTCTCCAGAGCTTCGAGTGTATACAGCATGCTCCTGTGCACACTTGCCAATTGTGGCTTGTGTTAAACTGCTCAAAGATTTCAGTACTCATCCCCTACAACTAGTGAATTCTGAATTTCAATGTTCAATATGTATGACTTTATGGTGATGAAATATGGAACACCTTTTTTGAAGATACCATTTGGCCAAAAAAGATTGTTCTATTAGGCAATTGTCCATTTAATTAGCAATAGTATTGCATTTATGACTAAACTATTCAGGATAGTAATTGGTTAGAATAAATAATTTAACTTAGATATTGGGTGTCTTTAATGTCTTCTTCACCTTTGATCTAAAAAAACCAAAACCACTGATGATTTATGTTAATCTAACCTGAGTTGGTGGTCTCAGCGCGATTCTTCTCTCCGGCGATCCTTTTGAAGAAATATTCACTGCACTCGTGATAAGGATTTGATGCATTAACACAATCAGGATGCACAACTCTTTCCTCAGGGATACCGTCGTTAACCTCTCTCTCGTCTACATAACAAGATTTGGCCAAGCATATATAATATGATACTATATACAAAATGCAAGTTTTCCACTCACATAGAAGCACTAAGGGAAAAAAATAACCTGATTCTTGTTGAATTCGTTCCTTGGCCTCTGCAATCTTTCTGAAACAATACTCAACGCATTCATGGTAAGGATTGGAAGCATTTACACAATCAGGGTGACTCTTCTTCTCTTGAGCCATCAATTCCAGTAGCTCTGTGTACATTAGGTACATAGTTAGTCTAGAACTACAATTGAGTTAAAAGAAAAGAAACATGAACAGTTTCCAACTAAAAGTATTGAACCTAAAACCAGAATAGAACTAAGTTGAGTTGAATTATTCTGTTTTAGATATAGAAGATAGAAGTTGGCTATAGGTAAGCATGAAATAAGCATTCAAGTTTTCATCTTTACACACTGCCAAGAAAGCGTCATGAGATAGTTACTAAGATAATTGGGAATAAGACATTGATTGATAGGAGCAGAAACTTATTTGAATATGGAAAACATTTAACAAAAAAGAGTTGACTTTCAGAATCCAATTTAGGCCAGATTTACTACACTCCTTACAAGAAAAGTGAGAAAATCTTCTAGATTTATGTTTGTTGCTGGTGGCGGAAGCATACAATATACTTTGTGTGCATTGGCCATTACATACATTACATTAATTGCTCCACTGTGCGTCTTCTACTACTTACCATCACTCACTTCCTCCTCCGTCTAATTCTTTCCATCTGTCAGGAAATGATATAAAGTGCATTTAAATGTGTCAATGAACATTCTTTGCATCTGTCAGGAAGTTAGCTCCTTTGGTATTGTTATAGTTTTTATACAAACAAGTTTTATATAGTTTTTTCATTTCGAGCCAATTATAATGCTATCTACACTTGGTCTTTGATCAATGTGTTGGGAAAATATAGAATAAACCAATGATGAAAAAGATGGGGAAAACAAAATTCCAGAGTCTCACTTAGAATCTCCCCATCAAAGCCTGCTCATGATTAAAAATATATAAAGGCACGTAATAAGACATAAATGCATGTACTAAGACATAAAGGAACATAATAAGACATAAAGGCACGTAGTAAGCTGGATGGGTGGAAGTGAAGGACTTGGAATGGATTCTTATCTTAACTCTTAGGTAGAAACGATCAATGTTTTTTAACCAAGAAACCATCAGCTCGGTATGAGATGGATTTATTTGTTTCGGGTTCACAGTAGCTACATTGTCATTCTATGGGTCTTGTTATTTCATTTAAAGATGTTGTCTAATTTTAATGCCTTCTTAAAAATACTTAACCCAAAAGGCGCGCAAATATGGTGTCATTGTGCAATGTTATTTCCTGTAGAAAAAATGCAATGAAATTAAAGTTTGTATGTTTACTCTATCCAGAGATTATTACTTTTTAGCAGGTTTTTAGTTAAACCAAATCATTTACTGACGATCTTAGAATTTCACACCTACAGTAGACTTAAGCATACTTCTGCATACTTTAGAAAAAAATGTTTATACATGTTCGTTGACTAGTGAAATTGGTGTTGACTTTTGTGGCCTACCACATGGTAATACTTAGACAATAATAGGGACAGTGAAAGAGGTAAGAAAAATGCAGAACAAGTTGGTGGAGGCTTAAATTGATGCCAATCAAGTATCTTAATGACAAGTGTGGGAAGATGCTCTCCTACTGACCTCAAACTATGGGTATTTGTTAGTACATGTATGCTTGACTAAGATGGCATACATTTGTATTAGAGGATTCAATTCTGAAAAATATAATGATGATAGGTCTAGCAGGGTACACATCCATCTAATTTCTTGATACAAATTCGTATTGGCATTGTATGTCTGTGATCCTATAGTCACTATTATAAGTAATTGTTATATAATGGAATTATGATATGCACCTTAATTATTCGTGTATCATTTTTATCCAAATTGCATACAGTTAGGTGACTTGTCCAAGTATATTATTAAGAAAGTTCCATTTTCATTATTACCTTTCTTCATTTGTAGATGGTGGGGGACATCAATGATTCTTTTTGTCTTATAATATGTGTGGTCGTATACTTGAAAGGTAACATTTGTAGCACCTTCATCCAAGATTCTTATATTTATCTTTAGTTCTTAGACTGTCTTATTCTTTGTTGTCCTATCTAGATTGCTGCAAAGTATAATGCCACTACATATAAATACATTTTGCAGAAATCACAACTCTAACATGCACTCCATAGCATCCGGTCCATCAAACCAATAGCAATGATACCAGTGTACCATTCAGCAACACAACTGTGACATTGCAGCCACAAGCCCACCTTCATCACAGGTTACCCCCAATCAAAAAATATTTCCTTAGTAGTATACCAATCCATTGCTGCCCAATTGTGTTGTATACTTGGATCCAGAACAGCCCTGCAACATGTTACCGACCACCTCTACACACCTCCTACATCCACACCAACAGTGATAGCATTCAACTTGCAAAAACTACTGCATCATCTCTTCCTAAGCAAGGCCATTATCTCAATCCACGATCCATCATCACCTACTGCCACTACTACATTTTTTTGTTATAACCATGTTCTTTGTCCTGTTCTTAGCAACTGGGAGAACAACAAACTCTAAGTCATTTCTTTCTGATCTAGTTTAGAGATGGCTACTCATTTGTGTTGAGGATGAACTTGATTTGGTTGTAGGGTTCTAAACTACAATGATCACACTTCTAGAGTTCACTTGGTTTGCTCTTCTTTGTTGTTCGAATTGATTTTAAATCTTAAACATAAGGTGGGTAATGTTCCGCCTACACATAAAAACCAAAAAATGAGAAACCTCGTTTCCCATTTTTTATTCTAGGATAGGCTTCCTTATTAATGCATGTTCATATTATTGTCCACCTCATTCTCTGTAGCATCTAGTGATTACCCAACCTATTTAACGGTGCAGGAAGCAAAGTCGAAAACCTTTTCTTGATGAGAAGTGTCCATCCATGTGACTGAAGTAGATACTTGTATGAGAAACATCTTCCACATCCATGTGAAAACAAAAATTATTCTTAAGTTTATAACTTGTACGCCATTGGGAAGAGAACTGAAGCTATTTGTGGAAATGATTCACACATAAAACAAACAATGTTGCAGGTAAAGATGGCATAGAAATCCCATCCCTCCAGAATCTTGTTCTCATCAAGCAGGGAGCTCCCCAACCTGGAGCGTTGCACCTAAATATTTAGGTTGATAGTTACGGGTGATCAACCTTATGCATTTGCTGGATGGCCGAATGTGGATGTTGTTGGCTGCTGCTACTGTACATTGTATGTATGTGCACCCCTCTTTAACCACCTAACCCATCAGTGTCATCAGATTCCATTAAAACTCTGCATATATGTTCAATGATTTAATAAAATTGCAGAGTTTTTCCTATAAAGCATTTGTACCTTTATTGATCTCCCAAACAACTATTTTCTTTCCTGGAATGCTTTTTGAATCTTCATAATAGGTAATGTATTTAATACGAGCATTTCTTGTCATATTTGGGACAACATCTTCATCTTTGTGGTGGCCTATATTTAGATGTAGGTGCACTAGAACTTTGCATATATGTTCACTGATCTAATAAATTGCAGATAGGACTTAGTATTATCTGAAATTGGAAGATGTGATTTAATAAATTGCAGATAGGATCTTTGTAACTGAGCTTCCTTGTTTCTTCTCAACTCTTAGATTGGCATTGCATTGTCCTCTCAAAGTCTTTTTGTTTATTATCTGAAAATTGAAATCTAAAATTTTTAAAAAATGAATGGTAAGCTTATTTTTATTATTTAAATTGACACGATAGAATTTCTTCCAAAGATGGATTTGGACGCTCAATACACCTTGGATTGGATATGAGAGTATTAAAGTCATGGCTCCCATGCAGAGTGCTAGCAATGGACATCCACTACTCTTTCAACCACATGTACCTCATAACAGCTGGAGATTATTTTCAATATTCATACACATGAGAGTATTAAACTGTACACTTTATCAAAGGTTGTAGTTGAAAGTTGGTGCCCTACATTTGGTAATAATCCACAAAGTCATCCTCAAATGCAGAACACCCAAAGCACATTGTCATCGGTGTCTTTCACAACAAGAAATCAACATTTAAATGAGGTGAACCTTATTAGCAAATTTCTACATCAGTGCCTTTAACTACTTCAAAAATCCACATGATACCTTTGATTGCATCTTCATATTGAACTTTTGTTGATAGAACTAAAAACAATCACGATGGGCTAATGTTTAGTTCATTAATATGTCTGTTTTCATCAAATAATTTTGTTTGCAAGTCCGGGATAATTATGTTTCTTAGAAACTCGAACTATCAGTCCATTTCAAGTTTGAACAGACACTTGATCAGTCGAGTTCTGGGAAGTGGCAACTCGACCGATCGGTCCATTTCAGGTTTGAATAGACACTCGATCGGTCGAGTTCTGTGAAGTGGCAACTCGACCGATCGAGTGTCTGTTGGGAATTTTAGCAAATTGGATTTGGCTGGTTAAACCATGTATTTTTGTGTCCCAAACATTTTTCTAAGGTTAATTACAAGTCATACATTCATTACAAGTGATTATAAAAATTGTTCTACATCATTTGCGCATTGAGTCAACAATATGGCATAATCTACTTCACACTCACTATGATTCCTTTTTGTATTTATATTGATAGGGTAGAATTGCTTTTAATGATGGATTTCGACCGACAATGCACTTTAGAGTAGAACAAAACTGAAGTATAAGGGTAAGTTGTTTGTTGTACTATGATTTATGTATTAACTTTAAATTCTATTAATATAATGATTTGTCATTTTTAGGTTAAGAATACTCAAGTACCCAACCGTATGAGGCATGTCATTGATGAAGAGAACCACACCATTTGAAGGAATATAGAGACATTACAGATCTTAAATATTTCTAGCATGATATGTTGATTGTCATCAATCTCAAATTTTAGAATCATATGTATTCGTTATTTATATCAACGTTGAGCACACAATGTATGGATAATATTTTGCTTCATTAATAGAAATTGGTTTGAGGTGATTTAACATTTTTATGTGTCATTTTGGTGTTGAAAATTCTTATGATGTCATGTGACTCTTATAAAAATATTGCTTGAGGTTATATATACAAAGTTTTCATTTAAAATTAATTAACATTTAACAAATCATTCAATAAATCAATAACCAAATCATTTACAATAACCCTAAAAAATATATTAATGAAGGTCTTTAGTCCCTCATAAATGAGATCCAGATTGGCCATCACAATTGCATTGATGACGACCACATAGCCCCTCAAAAATAATATTAATGAAGGCATTAGCCCTTCAAAAATATATTCTCCAGGACCATCAAGTCCCTCAAAAATGTATTTATGAGAACTAAACATGCCTTCAAAAATGTATTTATGAAGGCTAAATAGTCCCTCAAAAATATATTTATGAAGGCTAAATAGTCCCTCAATATAACATTCTTGAGGGTCAGTTGGTCGTGACAATTGTATTCGTGAGGGCCACTGGTATTTGTCAAGTGAGTTCTCTTCACGGACCATTTTTGAGGGCCAGACTCACAACCGTCCCTATTTGTGAGGGCCTGTAGAGAGGGGTTTGTGACAGGACTCACTCGTGAATAATGACCCAATTTTTACTAGTGTCAGCCAATCCAATAATCCTATTTATACTTTTGATAGTCATCTTGATATCTATTCATATGTTAAAATTTGATTGGTGATTCATCCCAATTATACATTTGCATAGTCACAACAATCATATTACCCTTTACTAGTTCGTCTTATATTTTAGTTATATTTTAATATTTCACTCAGGCATTCGAAGTAATTGACGTAGATCTGAATGAAGTCCCCCATAATAACTATTCTCATTACAATGTTTTTATTGATGTCAAAAATGATGTATTTGTACCAGAACTAGATCGCCCTGTTATGGATGAATGTCAGGATGACTTGTTACCAAAAATAGCTAGTGGCCATTTAGCAATAGCTTACTCAGAACCAGGAGCACCATCTTCTCTACATGTTGCCATTACCCCATCAAAAGTTGGAGTGCCTCTGGTTAGGACTATATTCAATTCAACCGACCAAGCAAGACCATTCTATGAGCTATATGCAGATGCAGTTGGGTTTGGTATCAAAATAGTCCATTCTTGTAAGGAACGGAATGATAAATCAGCTGAAAGGGTCACACTCACCTGTGTCAAGGGAGGAAGGCCACCAAACAAATGTAAGGATACACTATATAGATAAAAACTAATTGCATAAACAACATGCCCCAACCATGTTAAGTTGAAACACACATTCTCAGGAGAATATCAGATCTCCCACGTACAATTCAGTCACAATCACCCAATGCTGCAGTAAGATATGATACAGTTATTGCCATCCAAGAGGTGAATACCATTTGCAATACAACGACGCATTGATCTGAACGATGCAGCTGGTATCGGTGCAACCAAAACTATGACTTCTTTAGTAACTGAAGCCGGAGGTTACATTGGTCTTACATTCACTCAAAAGGACGTTAACAACCATCTCCTGAATTCTTAGAAGCTACGTCTAGGCGAAGGTTATGAAATTACGATACAATCATACTTTGTATGGATGCAAAAGAGTGATCCATAGTTCTTCTACGTGTTAGACTTGAACGATGAAGGCGTTCTCAGAAACATGTTTTGGGTTGACGTAAGATCTCGAAAGGTGTATAAATATTTTGGTGATGTTGTTACCTTCGATACAACATACCTTAAAAATACGTATGAGATGCCGTTTGCACCATTTGTTGGTATTAACCATCACGGTCAGTCTACTCTTTTGGGGTGTGGGCTACTGTGCGAAGAAACAAAAGAGAACTATGTATGGTTGTTTACAACGTGGCTGCAATGCATGGGTAACACATCATCTCTGCTTTTTGTTCCCTACACAATGATATCCATGACATTCCTTTACCCCAGTACATGCTAAATTGAATTGTTACTCATTGGCTTCTGACTGTGGCTTCCATTTAACATCCTTTTATGCCTGTGCATTGACTTCTAGATTTATTCTATTTGATGCACAATGATAATCATTATTTTATGGTTAATGCAGTACATGTTGGTTTGAATGTGTCACCTTTATACTATTTTGGGTGCATTCCTTTTTAGTATATTTGTTGCTAGTCAGTTGTATTCAAAAGTACCATTAACATTAAAATTCTACTGATTGAAACGTAACATATACTGATTTGTATTAGTATATTGTCTGGTTCGAAATCCGTTTTATTATATCTTGTGCGGGTCAGTTGTATTCCAAATTTATTCACATTATAACGTATGCTACTATATGTTTATTCTTATGACTTATGCTGAGATATTCACTCATTGTAACGTGCTTCACACTTGACGACATGCAATACCCCCCTGAGTTGTGCTACATTGTAATCCATTTCTTATACAAAAATTCAGTGACAAAATTAGCACTCCACAGGAGCCCCGCCAAATGGTATTGTAACTGACCAAGCTCAATCAATAATTAATAGGATCCGATAAGTTTTTCCCGATGTTAGGAACATGCTTTGTCTATGGCACATAACTAGAAAATTACCTAAAAAACTGGGAAAAGATTTCATTACGTACAACCTTATCCGAAATGCAATATATGGGAGTCCATCAATATATGCATTTGAACAGGACTGGGCAGTTGCAATTCAGACTTGCATGGTAAATCAAGATGGTTGGCTTGCGAGGATGTATCAAATACAATACATGTGGGTTTTTGCGTACGTCGATGAATTCTTTTGGGCAGGTATGACAACAACCCAGTGTAGTGAAACAATTAATTCATTCTTCGATCGTTACGTTAACTCAAAGACATCTTTCAAATAGTTTGTTAACCAATACAAAGTTGCACAGGAAGTAAGGATCAAGATAGAGAAGAAATCTAATTATGATGATCTGGATAAACTTGTTTATCTAAGGTCTGAGTTTCAGATTGAAATCGATGCAAGATTGGTGTACACACAAAATATATTCAAGAAATTTCAAATCAAACTACATCGTATGATGTATTGTGACACATTGTTGCTAAACAAGGTCGATTCGTTGTCTACATTTTCAGTTAAGGAACAACATAGGATTTTCTTACCAGATACTCAATCTATTTTACTTGAAAACAAGTTCATTGTCACTCACGACTCTGTTCAGAACAATTTGTTATGCAGTTGCCGATCATTTGAGTGCAAGGGGATTATGTGCAGGCACTCGTTGTGCGTCCTTACTCACAACTATAGGATAGATAAACTGCCAATGCAGTATGTGCTAGATAGATGGAGGAAGGACATTATACGAGATTATGGAAACAACACAAACAACATTCGGTTATTCACAAAATCTGCTGAAAGAACTGATGTTGTCTCAAATATTTGTCAACGTTTCATAGAGATGTCACGTGTTTCGGATAAGCAGTATGAGGTTGTTAAGAATGCACTAATCATAGCAATTCAGATATGTAAAAAGGCACAACTGATCTAATCCAGCGTGAGCTCTATTGTTTTCCTGCCAAATTCATATTAATGATTTTACTTTTAATTCTGTACATGATGAATCGACATGTTACATAATCGATACTGTATTTGAATTTCCTTTTAACTTCCTTTTCGTCTGTGCATTGGTTTGAACCATTTTTCAGTTTCACAATTGTATTCATTATTTTCTGCTACTACAGTACATGCTGATTCGAATTAGTTACCTTTTTAGGGATTTGTGTGCATTCCCTTTTAGTATATTTTGTTGAGTTATAATGAGTTATTAGCACAATATAACGACGACCAGTATATGTATATGATGATGAGTACTGCAGATTAATTAACAAATTATAACGTGACTTATTGATACAAAAAGTCATAACTTCACGAATCCAGTGTGAGCTTATTTAAGAAATACATTTCATTTGGTATTGCACATAACTATTTATAGGATTTTACATCTTTGCACATTTGTTTCAAATTATTGGAATACATTCGATTCATTTGTCTCAATGCAGGACCAAACGATCAAACCAGTAGTTGTTGATGCTATCAAGGATCATGTCACATTCCAAAAGGTTGGAAGACCACCATCCTTGTGGAAAAAGGGATGGTAGGAAATGAACTAAAAAAAACACCACAACCAGAAAGTGCAGTAAGAAAAAGCCAACTCAAGCAACCACAATGGATTGACAAATCCTAGTACGCCAAATCCCAAACGTTCAACAGCAAGGGTGGACACCCCACACCAACATGAATGATATATGCAACGCTACAAATAAAAAAGTTTCAGTATGTACAATAATATCCCTACTGAACATATTATTGGCCAAAGCTACGACACATCATCTCCCACACCACCATGTCAATATATGCAGTCTGGATTGGGTAGTAACGAAAGAAGTTTTTACGCAAATGCAACCGCCGCAAATCTCATCAACAACCACTACGAATCTGTGATAGCTAGCTTGAGCATCGACAAAGTTACAACACTCCATCTCATCTTTCTACAACATGGTTATGATCCATTGGCCACGGAGAGTAGATTCATCTTCATACTAAAATACATCTTTTTGACTTCTATTTTGACAAAACACATGTACATCTTTGTAGTGTAACTATCTACACGAAGAATACATATGTACATGCATGTGAACCCATAAATATTGTCCCACTATTTAGACCACAGTGGTGGAATATATGTTTCTTTCTATAGCCAGAATTTAGAACAAGGTATCCAACTATTTCACTAATTATTGAGTGCATAATACCACGTCATTATTGTTGCATCATACACTTTATAGCAATCTGAATAACTGCATATCACTTGCATCGTCTAGCCTAACTGTTATGTTACATACTTCCAGCCTAAACAAAATACCAGTCGATTATGCAACAAAACAAATATATACCATTCTTTAGATGCCCCCAATAGACTACAACAATTGAGACAACATTCTGCACACTTTTGTATTTATGTCATAATTTATTTTTAAACATAGCTCTATTTTAACAACCATATTAATCAATTAATGTAATGTTCTTTTGCATCATCTCCCAAAGTTCCATTAAATATAGCTCATCCAACTTCACCACTTGGTTATAGCCAGTAAATATAGCTCATCCATTAAACAACAACTGATCTTGGTTAACAACCGACTTCACCACTTGGTTATACAACATATACTCACTTCGACACAACTGCCATCACATAGAATTTTCATACCAATTAAAGCCAAGCCCATCCGCTCCTAATGCCATAGTACAGTCTCACTTCGCAACTCCTGGAATATGCATTCACACATGTAACAAATGGTATCTGATACCAACCTACCTCACATGTTTCCACATAAGAAACAAACCAAACCAAAAACACTACTATAAACACACACCAACATTCACCTGGCCCAAATAAAATGAGTTGTTATATGTTACTCATACATGTTTTCCACAAACAACATTTACCAGTTATTTCCTATCAAATAAAATCAACAACACCCGCTCCCAACACATTTCCTATTTAATGGCTGATTGCATAAAGCCATGTCTGTATTGATGCATCATCCATGTTATTGCATTCCACCAGCATCATGCACGACAACATGTTATGTTAGAGTAAACTGTATTCCAGCCAAATGTGCAACACAACACAATTACACAAGAAAAAAACAATCTTTATATCCATCCAATGTTGTCCGTTTTTGTAATTTATATGATAATATATTTTCATATACTTCTCCCATTTCACTTTCATCAGTTAATCTTTTTTGTATCCCTATTTACATTTAAGTTCAATCTTCATCTAAAGTTCATTTCCATCTGCTCCCTATATAATGACTGACATTGGTTAACAACTAAACACACGCGTATGCAAAATGTAACAACTAGGTTCTGATGCCAACTGCCTCCACTTGTTATCTCATAACAAGCACAACCAATCCCACACTACTGCTACAACTACCTACCAACATTGCCTTGGTCCAACAAGAATGCACTGTTACCATTATAAGTAACACATAATTGTTGTCTTAAAACAACATTCCCCAGTTATTTCACACCAAATAAACCACTGACAATAGGTTGATAACCAGAGATAGACAAGTCAAAAACCAGCGATAACATAAGATTTACACCCGTGATAAAAGGTGGATAACCAACAATAACATGTGGATAACTGATGATAGACAAGTTGTATTAAAAATATTAACACAACCATCTACATGCAATGCTTCATTTGCCCATTCCACCATATATAATTGACAAAATATCAACGTTTTGTTAACTAAATACTGAATTTACACAATATACTGAATTAAGTTTTGGGCCACAGCCACATTTCAGGACCCTAACGTGTTTCTGAAAAAATCAACCCATATTATGTTTTGAGCCACTACCACTGCCCAGTTATATGTTGCAGTAAGTTCATTAAACATTGCAACAAACACATATCCCCTGATATACATACAACAATAGCATGGAAGCAACAAAATTCTATTTCAGTAAATCATTTTGGTTGTTCCATTTCAGAATGCCCCTTCATTTGTATACTCCTTCATTTGTAGTATCATCATAGTGTTGATGTCGTGCAAGTGATGCACTCGTTTTGGGTAGGACTCTTCTATCCTCTGCCCTTCACATATGCATTCCATCCACCGCATAACATACACACTGTAGTCATTTGTTTCCGTAGGTTGGTGCACTGCCTTGTTATCGAACAATATCTTCTAGCCTTCTTTAGATACACCGCTTATCTTTCTCACCAGTATTTTTATCGCCACTAACTGTACTTGAACAAAATCATGTAACAAACAGTTGATAACCAATAGTTTGATCACAAAAAATGGTCTACAACAAGATATGCAGAACTTATACTTACCAAGGTAACTGCATCACTGTCATATGGATGGCTCATTGCTGGCCTATTATATCTCCTCACTAGGCACAAGATATTGTAGTGAAGTATCTTCTTGTATTCGTGTGAAGACACAAGCAAGTGGCAGTGATGCAAATTAATAATCGGAAGAAGTATTACATTTGCAGACTTGGTGTCTTCCCTTTTCTCGTAACAATATTTCTGCATCAAGGGTGCATTCTTTGTCTTCATTGTGTGTGTCATTGCGGTGTTGAAAATGAATACCCTCCTCCATCCCCACTTGTTTCCATATTCCTTCTGCATGACTTCACTCCAACCATCAATTATCTATTAAAGTTAAAATGTGGAGGCAAGTCATTTATGGTGTTCAACAAATCAACATGTATACCAATTAATGCGCCAACAATATGTAACATTTTTTCTAGAAAAAAATTCACATTCAACCATGTGCAGCATTTTGTCTGCAACAACATTTTGTCTATAACACAATTCACAATCTTTATAGAACTACTTACAGTTAACTACAATTCATTTAGTAAAGTAAATACATCACAATTAACTTCATCAAATAAGTGCATACTATTAGTCGAAGTCTAGACGTGCCACATATGGCAAACTGGAAATCATTTCCTGATTTATACAACTGGAACTGACAATTAGCATAAACATCTTTACCCATTGAACTAACAATACTACCATTCAAAACGTCACACATAACAACACACTCTCGCCCCCCAAACAGTCATTGCAGGAAACCATCACAAACCACATTATTAATAGCAGGAAACACTCATTGCAGGAGCAACACTAGATGCACATAGTTGACACTACTAAAATTGTAATCAAACCTTTTAAGGTTTATTTATAGAAAAATATGCCTTAATTTTATTTAACACATCGACCACTCATTCAAGTTCCTAATCTATATATTGTAGGTTTTGAGGGGCAAAACTATGCAGACAATGTATGTCACATAAAAACATTAACTGATGCCATACCTGGTTCATGATGTTACCACCCTTTTTAAGCAAATCTCTGAAATCCTGACACATGATACATGCATTTTCAAAATTAAAAATAACATCACCCGCACTCTTCTCCTTGCTAGTAAGCTGAAAAGCAACACACAATCCTCAATTATGCTTCATAGAAATTTAATGGTACCGTCTCATCATACACATCCACTATTTTACATACCTTCTTCAGTAACAAAATATCTTCTTTGCTGTTAAATCTGGTTGCTTCATCATACCAGTTTTCCATCTCATTGATCTCAATCGTTTTCTTAGGAGACATTAGCTTTAGCTTACGTTCCCGGTGCTCATCTTTGACCCTCCTAATTAATAAAATTGAGCTATTACCAGCCATTATCAATTTCTTTGCTTGCTTCGACGGTTTCTCATTGCTACCCGTGCCTGTAACCCTATCGACCATGTCTTTATAGGGTTCTGCCATCAAACAACACAATATAAGAATACACACAACAAATATACATACACAATGTAAGAATACACAAGTCTACGTGCTCACACCTTTTCATCGGCCCTATGTCCATCGATGAAAATCCATTCCAGCTTTCCCACTTCCTTTGCCTTACCTTTGTTTGTTACAACCATAGAGATTAAAGTCTACGTGCTTACTTCACTTAGGATCTTTTCAATGTGGTCTTCAATGCCTGTCTCCTTTCACCAATCTTTGACCTGCACACCATAAATAAGTATTCATTATAGTTACATATACACTAATCTTAACAGGGACTATTAAGGATCGATACACCAGATTTACATAAAAATAATTTATTAAATGTATATCACATATTCAATCATGTTACAACATGGCCCATTATGATTGTGCTCTCATGGGGTAGTTGATTTAACACCTGGGCTTTGCATGGGATTGAATTGACGTAACCAATTTTTCCAACAGGAATGCCCAACTCATATTTAGTTCAGTACCACATTCAAAATAACACAAAACATCATTAATTTGTCTAACATTACACTCCCCTAGTACATACAGATGACCTACCCGACCATGGACGTCATGGTTTCTTGCAATAGAGACATCGTCAAGCCTTGTTGTTGGTTTCTTTACAGGAGTTGTTTTAACAAATCTTGGCATTTATACTTTCCTGCAACCAAAAAGAATAGGTTCATCCTACCCAAAATTAAATAGATCGTGTTCAATTACTTTTTTTTTATCAGTAAGCATGCAACTCTGGTCATAACCAAAAATGAACTTCATATACAAGTGGAGTAAGGTGACTTTTGTAAGAAAAGAAAGCCTATCTATGCATAGGAATTCTATTTGTGCATTGATAAAAGATCTGATTCTGCCTTTAACCAAACTTTCTTTGGCTCAGGCTTTGTATCTTCGAAACAGACTGAGTTCCTCATGGACCATAGGTGATAAACAAGGAAGAGATCCAGCTGACTCTCTTTCTCTTATATGAGTTGAGTCAGATCCATGAGTCTATGTGGTGTCTTTGGCATGTATATCTTTGAAAGAGCCCATACCTTCTTTGAGAAATCACATTTCTAGAGAAAATGTGTGTCATCTTCAGAGTCCAACCTACAGAGCTGACACCTAGATGCTAGTTGAAAACCTCTAGACTGGAGGACGTTTTCAGTAATTAATCTACCTTGAAAAAGCTTCCAGCCAAAAATTTTAACTCTATTCAGGAGTTTGAGAGACCAGATCCACTTGGACCAATACAGTACAATACCTTGAGTCCTACATAACTTCCAAGCTCCCTTAAGGGAGAACTTTTCAAGACCTTCCAGGTAGCAGCATTCCTCTTCCTATATTTTAATTGTAGTGCAGATGTTTGCAAGGTCTTCAATTCCACGGATAGAGGGCAGTCTCCACTCACCTTCATGGATGATGGAGTCAAGTTTCAAACCAGGGTAAGACCTAACCTTAGCTTCATCCCTGCGCCTAAACAATCATGTAGAAAAGAACCTTGAGCGCACGGGTCCAGCCAAAGCGATATGGAACTTCCATCACCAACTTTAAAACAGACCATATGTAGGATTGTGTCTCTGTGCCTGATAATAGCTCTCCACATCCAACTATCAACATATTTTGGACAATAAGACCAGATAGAATCATTCTTGAGGTAGACATTATGTATCCACTTCACCCAAAGGTTATTTTTGCTATTAGCAATATCCCACACTAGTCGAGTGAGACCAGACTTGCTCCACTCTTCAACACCTCTGATCCTGAGGCCACCCTCAACCTTGGGTTTGCATATCTTATCCCAGGATACTGTGTGAAAGTGATTAGACCCTTCGTAGTCTCTCCATAGGAATCTCCTACAAAGACTCTCAATCTCATCCACAACTCCTTTAGGGAGACAGAAAGTACCTGTCCAGAAGAGCCGATACGTTGAGAGGGTAGAAATAATGAGTTCTAATCTCCCAGCCATACTTAGAAGCTTCATCTTCCATGAGTCCAGCTTTGCTTTAATTTTATCCACCAAAGGGGCACACATAGCTTTTGTAAGTCTTCCCGCAAACAATGGGAGGCCAAGGTATGTCACATGCAGCTGTGATTTTTTAACACCAATGGGAGTGCCAATATTTTCAGGAGTAGAAGCATTTGTAAAGAGTTGACTTTTGGATGGGTTAAGCTGTAGACCAGAGCACTCACTGAAGACTTTCATGCTCTCCTTAATTCCCTTCACATCATTATCAGTAGCATGTGAAAAAATGAGGAGGTCATCTGCAAAAAGGATATGAGAAATCTAAGCTCCCTTAGCTTTTAGAGGGGTGAACTTCTTTTCTTCTATAGCTTCTTTGAGTATAGCAGAAAGGCCCTCCATACCAATCACAAAGAGATATGGGGCAATAGTGTAAGGACCCTGACCTTCAATTTGGGCTTACCCTGTTTGTATTGCCTAAACCTTGTGCTTGGTTGCTTGCTAATCACCTTTAGTGGTGATTAGGGTTTGCTTGTGTTTTGTTGAGAGTTGGAGGTGCTACTTGAAAAATAACCTAAGTTAGGGTTGAAGAGCAAGTTTGTCACCTTGAGAGATGACTTTATCTCTCTTTGCTTCCTCTAGAGTTGAGAGAAAGGGTTGGGCTCTTTGCTTGAGTTGCCTTGGGCCTTGCTTTACCTTGTTTGGGCCCTTTCTTGCTTATTTGAACCTTGTATCGGGAAGGAGGGTTTTGTGTCACCCATGGGGGTGTCGCCCATGGGGTGTATCAGGCATGGAGGTGGAGAGTATCGACCATGGACCATCTTTGACCCCTTGACCTCATTTGTGTCACCACTAGTGGACACTTGGTGCATAGTGCTTGCATGTGGCAATAGCCTTAGACATGTGTATAAGGTGAGTTAAGGAGGTGGATTTTTCCCTTGGACAAGTGTCCCTAGGTGGGTGACACATTACCTTGTTTTCTCCTCCATCCTCTTCTATATATACATCTCCTTCCACTTCCTTAGGATCCCTTTTAGCTCTTTGTTTCTCCTCTCTTCCTTGGTGCACGATACATCTTCCCTTTGGTGTGTTTGGTGGCCGATACAACTTGGTGGAGCAAGTTGGTGGCCGACCCTCTTCTTGAAGTCTTCTTCTTCTTCCTCCTCTAGCTTGGTGGCCGAACCCTAGGAGGGTCTTGTTCTTTGGTAAGCATCTTCCCTCTCTCCTTAGCATCTTCTTCTCCATCTTGCCTACCCTTCGGCCATAGTGGTTATGATACTTGTTCCTTTTCTTGAGGTGGTCGAAAGTGGTGTGCTTGGAGCTAGGAGCTTAAAGCTTGGAGCTTTAGAGCTTGAAGAGTTTGCTTAAGGTGGGTTAAATAACTTCTAACCCTAGCTATACTACCTTCTCTATGTTGCATGATTCATATATGTGGATGATCGACCATTGCATGTTATGTTTCTTGCTCTTGTACATGTTGTTGATCTTATGGATATAGTGAGCATGATGTTGTTGATGTTGTTGATGGTTTATATACCTTTGGATCTAGTTGGCTGAACCATAGTTTAGGGTTTCTTTTGGGGCAATACCCCTTTCTCTCCTTGGTTTTTTAGAAGTGAGTTTGAGCTCTAGTGATGTGGGCAATACCCCTCTCTTGTTTAAGTTGAGAGGTGAGCCTATATTCTAGTTGCTTGGGCAACACCCTCCTCTCACCATGGATTTGAGAGGTGAGTTCTTGGATATGTGATGACCTAAGTTGAGGTTGATCCTTGTGGTTGCCCGATTTGTGATAGAGGTTGTGCAAAACCCCTCTCTCTTCGTTGTTGAGAGGTGAGCCGATCTTCTTAATCAATAAGGTTTGGTGCCCTTGTGCTTGAAGTTGAAGATGACCATGTTGGGTTCTGCCTTGCATGATATGACCTTGGAGTAGTGTTGCCCGATAGCCTTGTCTTGGGTTGTACCTTTGGCCGATATGCCTATTTGAGCTTGGCTAATACCCTTTGTGGAGTTGGAGCTTGGGTCATACACCTTGATGTGTGCTCTGCACGACACACCTTGTGATAGCTCTTGGACAATATGAAGTAGTCTTGTGCTGCCCCATACGGTGGGTGCATGGTGGAACCCTATTAAGTGCCTTAGTGGTGGCCGATATGAGGTGTTTGACCTAGTTGAACGATAAGTCTTCTTAAGGTGTTTCTTGTTATAGGTGGGTGACACCCTAGGCTCTTCCTTGGACAATATGAGTAGGATGGGTAACCTTGTGTCGAGCATGTGGTTTGTGTTTTCCCAACACACCCTATGTGAGTTGGCTGATATGGTACCTTAGTGGTTACCATGCTCTTGGACGATAGAGTTCCTTGGCCGACATAAGGGTCCTTTGAACGATATGGGTGATGGTTGAACGATAGGGCATCTTGGGCGCCATGCTCCTAGTCTTCATGCTTCTTGTTGAGAGGGTTGGCCGATAGAAACCCTTATCCCACTACTATAGAAAATGCTTTTTACAACGGGAAAAACACAACAGTTCTGTTGGTTGTGTTGTAGTTAGCATATCTTTTACAACAAGTCTATTTGTGTGTTGTGAATTATATATTTTATATAACACAAGTTATATACAACATTTTAGTATATGTGATACTACAACAGGTGCTAAATTGTTGTAATAGACTATAATATCACAACATACTCAAGCCCGTTGTAAAACACCATAATTACACAACATGCTCTAACCCGTTGTAATAGTCACGTATGCTAACTTGTTGTAATAGATCATCATTACACAACATACTCTAAACCGTTGTAAAAGATCATAATTACATAACATGCTCTAACCCATTGTAATAGTCATGTATATTAACACGTTGTAATAGACCATCATTACACAACATACTCTAACTCATTGTAAAAGATCATAATTACACAACATGCTCTACCCGTTGTAATAGTCACATATGTTAACCCGTTATAATAGACCATCATTACACAACATACTATAACCCATTGTAGTATACTATAATTACACAACAGGATTTCACCTATTGTAATAGTTACCCGTTGTAATAGACCACAATCACACAACATGTTTGCACGTCATTTTTTGTATATGTACAACAAAAGAATATATGTGTTGCATAAAATGAAACTAGTTCAACGGTTTGAGGTGTGCCTTACTTTCAAGTGGTCTCAAGTTCGAAACCTTGTGTCTGGATGTATTTTTCTTCTGTCTCAACATGTTATATACAACACCCCTATTAGAACAGGTGTGTTCAATGAACTACAACATGTATTAAATGTTGTATAAAATACATATATTACAACATGCACAACACTTGTTGTATAAAGAACCCCTCCATAAGACCACACGATATAATACAACAGTTGACACCCATTGTAAAATGGAAAAATGAACTGTTGTAAAAACCATTTTTTGTAGTAGTGCCCTAGTGCACGATAGGATCCCTAGTGCACGATAGGATGATGCGTTGTTGGTCGTTTTGATGGCACATGTGCTTTAGGGTTTGGAACCCTAACCGATACATCTTTTGGTGAGGGTTGGTGCTTCCCGTCATACCTATAGTGAGGGCTATAGGAGCTTTGGTGAGGGTTCTGATAACTCGGAATGTATAGGGCTAATAATGATAACACAAGTGATATGGTGTAATCACCTTGAATCCTGCAAATATGATAATGAGTTAAGATGATAGGATGTGAACTAGGAAGCTTGGAAGGATATGATGTTGCTACACATGATAATGTGACACATGCATATGATCACAAGTATGGGGCATGACATATTCTTATGATTGATTATAAAACTATGCTTTCTATAGCTTATGTGTAATCTACTCATGGATGTTTCTTTATACTTGGTAACATGATCATTCTATTAATCCATGATAGACTTCAGTTATCTCTATGGATGTGTATACTAACCATGCAGGTATTTCATGTGGATTCATAGCCTGGTAACAACCATGAGATGTATGTGCTTGAATAGCACCATGTGGTAATGAGATAACAAATTGATAAGTCTGAGGACCTGATATAAGGTTGAGTGCCTAGTTGAGGTGTTATCCTCTGTTGATGAGATAAGGGATGCGTTCCTAGAATACTAATGCATGATTATGATGCCTTGAGATGCAGTGGTTGATATGATGAGGGATTGAGGTCCCAGGACAGTATGATGATGGCAATAATGATGTAATCCTATATGGCTATGTTTATACTTTGATTACCTCAACAATTGGCTTAAAATATACTAAATAATTATAGATGAACATATCATGTAGTTTTCCCTGGCCATAGATCCATCATCGTCAGTATTTGGTGATGGCGAAATAGGTTTATCCTGTGGGATTACTTGGAGCACATATTGTTGAATATGAGAGGTTTCCCCTAGCCTACAATAGGAGGGTTTGAGTGTAGTTGTGGTTGCAGACTCAGGATATATGAATCATGGTGAACAGACCCATGGCTCATGATATGTGATGATGAGCGTGATGCGTTCATGGATCGGATGTATGCACTAGCACCTATGATGAGGTGAGCTAGAGATATGGGTAGCTTGCGGAGTTGACCCAGAGGATGAGGCCCTATAAGTATAAGACTGTGGTCTTTCTTGATGAATCGTGTACTGACCACGAGAAGGTGAGGTCATGGAGTCCGGATCTCCTTAGACCTTGTATGGCACCAGATTGGTCTTCGCAGCCAATGGTTGGATTTAAGCAGGGAATGCTCACTTCCTCAGGGCATAATAAAATGTAATTCAGCCGAATAGTATATCGTGCTTAGAGAAAAATACGGAACATTGATTGAGGCCTTGCTTATATAGCTGATCTAGTTGTACTATGCAGTTGTGTGTACAATCCGTATATCTTGTGATAAGTTCTTATAAAGCTTATCTTGTCAATCATGTTCCATAAAGAAACTCTTGGTTATATGCCTCCTAGATATCTTGGTAAGATTGATGGTAATAATAGCCTTGCTCAATATGCTGCTCTTGTTATACGCTTTATCATTTATCTATTATTATCTGCTTTAACCTTTTGAGGTTTATTGTTTCGGTGGGGAGTTATGTTTCTCGCTGGGACTGTGTGTCTCACCCCGTTGGTTTATACCCTTTTTAGGTGATCGCTCTAGACGTGGTGGTGGTCATGAGGTTGCGTCCAAGCAGCAAGAAGAGCAGTAAAAGGCAAGAGATGGACATGCTGTTGTTTTGGTGGTTTTGTAGTAGTGTCCTAGAGTCATCCCTGTACTCTCAGGTCCTAGGAGGTGTTTGACGATGTTTCACGATGTCTTGCTGTCATAATCTTGTATATCATGCTGCTGGTCGTACATGTCCATTATGTATGTATAAACAAGTGTTGAACTCTGGTGCTAACAGTACAGCTGGTTCCGATAAGCTATGAACCTATAACAAGGCTTGTGGATGTTTATATAACATGTTTCTCTACATGATCTGGATGCAAAAGTTCTCTCACGTATGCTTTCCACAATCGGTTTTAATTAACCTATGTTTTCGGTAATATGTGGTTCCTCACGTTTTCGTGTGTCATCTCGTTGTCTGTGTGATGGCGGGGTGTCACAGTTGGTTTGGTATCAGAGCCCTAGGTTTTTTGAGTCTACATGGATCCAAGACTAGGTTTGTGTTTGTTCTTGTGAGTTTTCTAGATTTTCTTACAATAACCTTCTGCCCTCAGCGGAAGATAAAGCTTAAAGATGTTTGGAAACCATGAAGAACAAACTGCCGAGAGCAGCGATGATGCATCAGTTGATGGAGCAAGATGGCAGACACATTAAGATCGGGTGCCTGAGGTCCCCCAACTTGACCCAACCATTCTTAAAAACCCTTCCTATCAACAGCTTATGGGGCAATTGATGGCTACGATGAAACACATGGTGGAAAGGTTTCTAGTGCCTTAGCCAAGAGCACAGGCTCCCCATGGTGAAACATTGGGTATTGGGTAGACCTTTGAGCGGCTTCACCGAGTCGGAGCTTTGGATTATGCTGGAATGGCTGATCCGACAGATGCTGGTCTATCGCTGACAGGTCTCGAGAAGGCCTTCCGGATCCTCGGCATCCCCGAAGCAGACAAAGTCAAGCACGCTTTCTACCTTTTGAAAGGAAGTGTTGTCCATTGATGGGCCATCGAAGAGGAGAAGCGACCCAGTGAGGAGATCGGTTGGGAGGTTTTCCGGTAAGAATTCGTCAGTAGATACTTTCGGAAGACGTATATGGATGAGAAGATCAACCAGTTTGAGCATCTACGCCAAGGGATGATGAGCATCACCGAGTATGAAGCCAAATTCATGGACTTGTTGAGGTTTTTTCGTCACATGGCAGCAACAGATGATGAGCGGATCAGGCGGTTTAAGAAAGGTTTGAGTGCTGAGCTGTCGACACCTTCTGCTGCTTTAGAGAATCAAGAGCGGTTTGCCATGTTCGTTGAGTCTATCTGTAGGATTGAACGGTCTATCAGGGAGAAAAGGGAGTTCATGAATAGGAAAATGCCTGCTTAGTTCTAGGGATAGAGATTTTGTGGCTTCAAGAAGCCAAGGTTTTCAGCACCTTTCGTAATGTAGAGTTCTCGTACACCATCTCAATGGTCTTTGAGTAAGGGAAGAGGTTATGTTTCTTTGCCATCGACGGTGCATAGTACAACTTTTGTGGCAGTGACAGGGCCATCTAGGCCGTAGACAGAAGGCATGTCATGTTATCACTGTGGATAGACTGGGCACTTGAGGTCAAATTGCCCAAAGAGAGATGTTGAAGTAACACAACAGCTGAGGTAGAATCAACAAGGGTCAGACAGACAGCAACCCAGTGGTATAAGATGGCGAGGACGCGGTCAAGCATCGCAAGCGGGATCGTCTGCTCAAGGAAGTAGAGGATGTGGACAACAAGCAATGACTCGATTCTATGCTATGAGTCAGCTGGAGGCGATAGTCAACCCGTGAGTGGTGACAGGTCATATGGAGTTCTTTCATTCTCATTTGTCTTCTTCTTTCTTTATATCTATTTTGGTTGACCCAGGTGCTACACACTCTTTTATCGCACATAGTCTGCTTGATAGCTGTCCTTTACCTGTTAGTTGTAAGAAAGATAGCTTGTTGTTAGAAACCCCTCTCGATGGTTCTTTGATACTTCGAGAAGAGTGTCCATCTTGTACCCTATCTTTCTCGGGACACAGTATACAAGTGGATCTTATACCACTTGATATGCATGGATTCGATGTGATCCTTGGGATGGATACCTTAGAAAAGTATAAGGTTGTTTTGGATTGTGGTTCCAAGCATGCAGTGTTTGATGACGACAGAGAGAAGTGGATCTTCCAAGGAGATAGGAAGATTCTCCCGATGAGTTTAGTATCGGCGATGGTGGAAGAGAAGTTTCTACAACAAGATTGTAAGGCATTCTTAGCTCACGTTGTGGATACCAAGGAGAAAGGTCCTAGCCTTGAGGAGGTGACGGTTGTCCGAGAGTTTGCGGATGTGTTTCCTGATGTATTCCTCGGTGTTCCCCCACCTCGAGAGATTGATTTTGAGATCAACCTGGTACCAGGAATGTAGCCAGTTGCACAGACACCGTATAGGATGGCTCCAGCAAAGATGGCAGAGTTGAAGAAGCAATTACAGGAGTTGTTGGAGAAAGGTTTCATCTGACCGAGCACGTCGCCTTGGGGTGCTCCAGTGCTGTTCGTTAAGAAGAAGGACGAGTCGATGCAGCTATGTATAGATTATCGGTAGTTGAACAAGTCACCATCAAAAATAAGTACCCATTGTTGAGGATAGACGATCTATTTGATCAGTTGTGTGGCACTACAATGTTCTCAAAGATCAATCTACGGTCCGGATATCATCATTTGAGGATTAAGGCGGATGACATACCTAAGTCAGTGTTTAGGACGAGGTATGGTCACTTCGAGTTTGTGGTTATGCCATTTGGACTAACCAATGCACCTGTTGCTTTCATGGATCTGATGAATAGGGTGTTCCATCCGTTTTTAGATCAGTTTGTTGTAATTTTCATAGATGACATCTTGATCTACAGTCGGGATAGTCAAGAGCATGAACGACATCTTCGACAAGTGTTGACTCTTCTTCACCAACATCAGTTATACGCCAAGTTCAGTAAGTGTGAGTTTTGGTTGAAAGAAGTAACTTTCTTGGGTCATGTGATATCCGCAGAAGGAGTCAGAGTGGACCCTAAGGAGGTGGAGTCAGTTGCAGATTGGGAGCAAACAAATACACCGACAGAAGTCTGTAGTTTTCTGGGATTGGCAGGATACTACCAGAGGTTTATCAAGGACTTCAGTGTGATCGTATTGCCAATGACAAAGTTGACCAGGAAGGATGTACCTTTTATTTGGGATGATCGTTATCAGTAGGCTTTCCAAAGTTTGAAGGAGAAGCTGACTAGTGCTCCAGTGCTTGTGCTGCCAGAGCCTGGGAAGGGCTATGTTGTTCTCTGTCATGCTTCCAAGAAAGGCTTAGGTTGCGTGTTGATGCAGGAGGATCATTTGGTTTCTTTTGCTTTGTGGCAACTTAAGAAATATGAGGAGAACTATCTGATACATGATTTGGAGTTGGCAGTGGTGGTCCATGCATTAAAGATTTGGAGACACTATCTTTATGGGGAAGTGTGTCAGATCTTTACAGATCATAAGAACTTGAAGTACATCTTTTCGCAGAGTGATCTGAATATGTGACGTCGTTGGATGGAGCTAATCAATGATTATGATTGCACCATTGAGTATCATCCTGGTAAGGCAAACGTGGTAGCTGATGCGCTTCGCAGAAAGTCTTCTTCTCTCCCCACGAAGAAGGCATAGTTGAGTTCCTTGGTATGCCATAGGCGAGATATGTTTGTCTCCTTGCGGCAGATGAATGTGCAGTTGGAAGTTTCCTTATTGGCAGGACTGTTGGCACATATGCAAGTCAAGCCTACACTGAGACAGTAGATCAAAGGCACACAGCAGGCGGATGATACGGTGTAGTTGATCAGGTTAGAGCTCGGTAGTGAAAAGTGTGATGGGTTCCACGAGTCCGAGGATGGACTAGTTTGCTATCATGGTAGAATGGTGGTCCCCGATGTTGATAATCTAAGGAAGCTGGTGCTCAAGGAAACACACACGTCGATATATGCTATGCATCCAGGAGTCACCAAGATGTATCATAATCTGAAGGAGTTGTATTGGTGGTCTGGCTTGAAGAAGGATGTAGTTGAGTTTGTGGCTAAGTGCGTTGTATGTCAGTAAGTTAAAGTTGAGCATCAGAAGCCGTCAGATACGTTGCAACCCATGTTGATACCATAATGGAAATGGGATCATATAACCATGGACTTCGTAGTTGGTCTACCGAAGACAACTAGGAATCATGATTCCATTTGGGTAATAGTGGATAGGCTGACAAAATCTGCTCATTTCATACTGGTAAAGACGACACATATAGTAGAGAATCTTGCTCAGGTGTACGTAGATGAGATAGTGCATTTTCACGGTGTACCAGCAATGATAGTCTCTGAAAGAGGTCCTCAGTTCACGAGTCATTTCTGGGAACAACTGCACAAGGCTTTGGGAACGTAGTTGTGGTTCAGTATTGCTTTCCACCCGCAGACGGATGGACAGTCTTAAAGGACTATTTAGACATTGGAGGATCTTCTCTGAGCATGTGTTTTGTAGTTCCTAGGCAGTTGGGATGAGCATCTTAGTTTGATGGAGTTTGCTTACAATAATAGTTACCAGCGGAGCATTGACATGGCTCCTTTTGAGGCTCTATATAGAAGGAAGTGCAGATCCCCTTTATGCTGGTATGAGTCTGGTGAGTATCATCTTTTGGGTCTTGAGTTAGTACAACAGACAACAGAAAAGATCCAAGTGATACAACAACAATTGAAAGCGGCACAGGACAGACAAAAGTCTTATGCAGACAATCACCGATGACCTTTAGAGTTCCAAGTGGGAGACAAAGTGTATCTCAAGGTCTCACCTTGGAAAGGCATGCTAAGGTTTGGCCAGAAAGGCAAACTGGCACCCAAGTATATGGGGCCATACCCAGTAATAGCACGTGTTGGCAAGGTAGCTTACAAGTTAGAGCTGCCGCCAGAGTTGCACACGTTACATCTGATATTCCATGTTAGCATGTTGAAGAAAAGTCATCCAGACACAGGGACAGTGATACATCCAGTTGAGGTTGAGCTTGATGAAGACGTGACCTATGAGTAGGGTCCGGTGGCGATCCTTGACAGAAGAGTAAAGAAGCTGAAGTGGAAGGACCTAGTTTTTGTGAAGGTTCTTTGGCATCATCGTGGTGTTGAGGAAGCCACGTGGGAGCTTGAGGAAGAGATGAGGTGGAATTATCCCTCGCTTTTCTCTTCGGATTTCAGGGACCAAATCCCTTTGTAGAGGTTTATGGCTTGTAAGGACCCTGACCTTCATTTTGGGCTTACCCTATTTCTTTTGCCTAAACCTTGTTCTTGGTTGCTTGCTAATCACCTTTAGTGGTGATTAGGGTTTGCTTGTGTTTTGTTGAGAGTTGGAGGTGCTACTTGCAAAACAACCTAAGTTAGGGTTGAAGAGCAAGTTTGTCACCTTGAGAGATGACTTTCTCTCTCTTTGCTTCCTCTTGAGTGGCCTTGGGCCTTGCTTCACCTTGTTTGGGCCCTTTCTTGCCTAATTGAACCTTGTATCGGGCAGGAGGGTTTTGTGTCACCCATGGGGGTGTCGCCCATGGGGTGCATCAGGCATGGAGGTGGAGAGTATCAACCATGGACCATCTTTGACCCCTTGACCTCGTTTGTGTCACCACTAGTGGACACTTGGTGCATAGTGCTTGCATGTGGCAATAGCCTTGGACATGTGTATAAGATGAGTTAAGGAGGTGGCTTTTGACTTTGGACAAGTGTCCCTAGGTGGGCGACACATTACCTTGTTTTCTCCTCCATCCTCTTCTATATATACATCTCCTTCCACTTCCTTAGGATCCCTTTTAGCTCTTTGTTGCTCCTCTCTTCCTTGGTGCATGATACATCTTCCCTTTGGTGTGTTTGGTGGCCGATACAACTTGGTGGAGCAAGTTGGTGGTCGATCCTCTTCTTGAAGTCTTCTTTGTCTTCTTCCTCTAGCTTGGTGTCTGAACCCTAGGAGGGTCTTGTTTTTTGGTAAGCATCTTCCCTCTCTCCTTAGCATCTTCTTCTCCATCTTGCCTACCCTTCGACCATAGTGGTTATAATCTTTGTTCCTTTTCTTGAGGTGGCCGAAACTGGTGTGCTTGGAGCTAGGAGCTTAAATATTGGAGTTGTGGAGCTTGAAGAGTTGGCTTAAGGCGGGTTACATAACTTTTAACCCTAGCTATACTACCTTCTCTATATTGCATGATTCATATGTGGATGATCGGCCATTGCATGTTATGTTTCTTTCTCTAGTACATGTTGTTGATCTTATGGATATAGTGAGCATGATGTTGTTGATGGTTTATATACCTTAGGATCTAGTTGGACGAACCATAGTTTAGGGTTTCTTTTGGGGCAATACCCCTTTCTCTCCTTGGTTTTTGAGAAGTGAGTTTGAGCTCTAGTGATGTGGGAAATACCCCTATCTCATTTAAGTTGAGAGGTGAGCCTATATTCTAGTTTCTTGGGCAACACCCTCCTCTCACCATGGATTTGAGAGGTGAGCTCTTGGATATGTGATGACCTAAGTTGAGGTTGATCCTTGTGGTTGCCCGATTTGTGATAGAGGTTGTGCAAAACCCCTCTCTCTTGGTTGTTTAGAGGTGAGCTGATCGTCTTGATCAATTAGGGTTTGGTGCCCTTGTGCTTGAGGTTGAAGATGACCATGTTGGGTTGAGCCTTGCATGATATGAACTTGGAGTAGTGATGTCCGATAGCCTTGTCTTGGGTTGTACCTTTGGCTGATATGCCTATTTGAGCTTGGATAATACCCTTTGTGGAGTTGGAGCTTGGGTGATACACCTTGATGTGTGCTCTACACGACACACCTTGTGATAGCTCTTGGACAATATTAAGTAGTCTTGTGCTGCCCGATATGGTGGGTGCATGGTGGAACCCTATTAAGTGCCTTAGTGGTGGCCGATATGAGGTGTTTGACCTAGTTGGACGATAGGTCTTCTTAAGGTGTTTCTTGTTATAGGTGGGCGACACCCTAGCCTCTTCCTTAGACGATATGAGTAGGATGGGTAACCTTGTGTCGAGCATGGGGTTTGTGTTTGCCCGACACACCCTATGTGAGTTGGCCGATATGGTGCCTTAGTGGTTACCATGTTCTTGGATGATAGAGTGCCTTGGCTGACATAAGGGTCCTTTGAATGATATGGGTGATGGTTGAACGATAGGGCGTCTTTGGCGCCATGCTCCTGGTTGACATGCTTCTTGTTGAGAGGGTTGGCCGATAGAAACCCTAACCCTAGTGCACGATAGGATCCCTAGTGCACGATAGGATGATGTGTTGTTGGCCGTTTTGATGGCACATGTGCTTTAGGGTTTGGAACCCTAGAGGATACATCTTTTGGTGAGGGTTGGCACTTCCCATCATACCTATAGTGAGGGCTTCAAGAGCTTTGGTGAGGGTTCTGATAACTTGGAATGTATAGGGATAATAATGATAACACAAGTGATATGGTGTAATCACCTTGAATCCTACAAATATGATAATGAGTTAAGATGATAGGCTGTGAACCAGGAAGCTTGGAAGGATATGATGTTGCTACACATGATAATGTGATACATGCATATGATCACAAGTATGGGGCATGACATATGCTTATGATTGATAATAAAACTATGCTTTCTACAGATTATGTGTAATCTACTCATGGATGTTGCTTTATACTTGGTAACATGATAATTCTGTTAATCCATGATAGACTTCAGTTATCTCTATGGATGTGTATACTAACCATGCAAGTATTTCATGTGGATTCATAGTCTGGTAAGAGCTATGAGATGTATGTGCTTGAATAGCACAATGTCGTAATGAGATAACAAATTGATAGGTCTGAGGACCTGATATAAGGTTGAATGCCTAGTTGAGGTGTTATCCTCTGTTGATGAGATAAGGGATGTGTTCCCAGAATACAGATGCATGATTATGATGCCTTGAGAGGCAGTGGTTGATATAATGAGGGATTGAGGTCCCAGGATAGTATGATGATGGCAATAATGATGTAATCCTATATGGCTATGTTTATACTTTGATTGCCTCAACAATTTTCTTAAAATATACTAATTAATTATAGATGAACATATCATGTAGTTTTCCCTGGCCATAGATCCATCATCTTCAGTATTTGGTGATGGTGAAACAGGTTTATCCTGCGGGATTACCTGGAGCGCATATTGTTGAATATGCGAGGTTTCCCCTAGCCTAAAATAGGAGGGTTCGAGTGCAGCTGTGGTTGCAGACTCAAGATATATGGAGCATGGTGAACAGACCCATGGCTCAGGATATGTGATGATGAGAAGGATGCGTTCATGGCTCAGATGTATGCACTAGCACCTATGATGAGGTGAGCTAGAGATATGGGTAGCTTGCAGAGCTGACCCAGAGGCTGAGGCCCTATAAGCATAAGACTGCGGTCTTGCTTGATGAATCGTGTACTGACCACGAGAAGGTGAGGTCATGGAGTCTGGATCTTCTTAGACCTTGTATGGCACCGGATTGGGCTTCACAGCCAATGGTTTGATTTGAGCAGGGAAGGCTCACTTCCTCAATGCATAATAAAACGTAATCCAGCCAAATAGTATATCTTGCTTAGAGCAAAATACGGAACATTGATTGAGGCCTTGCTTATATAGATGATCTAGTTGTACTATGAAGTTGTGTGTACGATCCTTATATCTTGTGATAAGTTCTAATAAAGCTTATCTTGTCAATCATGTTCCATAAAGAAATGCTTGGTTATATGCCTCTTGGATATCTTGGTAAGATTGATGGTAATAATAGTCTTTCTCATTATGCTTCTCTTATTATATGCTTTATCAGTTATCTGTTGTTATCTGCTTTAACCTTTTGAGGTTTTATAGTTTCTGTGGGGAGTTATGTTTCTCGTTGGGACTGTGTGTCTTATCCCGCTGGTTTATACCCTTTTTAGGTGATTGCTCTAGACATGGTGATGGTCATGAGGTTGCGTCCGAGCAGCAAGAAGAGCAGTAGAAGGCAAGAGATGGACATGCTGCTGTTTTGGTGATTTTTTAGTAGCGTCCTAGAGTCATCCCTATACTCTCAGGTCCTAGGAGGTGTTTGACGACGTTTCATGATGTCTAGCTATCGTAATCTTGTATATCCTGCTGCTGGCCGTACGTGGCCGTTATGTATGTATAAACATGTGTTGAACTCTAGTGCTAACAATACAGCTGGTTCCGATAAATTGTGGACCTATAACAAGGCTTGTGAATGTTTATATAACATGTTTCTCTACAGGATCTGGATGCAAAAGTTCTCTCATGTATGCTTTCTGCAATCGGTTTTAATCAACCCGTGTTTTTGGTATATGTGGTTCTGCACATTTACGTGTGTCATCTCGTTGTCTGTGTGATGGATGGGTCTCACAGATAGGGTCTCCTTGCCTTATCCCTCTTGAGGCCTGAATGATATCTGAGGCGACACCATTAACTAGAATCTAGAATGAAATAGAATGCATGCATTCTCTTATCTAAAGCAACCAACAAAGAGGGAACTCCATGGCTTCCATCACTTCCATAATATAAGCTCTATCAATGGTGTCGTACGCCTTTCTCAAATCAGCTTTAAGACATAGTTTCCTGTGCTTTCTTTGGTTAAAATCATGCATAACTTCATTTTCTAAAAGGATAGCATCAGATAGGTGTCTTCCTTTTACAAAGGCAGATTGCTTTGCACTGATGATATGCGGAAGGATATCTCTTAGGCGATTGGCCAGAATTTTGGATATGATCTTATAAATAAAGTTAAACAGAGATATAGGCCTCCAATCTCCAATACCTTCAGGTTTCTTTACTTTGGGGATGAGAGCAAGGAAGGTTTTATTAGCCTTCTTTAAAAGTATACCCTTCAGAAAGAAATCCTTGATGGCTTTGCAGACTTCTTTTCCAACGATATCCCAAGTGTTTTAGAAGAAGTGAGCGTTGAACCCGTTAGGCCCAGGCAATTTATCACTGTTTGCTTCCTTAACAACATTGTATATCTCTTCATTAGTCACCAACTTACACATGAGATTCTTTTGGTTGTCATTAATTTTAGAAATGAATCTCCATTTATGTTTTGTTCTTTTGATTTTATTATTGAACAACTATTGATGATGATTCATAAAGATATTCTTGATGTAGTTATCACCTTGGATATAGTTTCCATCCACCAGCACATACTTGATTTGATTTCTAGCTCTCCTAGTTTTCATGGATGTATAGCATAATTTCGAGTTGGAATCCCCTTGTTTAAGCCACTGGATTCTCAACTTCTGGCGAATAATTGATTCTTCAACATTTCTTGCTTTCAAAGCTTCTTCTTTCTTTGTCTTTGCAATAACCCAGAGAAGATTATTTAACGGGTTCAGATCTAAAGTAGCCTGCGCTTCAAGAGCTTCCTTCTCCTTGTTCTTTGTGGAATCGGACAGGTCCCCAATCCTTTCCCAATTCCAGGTTTGCAGAGCTTGTTTAGTGTTTCTCAATTTTTGATAGAGAGTTTACATAGGGCATCCACTGTACGGTTAATTACAAGAATTTAAAACAATATCTTTAAAGCCTCGCAAATCAGCCCAAACATTAAAGTATCTAGTTGGATACTTCTGTGATCTCTTTACCTCATACATGTACAAGACTTGAATGTAGTGATCGCTATAAATAGTAGGCAGGATTTCAAGCCACATGCGGGGTAAAACAGAAAGGAGCTTCAGCTGATAGAAAGTTCTATCTAACTTTGACCTTGTATTATTTACTCCACTTTGCTGGTTGTTCCATGTGTAGAAAGGCCCCTTGGCTGGAACCTCTAGCACATCGATATCTACAATAGTCTAGTTGAACTCTAGCATAGATTGAGCTGACGGAAACACTCTCCCTTGCCTCTCATTAGTAGCTCGCACAACATTAAAATCACCTGTGATTATCCATGGTGCTTTAAGCTGAGTCTGAATGTGTTTGAGATCATCCCAGAGGAGGTTTCTTTGAAGGTCGTCATTCTCGACATACACAGCCATGATTTCAAACTCCTTATCATCACATTGCAGGAAGAAGTGAATACACTGTCTAGATTGATAAATGGAGGTGATCTTGTAGTCCTAGTTTTCCCAAACAACAATCAACTGTAGCTTGTTGCAGCTAGAATCATTAGCAATCCATTGGCTGTGAGGCCAACCTTTCTTGAGTAGTTTTCGAGCCTTGTTTCTTTTAAACTTGACTTCCATTAGGATTGCAATGTCTGCCTTTGCTCTCCTAAACTCTTCCTGGACCATGCTCAGTTTCTCCTATTGAGAGAGACCTCGAAAATTCCAAGCGATAACAATAGGTAACTCAACCATCAAGGTTGGGGGGAGTTTGCCTGCCTCCTGCCAAAGCAGATATAGGTTGTTCTTGGTTCTCCAGGGCTTGAAAGTGATTTGTGGTTCTCTCCCTGTTTCTCAAATTCTGACTTCTAGTGTTCCTCTTTCCCTAAGGACTTGTTGTCCTCTTCGGCTGAGAGAAGCCTTCATCTTCATTCAGTTGAGTGGTCACTTGGTCATTCTATCGAGCGACTTGTGTGTCGTTTGCAGTAACTTCAGGGAGTTCCTGTTGTTGCACTTCCTCTACCACTGTTACTTTCTCTGTTGCCTCTTTGGGTATAGGGTCTACTGCTGGTTTACATAGGGCCTTGTCATGCCCAAATGTACCGCAATGGGGGTAGCATTCTGACCTCCATTCATATTCAACCTATACCTCATAGGGGTGGCCTTTGTCTGTACGCAGTTTGACTATCGTGGGGAATGCCGATGAGGCCGCCATCAGGACATTAACCCGTGCATAGTCCACTCGCACTCTCGCCTTTGTTTTCCTATCTAGGCATTGAGGCTTTCCCAGGAAAGATGCAATCCTAGAGATCATCAGTTCGCTCCATAGTTCAAGCGGTAAATTGTTCAACTTGATCCAGACCAGGATCGAGACTAGCCTTTCCCATTCAAGGGGCTCTCCCTTCTCCCACAATTTCAGGATCATTGGCTTCCCCTTCACCAACCATGGCCCTCCTTCAATGGCATTGTTCATATCTTTCTCCGATTGGAACTTAATAATAAAACTCCCATTGCTCCGCCCCATCACCTCCACTGCTCCTGAACTCTTCCAGATGTGGATGAGGTGGTGTTGAAGGGTGGGGATGTGCGGCCGGAATCCAATGATGTACCCAGCAGCCATATTTTTCCATAAGGCAACATTTTTTTCGACCTCCATTTGAGGGATGATGATAATGTCTTCTTCAAGGGAGAGCTCTGTTTGGGAGATCCTTATGCTAATGTCCCCAACTAGAGCTTTACAGACCGAGGACCACTCTTTTTTTGCTTCCGCGACTTTGATCAGGTCTCCTCTGGGGCGAGGGGGCCATCCTCCTTGGTGCGTTGGAGGCCTTCTCCCTCCACGTCCTCCGCCGCCAGATTGCCCACCACCGCCACCAATGTGCTCGACCATCCCTCTGCTTCGATGACTAATATCAAGAGTGTAGGACTTCAGAGTGATCGTGTTCAATTACACATTACATCATGTTCAACATTGTAACATGTATGCCTATGGCATATTCATGAGTCAGTTGAAAGTGGGTAATATGTTGAGTGATGAACTCCTGCACCAACATCCAAACAAATCATTGCATAATTTTCGGACTCGACAGACGTATCATAAGAAATCTACAAATGAAAAAAAATGCCTATGCATTAAAAATTTTCTATTGTAATTTAATAAGATATCAATAAGTGTATATATGAAATGGTTCTTTCATATTTACCATCTTATCTATGCTCCCTCTACTCATTCCCGTCAGGGCATTGACCCACCCGCTAGTGTTTTGCACCAGGCCAGGCGTTTCGTAACCAAACTGATGTCACATTAATTATACATAACATATTCTAATACAATACAAATACCACTCCTATGGCGTGAATCATATGATATGCACCTCATTTTTTCTGATAGATCTTGTTACTGACTGCCTAGCAACAAATCCGCTCCCCTGCATGCAATATATTTATTAAATGATTGTATTCTTCAATACAAACAAACACATTTAACAACACAACATCCGTTTCAAAGTTGGAAATTAACTCATGCACCAACATTCGAACCAACCGTATCACACTTCCCGGACTCATGCATGGCAGGTGTATCATAAAAAATCTAAAAATTTGGACAATTATTTATTGCAAAAGTTTATTTTTAAGTGAACACCGAAATTGAATAAAAGGTTACAATTGTACACATGAAACAGTGATTATGTATTTACCGTCTTAGCGACACTTCCCTTACTTATTTCTGACAGGGTGTCTACCCACCCGCTAGTAGGATGCATCGGGCCAAGGGTTTCATAACCAACCTTCAATAGCCTAATCATTAACCACCTAATCAAATAGAATACAAACACCAGTGAAATGTAGGAATTAATATGATATGCACCTCATTGGACTTTTTACTGGTAGATCTTGGTACTGACCGCCTACCAACAACTTCATTAACCTGCATGGAATATATTTATTATGTGACACATAATCTAGTTATTCACTTTTCCTATATATACAAAAATTTGTAATAAAGAAAAATCCTTTCAAATTTTATCCATACAATCCACATCAGCAACAACAATATTACCATAACAACTATACATACGCTTCACCAACCAACATAGTACAAATTGTTAATTTCCTAGTTCTAGCATCAGCTGGCATTCCCTTTTCAACATCATCTCCATTGTTTGCTCTCTCTGGTGTGTTGTATTGTATCTTTGTTACATAAAAATAAGACAATACAATACCCCAATATCAAGCCGTCTATTAAACATTTTTGCCTCAGAACTGTAATACCGACATAGATGTGTTAAGCTCACTATCTTTGCTATAATCCACATCCTCTTTAAATTCGGTGTATCCTTACCAGTACCTGTGGCTGTGTTGGCAATAACCAATGGGCTTTCCATTGACAGAATACCCATGACATAGAACCATGGGAAAGACACATAACACATTAAGTAACATCATCTTCATGACATACAAAGATAGTTTCATTAACGATTACCACACCTTTCTCCGCACCGACCTTGTCACAGATCGACTTCCAATGGAGTCATCTCCCTGCAAACCAATAGTACCATTTTTTGTTTTCTATTCTTATTATAAAGGAACTACCATGGTTATATCCTACCCCATCAAATGTCATCAAACAGTGCAACATTTAAGATAGAAAATGAGTATTTTATCAAATTGAAGTACTATTGTACAGAACATACAATCTCTGTGTTGTCTGCCATTGCTTGCTTGCCAGCATCGGTAGGTGTGGTTGTTGAAATGTTATGTAGGAATACCCATTTCCTTGCGTCATTAACAACCAAATCATTTCGAAAACCACCAACAGATACATCTCGATCTACAACATCATCATTCTTCTTACCTGATATGGCATGACCCTACGTACAACAAGTGTGACAAATTAAGTGGGAAGACACAATTAACAATAGTTATTCGATAAAGGCACCAACACAAAACAATGTTGTTGTCGTACAAATTTTTCACATTGTAACAAATATGCATCTACACTATGTATACCACATGAAAAGTCCATCAAGCAAATTACCTTGATATGGCCACCAACACTTTCTAATTTGTTTTCATGTGATATGGCAAGAGCGCTTCCTGCAGCAGAACAAGAAGCAATGCCAACTGCTCGGTTGTTGTCCTGCAATGTATTCTACATGTTTCATATACCAAACATATGAATATACCAAACATATGCATATAAAGTATTGGAATGACAAACTAAATGAAGCTCACGTGCACTACCTCTAAGTTACAAACATCTTCTCTTGAAGTAAGTAACCTCTTAGGTGTGGATCTTGTGATGTGGGTCTGCAGTACAACATAACACATTACAACATAAAAGGCACAATCTCCCTATCGTTTTTACACCAATACATAAGAAAATGAGATGGTTACCTTGACAGGTATAGCCAAATCAATAACTGGCACATCAATGACAATATTTCCAACTTGCACATCGGTACATCTTTCAATGCTAACGTTGTTATTACCAATCATATCAAGTAATTTGTGCTTATACCTTGATCTTCTTTTTCGGTAGACTAACATTGTCAACTTTGACTGTGTTTTCCTGAAAATCAACATTATTATTCAATAGTATTTGTTGCACAAACCAAACACTTGAACTAAAGGAGCATGCATGTTATGTCGAACATTTTATTCGACAATTTCCATATAACAACACAAACTACATAATAGTTCACCTCACCACACAGATGCCAGCAGAACTGTGAAATCCATCATCTGCGATACCGACGTCCCCAACCTTCTGATGTTGCATAGCATCATGTGCAGGAGTCAACATCAAAATATTTGTACCAATATATAAAAGATTTTTCTGACATGTTTACCTACACATGCCTTCGAAATACCTCCATCAGAAACCTCTTTTGTTGTTTCATTCCCTTTTTGAACCACTTCTTGCTGTTACAGCATGCTCAATTAGTTTAGTCTAACCATCTACTTGGTGTTTGTTAAATATTGAAATCTATAACTCAGAAACCATTTCCATGTTTCATGCATATTAAAACCATTTTCCTTCTCCTGATCTGTCACATTATCTATTCCGTCCACAATGGACATAACCTGAGTAAAAAACAAGTGCAAATTCAACTTAATTTTTTTGAAAACCCAACGTCCAGTTGAAAATGTATCCTTGGCCCACAACATCGTTAACATGAAACGCTAGTTATAGCAAGTTAACAATAGTTCAATGTTACAGGTATGTCTGCATTTGATATATTTAACCTAAAACTACACATAAAACCTTATAACAAACCCCATATTCCATTCCACTCACCTTTTCCTCACGCCCATTGTTGTCACCACCAGTAATAGTTGGATCTGATATTTTCTTAGACTCCAACTCCATTTGAAGTACCTCATTCTTGCAAACCTTTGTATGATGTGCCTCCTTCAGCAACATGTACTTCCTTCGCATATTTCTTAGCCTTTTCTTCAGCAATGCAACCACCTTCCTGTTCTCATTATTGATTCGTTCTGACTTTTTCTTAAACTTCATATTCTTCATTTTCATGTTTTTTGTGACAATCTATATATATATTGATACACATTGGTTAGCTCATTGCAAGAAACCATCTTATATATACAAAAAAACATATGCATCAAACACAATATCAAGAAACATTTTCATATACAAGAAATAACAATTAGAACAAAATACTATCTTGCTGATTTACCTCTCATTCCACTACAGTATATTGACACTTTCTACCAACAGCCCTCACCTTTTTGGCCACACTCCTTGGTTTTGCTAAATAATCTTCCCCTATATTTTCTAGCCCAAGTGTTTTAATTGACATGTCATTTGCAACCAACTAGGAACTCATCTTGTTGTTATAGTCCCAGCAATTGGCTAAAGGGAAGGCCCATGGTCTACATTTCTTACTAATAGTAGTCACCATTCTGAACCAAACCATCAACAGGAACGAATAACCCTTCAGATAGCCCCTGTTTCTGTCGCCCATCTCCTTCATTCCAACATGCCAGTATTCAAACACAGACACTACCCCGTTGAATTTCCCTAGATCGGGCAGAACATCCACATATTCCCATAGGAAATTGTGGATTCCAAAACCAGCATAAGGGTACAGAAATGTTGCCATCATAACAACCACCCAAATCTTTACAAAATCATCTACAAATTCCTCATATGTTGTGACGACCCGATTACAAATCTAGTCATCACCAGTAAAATCATGGAATTATTAAACAACAAAATTAACAAAAATCACTAAGAATTAAAACCATTTTGTACATAGATTCCTTTCTAGTAAACTCTTACACAAGGAACCAAAGCTTTATATACATATGGTTCATATTGTACATTTAGTGTCTTGTCTCTTCTCAAGGATAACAAATACCAGCTGCTTTACTATAATACACACAACAGAAACATAAAAACTTTGAGATAAGCAAACCAAAATCTCAAGTCGTTCGTAAAACCACTAAGAACTATCTCCCAAGGACCTGAGAGTACAGAGATGACACATAGACTTCTATCTACAAAACCCTGACAAACAACATACTCAACTTGAGATACTACTAATGTCCTTACTGATATGATCCTTCTTCTGCAGTCCGACTCCTAGTCCCTTGTCCGCATCCACCTAAAAATTGTGGATCCCACGGGGTGAGACTATTGTCCCAGCGAGAGATATAACTCTCTCCCAACAAAATTATTATAATAAGAAATAGTAAATACTGAACATAATGTATTTTATACAGCTAGCAGATATATTTAATGATAACAGAATTATGAAACATCTATTTTCTTGAAAAGGAATATGAAGAACATGTATAACATCTATCTACTAAGATGTATGAATGTAATAATTGTATTTATCAGATATTTTCATATTCACTGAAACACATAGACCACTTAGAATCTCAATCTTATTATTATAATCATACTTGGATATTCAAACCCTTAATTCATCACTGAGCACTGTCACTACTTAGTAGATAATCATTACTTCTGGTTCATCAGACCATGGTATTCATTCACATAGTTCACATAGCTCACTGAATCTGTATCATATAACATCATAGCTCTTACTTAGCCATGCTCATTGCCTTATGATGCCTGTATGATTAATATATCATGCCATCAACAATTTCATACATATGTCTTAATCATGAAATACTAAAGAACACATCCTCCCTAATTAATTAGGGTTATAATCAGTCAATTAGGGTTTCAAGATTTCATTAGCAAAGATTTAGTCTAACTCATACTCCACTCATCTCAGGAGTATATGTTGATCACACAATTATCTTTCCAATCTTAGTTTCTTTCTCATCCCTATTAGGATGTACATTACTTAATTCACCTCTTTAAGGTCTATCGACTTATTATTATCAAATTGAATTAGACTTATTGTGTCTCAATATTGCATTAATCATATTCATTACTTAGACAATATTATTAAATAAAAGCATGTCAACCATATCCGGTAGCATGGTGGATAATGTTATGCTATCATGTTTGAAGATGCATATATCATCATAAAAAGTATCCTTATTAATCATGTGGTGAAATCACACCTTCATATCAGGTTTAGGGCATATCTCTAAACTCCATATCGTGTAGTTAGGTTGGATTAACTATCTCTTTACCTTTTATCACCTTTAGTCAATCTCATAACATGTAGGGTTTAAACTATTACCCTCATATCGGGTGTAGAGGTGTATTGGGTTCTCATATCGTGTACTAGGGTACACCATATTGGGTATGCCATTATGGCTTTACCATAAATCACTCAAACAATATTATGTTTATCTAAATTTGTCGTATCGATTCTTCCATATCGGTTTTCCTCTTGGATTTCCATATCGGGTTTCATCTTGGGTTTTCCCTATCATGTCCCCACATTGGATTTTCCATATCGTGATCCTATGTTGACTACCATATCATTTTCCCATGTTGGCTATCATATCAAGTTACGTCTTTGAACATCATATCAGTTTACCTCATGGATTTCACCATATCGTGTACCCACATTGGGTGATATCATGTTACCATATCGTGTTCCTATATTGACTATCATAACGTGTTCTCATGATAGATTAGAACCTTAAACACTAGTTCTTTTCTCAACAAGATGGATACTAAGTTACCCTTTAACCCGACAAAAAGTAATGGGCTATATCAAGTTTTCAAAAGAAAAGAGTTGCATAACACATCAGATTTCTATATATTCATCTAGGATTTACTCATATTGTGAAAAGGTGTTTCTTTACCTTTGTATCGTGTATGAGATATAAATTGGAATCTCCCATATCATCCATAGGACCTATTTTACAAAGTTTGACCTACCTTCATATTGGGTAAGCCTCTATATCAGATTCCATATCGGTTTTCAAGAGTCTTCAACCCATATCGGGTTGTTCAATGATGATGTCATCATCATCAACCTCAAAATCCTTATCTAACTATTCAAAACCATGGACAACCGTCCTAAATTATTATTGAAACTCATGAATATATCAATTGATCAAAGGAAATCTGAATTTGAAAGAAATCGACAAGTTGAACAAAATTGAACAATATTAGAAAAAAGATAATAATATTGATGGGTTCAAGTTATATAACCCGCCTATCAAGTAGCTTTCAAACTTCAAGCTTCACTCCTCAGATTCTAAGGTTGAAGATGAACGTTCTCTAATCTCCAAGACTTGAGCTCCTAACCTTTGCACGATATCTCCAATCACAATGGATGGTATCTCCTTCTATGACCTAGTTGGCTGATATCCCTTACCCTTGGCCGATATCAAGCTTCACCATTCAACTCTCCTCACTTTGCACGACACAAGTGGGTTTGCATGATACAAGAGGAAAGGTTGCTAACATGATTTGAAAATCTTACTAACAAGTGAAGGTCATGGTATTTATACTAGGGGTTTATGGAAAAGAGTGTACTAGGTGTCATTAGCTAAAGTTACTTTATGCAACCTATCCATGCAAGGTTGACTCATACACTTGCATGCATGCCATCATTATCTTTCCATGAAAAAATAAAAGTTCATGGATAATATAGAAGATAAGGGTCGGCTCTTGAGTTATCTTCTAGGGCAAGTCTTCTTCCACTTACTATATTATAATATCCAACTCAATCCTTTCCAAAACAAGTTGCAAACCGATTCCTATTTCTTCTTTGAAGTGTCTTTCCCGTTATGGTCCAAGATAAGACTCAACAAAATGATAGGAGGCTCTCTTATGGCTCTATGGCTGATAGGGACTTCTACTCTAAGTCCACAACTCGATATGGCTCATGTGCATAGCTTTCAACTTACGCATTTTCTTGGTCTTTTCATTATTTAGAGTGCTAACACTTTAGGATGATTCAACATATTGTCTCTTTCTTCTCTATCTCCTCAAGATAATACTAGGAAAGAATAGAAGCAATCTAGATGTGGTATTTTACACATTAACCCTTCTTCTTGGGTGAATTGCACTTTTCACTTAGATTATCATATAATGCATACATAGTTTGCATATAAGCTCAAATTTGAAAATAAACTTCACAAAGGGACTTAATTACTTTTCAAAAGATAAGAAAAAGTTTATAAGCAAATTACTTAAGAAAAACTCCTAGGGTTAAGCCATAACCCAGGTCAGGGGTGTTCCAATTATAGACCCCTAACAAGGATTTCATCCCCAAAATCCCATATGAAGGAAGACAATTGTTTTTCATGCATCATATCATCAAGTCTCCTCATAACATCTTGATGTTATGGAGATGCCATAGAACTTTGACCAGCACAAAATTCCTTCCATTAAATATCATCATAAGATCTCTCACACATGACTCATACTTGGCTTTCCTATTCATTACTTACTACAAATCCAACTCTGTGTTAGGTAACACTTTCTAAATGAGAGAAGTAATATTCATACTTTGAATAATTTAGGGGTCAAACCTTATTGACTCACATATTTTATGTGATAAGATTCTTGATTCTAGGAAGTCTTTCATACTCTTCACTTAGCTTAGCATTTCACTTTCTAGGAAGGACCAAGATTACGTTCTGTTACTCACTTGGGACTACAAGTCTTATCATACATCCTTAATACCACTCCAATCTGTTGACACAACACAAAACTTTCTTATGACTTGTATCAACTATCTTCCGAATTGTACATTCTCTTGTCATAAAGAGAGGTCACTTATTAAAGAAGAACTTATCTCAGAGGTATCTCTAGAGGTTAGGAATAACTTGCCTCAATAAATCTAGATGGGGATACTCTAAGGAATTATTTTTTGCTTGATAAGCTTCCTCTCAAAAGGATTCTACAATTTTTCCTTCAATTAATGCATCCTTATCAATGTTTATGTTTATGCGAAGCATAAACCCCTAACATATGATCTCCATACTTGATTTATCTCAAGTTTGGCCCTTCTAGATAACCAGACATTACTCATCTTATCGGGAGTTATATCCTCACTTTCCCATACCACCTGGCACATCTTGGATACCAGAATACCTTACCTTGGTATCCTTCACATGTGTCAAAAACACATCACATCCTTATCATTTCCATTTCTTTATTGTTAATGCCAAAGTCAAACATACAAAAGGATCTTTCTTTTTCATCTTGGGACATAATATATTACACATACCTTTATCTTGGTACCTAAGTTCCAGACGAACTGTTACTTTTCTAAGTATCCATCAATTGAACACTTCTAACTCATGCACATCAAGTGTCATAAGACTCACTTGATTTCTATGTCCCTAAAAGGAAAGAACATAAAGGAAAATATTCCTTTTATCACCCCATCATTATCCAGGGTTGTTCACCAAAAAGGATACATGTATTTAGTTGGGGAAGTCCACTTAGCAATCCCTATTTAGTTGGGAAAGTCACTATTACATAACCGATCTTTAGTGTCAGTTATTTAAGACCTTTAGCGTCGGTTTTAATGCGATACCTATGTGGGCGCCGCTAAAAGGCAAACGGTTAGGCGTCAATTTTCAAACTGACGCCACAACCCTTCGCGCACCACCGAAAATGCGCCAGCAGGGGGGTATAGGCGTCAGTTATTAGTTTTGAAATCGAAGCCATAAACCTTCGCGCTATAGAAAGGGCACCATTTAGGGCACAATCAGCGTCAGTTTTTTATTGATAACCATCGCCATATCACCTGCTGCCACGGCTGTGCTGGCCAGCACGACCGTGGTATCTGGTCTCATTAGGTGTCAGTTTTAGCTATTATCTGACTCTGTAAGCATGTGTCGTCGGTTTTTTCAAATAACCGACGCCTATTGTATGTATTTTTTTTAATCAGTCTACAGGCCTGCTGTGGCTGGTCGCAGGATGAGAAACCTGCAGTTCAATTATAAACTGTAGGTTTTACGACATCCATTGATATCAGCCAACAACAGGCCACAAACCTGCAAAATTAACAACATTAATTTTCACACATTTAGCAACCTGCAGTTCCATTCGATTTTCACACATGTAGAAACATTCATGTAGCAATCTGCAGTTCCTATCATTTTCACATTCACACATGTAGAAACATTCATATAGCAACCAACAGTTCATTCATTTTCACATTAACACATGTAGAAACATTCAGACATGTAGAAACATTCACACATATTACAATTCATAAATTCATTTACAAAATATCATTCTTTAGTTATTATTCACTATCAACATCCCAATTATATTTTAAAAACCCCACTACTTGTATGGCTTTTGCCCATTCTTCTCTTACATCATTTAATTCTTCCGTCGTATAGGGAGCATGTACATCTAGTAAGGCCATTCCTATAGTGTGGTCAGTTTTAAACACCTGCAAAGAGAATGATGTTTATATATAATTAATAATATATAAATAAGATTGATATATTTCATATTATCTAATGAGACTATATATAATACCTCAGGAATGGTATCGATGTCCACTGCGGCATATTTGATAATCATGTGCATAAATCGCATCACATGGTATGCACATGACCATCCGTTGTCTTGTGTAGCACACTATAAATTGAAACATACAAAATAATAAAAAATACAACTAATTAAGCATTGTTCACATAAATAATATATACATTGCAGTTGGGAACTTACTTCCACGTTCTTCCAAATTATTGGCTGGTTCTTTTTCCTGGGGACCTTTCCTCCAGCCTTTTTGAATTCATCTAAACCCCTACATGTTAATGTAACATAGTACATTGCATAATAAAATAGTAATGTAATAACATACGTTAACGGATATGAAAATGAAATGTTTCTCACCGGAATAATGTCATTTTCATTGTGTGTCCATATTTTGAATTCAATTTAGTCCCCATAGGATCTAGATAATAGACAGTGAACGTCTCGGGAACAATAACTAATAACTCCCAATGCATACCAGTAGAGGTAAAAAAGTTAAAAATTAATAACTCAAAATCCACAATAAAAATGTAATTTTCTTAAGTCCAAATTATAAGCAAAGTAAACTTACTCTACATTGAATGGAGCTATTATCACCGTCTTGTTATTTTGAGCAAAATTTGTAAAAGCATCACAGTTTTATTGTTGAACTGACGAAGGGTCTTTAGATACTAGACTAATCAAAGATGTAATAAAAAATCCTACATGTTCGAATGAAAAATCTGCATATATCTTGTCTAAGTAGCCGCAAAACATGTATTATGTATGCATTAATAAATAAGAAACCAGATCACCAGATCCTACACAAGGTATATGGATGTATAAAGAAGATCTCACCTTATCCATAGCTCTATCACAGATGTATTCAGCCAATCATATCGAAACAACTCCAAAATATCTTGTATAAATAGTTTACTTTCGTATGATTGACCTGCAACATCCACATCTATAGAAACAGTTATAGGGCAATTTATATCATGTTCACCTAACCATATTGCCATACCCCTACAATTAGGACTTAATGGGATAGGTAGCTCCTTTGGAACCCAACTTGGTAATGTAGGAGGTGGAGGTGGAGGCCTAGATGCTGTGGGTGTCTTCTTTTTAACCTGTATATATATATATATATATATATATATATATATATATATATATATATATATATATATATTTTAGATCAATTGACATCATATACACACACTGACAATTTAACGTAATGTAAATTTACCATACAGTTTCAGTATAGAGGACATCTGCTTTTTACCACAATATCACTCCGCCTTCTGCCTCACCAAGCGTTTCACAATCTAGGTGGGCATATGGCAATGGAAGATCCATCCAATCTTGGAATATACATAGCGGGCTCACACGAACCCAACCAGTTGGTAATGGAGACCCATGAAACATTTCCCTTGGCAGGGATGGGTAAGCCGAGGCCTCTGCAACGTCATATTCTTTACTTTTTAGACGACATGGCTTCAACCCCTACAAATTTGTGTAAAGAATGTTATATACATATATACATATCATCTTGAAAAGACTAGTTACTATGTCATAAAAATACTTACAGCGGATGTGCTAGGTGGTGGGTCTACAAGATTACTCCCAACCTCTGCAGTAGGAGTAGAGCGGGATGCCATAGGTACTGTTTGCTGAGTGGCAGTCAGAGATGCTTGCCACTTTCTCATTGCTTCATGGAGTGTCTTATCAACTGCTTCCTTGATTCTCTTATCAACTACTTCATCAACTCTCCTATCAACTATCTTGTCTACCTATACATGGGTAAAAGAAATGTTAGCTTCTGATTATTGAATTCTCTTTTACAGTAACATTCTAAAGAAAGAATAGGTTACCTCTTCTTTTGAAATGCCCACTTTTGGGACATGTTTGCGCTGGGATGGCCCAAAGAACACTTTGATGCCCACACCAACGCTTGCAGCCCTAACACGTCCAGGATGCTCTGGGTTACCTAGAGAAACTGTCAATTCATCCCTTGTGCCCTCAGGGATGAACTTGCCTTGTTTCCTCAGCTCGTGCAGCTCCCGCTAATCGCGAAAACAAAAATTTGTAATTAAGTAAACACCACAAATAATCAATATTCGAATGATTGCTCTAAGAGTTGTATTTTACCATTTTTGCAACTGCCTCAACAGTTGTGGGCTTCCTTATTTCTCCCTTCTTATTTTGCCTCCCAACTATCCAGAAATCATGGCGAGGCAGAGGTGTGGTACCTATAGTAGAGGAATCCTGAGTAGCAGCAGACTGAGTAGTAAACTCAACCTGTAGTTCTTGGCGAATGCCTACATACCCCTTTGGACCCATTGTGTGGTCATGCACATTCAGTGCATGCCTTGCTCTTTGCGCCTCACAGAGGGCCTAGTTAGTATGCACATTAATGATTTGGTTAGTAACACTGAATGTTAATCTTGAATAGGTGAATACAATGTATATTAATTAAATTGGGAGTGACGCCAAATACCTTGAATTCATCAGTTTTTCTTGAAGTAACAAACGTGTCCCATTCTTCTTGGTCCAGGAAGTTCCACTATTTAGTGGCTGTCTTCTTCCTCTTATCACGTTCTTTTATGTATTCTTAGGTGAGATTTGTCCTATAGTTCCTTAGGACTCTCCCACAACGTTGCATCATGCATTTACGATGCAGTTTTTCATCCAATGCAAATATATTCTGCAAAATAGAATTGCTATTAACTAGTATCCAAAAAATTAGTAATCTACAAAATAGAATTGCAAATTAATAATAACTCATGCATAAATCCTTCCATATTACGTCTTTCTTCCCCTTAGGAACTTTATGCCAAGAATCTATCTTACAACCGCAATGGCTATGAGTAACATACCCAAGATGTGAAACAAACAAATTGCGATTCACTCCAATTGCATTTCCTGCATTATCAAAATCCACAACAAGTTTGGTTCCATTGCCCCTTTGCGCTATTAACTTCTTCATCATAGTGATGTCCCTTCTCTTGTCAACTTTTTGGTGCTGTTCATCAAGTGCCTCAAGTGCTTCAAAGGGTACATGTGCATCATCAACCTAAAATTTGACAAAATAAACACACTTACATGATATAACTATAAATGGACATATAGATATAAATATATGATATTTTTTAAAAACTTACATTGTGAGGAGGCACATTGATGTCCTCACCCTCACGGTAATCATCAGCACGGTCATCAGGAGAATGCTCAGCCATCTAAAAGTTCACAGTCATCTTGTAAAGTTCACATTGTAAAGTAATTCACATTGTAAAGCTCACATTGAAAGTTCACATTCACATTGTAAAGTAATCCACATGACACGACTTTTTATTTTGTCACCAGTGTTGACTTTCAAGTTGTTACCGCAATGCCTACATGGACAGTAGAACCTGTCTCCAAGTTTTTTCCTATGTTCCTCAACAAATCTTATAAACTGGTCAAGAGCAGAAATAAACTCTGGGGTGCAGCGATTGCGAATGGACATCCATGATCTATCCATTCTATTATTAAAGAGAAAACAAGTATATATTACAACAAGATTAGGGTCTAGGGTTAACATGTTAGAGTTTATGCATGGTTAAAACTTTAGGCCAACAAATACATGTAATGTCATCTTATATATAATAAATGGTACCACCTATCCCATTCTTGAACACCTAATCTCACTAGTAAGTGTATAATGTGTATTGGGTTTTCAAGAAAATTTCAGCAGCACTTCCCCGCTGTTCTCCAAGTACATATGTACTTAGAGAACAAATGGGAAATGCTACCAAAATTTTCTTGAAAACCCAATACACATTATACACTTACATCCTAAGTGAGATTAAGTGTTCAAGAACAGTCCCAAACTGGGGACTATCCAAGATTTACTCCTAATGAGTAAATCTTGGACATGTTTCTAGGCCAAAAAATACAGGTGCTATCATTCTTATATATAATAAATGTCTATAAACTACAGGAAGCATGGTTAATCCTAATCTATAGAGCATTATTAAATAATAAATCAGGAAATCAATAGTTTCAAACAAAAGGGCTAGGAATCTTTACTAGACATTATATGTAGCCCTAATAATCATATTTAACATACTATGTTATAATGAACACCCAGATCAGATTAAGATCATACTATGTTATAACAATTGATTTAATAACCCTATTTCCGCATGTACATGTTTATCAACTTTAAAACCCTATAATTCATTGAAATCATTCTAATTCAATTTAAGATGTTGGGATCACATAATTATATAATGATATTAGAATATATAAAAGTATCATAATTAACATGATTAACAACATGCTCATCAAACTAGGGTTTTCTTGAATATCATCTAATATTCGTGTACTAACTATACCTTTGTAACAAGAAAAAAAAATAGAGCTTTAAGTGTATTTTATTCACAATCTATGCATTTGTAAGGACCCTGACCTGCGTTTAGGGTTTACCCTGTTTGTTTTGCTTAACCTTGATGGTTTAATGCTTGCTAATCACCTTTGAGTGGTGATTAGGGTTTTTGTTGTGCCTTGTTGAGAGTTTGAGGGGCTACTTGCAAATAAACCGAGATTAGGGTTTTGTATGCAAGTGTGCCATCTTGTGAGATGTTTTCCCCTCTTTGCTTCCTCTAGGGTTGAGAGGAAGGCTTGGGCTTGTTGTTTGAGTCCTTTGGGCCTTTGTTGAGCTTGTTTGGGCCTTGGAGTTCTTTGTTTGGGTTTGCTTGGGCCTTGTGTCGGCCAAGTGGAGCTTGTGTCAGCCTAGAGTGGAGCTTGTGTCGCCCATGGTACTTGGTCCAACTTTGGTCTTGTTTGGGTGGAACACATGGTGCACATCTTGGACAAGTGTCCTATGGCTTGCAAGAGTGGTGGCTTGAGTTGGTGGACAAGTGTCCCTTGGGTGGATGACACATAGCAATAGCTTACCTTGTTTTCTCCTCCTTTCTCATCTATATAGGTGGTCCCTTCCTTAGCTTGAGGTCCCTTTAGTTCCTCTCCTTCTTGTGCTCGACACCCTCCATCTCTTCCTTGCTTGGTGGCCGACACACCCTTGGAGAAGAAGAGTGGAGGCCAACACACCCCTTTGGAGGAGCTTTGGTGGTCAACAACCCTTGGAGCTCGAAGTGCATCCTCTTCCTTGGATCTTAAGGCGGGTTGCATGACTCTAACCCAAACTACTCTATCCTCTTCTCTCATATGTTGTTTTAATCTTGCCTATATGTTAGTAGTTGGTTCTTGTTTAGCTTGCATGTTGGTCGATCCTTGTAATCTAGGGTTTAGGAGAGCAACACTCCTTTCTCCCCTTGGTCTAGATGAGTGAGCTTGAGCTCTAATGCCATGAGCAACACCCCTCTTTCCTACCCGATTGAGGTGAGCACATGACTTAGTGGCTTGAGCAAGACTCTCCTCTCACCTTGGGCAAGATGGTGAGCTCATTTAGATGGCTTGAACCTTAGTTGAAATGTGTGGGGAGGTGCTGTCCGACATCCCTTGCCCTAGTTCTATCTTGCACGGTTGGAGTGAGCAAGTTTCTCTTTTTGTACCTTGGACGGGTGAGCAACCTGACCCTGCTCGCCCTGAGCCAGCTCTGCCCGACAGGCTGCTCGCCCAGAGGGCTGCTCGTCCAGTAGCTTGACTCGCCTAGCCTTTGTTGCCCGCACAGATTTTCCCTTGCTCATCTGCACGTGTGTCGCCCAACACCCTGGCTTTGCTCGCCCGATACTTCTTTGGCTCGCCCGATAGGCCCTGCTCACACGACTTTTCCTTTGGCTCGCCCGATACCAGTGTTCACCCGGTTTCCCTGACGCGCCCTGCTCGATCAGGTTTTGGCTCGCGCGACACCCCTCTGCTCACCCAACCGTTTTGACTCGCCCGATAGCACCTGTGTCGCCCGAAACACACACACACACCCAGTCTCGCCCGATACCTGCTCACCCAGACACCCTGCACGCCTGCTAGGGCTGCACGCCCGATAGGGGATGGATAGGAGTGGGTTATGCCCGGGGGTGACTTCTAGTGAGGGTTGTGAGGTTTTAGGTGAGGGCAGTTAGGTCCTTTGGTGACGGTCCCAAGTATCATGACAGTAGACGCTTATGAATAACCAAATCTCGGTAGTAATGCCTTGCTTAGTAACAATCAAATGACATGGTAGTAATAATGACATAGACATGATGATAATGTATTGATAACAAAGATGTTAGTTGTGTTGATGCCTTGCTAGTAATAGAAAGTAATAATAATGTTAATGATTGGAATAATGTGAATAAGTGGCAATTACATTAATAGTAGCTTACTGGTATAGCAATGAAGATAATAGTAGATGATGATGATTATAATAGTAATAATGGTATCAAAAGTAGTCATGACATGATATTGATATGAGTCGTGTGCTTACTTGTTAATGACAATGGTTAAATAGTAGTGCATTAATGGGTGCTTAATGATAAAGGCAATAACAATGATAGTAAATGGTAATAGTGATGATTTTGGTAATATTAGTGCTTCTTTGTATATCCAACATACTTTCCATATAGAGTAAATACCTTGATTGTTGTCTAATCTTGAGATAAGGGTAAGCATGATTATGGTACAATGTGCTTAACAAACTTGATCATCCAATAGTGCAATATTGATAAATAGATTATCTTGAATGATAACTCATGATAGTGAGCATATTCCTTATGTTGAATCTATGGTTATTGTGTATCCTAACCATGCAGGTGATGTGTAGCCATGAAAGGGCTATGATACACATGTGATGAGTAACATTACCTTGACATTTGTTCTATGAGATTATATATGCAATGTGTTGATGATGATGTGAGCCTTGGAAGGCAGTGACAGTACATGATGAAGGATTGATATCCTATGGTATGTAATGATCCTTGATATGGATCTGGATGGTTGGCAAGAGGCCCAGTGGTAACATGTGATGCTGGATCAGATTGATGAGGTCTCAATAATAATATAATGTTCTTTATTTTCTATTATATCTTGCATGATTATAACTTGGTTGAATACTGCAATCCATCTAAAAGACACTAATTAATTATAGTGGAATTATATCATGTAGTTTACCCTGTCCATAGATCCATCATCGTCAGGACTTGGTGATGGTGAAACAGGTTCTCCTATGGGTTAACCTGGAAGCGCATATTGTTGAATATGTGTAGGTTGCTCCTAGCCTGAAAATGAGGAGGTAAGAGTGTAACTTCAGTTACAAACTCAGATATGTATATAGAGCATGGTGAAAAGGCCCATGGCTCAGGATATGTGATGTAAGGAGCATGAATGCGTTCATGGCTCAGAGCACGGTGAACAGGCCCGTGGCTCAGTTTTACTAGCGCTGAGACATGTACCAAGGAGGGCTAGAGTGAGGGTAGCCTGTGGAGCTATCCCTGTGGCATAGGCCACTTTAGCATGTGACTACGGTCCTGCTTGTGTTGTACTCGTGTACTGACCACGAGGTGGGAGGTCGTGGAGTCCGACTCTTCCATTTGACCTTGTATGGCATTGGATTTAGGCTTCGCAGCCAGAGGTTGGATTTGAATGGTACGATTCAAATCCTCAGGGAATAATAATACGTAATACAGCCGTATTGCTTTGGATAAATACGAAACATTGGTTGAGGCCTTGTTTGTGTATTATCTCTGTTGTACCTTGCAGGTTATGTGATAATATGTCTGATTTTAATAATTAGGTTATGTGACATTATATCTTGTTCTGATAATCATGCTACATAGAGATACATCTTATCTTGCAAATCATATTCTTGAGATATATCTGGTTATATGCTTCTGAACAGCTGGTAAGCTTGTCGGTAAGAATGATTTGTTTTATATAGATTGCTCTTGTTATACTTGTTATTAGATATTTGTTGTTATAGTCTATCTTGCTGAGGTCTTATAGTTGTGGTGAGAAGTTATGTTTCCCGCTGGGACAATTGTTCAATTGTCTCACTCCATTGGTTTACCCCCTTTTTTAGGTGGTCGAGGTAGACGTGGTCGTGGTCGTGGTGTTGCGGCCGAGCAGCCTGACGAGCAGTAGAAGGCAAGCGATGGACATGCTGCTGTTTTGGATGTTTTGTAGTAGAGTCTAGATTCATCCATGTACTCTCAGGTCCTTGGCAGTGTTTTGACGTTGTTTCACGGTAAACAATCGATGATGTTTATATATCCTGCTGATGGCCAGATGTGGGTCTTTGTATGTATGAACAGGTGGTGAACTCATGTGATGGATGAATAGTTGTTTCTGAGCTGTGGACACGTATCAGATGTCATGTATGTATATTTCTGACATGTTTCTGTGCAGGATAAGGACTGGAAAGTAATAGTTCCACAGTTTATATGTTTTCCGCAATCGGTTTTAATTAACCCGTGTTTTTGATAATCTGTGGTTATGGTGATTTCCACACGTTTTCGCGTAACACCTCATTATCTGCGTGATAATGGGATGTGTTGTCACAAGTTTTGGTATCAGAGCTTTAGGTTCGCTGAGTCTACAGGGATCTAGGACTAGGTTGAGTCTGTTCTTATGAGTTTTCCAGGTTTTCTTACAAAATCTTCTGCCCTCAACGGAAGAAAAGCCAAGAATGTCTAAAAACCATGAAGAACATGCTCTTGAGCATAGTGATGCTGCATCGGTTGATGGAGAAGATGGACAGACACATGAAGATCGGGTGCCTGAGGTCCCCCAACCTAACCCAGCCATACTTGAACATCCTGCCTACCAACAACTTATGGGGCAGTTAATGGCTACGATGAATCTCATGGTTGAGAGATTACCAGTGCCTCCTCCGCGAGCACAGGTTCCCCATGGAGAAACATCGAGTATTGGGAAGACCTTTGAGCGGCTTCACCGAGTTGGAGCTTCGGATTATGCTGGAACGGCTGATCCAGCGGATGCAGATCTGTGGCTGACAAGTCTTGAGAAGGCTTTCTGGATCCTTGACATCACTGAAGCAGACAAGGTAAAGCATGTTATCTACCTTCTGAAAGGTAGTGCTGGTCATTGGTGGACCATCGAAGAAGAGAAGCGGCCTGGTGAGGTGATCTGTTGGGAAGTGTTTCGACGCGAGTTCGTCACCAGATACTTTCCAAAGACGTACCTGGATGAGAAGATCAGTCAGTTTGAGAAGTTGCGACAAGGGACGATGAACATCACCAAGTATGAAGCTAAGTTTATGGATCTGTTGAGGTTCTGTCCTCACATGGCGGCAACAGATGAGGAGCAGATCAGACGTTTTGAGAAGGGTTTAAGTGCTGAGTTGACAACCCCGGTGTCTGCATTGGAAAACCGAGAGCGGTTTGCTACGTTAATGGAATCAGTTCGGCGGGTCGAGAGAACAGTGAGAGAGAAAAGAGAGAGTCTATGTCTCTTAAAAGACCTGCTCAGTTTCAAGGACGAAGGTTTGGTGGCTTTATGAAGCCCAGGTTTTCGGCACCGTCAGTGATAAGAAGCGCTGGTGTACCATCTCAGTGGTCTCCGAGTAAGGGGAGAGGCTATGTTTCTTCACCGTCTAAGGTGCACAGTTCAGCTTCTGTGGCAGTGACAGGGCCAGTTAGGCCATGGTTTGAGGACAAGGCGTGTCATCTTTGTGGACAAGTCGGGCATTTTAGGCTTAATTGCCCGAATAGAGATGTTGAAGTGACGCAGCAGCCGAGACAGAGTTTCCAGAAGTCTGAGAGACCACAACCCAGTGGTAGCAGAGGATGAGGATGCGGTCAGGCGTCTCAAGCTGGATCGTCTGCTCAAGGGAGCAGAGGTCATGGACAGCAAGCAACAGCTCGATTCTATGCTATAAATCAGCCGGAGGCGGTAGTCAACCCACGAGTAGTGACAGGTCAGATGGAGTTATTTCATTTTGATATGTCTTCTTCTTGCTTTATATCTGTTCTGGTTGACCTGGGTGCTACACACTCTTTTATCGCCTATAGTATGCTTGAAAACTGTCATCTACCTGTTAGTTGTAAGAAGGATAGCTTCTTGTTAGAAACCCCTCTTGATGGTTCCTCTTTGCTTCGAGAAGAGTGTCCATCTTGTGTTTTGTCTTTCTCGGGACATCGCATTCAAGTGGATCTTATACCACTTGATATGCATGGTTTTGATGTTATCCTCGGGATGGATACCTTAGAAAAGTATAAGGTTGTCTTGGATTGTGGATCCAAGCAGGGAGTGTTTGATGTTGCTGGGGAGAAGTGGGTCTTCCAGGGAGACAGGAAGATTCTTCCGACATGTTTAGTATCAGCTATGGTGGAAGATAAGTTGTTACGACAAGGATGTGAGGCGTTCCTAGCTCACGTGGTGGATACCGTTGTGGTTACCAAGGCGAAAGGTCATAGTCTTGAGGAGGTGTCTGTGGTTCAAGAGTTTGCAGATGTGTTTCCTGAGGAGTTTCATGGTGTTCCTCCACCCCGAGAGATTGATTTCGAGATCAATCTGGTCCCTGGAACACAGCCAGTTGCACAGTCACCATACAGGATGGCTCCAGCAGAGATGACAGAGTTGAAGAAGCAGTTACAGGAGTTGCTAGATAAAGGTTTTATCTGACCGAGTACGTCGCCTTGGGGTGCTCCTGTGTTGTTTGTCAAGAAGAAGGATGGTTCGATGCGGTTGTGTATAGACTACCAGCAGTTGAACAAGGTCACGATCAAGAATAAGTACCCGTTGTCGAGGATAGATGATCTGTTTGATCAGTTGTGTGGTGCTACGGTGTTTTGGAAGATCGATCTACGGTCCGGATATCATCATTTGAGGATAAAGGCAGATGACATACCGAAGTCAGCCTTCAGGACGAGGTATGGACATTATGAGTTTGTGGTTATGTCGTTTGGATTGACCAATGCACCTGCAGCTTTCATGGATCTAATAAATAGAGTGTTCCGTCCGTTCTTAGATCAGTTTGTTGTAGTATTTATAGATGACATCTTGATCTATAGTCGGGACAGGCTAGAGCATGAGCAACATCTTTGTCGAGCGTTGACTCTTCTTCATCAACATCAATTGTATGCCAAGTTCAGTAAGTATGAGTTCTGGCTGGATGAAGTGACCTTCTTGGGCCATGTGATATCCGCTGAAGGAGTCAAGGTAGATCCGAAGAAGGTGGAATCTATTGCAGATTGGGAACAACCGAAGACGACGACAGAAGTTCGTAGTTTCCTTGGTTTAGCAGGATACTACTGGAGGTTTATCAAGGACTTCAGCTTGATAGCTTTGCCGATGACAAAGTTGACCATGAAGGATATACCTTTTGTTTGGGATGATCGATGTCAGCAAGCTTTCCAGAGTCTGAAGGAGAAGCTGACTAGTGCTCCAGTGTTGATCTTGCCAGAGCCTGGGAAAGGCTATTTGTTTTCTGTGATGCTTCCAAGAAAGTTTTAGGTTGTGTGTTGATGCAGGAAGATCATGTGGTTTCCTTTGCCTCACGACAGCTCAAGAAGCATGAGGAGAACTATCCGACTCATGACTTGGAGTTGGCGGCGGTGGTTAATGCGTTAAAGATTTGGAGACATTATTTGTATGGGGAAGTGTGTTAGATCTTTACAGATCATAAGAATCTGAAGTATATCTTCACACAACATGAGTTGAACATGCGACAGCAGCGATGGATGGAGTTGATCAATGATTACGACTGCACTATCGAGTATCATCCTGGTAAGGCAAACGTGGTAGCTGATGCGCTTAGCAGGAAGTCTTCTTCTTTTTCGTTAAAGAAGGCACAATTGGGTTCACTGGTTTGCCATAGGCAAGATATGTTTGTTTCTCTGCGGCAGATGAATGTGCAGATGGAAGTCTCCTTGTTGTCTGGTCTTTTCGCACAGATGCAAGTCAAGCCTACGTTGAGGCAGCAGATCAAAGATGCACAGCAGACAGACGAGGCGGTACAGTTGATCAGATCAGAGTTCGACAGCGACAAGCGTGATGGGTTTCATGAGTCCGAGGATGGACTAGTTTGCTATCGTGACAGGATGGTGGTTCCAGATGTTGATAATCTGAGGAAGTTGGTGCTTGAAGAAGCACATGTTGGTATGTATACCCTGAGAGCCAATCATGTGATGATTGGTGGGATACATTAAGATTGATTTGATAAACATCAAAGGCGAGCTTCCAATTCTTTCTGGTTCAGTCATATGAGATAGTGACAGAACAGATTGAATGTCTAGAGAATGACAGTACTCAATGACGTATGCCTTCAGGTTCATGACCTGGACGATGAGATCATACGGATGCTAAGAGTTTGTACATTCTTGTTATGTCCCTAGTCGGATGTCATTGTGGAAGGTAGATAGACAACAATGACACACAAGACTAGATTGTGGTGTTGGTTGATGACAGAATCTCATTAGTCATGATATAGAGATATCAAACCAAACACATAGGTACTTGTTAGAGAACAAGTGTACCGGACAGACCCACCGTGAGTTTGACACATGGAACCATGAGATGGTAGTCACAGTCAGTACTCACAGTGATGGTGGTGAGTGTGATTCTTAGACCTGAAATCACTGCACTCAACACATGTCATTGGGCACACTTTGACATCATCAAACGCAGTCCTGAAACATGGGTTGTTATAAAGGTGATGATTGGGTGGCTTTGACACATGGGGCTTTTGAGGGGTGAGTGATAGATATGGGATTTGTCCCTCCTGAGGGAGTTTGATATCCATGGCCACTTGATGAGTAGGATTGAGAAAGGCGTGCATGCATGTGTGAATCAATATATGATATTGATGTCATACATATCTCTTCCAGTCTACTCTGAGATCAAGGAAGTGAATGAACGTTGACAGGATGACTGTTCCATGCCTCGATTTCATTTGGGATATCAGTGACAAAGGAATTATACATTCACTGTAACACCATTCACGGATTGTAGGATGAAAGTTGTTCTCCAACTTTCTACTTTCACTTGGGTAGCACTGATGTGTGACTAGGCACCGCTCTTTGGTTTTGAAGTCATAAGTGTTATGAACTTTCACTGCCAACGTGAAATGGACCTGCAGGGTCACACACATAGGATTTAACCTGGAAGAGGAGTTTTGTCCACAAGCAATGTTTAGATTGATTACTAAAGGAGTTTAGTAGTTCAATTAAACACTCAATCAGTCGATGACTCAATATCGTATGGTTCAAGGTGTTGGACGCATTGATTGGAGTGTCGGATTGATTGAAATCGCAATTGACTGATTTTGCTCAACCTGTGCTCCCAACCGATCAGTTCATGTGATGAACCGGTCGGCTGAGGTTGCTGAACCGGTCGGCTGGAGTGTCCAGGCCGATCGGCTCATGCCCAAGTTGAAATGACCGGTTCAAGGGTTGAACCGATCGTCTCAACTGGTGCAATCAATCAGTTGGGAAAAGTCATGTCGGCAAGAATTTTCCTTTGGTTTCAAATTGCCCAATTCGATTGGGAATAATATTGGTATTCGATACCAATTGGGAAAGAAACAAGGAAAGTCTTTTTGATCCGGATTAGGACCATGAACTGATCGGTTCAGGGCACCAACCGATCGGTTGGAGTGCCCCAAACGATCGGCTCAGGTCCAACCGATCGGCTCAATGGCCGAACCGATCGGTTCAGTTGTGAACCGATCAATTCAAGTTGCGAACCGGTTGCCTTTTGTGGAAAATTCTCGAACCCTTCTACTCCTGCTTTAGTCCCGCATTGCCCGGGATGGAGAACCCTGTCCCATGACTCTCCTATATATAGGGGTATTGGGGGCTTCTCAAAGTACAGCTCAGTGTAACCAGTTGCTCTGAAAGTTGTCGTTCTCTCTGGTTTTGGTAACCGTGAGAGAGCCCGAGCAAGTGCTTCCCGCAAAAGGGAGGTGTAGCAAGGGAAGGACAACTACAGTTGCAACAGGAGGCAGGAGAGCGTGTTGGCGACTAGTACGTCAACAGGAGGGTGCGACTCCTTCCACTTCCTTGTGGGACAAGGAGAGTGGAGTTCCAGGTGGTCCGTGTGGACTACTACAGAGGCGGGAGGACACTGCCGCTTAGGAGGACAACTGTCATCCGACAGTCCGATTCGAGTAGGAGTTGTCAGTCCTGGTGCGACCAGGAGCTGCACAGACACCGTCGAAGTCCGGAGTTGAAGACCGCGCATTACGCGAGGTATTGTCGCCGAGCAAGCCTCGGGACAAGGTATGATTCCACAAACCATCCTTTCCTATTATATAGACGTTGACGCGTTTCCTCGGTATGGGTTTGGGGAGAAATTGTTTTGTTTCCACTGCCTTCTCTATCTCCCCTAAAACCCTACAGTGGTATCAGAGACACGTCAGCTGTTCTATATTTTAGGAATATCGATATGATCGATTTTGGTTTGTCGCCTTTATTTATTGCATACGATGCGAATAATATTGGCTTTATGCATGTCCAATCCTAAATCCACAAATCCCAAATCACATATATGATATGTATTATTAATGCACTCGATACGCGTTGCCCTTAAATGAGTTTTGTGGTGGATGTGTGTAGCGTGATTATTGCCTATAAACCCCTATCTGTGTGTGGTTGTTTGTGGTTGCTTGCATCTCGGTCTGTGCACCGATCTTCCCTCTCTTATTCCTGATGTAACTCGAAATAATTCGAGATTCTTTCCTACCTTTGCTCCCCCCGAATGTAACTCGGGGTTTCCCTTTTTAAAGCAATGTAATAATAGAATAGGATTTTATTTCCTGTTATGTCAAAGACCGGCGGACATCAAGACAACTGCTCAGACGATCGGTTCAAGGAGTGAACCGATCGGTTGACCTTCCAGACGGTCGGTTCAAGGAGTGAACTGATCGGTTGATGACCGGTTCGAGGAGCGAGACGAGTGGGTGGCGGACATGACGAGATGCACGATGACCAGGCGAACCGATCGGTTGGAGGAGCCAACCGATCGGCTGGTGGCACCCAGACGACCGGCTGGAGAGTACAGATCATTCATGTGATGAGTTGATCAACTCGGATGGCAAGGCACAGAGTTCATCTTGTACAGGTTGCATGTGATGTTGACCTAGATGACCGTGATTCCTCTTGGCTCGAGGAATCACATTAGGATGGCCATAATCATCGCTTTTATCGTTTTTTGCATGTTTTCTGTGGGATATAGCATGTATATGATACGTACTATGTATTGTGGTGATTGGATATGTATATGTATATAAAACCAAATCCCTCATTAAAATATTAAGTTTTAGATGCCTTCCAAATGCGACACACGTGAAAAGCTTGATCGACCAAGTGTGGGCACGCCCTAGCGTGGTGCACCGTCTATCTTGTGGAAGCGTGAAGGATGAATGTGTGGGTCTGCCCTAGCAGGGTGCATATTCATCGTGTTTGCTTTGGATCAGACTTAACAAGGTGATCTAGATGGGATCTAGTACCTTGATGCATGGAGATGATCATTGCAAGGAGTTGTATATGACATCTTATCAAGAGTTGCATATGATGCAATTGGCAAAAGTTGCCTACCTGAGAGATCTATGTTGTGGGTGACAGCCCTAGCTGGTCCATGACTTAGAGGATTTCAGGATCTTGCCCACTAGAAGGTTGTACGCTGCAATCTTCCGAATTGATGGTGAGGGCTATCAATTTGAAGTAAAATAGTGGGAGCGATAATTAATTAAAGGCCTAATTATATCGTTAAACTTTCAAATCAATCAAATAAGTCAAAAATGAGTTTTGGACTAAAATTGCATATTTTCCTTTTTGTAGTTCAAATGGCAACAAACAACAACAACTTTTCTTTGCGATCGGTCCTTGACAAGGACAAACTAAATGGGACAAACTTCCACGACTGGTATCGGACATTGAGAATTGTTCTCACTCAAGAGCGTAAGCTCTATGTCCTGGATACTCCAATTCCAGAGGAACCCGCTCCTAATGCACCAAGGACAGAAAGGGATGCTTACAAGAAGCATTCTGATGATGCCATTGATGCAAAGTGCTTGATGCTATGTTCAATGAACCATGAGTTGCAGAGGCAACATGAGAACATGGGTGTCATAGAGATGATTCTGCATCTCAGGAACATGTATGAAGATCAGGCACGGCAAGAGAGGTACAATGTTTCTAGGGCGTTGTTCAAGTGCGTCATGACAGAAGGGGATCCAGTTGTCCTCACACACTCAAGATGATTGGGTATGTGGAGAACCTGCAGAGACTGGGATTTCCACTGAGCTAAGAGTTGGCTACTGGCGTGATACTGCAATCGTTGCCAAAATCTTACAGTCAGTTTGTGATGAACTACAACATGAACAACTTTGATAGGCCACTGTCAGAGTTGTTGGGCATGTTGAGGAAAGCCGAGTTATAGATGAAGAAGGGCAAGCCTAAGTCTGTGATGGTGATCACGAGCAAGAAAGGCAAGTCCAAGCGCAAGGGCAAGGGCAAAGCTAAGAAAGGTTCTGAAGCTAGCCAGGAGTCCAAGCCATCTTCAGCTCTCAAGGCCAAGGGAGGCGTGACAAAGAAAGGAAATTGCCACCATTGTCAAAAGCCAGGACATTGGAAAAGGAATTGTCCTCTCTACCTGGAAGAACAAAAGAAGAAGGAGGCGATTGAAGCCTCTACTTGAAGGTGTCATGTAAATAAATTTGTAACACTTTTTGAGATATATGATATCAAGATGTAAAGTGTAAAGCATTCTTACTTGGGGCAAGTGTTGCCTTTATAGATAGGAATACTTTAGTTTATTTTCAGCCAATAAGGCATGTAATACAGTTATGAACTGCTATTTCATACTTGCCAATAGATAGAAACACTTTATTTTTGCATATTGTGTGACAATGATGGCAATTAATAAAGAGATGTTTCAATTTATAAAGATGTGATCTTTGTGGCAATGCCTTATTTATCTTATGATATTTGATATGCATAAGATAAGACGATACCTAAAAGTTATAGATAACTCAAACAATTTAATTAGCATTAATCATGAGAAATTCATTTCTAGTTTCCATGTGATGGATAAAAATAGACTCTTTTGGTTAGAGAACCAGTAAGGGACATGAATATCTTGGACATGATTAATCAATCTTCACTAAAGTAGTGGAAGAGTGATTATCCTATTAGGTATAATACATGTGATGTATTTACATACCTATTGGAATAAATGCTAATACTTCAAATGGTGTTTAGAGAAATACCAATATGAATGTCTTGAAATGTTCAAGATTATCATAAATGAAGTACAAATTTGGTAAAGTATTAATTCTTGATGAGATCAATGAATGAAATACTTGGACCAAATGTTTGAGATCCTTATGAGTGATTATGATAGTGTATCATAGTGAACTCATGATTAAGGCATGGTGATGTATGAATCAAGAAGGAATCATACTCTAAGGAGTTAGAGAATGATTATCAAATAACTGAATTCTTCTTAATAAAAGAATACCCCACACTAATAAAAGAAATTAAGAATCACAAGGGTTGTGAGTTCTTATATCTTTAACAGATACACCTCAATTATCTATGTGATGAGTTGTTCATGTGATGAGTCAACTATCAAGATGAATATGAGGAACTGAATCTTGAGTTATAGTTTAAAACCATTACATCCTAAATGACTTCCATGTGAACCATAAGGTATGACCTTGATGGTAGCACTCATTGGATCATATCCATAAGTGCATATGAGTCTTAAGTGTTAAGACGCATGGATAACATTTTGAGAAGGATGATGCTTTTTTATTGCAACTTAATGACTAAGACATTTGGCATATGGATACTAAAACCGCATTCCTACGAGGAATAAAACCAGGATGTGTACATGACACAGCCTATAAGGTTTATGAATCCACTAATGCAAATGAAGTCTATAAGTTACAATGGACTAATCAATGTGATTGATTGAGTACAAGCAACTCAAAATTGGATCTTTATTTTGATAATATAGTCAAAGGGTTTGACAGATATGTGAAAGATAAAGAAGTGATCTGTGATTTAGTGGGAGCGTATTCACATTCCACATATTGATGTGAAATGGAATTGTTCTAGAATGGAAATCCAAAAGTGGAAATTATCTTTAAGGAAGATAGAGATGTTTCCTATGTGATAGGAATAGAGATCTATAGAGATAGTTCTCGATAATCTCTTGACCTGGAAAGAGAAAGCATACATTGGCAATTTGTACTGAAGTGTTCAGTATGCACAGATTCAGTGGGAGAAAACTTGTCCATGTTACATGGATATTAGTATCCCAAGGCCAAGTGTCCAATTCTTATGAAGAATGGGAACACTAAGAATAGATATGGATCTATCATGTATGTAATCATCCCATTATCTTGCATGTATGACATGGCAAAAATAAAATGCATTCATCATCTTGTATGTAGGACATGGAAATATGATGTGCTCATCCTGATAACTCGTATGTAGGACATGACGAGTGGATGTCTGTCTACTTCCAGTAAGGGTTACTGGAATACCATGAGAACTTGATAAGTGCTTGTGAAGTACTAGTTCTATGGAGATAAGGAAGAGTTTAATGTAAAGAGTTACATTGATGCGAACTTCTGAAAGGACAGAAAATTAATCGCAATATATACATAAGATGTATAAAAGTGAAAGTTTGTTGATAAATTGGAAATGTTCCAATAAAGCCATTTAAAAGGGGAAATGCCGAGTATCTATGTGTTAAAGAACAGCAATGGATACTATATGGATCTGAAAGTTCATGAGATGAACTTATGTTCCACTCATTGATGACAAGTCTGGAATCCTTGATCATGCAATGTGGCTAAAGGTTAGCAATGGAATACTAGATCGCATATTACGACAAATCCATCTCATACGTGTGACGTACAATGAAGAGATGTGAGACATGCAATTTGTACAGACTTTGGCAAGGTATTGCCATTACTCACTATGTTTGCACTAAGAGCACAGTAACATGTGGGACATGTTTGAAGATCACTATGAATATGATTCATGGGTGATTGGCTCGTAGTGCAAGTGGGAGTCTGTTGGTATGTATGCCCTGAGAGCCAATCATGTGATGATTGGTGGGATACATTAAGATTGATTTGATAAACATCAAAGGCGAGCTTCCAATTCTTTCTGGTTCAGTCATATGAGATAGTGACAGAATAGATTGAATGTCTAGAGAATGACAGTACTCAATGACGTATGCCTTCAGGTTCATGACCTGGACGATGAGATCATACGGATGCTAAGAGTTTGTACATTCTTGTTATGTCCCTAGTCGGATGTCATTGTGGAAGGTAGATAGACAACAATGACACACAAGACTAGATTGTGGTGTTGGTTGATGACAGAATCTAATTAGTCATGATATAGAGATATCAAACCAAACACATAGGTACTTGTTAGAGAACAAGTGTACCGGACAGACCCACCGTGAGTTTGACACATGGAACCATGAGATGGTAGTCACCGTAAGTACTCACAGTGATGGTGGTGAGTGTGATTCTTAGACCTGAAATCACTGCACTCAACACATGTCGTGGGGCACACTTTGACATCATCAAACGCAGTCCTGAAACATGGGTTGTTATAAAGGTGATGATTGGGTGGCTTTGACACATGGGGCTTTTGAGGGGTGAGTGATAGATATGGGATTTGTCCCTCCTGAGGGAGTTTGTTATCCATGGCCACTTGATGAGTAGGATTGAGAAAGGCGTGCATGCATGTGTGAATCAGTATATGATACTGATGTCATACATATCTCTTCCAGTCTACTCTGAGATCAAGGAAGTGAATGAACGTTGACAGGATGACTGTTCCATGCCTCGAGTTCATTCGGGATATCAGTGATAAAGGAATTATACATTCACTGTAACACCATTCACGGATTGTAGGATGAAAGTTGTTATCCAACTTTCTACTTTCACTTGGGTAACACTGATGTGTGACTAGGCACCGCTCTTTGCTTGTGAAGACATAAGTGTTATGAACTTTCACTGCCAACGTGAAATGGACCTGCAGGGTCACACACATAGGATTTAACCTGGAAGAGGAGTTTTGTCCACAAGCAATGTTTAGATTGATTACTAAAGGAGTTTAGTAGTTCAATTAAACACTCAATCAGTCGATGACTCAATATCCTATGGTTCAAGGTGTTGGACGCATTGATTGGAGTGTCAGATTGATTGAAATCGCAAATGACTAATTTTGCTCAACCTGTGCTCCCAACCGATCGGTTCATGTGATGAACCGGTCGGGTGAGGTTGCTGAACCGGTCGGCTGGAGTGTCCAGGCCGATCGGCTCATGCCCAGGTTGAAATGACCGGTTCAAGGGTTGAACCGATCGGCTCAACTGGTGCAATCAATCAGTTGGGAAAAGTCATGTCGGAAAGAATTTTCCTTTGGTTTCAAATTGCCCAATTCAATTGGGAATAATATTGGTATTCGATACCAATTGGGAAAGAAACAAGGAAAGTCTTTTTGAGCCGGATTAGGACCATGAACCGATTGGTTCAGGGCACCAACCGATCGGTTGGAGTGCCCCAAACGATCGGCTCAGGTCCAACCGATCGGCTCAATGGCCGAACCGATCGGTTCAGTTTTGAACCGATCATTTCAAGTTGCGAACCGGTTGCCTTTTGTGGAAAATTCTCGAACCCTTCTACTCCTGCTTTAGTCCCGCATTGCCCGGGATGGAGAACCCTGTCCCATGACTCTCCTATATATATAGGGGTATTGGGGGCTTCTCAAAGTACAGCTCAGTGCAACCAGTTGTTCTGCAAGTTGTCGTTCTCTCTGGTTTTGGTAACCGTGAGAGAGCCCGAGCAAGTGCTTCCCGCAAAAGGGAGGTGCAGCAAGAGAAGGACAACTGCAGTTGCAACAGGAGGCAGGAGAGTGTGTTTGCGACTAGTACGTCAACAGAAGGGTGCGACTCCTTCCACTTCCTTGTGGGACAAGGAGAGTGGAGTTCCAGGTGGTCCGTGTGGACTACTACAGAGGCGGGAGGACACTGCCGCTTAGGAGGACAACTATCATCCGACAGTCCGGTTCGAGTAGGAGTTGTCAGTCCTGGTGCGACCAGGAGCTGCACAGACACCGTCGAAGTCCGGAGTTGAAGACCGCGCATTGCGCGAGGTATTGTCGCCGAGAAAGCCTCGGGACAAGGTATGATTCCACAAACCATCCTTTCCTATTATATAGACGTTGACGCGTTTCCTCGGTATGGGTTTGGGGAGAAATTTTTTTAATTCCGCTACCTTCTCTGTCTCCCCTAAAACCCTACAGCACATACGTCGATGTATGCGATGCATCCAGGTGTCACCAAGATGTATCATAGTCTGAAGGACTTGTATTGGTGGCCCGGTTTGAAGAAGGATGTAGCTGAGTTCGTGGCAAGATGTGTGGTGTGTCAGCAAGTGAAGGCTAAACATCAGAAGCCGGCAGGTACGTTGCAACCTTTGCCGATACCGCAATGGAAATGGGATCATATAGCTATGGATTTCGTAGTTGGTATACCCCGGACAACTAGGAACCATGATTCCATTTGGGTGATAGTGGACAGATTGACTAAATCTTCCCATTTCCTACCAGTGAAGATGACGTATACATCTGAGAAACTAGCTCGAGTATATGTGGATGCGATAGTACGTTTTCATGGTGTGCCATCGACGATAGTTTCTGACAGAGGTCCTCAATTCACAAGTCATTTTTGGGAACACTTGCACAAGGCGTTGGGAACACAGTTAAGGTTCAGTACGGCTTTTCACCGGCAGACAGATGGACAGTCTGAGAGGACTATTCAGATTTTGGAAGATCTCCTTCGAGCTTGTGTTTTGCAGTTCCTAGGCAGCTGGGATGTACATCTGAGTTTGATAGAGTTTTCTTACAACAACAGTTATCAGCGTAGCATCAACATGGCTCCTTATGAGGCTTTGTATGGAAGGAAGTGCAGATCTCCTTTGTGTTGGTATGAATCGGGTGAATATCAGCTTTTGGGTCCTGAGTTAGTTCAGCAGACGATAGATAAGATCAAGATGATACAACAACAGTTGAAAGTGGCACAGGACATGCATAAGTCTTATGCAGACAATTGACGATGACCGTTGGAGTTCCGGGTAGGAGACAAAGTGTATCTCAAAGTCTCGCCATGGAAAGGAGTGATAAGGTTTGGACGGAAGGGTAAGTTAGCTCCCAGGTATATGGGGCCTTACCCAGTGATAGCACGTGTTGGCAGAGTAGCTTACAAGTTCGGGTTACCTCTAGAGTTGCACAGGTTGCATCCAGTGTTTCATGTCATCATGTTGAAGAAAAGTCATCCGGATTCAGGTACAGTGATACAGCCAGTTGAGGTTGAGCTTGATGCAGATGTGACCTACGAGGAAGGTCTGGTGGCGATCCTTGACAGAAGGATCAAGAAGTTGAAGAGGAAAGATCTGGTTCTCGTGAAGGTTCTTTGGCAACGTTGTGGCGTCGAGGAAGCCACGTGGGAGCTTGAGGAAAAGATGAGGAGGAAGTGCCCCTCACTTTTCTCTTCATATTTCGGGGACGAAATCCCTTAAAGGGGGTTAGATTGTAAGGACCCTGACATGCGTTTAGGGTTTACCCTGTTTGTTTTGCTTAACCTTGATGGTTTAATGCTTGCTAATCACCTTTGAGTGGTGATTAGGGTTTTTGTTGTGCCTTGTTGAGAGTTTGAGGGGCTACTTGCAAATAAACCAAGATTAGGGTTTTGTGTGCAAGTTTTCCATCTTGTGAGATTTTTTCCCCTCTTTGCTTCCTCTAGGGTTGAGAGGAAGGCTTGGGCTTGTTGTTTGAGTCCTTTGGGCCTTTGTTGAGCTTGTTTGGGCCTTGGAGTTCTTTGTTTGGGTTTGCTTGGGCCTTGTGTCGGCCAAGTGGAGCTTGTGTCGGCCTAGAGTGGAGCTTGTGTCGCCCATGGTACTTGGTCTTGTTTGGGTGGAACACATGGTGCACATCTTGGACAAGTGTCCTATGGCTTGCAAGAGTGGTGGCTTGAGTTGGTGGACAAGTGTCCCTTGGGTGGACGACACATAGCAAGAGCTTACCTTGTTTTCTCCTCCTTTCTCATCTATATAGGTGGTCCCTTCCTTAGCTTGAGGTCCCTTTAGTTCCTCTCCTTCTTGTGCTCGACACCCTCCATCTCTCCCTTGCTTGGTGACCGACACACCCTTGGAGAATAAGAGTGAAGGCCGACACACCCCTTTGGAGGAGCTTTTGTGGTCAACAACCCTTGGAGCTCAAAGTGCATCCACTTCCTTGGAGCTTAAGGTGGGTTGCATGACTCTAACCCTAACTACTCTATCCTCTTCTCTCATATGTTGTTTTAATCTTGCCTATATGTTAGTAGTTGGTTCTTGTTTAGCTTGCATGTTGGCCGATCCTTGTAATCTAGGGTTTAGGAGAGCAACACTCCTTTCTCCCCTTGGTCTAGATGAGTGAGCTTGAGCTCTAATGCCATGAGCAACACCCCTCTTTCCTACCCGATTGAGGTGAGCACATGACTTAGTGGCTTGAGCAAGACTCTCCTCTCACCTTGGGCAAGATGGTGAGCTCATTTAGATGGCTTGAACCTTAGTTGAGATGTGTGGGGAGGTACTGCCCGACAGCCCTTGCCCTAGTTCTATCTTGCATGGTTGGAGTGAGCAAGTTTCTCTTTTTGTACCTTGGGCGGGTGAGCAACCTGACCTTGCTCGCCCTGAGCCAGCTCTACCCGACAGGCTGCTCGCCCAGAGGGCTGCTCGTCCAGTAGCTTGACTCGCCTAGCCTTTGTTGCCCGCACGGATTTTCCCTTGCTCATCTGCACGCGTGTCGCCCAACACCCTGGCTTTGCTCGCCCGATACTTCTTTGGCTCGCCCGACAAGCCCTTCTCACACAGCTTTTCCTTTGGCTCGCCCGATACCAGTGCTCACCCGGTTTCCCTGACGCGCCCTGCTCGATCAGGTTTTGGCTCGCGCGACACCCCTTTGCTCACTCAATAGTTTTGACTCGCCCGATAGCACCTGTGTCGCCCGAAACACACACACACACACACCCAGTCTCGCCCGATACCTACTCACCCGGACACCTTGCACGCCTGCTAGGGCTGCACGCCCGATAGGGGCTGGATAGGAGTGGGTTCTGCCCGGGGGTGACTTCTAGTGAGGGTTGTGAGGTTTTAGGTGAGGGCAGTTAGGTCCTTTGGTGACGGTCCCAAGTATCATGACAGTAGACGCTTATGAATAACCAAATCTCGGTAGTAATGCCTTGCTTCGTAACAATCAAATGACATGGTAGTAATAATGACATAGCCATGATGATAATGTATTGATAACCAAGATGTTAGTTGTGTTGATGCCTTGCTAGTAAGAGAAAGTAATAATAATGGTAATGATTGGAATAATGTGAATAAGTGGCAATTACATTAATAGTTTGCTTACTGGTATAGCAATGAAGATAATAGTAGATGATGATGATTATAATAGTAATAATGGTATCAAAAGTAGTCATGACATGATATTGATATGAGTCGTGTGCTTACTTGTTAATGACAATGGTTAAATAGTAGTGCATTAATGGGTGCTTAATGATAAAGGCAATAACAATGATAGTGAATGGTAATAGTGATGATTTTGGTAATATTAGTGCTGCTTTGTATATCCAACATACTTTCCATATAGACTAAATACCTTGATTGTTGTCTAATCTTGAGATAAGGGTAAGCATGATTATGGTACAATGTGCTTAACAAACTTGATCATGCAATAGTGAAATAAGGATAAATAGATTATCTTGAATGATAACTCATGATAGTGAGCATATTCCTTATGTTCAATCTATGGTTATTGTGTATCCTAACCATGCAGGTGATGTGTAGCCATGAAAGGGCTATGAGACACATGTGATGTGTAACATTACCTTGACATTTGTTCTATGAGATTATATATGCAATGTGTTGATGATGATGTGAGCCTTGGAAGGAAGTGACAGTACATGATGAAGGATTGATATCCTATGGTATGTAATGATCCTTGATATGGATCTAGATGGTTGGCAAGAGGCCCAGTGGTAACATGTGATGTTGGATCAGGTTGATGAGGTCTCAATAATAATATAATGTTCTTTATTTTCTGTTATATCTTGCATGATTATAACTTGGTTGAATCCTGCAATCCATCTAAAAGACACTAATTAATTATAGTGGAATTATATCATGTAGTTTGCCCTGGCCATAGATCCATCATCGTCAGGACTTGGAGATGGTGAAACAGGTTCTCCTACGGGTTAACCTGGAAGTGCATATTGTTGAATATGTGTAGGTTGCTCCTAGCCTGAAAATGAGGAGGTAAGAGTGTAACTTCGGTTACAGACTCAGATATGTATATAGAGCATGGTGAACAGGCCCATGGCTCAGAATATGTGATGTAAGGAGCATGAATGTGTTCATGGCTCAGAGCACGGTGAATAGGCCCGTGGCTCAGTTTTACTAGCGCCGAGACCTGTACCAAGGCATGCTAGAGTGAGGGTAGCCTGTGGAGCTGTCCCTGTGGCTTAGGCCACTTCAGCATGTGACTACGGTCCTGCTTGTGTTGTACTCGTGTACTGACCACGAGGTGGGAGGTCGTGGAGTCCAGCTCTTCCATTTGACCTTGTATGGAACTAGATTTAGGCTTTGCAGCCAGAGGTTGGATTTGAATGGTACGATTCAAATCCTCAGGGCATACTAATATGTAATACAGTCGTATTGCTTAGGATAAATACGAAACATTGGTTGAGGCCTTGTTTATGTATTATCTCTATTATACCTTGCACGTTATGTGATAATATGTCTGATTTTAATAATCAGGTTATGTGACATTATATCTTGTTCTGATAATCATGTTACATAGAGATACATCTTATCTTGCAAATCATATTCTTGAGATATATCTGGTTATATGCTTCTGAACAGTTGGTAAGCTTGTCGGTAAGAATGATTTGTTTTATATAGATTGCTCTTGTTATACTTGTTATTAGATATTTGCTGTTATAGTCTATCTTGCTGATGTCATGTAGTTGCGGTGGGAAGTTATGTTTCCCGCTGGGACAATTGTTCAATTGTCTCACTCCGTTGGTTTACCCCCTTTTTTAGGTGGTCGAGGTAAACATGGTCGTGGTCATGGTGTTGCGGCCGAGCAGCCTGACGAGCAGTAGAAGGCAAGCGATGGACATGCTGCTATTTTGGATGTTTTGTAGTAGAGTCTAGAGTCATCCCTGTACTCTCAAGTCCTTGGCAGTGTTTTGACATTGTTTCACGGTAAACAATCGATGATGTTTATATATCCTACTGATGGCCAGATGTGGGCCTTTGTATGTATGAACAGGTGGTGAACTCATGTGATGGATGAACAGTTGTTTTAGAGCTATGGACACGTATCAGATCTCATGTATGTATATTTCTGACATGTTTCTGTGCAGGATAAGGACTGGAAAGTAATAGTTCCACAATTTATATGTTTTCTGCAATCGGTTTTAATTAACCCGTGTTTTTGATAATATGTGGTTATGGTGATTTCCGCACATTTTCGCGTAACACCTCATTATCTGCGTGATAATGGGATGTGTTGCCACAACATTTTTCTGATCAAAACCACATACAATATATCTATAATTGGAGCTAGCATTCATTTCCTATATTATTGGATATTTTAATGTGTCAATCTGACCAACCATTAATGGTGGTCGAGCAGGAGCAGGGTACCTGCTTGAGGGTGGAGGAAAAACAACAGGAGCAGGGTACCTTCGTACGTGACGGCGCCGACCTGGAGAGCAGGGAGAAGAGTTGTGGTCAGACCTGGAGAGGAGCTGTGGTTGGACCTGGAGAGCAGAGCTAGATGAGTCGCGGTCGGCCTAGATAGCAGCGGCCGGAGAACAAGACGGCGGTGTAGAGTGGGTGATAGCGAAGACCGAAGAGTGGGCGACAGCGAAGGTGCATGGCGACGGCGCGCGGCGAATGGCAAGTGAGAGAAGGTGACCAGAACAAACGGTTGTGAAGGCAGAGGTAGAGGAGCAGGGGCAGTAGAGAAATTGCCAGACCAAACCCTCAATCGCTCGAGACGAATGAAATAGAGAAAGGGGGAAGAGTCTGGCTCGTGCGGGTGCTGTTAAGTTAACAATAGGCGTTAGTTAATAAAAACAACCGATCCTAAAAACTATAGGTGTCAGTTACAAATAAAAAACTGACACTATTGTTCACTTATAATCATCGATTCCAACTAGAAAAACTGACGTCTATCTTTATATACTGACAAAAATAAATGTTCTCGAATTAAGACCATAGTCGTTGATTTCTGTACAAACACCGACGCTAAAGGGATGTGAAAATTTTCGCGGTTAAGCATGCGAAAACACAATAGCGTCGATTACAATAAGACAATCGACGATAAAAATTGGGCAAATTTCTATCTCGTGGAAAACCTTTATTGTTTGGTTTCTTTTTTAACAACCGACGTTGTATGTTAAATTTTGGAGGTAATTCTTTTCAGTAGAAATTTGGGATTTGGCGGTTAATTTTAGGCGTCAGTTTCTTATTAAGGAACCGACACTAAATAAAAGTGATACACGTGTCTGGTCACCCTTCACAAATATATGTCATTTTTTTTAACCGACACTTTATGTTGTAGGCGTCGGTGTATTTATACAACTGACGCCTTTAAAAGTGATGTTATAAGTCATTTCTGTAGTAGTGAGTCCACTTAGCAATCCCTATTTAGTTGGGAAAGTCCACTTAGTAATCCCTATTTAGTTGGGAAGGTCCACTTAGCAATCCCTATTTAGTTGGTAAGGTCCACTTAGCAATCCCTATTTAGTTGGGAAGGTCCACTTAGCAATCCCTATTTAGTTGGGAAAGTCCACTTAGCAATCCCTATTTAGTTGGGAAAGTCCACTTAGTAATCTTGATTAAGTTAGATAAGTCCACTTAGCAATCCCTATTTAGTAGGTAAACTCCACTTAGCAATCCCTATTTAGTTGGGAAAGTCCACTTAGCAATCCCTATTTAGTTGGGAAAGTCCACTTAGCTGTAAGGCCCCAAAACTTGCTTAATGATTTGAATGAGCTTAATTACCATAATTTAATATTTATAATCCTAATATAACCTTTTTATATGTTTTTAAATCATAAGACAAGCTTAATTTTCAAATTTGGTCCAATTTGGACAGTGTTTGAGCAAGTTATGTCATTTTCTGTACATTTTGGACTTTTCTGCACTTTACCCAATTGAGGGGTTTTCTTTGCAATTTGTCACATACATTATGTTCCTTAGATTTTATATTATCATTATTGAGATTTTTTTATCCATGGGTCTCCTCGTTGAGCCATAGTTTGAAGGTGTTTTCATTAAGGGTATTTTAGGGTTTACCGCATCACGGATGAGCTACCTTTAGTACCTATCAACTAATGAATTTTGTGATTGGTTGGGAAACTCGACAAAGGAAAGCTAAGAAGGTCTATAAGGATGGTGGGGGAGCTTCTTGTGTGTGTGATTGTATATTCTTAATAGTTTAAAGCCATAGAAACATGGGGAAGCTACTTTTACACCTCATGCTTGCTTCCATCCTTATCCAGGGGCTATATTTACCTCTTCCTTGCCCAAGGTCGAAACTATGCTTTCTTTATCTTTCCTTTAACCTGGAAAAACGATTCCTCTCTGTTTTTCTGTGGAATCAAGCGTTGTAAGGTAGAATACAACCCCTTTTTGGAGAATAAGGTCTCCTAGAGCTCCATTTAGCCCTACCTACGGTTTCCAAGGTCATCTTCTAGGGATTTCGACCAAGGCAAGTTATTTTCTTCCTTCCTTCTCCATTTCTCTTGCTCTTCGCCTTCCATAGACCTTCCTCCAGGTCGGAACCTTGCTGTTCCATGGTATAATTTTCTCTAAAGCTCTAAAACCCTACCTTTCTTGCTCCTTATGCTTAGGGTTTGCTCATTTGATGAAGAAAGGTGCTAGATGGACGAATTCATAGCTTATTCTTAGATTTTCTACCCTACCTACTCGAGATTTCTTCTGTGTGGGGTTTCATCTTCTCATTAGAGGCAAGTTTTATAACTTGTTCGATGTTTATTTCTTACCATAAGCTTACTAGCTCATGTTCTTGCTTGAAAATGATGATTTATGCACTAAAAAGCTATGCTTGACTTAGATTTCGATTTTTATAATGTTCCCTATTCTGATTTCAGTTCTAGATGAACCTGTGATCATGTTTATATTATTCCTAAGGTATAATATGATTTGGATCAGGTTGTTTTGACAACCTATGGTACTAATAACCTATCAAACAATGGTCAATTTTAGGGTTTAAAGTTGATTTCTTCTATAAACCATGACCCGATGATGGTACCATTTCAACAACCCTATGGTGTTGTCTTCATAACAACTGATGGTCGTAATCAAGGGTGTTAAATTATGGTGACAACCTATGGTCACCCCCTTAGGTCAGGTTTTGGACCAATTAGAAGTTTAATGATCAACCATTAAGTACCCTACTGATGTTATCAATCAATGACGACATTAGCTTAATATTTGATGTTGATTAATGGATATAGTGTTGATCTAACAACCTATGGTGATTTAATGGTCACTAATGATGGTGTATTAGGTCTCTAAAACCTATTTTGAGTCAAGCATTGTAGTTGTATCATAAATTAAGCCTTAGACCAATGGTTTCTTGGGTCATTTGATGCAATGGTCGGACCTATACTGTAATTGATGGTTTTAATATATGAACTTGACCCAATGGTCAAGATCTACTGTTTTTTCCTCCAATAAAGTGGAATAATGTCTAGTGTAATATGTTAGTCCTAATAATGTGATTTAGATGGTTTCCTTTATATGATCAACTTAAGGAGCTTAATTGTTGACAATGGATGGCTTGTTTTAAATGAATCGTCGATTGTGGTTTTTACCCTACTCTCAATGGAACTTTTTATGTTGTTAATCAAGGGATGTCTAGGGTTTGATGGTGACACTTTCTAGATCATAAATCAAGGAATTCATAGGTGGTTTATCCAAGGTGTTTACTTATGTAAACAATCAATGGTATTACCTTTTAAACATCCAATGGTTCTGAGTGACATTGTGGTTTTAGCGATATGGGTTGAATGATGATGGAACAAATGGCGGGTTACCCCTAATAAGGTAGTATTACCTATTCACTCATATGAATAGAAGGGATATAACCATATTGTGTTGATATGTAACCCTAATGAGGTATATCTTGTTATACCTAGCTTTAATATAACTAAATGATGGTAATTGGGTATGAATAATCCTTGAATGACTAATACAATCATGGAGTACTCTGTTACTATTGTTGAAACCCTAGTATGCTATAACCCAATGATTATACCTTGATTTATGTGTGGGTTCATACTTGAGAATAGTATGGAATGTGATGGTGATGCTTCACCTTATGCATCCATGATCCAATGAGGATGTCGTGAGTTAGAGTTTGGGTATGAGTGATGATTAGTAACATTGATATAATTTATCATGTTGAACCTAACTCTAATGCAAATAGATAAATACGAGTATTCATGTTTAACATTCTTATATGATGGAATGATGGTAGAATAACCTCCTTAACATGATCATAACCTTAATGTGTTCATTGGTGGTTATCATAGCCACATGGTTGATACTTTTTTATGCTAAACATGTGCATTACGAATATGACGAGTGTTAATCATATCTAGATTCCTTGCATGTTGATGTAATAAAGGAATGTTCTTAATGTTAATATAGCCCTGCTATGATTATTTATGAATATCTCCTAGCTCATTAATGCAATATTGTGTTGATCTGGTGTATTATATGTAAGTGATGTTGTTGAGCCTTGTTATAAGTCATGGAAAGATAATGATGATCTTGCAGGGAATAGTATGATGGTCTTAATGACCTTTGGGCATGGTTGAGCCCTAAATGAGGTGTAATCCTCTTATGTTGATAATGGTTGATACCCTGTGATATGGTGGAAAGTATTTGTATCTTGTGATAGTATGATGACTAGTGTGGTCTCATGAATGGCAAGTGAATAGTACCATGTGATGATGAGATGAGAAATTATGTTTCAAACATTTTATATCTTTTGTAGTTGTGATATTTATATGCTTGTTAGAAGTGAATTAGGGTTTGTATGTCCACTTGTTTGATGCAGCCTTAATTCACCCAATTGGCATAACTAATCAAGTGAAACTCTAATCATGCAGTGCCATGTGCCATAGATCCATCTTAGTGTCAGAACTTGCCAGATGGTGAAATGAGTATTCCTAAGGGAATTTCGGAATGCATGCTGATGCCTATGTGGGGTGCTTGTCATCTTGAATTCAAGTCTTTACGGAGGATGACTATGGTCATACCTAGACCTCAATTTTTGAATGGCTGTGGTCGTGTCTTAGTGATTATATATGTGATGATATTGGAGGACAACTTTGGTTGTACCTCAGATGGTAGGGTATGTGTCCCCACCTCCTTTCACTAGTGTCGTGACCTGTACCAATTACGGACTAGGCTGTTAGAAGCTTGACCTTATGTGTCACTGTGGTGGACCTGTACTGACGGGGGGCGGATAAGATCTTAGGAGTCCGACTCTTCCTAGATCTTGTACGACATTGATTTCAACTTAGCAGTGGTTAATTGGATTTTGAGTGATATCCTCAAATTCCTCAGGGCATAATAAAAGATGTTATACAACCGTATAGCATATCTGTTCAGGGTTATACATGATGCTTCACATTGGATGATAACCCTTGTTTGTTCTCTTTACATAAAGATGATGCTTAGTGCAATTAAGAAATAGTGGATATACTTATGTTGTCAATATGCTTAAGATAGTAGATGCGTACATACAGTAGCCATGATTATGTTGACAACTATACTACTACCGCTGATTATAATCATGATGCTAGCTATCTCATGTTGTTAGTTATGGTTAGCATGATAGCCATGCCTTTGTAACTAGAGATGCATATACTGTTGATCATGCTTATCCAGATAGTTGTGCTTATGGTGTTAGCTCTTTTTATGATGTTGATATGTTCAATCTATTAGACATGCTAATGTTGTTATCTATGCTTATGTGGCTAGACTTATTCATAATGATAGAGATGATATGTTACTAGACTTGCTCAAGATGTTGAATATGCATATGCTACTAAATTGCTTATGTTATCAACAAGATAAAGGATGATAGTCTGGCTAATGATGATAGTTGTTATGTGCTCCTTAGTGTATTTTGATAATCATCAGTGTTGTTGAGCTTATTTGTTATATCTGATTAATTTACTTAATTGTTTAATTACTTAAAAATGTTGTAATCAATAAACGTTGTTGGAGGTTATATCTCTTGTTGGGACTGGGTGTCACCCTTATGGTTCACCAAATTTTTTTAGGTAATCGGAAGTGACGAAAGCAAAGAGGATCTATAGTAATGAATCTTTGAGAAAGTTGATTAGACATCTAGTGTTTCCTAGAGTCGTCCCTGTACTCTCATGTCCAGGTAGGAAAAGTTGTATATGGTGTTTTAAATGAATCGAGATTTTGTTTGCATGTTTAGGCTTGTTTGTGTGACATATACGAATATTGTTCTCCTGTGTCTATATGTTGTGTATAAGGAGATAGATCAATTTGTATCAAATTCTTGGTATAGTATTGATATAAGAAAGATTTTGGGATCTTATGCAAATGTTTATGAGCGGGTGCTGACGCTATAATCAGTTTTAATTTACCCATATTTTTGGGTATGCGATTAATTCGTGATTGATTGTGTTTTATGTTTTGTGTAATCTCATTTAGTGTAATGGGTTCTCACAGGTTGGTATTAGAGCTTTAGGTTCACTGAGTCTACATGGACACTAGGACTTAGGACTAGGATGATATCTAAGTTAGGAATATGACATAAAAATATGGTACATACTACCTAATCTCAGTATTTGGGTGCCCTGGAGAGGTATTCAATTATTGAAAAAAGGTAAGTATGGAACTCTTAGATTGTAATTGTTTTATTACTCTGATCAAGTAGTCATTTTGAGACAATTTAAAGAGCATAATGAATAAGAAATCATGGTGTGAATATCTCAATCCTACCTTAAAGAAGATGAGAATTGCATCATTATCTATCAAAACTTGAATGCTTGGTAACTATAAGAGAAAAATACAACACCATGGTATCTAAATCTGAATACAAATAAGAAAAAGAGGAGTTCTTGAAGATGTGATTCATGAAGATAATAAAGTAAAAGACAGATAAGTCTATGCTTATAAAGTGATTCAAGGTATGAAATCCACATAAGATGGAGATAACTCCAATGATAAGTATAAAATGAGAAGATAAATGAGAACAATGACAAAGAAATAAGGTGGAACCTGAGTTAATCTTAGACCAACCTATGTGTGTAAGAAAGTGTTAATGAAAAATCAGCATGGCATGTGAAAGAAATAAAGAGATGATCCCTGTTTAATGAAGAAAATGAAGAATATGATGATTTACTTGTTGATAAGTGGTTGAAAAATATAATAAAATAAGAGAACATACCCAAGTTTTATAAATAGTCATCAAGAAAGGAGTAATGAGATATGTTAATCATGATGATTCCTATGCTAATGGCAAGGAACCCAAAATGAGAAAGGTAAAATGATACATAAGAAGTTGTAACATGCATAATGAAAATAGAATTGGTTACCTTTTTCTTAGTGACCCTTGAAAAATACTACTATGGTATGGGAAGTGTGTTTGCCTTTGTGTCTTTCCTTTCTAGGCCACAGCTTTCAAGTGAATCATTGCCACTTGGTACGTGTGGATTCACTGCAAACATGAAGGTGGATCACTTATTATATCATAAGGTTGTTTGGACTATGGTTCCAAGATCATAAAGTTTGTGTTGAGTTTGCTTTTGAGCCTTCCAATAATTTGGGAGACTCCTCTTGTATGTTTTGAAATTTGTTATGTTGGTAAAAGCAGATGATATAAGGATGTGAGTTGCTTATAGCACATGAGGTAGATACCAATGTAATGAATCCTAGTATCCAAGATGTATTAATAATATGAGAAATATGTGAAGGTTGGAGATGTTTATTAAATGAACATTCCAAGTATTCCTTTGCTATAGAGAGAGAGGGAGAGAGTGTTGATGTGACCCTCTACATGTTGTTTGGAAGGAAAAACAAAAGTGATTCTATAATGTTGTGTATGGTTTAGTGATAGATGCACAAGACCACTATCAAGGATAGAAGGTTTATTAGTCAATAGATATGTGATACCATGTTCCTTTAAGATAAACCTATGATCAAGTATGTGGGGTGCTTGTCATCCTGAATTCAAGTGTTTAGAGAGGATGACTATGGTCATACCTAGCCCTCAATTTGAGAACGGCAGCGGTCGTGTCTCGGTGATTATATATGTGATGATATTGGAGGAGAACTGTGGTTGTACCTCAGATGGTAGGGTATGTGTACCCACCTCCTTTCACTAGTGTCGTGACCTGTACCAAGGACGGACTAGGCTGTTAGCAGCTTGACCTTATGTGTCGATGTGGCAGACCCATACTGATAGGGGGCGGAGAAGATCTTAGGAGTCCGGCTCTTCCTAGATCTTGTATGGCACTGATTTTGGCCTAGCAGTGGTCAGTTGGATTTTGAGTTGTATCCTCAAATTCCTCATGGCATAATAAAAGATGTAATACAACCATATAGCATATCTGTTTAGGGTTATACATGACTCCTCACATTGGATGATAACCCTAGTTTGTTCTCTTTACATAAAGATGATGCTTAGTGCAATTAAGAGATAGTAGATATACTTATGTTGTGGATATGGTTAATATTGTGGATGCGTACATACATTAGACATGATTATGTTGATAACTATACTGGTACTGCTAATTATAATCATGACGCTAGCTACCTCATGTTGTTAGTTATTGTTAGCATGCTAGTCATGCCTTTGTAACTAGAGATGCATATACTGCTGATCATGCTTATTCAGATAGTTGTGCTTATGGTGTTAGCTCTTTTTATGATGTTGAAATGTTCAACCTATTAGACATGCTAATGTTGTTATCTATGCTTATGTGTCTAGACTTATTCATAATGATAGAGACGCTATGTTACTAGACTTGCTCATGATGTTGGATATGCATATGATATTGAATTTCTTATGTTATCAACAAGATAAAGGATGATAGTCTGGCTAATGATGATAGTTATTATCTGCTCCCTTGTGTATTTTGATAATCATCAGTGTTGCTGAGCTTATTTGTTATATCTGATTAATTTTCTTAATTGTTTAATTACTTTAAAATGTTGTAATCAATAAATCTTGTTGGAGGTTATATCTCTTGTTGGGACTAGGTCTCACCCTTGTGGTTCGCCACATTTTTTTAGGTAATCAGAAGTGACACAAAAAAACATGTGGCAGTAAAGAGGAGCTATAGTAATGAATCTTTGAGAAAGTTGATTAGATGTCTAGTGTGTCCTAGAGTCGTCCATGTACTCTCAGGTTCGGGCAGGAAAAGTTTGTACATGGTGTTTCAAATGAATCGAGATTTTGTTAGCATGTTAATGCTTGTTTGTGTGACATATACGAATATTGTTCTCCTGTGTAAATATGTTGTGGCTAAGGTGATAGATAAATTTGTATCAAATTCTTGGCATAGTATGGATATAAGAAAGATTTTGGGATCTTATGCAAATGTTTATGAGCGGGTGTTGACGCTGAAATCGGTTTTAATTTACCCATATTTTTTGGTATGTGATTAATTAGTGATTGATTGTGTTTTATGTTTTGAGTAATCTCATTTAGTGTAACAGGTTCTCACATTAGCAATCCCTATTTAGTTTAGAAAGTCCACTTAGCAATCTCTATTTAGTTGGGAAAGTCCACTTAGCAATCCCTATTTAGTTGGGAAAGTCCACTTAGCAATCCCTATTTAGTTGTTTCATGTTATTGCTTTTGCCTTTTTACTCTATTGGGTTGTAACTTTCATAAGTCCTGCCGAGTCTACCCCAGTTGTTGGGTCATTTCCTCCCTTCTTTTTAAACAAAAGAGTTTAATATGCTCAACATGTCCATATTTATAACATGTCTTGTCCGCGTACCATGGTCTTATCAGTCTTATTACCGATGTAGAACCTAAGTCATAAGTTCTTACAGGTGTAAGTTTAGGACCTTTTCCTTTACTTAGCGACTACTGCCTTGGTACACAAGGCATTTATTGCACTGGTGGCACCAAGAACTTTGCCTTTTTGAAAAAACTAGGAAAATGTTTCTAGAATTGTAGAGACATTTCCTTAATTCTTAGCTTATAGCCCCTTCTTGGGCACTGCCATCACATATGTACTATCTATTTATACTTATGGTAGAGTCTATTTTCTTTCCATATGTTAATCATTCCCACATTTTGTACTGTTCCAACATGACTACGTCATTCAGGAACCCTTTCAAAACCTAAAGTGTCTGCATTGAGGACTAGTAATCCAGATTATATTGCTTAGTATCCAGCTTACTATATGCATCACTATTGTCCTAACCTGTCCAAGAATAGCATAAAAAGTAGGATTTTGTATCCTAATTAGGTCAAGATGGGAATACAATTGTAGCAAGGATCTCCACCATTTTCTTCTCAACACTCAAAATTGAATCTGTTTGGAAAGTTACCAGTAGCAAGGACAAATTTGTGACTCCTTGACTGGAGTTCCAAGTCTATCTTCCTTCTTCCATAGACATGCAAGTTCACAGCCATCCTCCCTAAACACTTGAATTCAGGATGACAAGCACCCCACATACTCATCAGTATGCGCTCCGAGTTTCCCCTCGGAATACTCATTTCACCATCTGGCATGTTCTGACACTCAGATTGATCTATGGCATTGGGCACTACATGATTAGAGTTTCACTTGATTAGTTATGCCAATTGGGTGAATTAAGGCTGCATCAAACAAGTGGACATACAAACCCTAATTCACTTCTAACAAGCATATAAATATCACAACTTCAAAAGATATAAAATGTGTGAAACATAATTTCTCATCTCATCATCACATGGTACTATTCACTTGCCATTCATGAGACCACACTAGTCATCATACTATCACAAGATATAAATCCTTTCCACTATATCACAGGGTATCAAACCTTATCAACACAAGAGGATTACACCTCATTCATGGCTCAACCATGCCCAAAGGTCATTAAGACCATCATACTATTCCCTACAAGAACATCATTATCTTTCCATGCCTTATAACAAGGTTCAACAACATCACTTACATATAATACACCAGATCAGCACAATATTGCATTAATGAGCTAGGAGATATTCATAAACAATCATAGTAGGGCTATATTAACATTAAGAACATTCCTTTATTACATCAACATGCAAGGAATCTAGATATGATTAACACTCATCATATTCATAATGCACATGTTTAGCATAAGAAAGTATCAACCATGTGGCTATGATAACCACCAATGACATATTAAGGTTATGATCATGTTAAGGAGGTTATTCTACCATCATTCCATCATATAAGAATGTTAAACATGAATATTCATATTTATCTATTTGCATTAGAGTTAGATTCAACAAGATAAATTATATCAATTTTACCAATCAACACTCATACCCAAACCCTAACTCACGACATCCCCATTGGATCATGGATGCATAAGGTGAACCATCACCATCACATTCCATACTATTCTCAAGTATGAACCCACAAATAAATCAAGGTATAACCATTGGGTTATAGCATACAAGGGTTTCAACAACAGTAACAGAGTACTCCATGATTGTATTAGTCATTCAAGGACTATTCATACCCAATTACCATCATTTAGTCACTTCCTATTTTTGTCCTCAATTTCCCAACAGTGGTATCAAATCCCCATCTATTCACTGTGTATATGGGATGTAAATCAATGTGATCATATATAGTTTTCATTATTTTATTACATGTGATGCGAATATTAAAATAGTTAATGTTCATATCTGATTAAATACCACATACACTCAAAACTAATATATAAATGATATAATATATATGCAATCCATACGTGCTGCCCTAAAGTGTTGTGATGGTGGATGTTAGCGCAGTTATGGCCAAAACCCAAGATCTATGTGTGCATGGTTGTGGTTGTTTATTGTTGTTGTCAATCTGCCTATGTATTGAGCCTCTCTCTCCTTTCCAAATGTAATAATACTCTTCTTCCTAATTCTCTTAGAATGTAACTTGAGGTTTTCTCTTTTACAATGTAATAAATGAATAGGATAGTTTTAATTTATTTATTTTCATGAGAATTTGTTCTGCACTGGATGAACTGACCAGCTCATGAGACAAACCTACCATTTGAAGAACTGAGGAGGCCAGATGACAGGAGGTGAACTGATCGACTGGTGGCCCAACCGACTGACTAGAGGAGACCAAAAAACCATTTCATGAGCCCAACCAAGCGACCAAGACACAAGCTAACCGCTTCAAGTGCTTAACCGATCAACCCAGATTGGACCAAACCATGGATCTTCATAAAAAACAAGTTGCATATGATGTGGACCTTGGGTGGTGGCAATTACTTGTGGTTCCAAGGAATTGCTTTAGATTGGCCATAACCACCGCTCATATATTTCTGATTGCATGTTCACATTGTGATTATAGAATGTATATGATGCGTACTATAGTCTGTGTTGATTGGATATGTATATGTATTTATATATAAAATCCCTCAATTAAATATTAAATCTAAGATGCTTTTCATAAGAAGTACACATGCAAAACTTGATCGACCAACCATGAGAAAACCCTAGCTTGATGTGTTGTCTATCTTGCGGAATTGTGATGGTAGATGTGTGGGTTTTCCCTAGTAGGGTGCATAGATATCATGTTGGCTTATGGGTCTATCTTAACTAGGTGATCTTAATTGGATTAATTGTCTAGAAGCATGCAGATGGATCGTGACAAGGAGTTTTGTAAACCATCTATCCAAGAGTTACGTGAGATGCAATTGACAAACGTTTCCTAACTTCATAATTGGTCATGAGCGCCAATGTTGGTTGGGTATTTATGAAATTGTTTTGGGTCTTGGATCACTAGAAGATTGTATGTTGCAATCTTCCAAATTTATACATGAGGGTTATCAGTTTGAAAAAAAATAGAGGGATATGTAATTAATTAAAGGCCTAATTGATATGGACAAATTTATCAAATAAAATCAAATAAAAAATATTTTCAAAAGTTACAATTTTACTTTTGTAGACAAACACAAATATGTTATAATTGTGACCAGTCCTTAAGCAGGACAGACCAAATGGGATTAACTTCCAAATATGGTTTAGGACTTTGCGAAGTGTTCTCAATGAGAGAAAGCTCTATGTCCTTGAAAGACTAGAGCCAGACAAACCCGCTATAAATGTGCTTAAGGACTAAATTGGATGCTTACTTGAAGCATTCCAATGATGTCATAGAGATTAAGCACTTTATTCCATGCTAAATGAACTATGAATTGCATAAATAGCATGATGACATGGACATTCTAACACATCTTAATAATCATGTAAAGCAAACAAGGTATAATGTCACAAAAGCATTGTTTGAGTGCAAAGTGGTATAGGGAGATCAAGTAGAGCCCCATATGCTCAATATGATTGGACATAAGGAACGATTGGGATTTCTCTTATGTCAAGAGTTGACCATGGATATGATTATGCAAATCATTTCTTGAATAACATAAATTTTTTATCAAATGTTGGGCATGTTGATGCCAAAGCATGAATGAAGAAGGAAAAATCACAGATGATGATCATAGGAATTGAGTCCAAGGATAAAGGAAAGTCCAAGAAGTGTTATGAGGCTAAGATAAAGTCCAAGTCTTCTGCACTCAAGATAAGGATAAGGGTAAGTGCAAAAGTAATTTATCCTTTTCACTTAAATGGTTAACGAAAGAAAGCACCACCATTGTCACTAATTGGACGTTGGTAAAGTAACTATCCTCTTTGTATAGAGGATATCAGGAAGAAGAAAAGATAGAGATATCTACTTCATGACCTAAGAAGACAAAAGCTAGAACTATGCAGAACAAATGGTTGTTACCATTACAGTTAGAATCTATCATTCAGGGGCACATAATAGAATTAGTGAATTGCTATTATGTACCTTCCATTGATGAAAACATCATAAGTATTGTGTGAAAAGGACATTATGTTTCATTTGAAAAGATATGATCTTTTATGCCAATGCATTATGTCTCATAAACTATACTTGATAGTTATAGAGATAAATGTGTGTGACACATAATGAATGATTTGATGACTCAAACAATTATTCCTATAGCTTTGTCATATAATGCACATCAATGAGAAATGCACTTATAGATTCCAAAATGGTGTTAGTGTAGACTCTTTTAGTTATTGAACCAATAAAGACATGCAAGTCTTATCTATTAGGAAATATAAAAAAATCATCTTCACTAGATGTAATGGGAGAACATGTATTCTATTAAATCTAGTACATGTTGATGTACAACAACCCTTTTACAATGAATTCTAAAGTTGGCTAAAAGTACCTCACTATATCTACTGAAGTGATCAGCGGATATGGAAAATTGTATTTACTAAAATACAAATATGAATCTCTTGAAGTGTTCAAGGAGATCATAAACAAAGTAGGTAACTAAATTTGTAGATGTATTAAGATACTTCGATGTGATTGTTGTTGAAATATTTTAAACCAAGAGTTTGAGGAGCTTTTGCAGATATGTCAAAGTGTATCACAATGAACTCCATTTGAAACATAATAATGTGTCAGAAAGAAGGAATCACACCTTGATTAGGTCATGGTGAGATTATCAATAAAAGCTAGCTAATTGTTAAATTCTTTTTTGGGCACATGCTTTACACTAAAATAATGCATTGTACAAATGGTTCAAAAGACACCATATGTGATATGGAATGGGAAGTGCCCCGATGTGTCTTTTATAGTGACTAGGGATGAATGTCTATGTAAGAAAATTGTTTCTTAAAAGACTTTGTCCACAAATAACTTAAATTTTATTTTGTTGAATACTAATCTTATCCCAATCCTACAACAAAGTTGTTTGTTAATCTAGATGGTTGTGTTCACAATGAGGAACTTATCTCCAAAGGAATCAGTGAGTGTAAAAGAAGAACTCGAATTTTTTGAGACAAATAAGAAAACATTGAACCTAAAGAGGTAAAAAGGAACAATGAGAATACAAAGTGTTGTGGAATCTCAAGTTCCTTATGTAACACAATACCTCATAGTTCTAGTAGAACACACCTTGAGTTTGAAAGACATGTGATATCTGATAACTCAAGAATGTAGTAAGTTAATCATAGAGATGGGTCAACATCCTAAATAGAAGCTATTGAGGGACCAGAGTTTGAGACATCACTTGAAGTCATCAGATCAAAGATAAACTCCATGTAAACCAACAAGATGTGACCTTGTTGGATCCATCTGAAGGGGTAAAACTCATTGGGTGCATTTGGGTCTTTGACAGAACACCAACATGGAAGGGTAGACTGGTTGTGATGAACTTCAAGAAAGTTCAAGGTGTTGAACATGATGAAGTCTTTCACCAATTACCATGGTTAAATCCATCATGATCATGCTTACAATTGTAGCTTAGTATGGCTATGAGATTTTGGCATATGGATATTAAAATTGCATTCCTTAACTAGAATATTGTACATGGTTTGTATGTAACACAAACTAAATATTTTATAAATCCATTAATGCAAATCAAGTCTCTAAGATACAAAGGTCAATCTTTGGATTGATGCAAGAATCTCAGAGTTGGAATTTTCTATTTCACAAGATAGTCAAAGTGTTTGACTTTAGTCAGAATGAACATGAAACTTGTGATTACAAAAGATTTATGTGACCACATTTTATATTCCACATAATTATTGGGAATAACATCCTTGTTCTATAAATATTAAAACATGTCAAAGAATGTACCTTCTCTATGAAGGACTTAGGAGAAGCATCCTATGTGATAGGAATTGAGATCTATAGAGATAGATCTAGAAAGATGCTTTACCTAAGAAAGATCACATACATTGACAAAATGTTGAAGGGTTCAACATGCAAGACTCAATGAGAGAAAACTTGTTCATGTTCCATTGAGTTAGTTTCTCAAGAGACTAGTGTCCCTATTGTTATGAAGAATGGGAACACATGGATAGATGTCATATGTATTGGCAATTGGATCTATCACGTATGTACTTATCCCATTAGCTCATATGTGTTGGACATGATGAGAAAATATCCAGTTATCTCGTATGTATTGGACATGATGAGAGGATATCCATTTATCGCATATGTATTGGACATGATGAGATGATATATATATATATATATATATATATATATATATATATATATATATATATATATATATATATATATATATATATATATATATATACACACACACATATATATATACTTATCAAGTAATCTTGTATGTAATGGACATGATGAGAAGGTATATGTCAGATACCAGTGAGAATCACTGGACTACCATAAAAGAACACCAGTAGGTGCTTGTGAAGCACTAAAATGATCAGTTCCTTGGTTATGGTAATAAGGAAGAGTTAGGTGTAAAGTGTCCCAGTGATGGAAGCTTCCTAACTGACAAATAAATGATCGCAAATGAAAATTGTGTTTGACCTTAAAATGAGAACTGTAAGCTGGAAGGGTTCCAAGCTAATTACAATTATTTTTAATCTACAATAGAAGTTGAGTATCTCTGTGTTATAATAACAACATAGGATAGTATGAAGTTCATATGGGTGGAATTTATGAGAGGTTTGAACCATTAATGATTTAGTAAAAATATTGTGACAGAAATGGATCTATATGATAGGCAAGGAATTTCAGAGAGAATACTACAGAACTTCCATCTCATACAAGATGTCGTACATCAAAGAGATGTGAAAATAAAAAAACACCTACTTTAAGCAAACATTGCTAACCCTCTATGAAAGTGCTTGCACTGTAGAAACATGATGGACATGTTCAAATCACTTGGAATATGATTCATGAGTGATTATCTCTAAGTGCAAGTGGGAGTCTGTTACTATGTATGCTAGAGGGCCAATCATATGATGATTGGAGTGTGGAATTACATACTTGATTTGATAATAATATAGGTAATTTTGACGATTATGTTTGTCTCAGTCATGACATGATGACACATACATAGTAGATATTTAAAGAATTATGCTACTCGATGACATATGTCTTCAAATTTAGGACCTAAACGATGGGATCATATGTATGATAAGATTACATACATTCTTGTTATATCCCTAGTCAAATATTACCTTGGAAGAAAAATAGACAAAAGTAATACATAGGACTAGGGTGTGTGTTGACTGATGACAGAGTCTGATTGGTCATGATATGTAATATCAAGTCAAGCACATAGATACATGTTAGAGAATAGTGTATTGGACAGAACCACCATGAGAGTGATACATGGAGACCATGGAATGATAATTAGAATCATCTCTCATAGTGATAGTGGTGATTGTGGTTCTTAGACCTGAAGTCACTACATTCATCACATGTCATTGGATATACTTTGACATCTTCAAACATAATCCCAAAATATGAGTTTCCATAAAGGCGATGATTGGGTAGCTTTTAGACATGAGGATTGAGTGTGAGTGATGTATATGGGATTTGTCCCTCCTATAGGAGATTGATATCCAGGTACCCTTTATAAGCTAGACTAAGAAATATATGGCCATACTCATGTGATTTAATATATGATATGTGAGCTCACGTGCATCTCAGATAGTTTGTTCTAGTTCAAGGAACATGGATTGAATGTTGAGAGGATCACTATTCCATTCCTTGAGTTCAATCTGGATATTAGAGACAAAGGAACTATACAATCACAATAACACTAATCATAGATTGTAGATTTAAGTTGTTCTCCAACTTTTTTCAATTACTTGGGTAGCAATGATGTGTGACTAGACACCACTATTTTCTTGTGATGTCATGAGTTAGTTATAGAAATTCACTGCCAACGTAATTCTAGACCTATAGGGTCACGCACATAGGATACAATGTGATTAAATGAGTATATTCATGAATGATGTTTACATGAATGCTAAAGGTGTTTATGTATTCAATTAAACATAAGATCAACTAAATGGACTCATAATTATCAGGATCAAATGTTGGACTGACTATATGGAGTTTGAGGTTGATTAGAAATTGAATTGGTTGAGTTTTGTCAGAACTGGGACATGAGACGACTGTCTCGCGTGAGAGTGATGACCTTCTCGCATGAGAGAGACGACCATATCGCGTGAGAGATGACTGTATCACATAATTTTTGTCAGACAACCATCTCACGTGAGCGAGACGACTGGTTTGTGGTCGTGAGAGGACTGACTCATGTGATAGAGATGACTGGTTCTTGGTTGTGATATGACTGGCTCATGTGAGTGTGATGCTCGATTTGAGGGGAAATTCGATTGCATCAAGAATTAATGTTGATGTCATGTTGTGCATTAACTGAATTTGAATTTCCAATTTGATTTAGAATAGGAAACTGTGCGATACTGCCATCTTGTTATGTCAGATGACCATTTTGTAGTGGGAGATGACTGTCTTGCAGTTTGTAGGTTCCACAACATTCATGATTCTTGACCATTCCACTCCCACACAGATTGGGAACCCAGATCCCGAGCCCTCCTATAAATATAGGGGTATTGGGGGCTTCCCAACACACACAATTGCAATCAGTGGCCCTGACAATTATTGCCCTCTCTGGTTGTGGTAACCAATATAGAGCATGATCAAGTCCTATTTTACATGATAATAGACATTGTAAGATATCCATGGACACCTTTTTTTTCTTCTAGTTTTGATAGATAATTCAGAAGATATGATCTTTCAAGTAGGATACCTTTACAATGAATATTAGTCATCCAAAGTTGATCTAGCGTGGAGATCTCAGAGACACCCCTTATGATCAGTGGTTGGGGATCCCTATATGGGTTCCATTAGAGTGAAATTAGCTTGTTTCCATATTCACACTTACGCCATATTCCCTTTTCCTTTCCAGTTACATGCTCTTAAGAAAATAGAGTGCTCGATGATTCATACAACTTGAAGTTGGTGTTCCTATCACACATGATAGCTCTTAGAGCATGATATGCCTCTACCAATCTTGGGTTTCATGGTCATCAAGAAATTCCCATATCAACATGTCTCTCTCTAGATCACTCCATCGATTTCTCCCCCATTTGACACCAGAACATGGTACAACTGCACTATACTCCCTTTGACCTAGATCTAGTATTTCAGTTGGCTAATGCCAACATCATACGCATGTGAATCCACCTCCGTGATGAGGGGAAAGGGAAAATTATAGAATCTTCATCCCATCTTTTAGCTATAGCTTGCTTCTGGGTCTGATACACCAAACACCATCATAATTTCTTCCTTGGTTTCCCACTTTTCTCTTATTCAATCTTCTTGTCTTCTTCCAAAAACTAGAATTGACTTAGGCCAACCCTAAAATTCCTAGATGTGAGGCTTTTATAGCCTCCTCAATTTTATCTCAGATTAGGGCCATTCTCCTATTCATCCTAGTTGCAGACTCTCTGGGATTGTCTGGGTGTCTCATACTTTTTTTCCTTTTTCTTTAAATAGATATATTCTTTAGTTTTCTTTGATTGATTATTTGGTTCCTAAAGAATCATTGAAAAAATAGATTTCCCCCCATTTCATCATATTTTTATATAGTCCATCTAAGATCTTAGATAAGATCTAAGTTCCCATCCAATAATTAATGGCACTTAACTAAACTTGATCAATTGTTATCCACACCATTTTCTTCAAAAGTATTACCAAAAAATGCTCACGAAATTACTAATAAATTCTCTATTTTCATTACTATACATAATACTTCCAAGCTATATATAGACCCCTCTTGCATCTATCTACTTATGGTCAAAACAATATCTTTTACTTACCCTAAAAATCTTCTTATCTTCCATTATCTTTATCATAATGCCTTCTCTAGCTTTAGTATCAAATCTACACTAAGTATCTTGAAAATCTATCCAATGCCCCATAACATCATAAGGAACATAAATAAAATTATGATATCACCAATTTATGCATTAAGGATTCTATCTTATCTAAATGTCAAAAATATCCTCAAGTGTTGCATATTGTTATCAGATTATGAGATCATCAAATTTAGATAAACCTTAGTCTCATCATATTAATCAAACCTAACTTTCTTGTGACCTATTTCTATAAAAGCATCTCAAACTAATGACTAAGTATGATATTAGGGCATGAACTAATATCTAAACAGAAGTAAAAGATCACTGATAACTTTTTTTCTAGATTTAAGCTTCGCATATATGAGAGATTCAATCATAAGAACTGTGATGCCCATCACCACACAAAGTGAGATTACTCAAAAGAAAGTGTAGAATAATCATTAATGAACACATTACCAAAAAACAACATAAATTAAAACCATTTACATCACAACAGCTCAAGCTGATCATATCATATCTAACGGAACAAACTCATGCCACTTGTATCTCATACATGCCAAAGTGACATTACATATCATTGCTCAAGGGCATCAAGCCACAACCAGTTATATATAACAATCTGTTCATATATACAAGCCATATCTATACAACCATGTCATAGAGCCAAAACCTAGTCTCAATGTAAAAAATACCAAAAACCTCCCCAAGGACCTGAGAGTTCAGGGATGACACGTAAGAATCTACTACTAAGCAGTAGCAACATATCCATCCTTGTGACATGTGCTGCTCTTCCTGTTGCTCAACCTCAATTGCACGATCTCTACCACATCGTGCATGACCACATAAAATATGTGGAAACCCACAGAGTGAGACCAAACGTCCCAATGAGAGATATAACTCTCTGCCAACATATATTATAAGCACATATAACTAAACCAAGAAGATATCATTATTATAAGCACCTTGCCCACATGATATCTGGGGATTCCCATCACCAATGGTAGGGGAAGGGGGTCGACTATGCCGCCTATGTCAAAAACTCTAGGGAAGTTGTCACCAAATGGACTGGCCTCAACCTGTCCATGGCGGGTAGAGCTGTGCTGATTAGATCGGTGCTCACTGCCAAAGTTCGCTTCTGGTGTGGACAAGCAGAGATTCCTAGTTTAGTGCTCTTCAAGATCAGAGAGGTGATGGGTGGCTTCCTGTGGGCCGGTACGGGTCACGCGGTGGCCTGCGGTACCCTGGCTAGGCCGTATGAATAAGGTGGGTTGGAGATCGTGGACCCGGGTGCCATTCCTACCGCTGCAACTAAGAAAAGAATTGACAGGTTCCTTCGGGTGCATCACTCAGCCTGGACGAGTTGGTTGCATAGAAGATATGGGGAGCAACAGGGGTACCAGGTGACGAGGGCGAGAAGCTCACGCACTTGGAGGGCTATGGTGAGCTTATGGCCGGAGATTTGTGGGGAGTACGTCTTTGTTAACAACGCGTGGATCCTGAGAAATGCGAAGGTACCTCCTTGGAAGGTGTCCTTCAACACACCCCAGGTGTCGTGGCACATCATTCTCTGGTGTAAGACGCACACGCCTAAGTGGAGCTTTTGTGCATATAGGGGCCTGATGCGGAAGCTCCCCACCTTCGACAAGGTCAGGAAATGGGGGTTGGAGGTCAATCTAACATGCCCACTCTGTAATGAAGAAGATGAATCACATGAGCATATATTTTTCAGGTGCAGGTACAACTCCATAGCACTAGGTATAAACCAAACATAAACCTAGATGTAACTGCCAACATGACTAACATATGTGTAACGACCATCAATGATATTACATGTGTTGGACCATTATCATTGATCTGAGTAGAGACCATTAGCATAGGTCACTTTTATTATGACTGAAGCTCATCAAGTGTAGCAAATACCACTACATATAAAAAAATATTCCTTAACCAAAAACCAAAATAGCTCATGTTGCAACCAAAACTAACATTTAACGTAGAGACCAACCAAATCCAAAATGAAGTTGTGACCAAAATGGTGCATGTGTGACCTGCTACACACCATCATCTTTTATGACCAAACCAGAACAAAGAGGTAATGACCAAGGTGATTAGGGTCAACTAATGAATATCCCACCACAACTCACTTAACCTGCATGAAAATGCCATTTCAAACCAATATATCTTTGACTGGAACAAGGGTCAAGTGAAGCATGTTGACCATAGTAGAAATCAAACAAACCACTTGTAGAGACCATAAGCATCATAGTGAGTGTAGAGATCGTCAAGGTCAAGCTACCTCAACAACACATAACCATTTAAAACATGGATAAACCATGTTCAAAACAGATGATAAACATTGGGTAAAAACCAAGCGTTATCAAGGGAAAGACTCCATGCAAATATAAACATCAAAACCTTAAAACAAGCATCACTAAAACCACATGGAAAACCATGGTAAGAGAGAGAAAACATGAGTTAAGATCATAAAATCTAAGACAAAACATTCGACATCACATGATCATTATGATAGCACCAAAGATCAGATTGAATGTAAGAATCAATAACTCCTCCTTCAATCATAATCGAGTGCATGAAATTAGGGTTTAAGAGAAAGAGTAATCCATGGAAGAATACTACACAATCATAAACCCTAGATCATAATAACATCATCTAGCTTATATATTCATGTATTAGGGATTAGAACAACAACATGAAAACAATATTATGGTGCAAATAATAGAAAAGGGGAAAGTTATATAACCCGCCTTAGGTTGAAGATCAAACTCCAAGATCACAAACTCTAAGCGAGAGAAAGAAGCTCCAACTTGGATCAACACCTCGGCCACAAGATGACCTCAAGAAGAGAAGAAAATGCCAAGCTTAAAGGAGAGCTCATGAAAAGGGTAAACCCAAACCCTAGGCCAAACAAGAAGAAGGAGAAAGAAGAGAGATTCTTTTCACATAGATACCACCATGGAGAACCATAGACTCCCATATTTGTGTAGAGAAGATCTTCAAGGTAGACACATTGGCTTACACCATATTCTCATGACTAATAGGTGAAGAAGATGATAGGGTTTCAAAGGAGAACGTGATCAAAGGTAAGAACCACATACTAAGAAGGAAGATCACCAAAAATCACCACAATGATGATGATCAAGCACAAGATCAATACATGCAAGGATGATCGACCACCAAAGCTCCAAGATCAGTCTTCTCGATCTCCACCAAGATCTACGGTCAGTCACAAGTAAGAGGTAGAAGAAGATAGAGTTAAAAGGATTTCTTGCATGTGGAGGAAAGATCTTATATACACAAGGGGTAAGAGGGAGGTGAAGATATGAGGTGTCAAGATATTAGGGCATCAAAAAGACACTTGTCCCTCCAAGGATTAACCGCGCATGTTAACATGCAAGATAAATTTTAATAATAAAGTGGTGTAGACACCACTTAGTCCCCAAACATATATTGGGTCAAAGTAACATAGTGTAGAGGTCGTAATACAAAGTCATGAACAAGGAAATGGTCGCTACACACATCAAATAAGGAACTCTATCGACCAAAACAAGGAGCGAAAGTATCAAAGGTTGAAGCAAACCCACCAAGATATGGTGTAGCCGTCAAAGAACTTTCTCAAAACTCAACACAAGGTCGCTACACTGGTCGACACCTAAGAATCACACATGGTTGCTACCATGATACATGCAACTCACGCAAAACCCTAATATCACCTCAAGATGCCACCTCATCAAACAAGGCACAAGAAAGGCACCCATAGCATCATCTTCTCACTCATTATGCTAAGACACAAGAGGCACACTCTATATGTGATATAATTGTAATATAAACCCTCAACATGGGTAAATTCCAACCTTGTCTAAAACTAGGACATATAGCTCAAGCATCAACTGAACATGACCAACTTGAAAGAATAAGCATGTCACATGTTATTAAGGCATCTCAAGAGATTATATGAAGGTTTAAACATCTATTTAAGAAAAGAAAACTCAAACTAGCACTTAGCTAGGTCAGAGATCTTACAACCATAAACCCCTAACAAGGATTTTGGCCCCCAAAATCATATATGAAAAGAGACAAATACTTCCTATGCATCTCATCCTCAAGATCCCACATGGATTCCTCTATGCGACAATGATGCAACAAAGCCTTAATAAACATGTATCCATCTTCTTCAACTTCTCGACCCTTCTATCAAGGATTAATAGTGGACCTTCCACATAAGATATGGCCTCACCTAGATCAACCTCCACAGGATGCAACACTAACTCAATGTTGGGATGACACTTCTTCAGCATAGAAACATGAAACACTAGTTGCAACCTGTACAACTTAGGTGGCAACTCCAACTTATAGGCAACCTTACCAACTCGTGCCACCATAGTGTATGGTCCCATATACTTGGGAGCCAACTTATCCTTCTTCCCAAACTTGAGCACACCCTTCTAAGAAGAGACCTTGAGATACACCTTGTCTCCCAACTCCAAGAGCCTATGATGATTGTCAGCATAAGACTTCTTCCTGTCCTGTGATGCCTTCAACGGCTGGTGAATCACTCTGATCTTCTCTATTATCTGCTGCACAAGCTCAAGACCCAAGAGTCGACACTCACCAGTCTCATACCAACATAAGGGAGATCTAAAACGTCTCTAATATAAAGCCTTGTACGGTGCCATGTCAATGCTCATTCGATACCTATTATTGTAGGCAAACTATATCAAATTGAGGTGAACATCCAAACTGCCCAAAAACTGTAAAACACATCATCTTAACATATACTCCAAGGCATGTATCATCCTCTTAGACTGATCATCTGTTTGTGGGTGAAACACTATACTGAACCTTAACTATGTACCCATAGATGCATGAAGACGTTACCAAAAATGACTGGTGAACTGGGGACATTTGTCTGACACGATGGAAGCTGGGATACCATGCAAAGGTACTATCTCATCAACATACACTTGTGTGAGCTTCTTTGTTGTATACCTTATTTTCACAAGAAGGAAGTGCACTGACTTAGTCAATCTATCCACTATTACCAATATTGAATCATGATCTTTGGTTATCCTAGGAATTCCAACCACAAAGTCCATCGTGATATAATCCCATTTCCACTATAGTATAGGAAACAATTGCAAAGTCCCTGCATGCTTCTGATACTTGGCCTCAACCTGCTGACAACTGCGCATTTAGATACAAACTCAACTACATCATGCTTCAAGCCTAGCCACTAGTATAAATCTTTCATATTTTGATACATCTTGGTGTTTCCAAGATGCATAGCGTATATAGAAGAGTGAGCCTCTTCTAGAACCAACGTCATGATAACACACTATTCCATCTTATGACTCATGGAATCCATCACCCTTCTTGCTGCTAAAATCTGCTAGGATCTACCACATCACAATATCATTCTTCTATGCATCTCTGATCTGTTGCCTTAATGTAGGATTCACTTGTAACTGTGCCAACAAACCAGCTAACAAGGACACCTCTTGCTGTACCTTCATCTAATGCAAGGAAATCAACATGTCTCACTTATGACATACCAAGAAATATAAATGTGCTTTGTCAACCGATGAAGAAGAAGAAGAAGACTTCCTTCTCAACACATATGCCACCATGTTTGCCTTCCCTGAATGGTAATATATTGAGCAATCATAGTCCTCGAATAACTCCAACCAGCGACACTATCACATGTTTAGCTCCTACTTCAAGAAGATGTACTGTAGGTTCTTGTGGTCGGTGAAGATCTGAGACTTCTTGCTATAAAGGTAGTGTCTCCATATCATCAAGGTATGGACCACCACTGCTAACTATAGATCATGTGTCAGGTACTTCTCCTTGTGTTTTTTATGCTATTAGGAAGCAAAAGAAATCACATTCTTGTCTTTCATTAGCACACATCCCAAACCATTCTTGGACGCATCACAAAAGATAATATAACCCTTTTCTTTCTTTGAAAGCACTAACACTGGTGCACTGGTCAACTTCTCCTTCAAAAGTTGAAGCAAACGTTGACACATGTCATCCCAAACAAACAACACACCTTTCCTCGTTGCCTTTTTTAGAGGTAACACCACTATGATGAAGTTCTTAATAAACCTCCTATAGTAGCCTACCAAACCAAGGAAGCTATGAACCTCCATAGGTGTATTATGTTGTTAGCACTAAATCCACCTTCTTTGGGTCTACATATACTCCTCTACTCGATATTACATGCCCAAGAAAAGCCACCTCCTTCAGCCAAAACTCACACTTGCTAAACTTCACGTGCAAATGATGCTGCCTCAACAAGGTCAAAGCTTGACATAGGTGTTGCTCATATTGCTAGCTATCTCTAGAGTATATCAAGATGCCATCTATGAATACTATCACAAACTGATCTAGACGTGGCATGAACACCCTGTCATCAAGTCCATGAATGTTGCTGGTGCATTGGTTATCCCAAATGGCATAACAACAAATTCATAATGACCATACCTCATCCTAAAAGCTAACTTTGGTGTGTCATCTACCCTAATCTGCAAGTGGTGATAACTTGACTTCAAGTCTATCTTTCAAAAGACTACGACACCTCACAACTGTTCCAAAAAATCATTGATACACGAAAAAGGATACTTGTTCTTAATTGTCACTTTGTTCAACTCTCGATAATCAATACACAACCTCATTGATCCATTTACAAAAAAAATGGGAGAACCCTAAGGAGATGTGCTTCATCTGATAAAACCTTTCTCAAGCAATTTCTACAACTGCTTCTTCCTCTCTTGCATCTCAGCTGGCTTCATCCCGATGTATGTGCTATCGGTTGGGTGCTGGGAACCAGATTGATCTCAAAGTCAATCTCTCTAATAGGGGGAACACTTGGGAACTCATTGGGAAACACATCCTTAAATTCTCATATAACGATCACTTCTTAGAAACTAGGACTCCTCACCTTAGTATCCACCACATGTGCCAAGAACACATCACATCTTTGCCTCATCAGCCTCTCTACTATCATCGCCAATACCAGACACGTTGGCAAAATCTTCCTATCACCTTGGAAGATCCGGAAAACATCACCATCAACAAATATAGCCACCTTGGAACCTATTTTTGATGGTCAGTCCCTTGATTAGAGAAAATCCTTACTAGTCTGAGGCTTCATCAATGCAGGCCCTTCGATACATGGTAATATCCCCTTGGGGGGTTGTTCCATGAGGGTAGTGACCACTATGATCAATGATGTCAAAAAGTGTAGCGATCTCTAAACCCAGAAAGGTAGCAACCATGATGACCAAGAGAGTGTATTGACTGCTAATGACCATAAAGGGCCGCGACTGGTGAAGAAGGTCTCAATATAGACAATCTTCACAATCCTAATAGAGAATTTTTCATGACTACAATAGTCAAAGAGATGCAACGACCGTAACAATGAAGTCATCACGACCGCGACAACAGTCACGATCAAGAAAATGGTCACGACCATGACATGAGTTATGATCGCGATGGGCATCTCAACCATGACTGGGTTCCTAACCTATACATTTGCAAACCCCAGCAATTGTCTAGACCACAATAGGCATCTCGACCGCGATAGCCAAATGAACTAGCGACCGCTATATATCCAGATATGAGCCTATAAATAGATGACCCCCTCCTTCATTTGGAGGGATCGCATTCTCACCACTATGCCGAAAGGATGTTGCTCTCTGTCCATCCAAGGAAGACAATTGAACACCACCAAAGACTACCTCTATGGTGTCCTTGCTACTCTATAACCTCTGCTCCATCAAGATCTATCTTCTAGCCATGAAAGTGGTGGGAGTTTGGATCTGCAATAACCTTTGCCATCAACCATCTACCACTCTGTCTCCTGTGAGCAAGAGCACAAGAAGAGAAGGAAGAAGGAAAGAGAAGACCATACTTATCTGCCTTGGTATTCTTCCCCTCCTTGTCTAGATATGCCCCATCATCATGTAGAAGACCGTTTCTCCACCTTAGATGCTACCTTATTCTTCACCATAACCATGGATGATTCTTCTCTCTCTCTCTCTTGTTCCTTCTATTTCTACCATGAGGAGCGAGTAGTCCATCTCACTGGGGTGCGGGGACTAGCCTCGCTACCTGTGCTAACATGCACATTTTACAACATTCCATGGATTGTATATAACTTTCCATATTGTTGTTAATTGTTTAATGCATGCTTTGTGGATTAATCACTTTCCTTACGTGATCTATTATATTCCTATATTGTGAGAACTCCAATACTTAGATTTTGAATATCGATTGACATGGTTGATTCCCATATGAGAACTTCTAAAGGGATATCTTCGGTGTAGTAAGTGTGTGATCCATGAGTAATGAGACATTGAGCTCATGGAGATTCTTATGCAATCTCTATTTCCTAATAGATGGTTTTTGCTTACTCCATTTGGATAGTTGTATCTTTCCTGGATGTGTTTATGATGTGTTTGCACGTGTAGCGGTGGTTAAACCTGATTCCATCCTAGTGATTCCCATCATTAATCTAAACTCAGTTTTAATCTTCTCTTTTACTTTCCTTGCAATCATTTTAACTGAACCTAAATCAACTATTGGTTCTAAATATTTTTCTTGATTGAACTAGATATGACTAGCAAGATTCTTAAAAACATTGTCTCTTGGGATTCAATCTTTAACTATGCTATGATAAAACCCATCCGCTTGCGGGTGGTACTATTGTACAAGGTTTTGGTAAAAACATAGGGACTTCAACTCTATGTGAATTTGTTAGTACAATAATACTCATGCCAAATTATGGTGTCATTGCTGGGGGCAAAGGAATCGTCTAGTTTAATCTAGTTGCATTAGGACTAATCTGGCATTTTACTTTCACAATTGGTACTACTGATCATATACTTGAATTTGGTTCTACTCCATCCATCTAACTCCCAAAAGATCTTTCCATCCCAGGTACCCCCACAGACTGGTGTATGCACCGCTCTGACAACACTGGTCTTGCAACTAGATTTGACCCTGAGATAGAATGAACCTTTCTTCTTTAGAGTAGAGAGAACCAAAATATGATGGCACAAAAGGAGGAAATTTCCCAAAGGATAGCTCAATCCCTTAATGTACAAAGGGAAAGGCTTATGCAAGAAGCCCGGGCTAGTGTTCAAGAGGAGATCTAAGCATCCCAAGCATCAACTCAACAAGCTAAGTTATAAAAGGACCTTAGAGAGTTCTCAATCCCTAAGGTTGTTGACGTTCAACACAAGTGAAACGTCCTCCCATATTTTCTCCCAAACTTTGAGATTAGGGCACATTGGATTGCTCTACTTCAAAACATCCCTTTCTATGGTAAGCAAGGCGAGGATAGTCAAGAACATCTTCTGAGGTTTATAGATTAATGTGCTATGACAAAGAAGAATGGAGTTAAAAATGATACCATCAGACTCCATCTCTTCAAATATTCTCTTGCAGATAGAGCCTCATCACCACTTGGGAACAACTTCAAAATGTTTTCTTAAAAAAATTCTATCCTTCTTCCCTCACCTACGATATTAGGGGCCAGTAACAAAATTTACTCAGGTCCCTAGCAAATCTGTGGTTGAAGCATGTGATAGGAGGCATTCACCCCCCTCAACAACAAGAGTAAGTCAAGTCAGCTTCATTGTTATGTGAATCATGCAAAGGCACTGATCATTCTATGCTAGCCTGCAATATTTTGTATGATGTTGTTCTCGACAATGCTTGTGCCCAAGGAGGTAATGGTCAGATGAAAAATCAGAATGCCATCCACATTGTCCCTGTTCAAGGCATTATAATCCAAAGAAGAACATGAATCATCCAAGTTTCCAGTATCGAAATCCTTTGGGAGAGGAAAACTCACAATAACTCGGTCCTGATAGGGATCAACAATGAGGCCCACCAGGAGTTGAATATAATCTACAACAAAATTTCAGTAATCAAGGGAACTTTAGGGGTAATTTTTAGAACAAAAACTACAACCAATACCAAAATGCCTCTCAGTTCCACAATCCCAAACAAGTCCCTTATTAGCATTAACAACAAGATCAACAAACAATCCCATCTTCCTTGATGACAAACTATCAGCCATAGATAAGATGCTACAATTGCAACAAATATTGATAGAAAATTAACAAGCCCATCGGAAGGCTATTGAAACACAACTAGATCAACTTTCAGCTAGCCTCAAGCCACCTACTAGAGCTTTTGCTAGCCAACCAGAGAACATCCTAAAAATATAGAGAAAATAAAAGTTGTTGCCACCCGATCTGGGATGAACTATTCTGATCCTCCTGTAAAGACGCATGTGCTAGTTATAGACGAGGATTATTTTGTTTTTGTCCAGGACACTAATGCACCTAAATCTCAATCAAAGGAACCGCTAACCACTGATAAGGTAAACAAAGAAAGTTATGAAAAACCTACTATTGCATAAATGAAAGACACACCTGAGCCAGTCATACCAGTATATAAGCCTTGCCCTCCTTTCTAAGCTCAACTAATGCAGACAAGGCTTGATACTCGTTTCATTAAGTTCAAGGAAGCAATGAAGAAGATTCATGTTGATATACTCTTTCTAGATGCGCTAGCTAAGATACCGGCCTAGACGAAGTACTTAAAATCGCTCCTCACAAGGAAATATATAATTGAGGAATCTGAGACAGTCAAACTAGAAAGAACAACCTCCAATATTATTCAGAGAAAAATGCCCAACAAGAAGAAAGACCCAATATCTTTTGGGATTTCATGCCATATCGGCGACTCCACATTTGACACTGGATTATCCAGCCTTGATGCTTGCATTTCCATCATGCCACTTAGACTTTGCAAGAGGCCAAGGTTTGCACAACATCTCCCAACTGGCATGGCCATACAATTTGTCAACAATTCTATGACTCTTCCATTGGGAATCATTGAGAATGTCCCTATTAAGGTAGGCAAATACTCTTACGTACCATGCAAATTCATTATCATGGACATAAAAGAGGACTCCAGATACCATCTCATCTTTTTCTGACAGTTCCAAGCCACTACGAGAGACTTGATTGATGTTGAAGCAGGAACATTTCTTCTAAGACTGGGGAAGGAAATACTCGACTTTAGAGTTTTTGAAAGTCTACAAAGACCAAGCATGCAAGAAGAAGTCTATCTGATTGATTGCAAAGATTAAATGTCACACCTCACATAAGATAATCACGAATCAGATGACCCTTTAGAAGTGGCTCTAACAAACCCAAATACTAATGATTCCATTGACGAACAAGTAAAGGATTGCGTGCTCCACTCAACGCTACAGAAGAAGATCCTAAAGATAAATTCAAGGAACTCAAGGCGGTGCACATAACTGAAGAGCTATTGTAGAAACTAGATGCCCCTAAAATGAAGCCCCTACCCGAGGGACTGAAGTATGCATTTTTGGATGACCTCATAGTCTGCCCAATCATCATAAATGTTGAACTAACATCCAAACAAGAAGATAAACTCCTGACAGAATTAATGGAAAGAAGAAAAGCCCTCAGAAACAAAATGAGTGACCTCACAGGGGCCAGTCAAGCACTTTGCATGCAAAAAATCCCCATGGTAGAAGAACAAAATCTGACCACCGAACATCAACGAAAGCTGTATCCAAATATGAAAGAGGTAGTCTGCCTTAAAGTCATCAAATTGCTTACTACAAGAATCACCTATGCTGTAACAACCCCACCTCCCGATAACTCCCAATTAAGGGAGACCCGAAGGTCAGAGCCATTATCACAATTAATAGGTTCAAAGGTTCAACAATTAATCAGTAAAATTCTACTGAACTAAACTGAAATCTGGTATAAAATAAAACTTTGCATACCTTTTTCAAAACTTGGATCCCTACTTCTATCCACATTTGGAGTCTTTTCTAACTAATCCTCCTTTGTACTTTAATTCTTATTTAATTCCACATATGCCACTTTACTATTTGTCCTTTTCAATCTGGCACCTAAAAAGCCGACAAACAAAACGTCGGTTAGCATATCAAAATATGCCGATATGTGGGGACAACCAAAATTTCGCAGATATGGCTAATACTCTAATTATCACAATCAAGGTAATTAACAAGCCAATTTATGTTTTCAATGTTTCATTCTCCATCGCTTTTACCCTAACCCTAGAATATCCCCTCTAGGGTTTCTCTTTTGCCATTGACTTAAGGCCACCTTCTCAATCCCGAGCTTGGTGCCTGGGGTCACCTCTCATGGTGCCCGTTAGTCATGCAACATAGACCACCTTCTCATTCCCGAGCTTGGTGTTTGGGGTCACCTCTTATGGTGCCCATTGGTCTTCCCTCCTGGGCTTGACCTTTTTGTATCATCAATCAGGGTGGCATGTAGGTTCAAGAATACACACTTATTTTATAATTGTGATAATCATAGTGACTTTATAATTTGCAAGTATGAAAATCCAAACTGATAAGTTGCATTCAATGCAATGAATCATCCGGGAAACTCTTTGGGAAACTAATGTGATTAACCATAATTAACCACATACCTATCAGGGTGATTTGAGATAGAATTAATCCAATCAATGCTGGAAATCCAATAAGCAAGCAAGCACATAAAGAGATCCTGAAATATGCATACAACTTCCTATCATTGAGCATTCCATCAACATCTATTAAACCTAAATCGCTTCCTAGGGTTTCTAGTCCACCTTTAGGGTTCCTATAGCAATTAGGGTTCCTCTTCATTTATACTATTTTAAACCCTAATTTTATACAATTACTCACAAACCCTAATTATCTCGTCTATTCTTCACGAAAGATATTAATGTTAGCTTTTAACAACATATAACCTTAATTTGGATAAAAGACACAATTAAACATCAATTAAGTCTATTATACTCTTTTTCTTTAAAACTACCATTTTTATCCTTTTAATTCATGACAAGATCATTAGGCCTAATTATCATCTTTGATTCCTTCCAGATTAACAACTCATAGTTCATTATGATCTAATTCACATATGAACTCTTTTTATCATTAATTCTACCTTTATCTATTAGAAAACCCTAATTACTATTTTAAGGGTATCTATCCACAATTAGGAACTTTTTATACTCAAAATAGCTTAAAACCATCATATCTCAACTTTATTCATGAATTTGAATAATTAAAGCCATTAAGAGTCACAATGACTAACATTAGGGTTTCAAGGCCCATTAAAGCTCGTTTATGCACATGGAATTCTAAATTAAACCAATTACGTGCAATGTTCATCCTTTTTCTTCTTAATGTACCTTTTTATGATTAACAGATTAATATCAAATTTAATCACCCATAAGACCCTTCTAAGTACATTAATCATCTCAAATTAGGGTTTCTAAATCATTAAAGCATTAAAGTTGATAACTCTCACTACTTTTCGAATTGCAAGAGGAATTAGGTTCTAAATCTATTTTTAATGGATTCCTCTAATTTTTTGAGCAACTTTCATATTTTATACGCATTCATCCGAGCTATGAATAAAGAGATACGATGTTTGCAAAATAATCTTTCTTGAATCAATGGGAGGCTGCCACATCGTCTATCCCATGCAACGTTGCTTGGCTTGTTTGAAAACTTAACGCAATTACAATTTTTCCATTACTTAAGTGGTCGGCGCTTCAGCCCGCAGAGGGGCATTTCCGTCCAACGCATATCTGATTGTCTTCAACCTCACAGTTGCCCTCTGCTTCCACCACAACAGCTGATCATGGGGGTCACCCCCTCCTTCCCTAGGCCCGAGGGTGGTCGGAGACTGCCGCCCTACCTATGTCGCCCCCCGCCATACCAAGGGCTCTCTCTTTGCGGCCAAGGTGGTTGTTTCAAGCACGCTCAACCTACACCATGTTGTTGGCCGTGCAGCCTATTGTAGGTAAATGTGTGAGGTCGAGCGCTCAGGGACGATAGCTGATCATCCTCTGGTCATCGGGGAACACTAATCCTTCATCAAGATGACTCCACAGCTCCCCTTTGCTCCAGGGAAAGCACCAACCACGTGTCTAGGGTTTGCATTGAATAAGAAGATGGGGAAGAGAGAGTGAGAAACGTGTGGGATCGCCTTGGGCTCGACCAAAGGCTCTACCCTTATATAGTGGAGGGTATCCATGCCCCAACTTGCTTGCCCACGAAGAAACTGAGCCCTTTCCCAATAGGAATCCAGTTCCTTTATTGAGAAGCAACCTTCTCTCTCCTAATTTATCTTTTTAATAAACCATGTTCATTGGGTAATTATGATTTTGAAAATCCTCTCTCTTATTCTCTTTGACTTTTAAGCCATTGGTACGAATTTATTTTTCCTTTTAGTAGAAAATACCTCCTTTTCTAACAATACCACAAAATCCATTAATTATGTATCACATTATCCTCTTATTTTGTATTTTGGTATTTTCTCTTTCTTTTTCTCCATTGGGGCTCCTTGGACCCCAAGAAACTCTACTATTTCGAAATCCTTTTTAGTGGATACTCATTATCCTTCTAGATGCATCTATATCCATTATTTCTCATTATCCTTCTTATTTCTTTATTAAAATATCGCTTTTTGAGGATTTCTCTTTATCTCTCTATTATTTTCCTTATTGGAATTCCTTCTAATAGTAGAAACCTCATGGATACAAAAATCCACCAAGGATAACTCAATTATACCTCTTTCCACTTATTTTCCACATTTTATCATTGTTTTCAGTTTCTTTCTTAATAAAGAAATATTTAATTGATCTTTTATTTTCTTGTTTCATTATCTTTGCAACTTTGGACTCCTTGGAACCCAAGAGGCACGAAATCCATATTTGGATAACATTTCTTTGCCTTCTAGAGATTTCTACATCTTTGTTTTCTCCATTTCTTATTAATAATGGAGTTTCTTTTGTCCTTTCCTTGTTATTGGGCCCAATAGCCAAAAAAGCCCACAAAACAACCAACAAGGTTATTGTAAACGAAATCCATTTATTCAAAACAAATTATATCATTATTTGTTCAAATATCTTTAATAGGAGAAATTACATTTCTCACCAAAAGAACCCAAAAATTAGGGTTGTAACATCCTTCCCCTCTTATAGGAATTTTGCCCCCAAAATTCCACCAGGCACACAAACAACTAGGATAAGCCTTTCCTTTGTTCATCATGGCTCCCATGTGGCCTCACCCTTTCCATGGTGCTTCCCAAGAACCTTAATCATCTCATATTCTTCCATCTGAGTTCTTTCTTACCTTGGTATATCGTACCCTTATAGGTGACTCAGGACATTTCAGCCTCTCGTAAAGCTGAATAGGTTCAGGGCTTAGCACATGACTTGGGTACCTCACATAGTTCTCTAGATCAAACTCATGGAACACATTATACATCATGTTATCTTGAGGGGTAAGACGAAACATAACCATATCCACCAATCCATCTCACATGGACCCATATATCGGGGACTCAGCTTTATCAATTGTAGCTTAGAGGGGTCAGATTTTCACATCACATACTCTCCCAAAGTGAACTACATGTCAGTCTGCTTTGCATCAGCTCATGACTCATGTCACCCCTGAGCTCTCCTTTAGCCATTGCATAATCAAAGTGACTTCATCTGCACACACTGTGGTTCTTTCTTGACCTTCTGAGGTCCCTTCACCAATATCATCTTAATGAAGTGGTGACCGACACAACCTCACTATAGAGCTTCTTACATCCCAATAAAGGCCATGGTGGTTAACATCACATCCTTTATAGGACAAGAACTATCCCATGTATCACCTTGAGTGAGCACACATGCTCTCATCTGACCCTCTAGTTTGGATCATACTAACCATCAGTTAGGGGTGATAAACTGTACTAATATTGAGTTCTACATGTATCTATTTCCACCTCATGGAAGTGAATATTTAGGTTATAAAGAACTTTTGAACCCGCATCATGGTGTAGTTGAACCATCTCTCTCTCAAATGTAGTTCAACCAGATCCATCCCGTGACCACATTCTTTCTTTCTCATGTCATCTAGGTAAGGCGATCTACCATAACCCATATTACATCTTGACCTTTCTTGGTCTAGGGGAGACTTACCACAACATCCATAGTAATGAACTCCCATTCTCTCTCGGGGACTCTTTATCCTCCACATCAACTCTTTGGGTTACTAGTGCTCGTCCTTCACTTCCTAGCTTGCATGGCGACAAACCACGTGCAACTTCATCTTAAGCATCCCATGTACTAATGCATCTTATTATCTTAGTAGTACCACGGTGTATGGTGATCTTAACATCATGATCTCATGTATGTCACGATTCCACAAGATTGATTTCCACTCAAAATGGGTTTCATCACATTTTTTTCTAGAGAAGTGCATCTGAGGTTCTAGCATCATCCTTTTCTTGCATCAAGGCCTAGGCTGGCTAACCAAACAACTACTAACTTGTTCAGCAAACTTTTTTAGTATTAGACAAACATATCTCACAAACTTAGGGTTGACCTAACAAGCTCTTCTAGCCTCCAGTTAAACAAGGCAGTTGTGCCTCAACCAGAGCATGCATTACCACCTTACATCCTTCTGTGTAAGGTAATGTTGAAGACATTCACTGCCATGTATTCCACTTATCATCTCATCTCAAACTCAGAGTCTATGTTCATCAAGAAAACTCTGAGCTCATCTTCTTGGTTATAAAACTCAACCTTGTATAACTCGCAAATTCCACATAGCTCATGATAACAACATCTTCATAAGATGACTACCTCAGTTCTCTTGATGTTAGTAAACCATCTACATATTTTTTACTCCACAAGGGTATGTTATCATCTCTGTCCTCATACCCCATAGCAACGTTCCAACTCACATGATCTTTTATCCTTAGTGTATGGCATGCGTACTGTCCTATCTCTCACTCCCATAACAAGAGGAAATAAGTATTTGGCTGCAGTCCAAATACAAAGTTCTTCTTGTTCTAAGAGTAGAGATGGTACATCCCACCTTTCCAGTACACCTTCAAATCTAAGTTGAAATGTGCAACTTATGTCTCAACATCACAATCATATCAACATCAAAGTTACTTCAATGGAAAATTGGTCTCAAACTTACTTGGGTCACCACCCAATCCTTTGTCATCTCCTCTAGGTTTGGAGGGTGCCGACACTTTTTGGGTCATCCCTCTTCCCTTGTGCATCCAGAGAGTGCCCTACTCATCTGCCCTTTGGGTCCCACGAGTTCATGAAGGTGATCAATCTCCTAACCCATGGCCCTCAGATAATGATAGTTGTTACCTCCCGACCCTATGGTCATGTGCAACTAGGGAATTACACAACTCCCACTTCCATCAAGCTTATCCCTACCTAACCCTAGGATAAACTTAGGATTCTATTATAGTACATGTCCAACTTAGAACCTTACCCAAGCCTTCATCATCACTCAATGCATTCATGGGCTGTCTTTCATCCTTTCATAGGGGTCACGGTGACCTGCCTACCTTGGTCAGGCCCCATACGAGTTACCTCCATGGTAACACATCCACATGCACTTAGATATCTATGGGTCTACAGGTTCATGCTCATACCATTCTCTTTTCACTTATCTTCTCAAGATCCTATGAGACCTCTTTAGGTTACCTCAAAACCAACAAAACTGGTATACACCCCACCAAAGGGTCCCTCTCCCAGGATGGGGGGAAAAACTACAAAGGTCACGAATGTCCTTATGTCAGGGTTTACATCCACATGAGCGTGCTAACCCTAGAAAAATACTAAGGCACATGCAGACCACCTACTAAACCTTGTGATTTTATACTTGTTCTCATTCCTCAACACTGGACCAATAACAAACCTTCTCATGTCACCACCTTGGCTGTGAGGGATTCATCAGATATACCTTAAACTTAAGGGGTTTCCCTTTCCTCTAAACATGAGGAGTACCATGCTCGAATCTATAGAAACTCAAATATCATCATGAGCATCAGGTACACTATTTCCCCTAGGTTCACTTTTATGATGTTCACTATATGCTCAAATCTTTATCCACTAGCTAAGCATGTATAGGGTATGACATGCACTTCCCATGATCCTTCCACTTGAACAAAATTTCTGAGTGGAGTCCTCCTCAGGGACAACCAACTAGGTGTAAGGCCTCACAACTTGTTACTAAACCTCTTCAGGGTCTAAGGAACTCTTCTTCCTAACCCTAGAAGGTAAACACCTTTACCATAGGCACATAGGTACCAAAAGCCTCATCCTCTCTCTAGGGTGTGGTTCCTCTAAAGGCAACCAAGATATCCTCAACCTCCAGGGATCATGCATGAGGCAAATGATATCATCCACTTAGGTCACATCATCCTCAACTCCCATGTTCCTCATATCTCAGAGTCTAAGCTCCCCAACCTTTTTGCTTGGGTCCTGATCTCTCTCTCGAGCTAACCCTACACACAAACTTACTATTAGAGGTTCTTTCTCCATGAAGGATCGAGCTCACAAGCATACCCCTACATGGGTGAAGCCTCTGTTCAAACTTACGTTCACTAAAGATTATTCAGAGCTCCTCATGCTTATATCGTAAGCCATCCGACATACTATCCTGGCTAGAGGTTCAATCTACTGCCCGCACTACTGACATACGCTGGGTGCATGTTATTCCCTACTCGCATAAAACCATAGGGTTTCCATAGGTTCTTCACTAACCTCATCATTGAAGGAGCTATCCTTCACTCTAACATGCACGACCCTTCCTAGGGTTGGGTCACCAAGGCACTAGGTCATCCAACCTCACATGGCTCAGATTGTCATGGGCATCCAAAAGAATGTCCACACACCTGGTTTATCACGACATATATCATCATTCCATCTCTCTCTCTCGAACCACCACTTAGGGTTAAGGTTAACATCATCCTCAGAGGATGCGCCATGTCTCTACTTATGATGGAGGTCTCTACCTCCAAGGCTAACTTTCTTCACTCATCCTCCTGACAAGGAGGTCTAACCTCAAGTCTCTCCTAAGGGAATGACAACATATGTCATACGACCTAAGCATGTATCTATTCTTTATTTACACTTAAACTATTAAGCTTATGTTCATGACATCTTATTTACATGCTTTTCATTAATTTGGTGGAGGATTCCTTAAACTTTATAAACCTTACCCATGCCTCAAGAGGGTGAGGAAAAGAGAGAAAACCCAGATCCTTATAATCCTTAATAGCATTTGAGTTGACAAGGGATGAACAAGATGGGAGAGTCCTAAAGGTATCTTATTTTGAGTCAGATGCTGAGACATTGGCCAGACAGTCACACTAACCTGGGAGTCCTCGTATTCCGAATAGTGATGCAGAGGAAAATCTTGCCAGCCCCCAGACGTGATCCTTTTCTAGACACCTCTATCTTTCAGAAAATACTCTAATAACTCCCTCAGTTCTATGGAATTTGTAAAATTTAATAATCATTAAAGATTAAATGAGGAACCTATGCTCTGATACCAAATGTAACGACCTCGCCTCTCAGTAACCCCCAATTAAGGGAGACCCGAAGGTCAGAGTCGTTATCCCAATTAACAGGTTCAAAGGTTCAATAATTAATCAATAATAATTATGAAATTCTACTGAACTAAACTGAAATCTGGTATAAAATAAAACTTTGCATACCTTTTTCTAAAACCTGGATCTCTACTGCAATCCACATCTGGATTCTATTCTAACTAATCCTCCTTTGTACTTTAATTGTTATTTAATTCTACATATTACACTTTACTATTTGTCCTTTTCAATCTGGCACTTAAAATGCCGACAAACAAAACGTCAATCATCATATCGAAATATGTCGGTATGTGGGGACAACCAAAATTTCACAGATATGGCTAACAATCTAATTATCACAATTAAGGTAATTAACAAGCCAATTTACGTTTTCAATGTGTCATTCTCCACAACATTTTCCCTAACCCCAAAATACCCCCTCTAGGGTTTCTCTTTTTCCATTAACTTAAGGCCACCTTCTCAATCCCAAGCTTGGTGCCTGGGGTCACCTATTATGGTGCCCATTAGTCATGCAACATAGACCACCTTATCATTCCCAATCTTTGTGTCTGGGGTCACCTCTCATGGTGCCCATTGGTCATCCCTCCTGGGCTTGACCTTTTTGCATCATCCATCAAGGTGGCATGTAGGTGCAAGAATACACTTTATTTTACAATTGTGATAATCATAGTGACTTTATAATTTGCAAGTATGAACATCCAAACTGATAAGTTGCATTCAATGCGATGAATCATTTGGGAAACTCTTCGGGAAACTAATGTGATTAACCATAATTAACAACATACATGTCAGGCTAATTTGAGACAGAATTAGTCCAATCAATACAAGAAATTCAATAAGCAAGCAAGCACACAAAGAGATCTTGAAATATTCATACAACTTCCTATCATTTATCATGCCATCAACATCTATTAAACCTAGCTTGCTTCGTAGGGTTTCTAGTCCACCTTTAGGGTTCCTATAGCAATTAGGGTTCCTCTTCATTTATACTATTTTAAACCATAATTTTATACAATTACTCACAAACCCTAATTATCTCATCTATTCTTCACGATAGATATTAAGGTTAACTTTTTACAACATATAACCTTAATTAAGATAAAGGCACAATTAAACATCAATTAAGTCTATTATACTCTTTTACATTAAAACTACCATTTTTATCCTTTTAATTCATGACAAGATCATTAGGCCTAATTATCGTCTTTGGTTCCTTCCGGATTAAGAACTCATAGTTCATTATGATCTAATTCACATATGAACGCTTTTTATCATAAATTTTACCTTTATTATTAGAAAACCCTAATTACTATTTTAAGGGTATTTATCCACAATTAGGAACTTCTATACTCAAAATAGCTTAAAACCATCATATCTCAGCTTTATTCATGAATTTGAATAATTAAAACCATTAAGAGTCACAATGACTAACATTAGGGTTTCAAGGACCATTAAAGCTCGTTTATGCACATGGAATTCTAAATTAAACCAATTACATGCAATGTTCATCCTTTTTCTTCTTAATGTACCTTTTTATGATTAACAGATTAATATCAAATTTAATCACCCATAAGACCCTTCTAAGTACATTAATCATCTCAAATTAGGGTTTCTAAATCATTAAAGCATTAAAGTTGATAACTCTCACTACTTTTCGAATTGCAAGAGGAATTAGGTACATTTATTTTTAATGGATTCCTTTCATTTTTTTGAGCAACTTTCATATTTTATACGCATTCATCCGAGCTATGAATAAAGAGATACGATTTTTGCAAAATAATCTTTCTTGAATCAATGGGAGGCTGCCACATCGTCTATCCCATGCAACGTTGCTTGGCTTGTTTGAAAACTTAACGCAATTACAATTTTTCCCTTACTGAAGTGGTCGGAGCTTCAGCCCGCAGAGGGGTATTTCTGTCCAACGCATATCCTATCATCTTCAACCTCGCGATTTCCCTCTGCTTCCGCCGCAACAGCTGATCGCGAGGGTCACCCCCACCTTCCCAAGGCCCGAGGATGGCCGGAGACAGCCGCCCTACCTTCTTCACCCCCCGCCATACCAAGGGTGCTCTCTCTTTGTGGCCAAGGTGGCTGTTTCAAGCGCACTCAGCCTGCGCCATGCGGCTGGTTGTGCAGCCTGTTGTAGGTAAACGTGTGAGGTCGATCACTCAGGGACGATAGTTGATCATCCTCTGGTCATCGAGGAACACCAATCCTTCATCAAGATGACTCCACAGCTCCCCGTTGCTCCAGGGAAAGTAACCACGTGGCTAGGGTTTGCATCGAAGAAGAAGATGGAAAAGAGAGAGAAACATGTGGGATCACCTTTGGCTTGGCCACGAGCGCTACCCTTATATAGGGGAGGGTATCCATGCCCCAGCTTGCTTGCCCACGAAGAAATAGAGCCCTTTCCCAATAGGAATCCAATTCCTTTATTGAGAAGCAACCTTCTCGCTCCTAATTTATCTTTTTAATAAACCATGTTCATTGGGTAATTATTATTTTTAAAATCCTCTCTCTTATTCTCTTTGACTTTTAAGCCATTGGCACGAATTTATTTTTCCTTTTAGTAGAAAATACCTCCGTTTTTAACAATACCACAAAATCCATTAATTATGTATCACATTATCCTCTTATTTTATATTATGGGTATTTTCTCTTGGGGATCCTTGGACCCCTAGAAACTCTAATATTTCAAAATCCTTTTTAGTGGATACTCATTATCCTTCTAGATGCATCTATATCCATTATTTCTGATTATCCTTCTTATTTCTTTATTAAAATATCTCTTTTTGAGGATTTCTCTTTATCTCTATTTTATTTTCCTTATTGGAATTCCTTATAATATTAGAAATCTCATGGATACGAAAATCCACCAAGGATAACTCAATTATACCTCTTTCCACTTATTTTCCACATTTTATCATTATTTTCAATTTCTTTCTTAATTAAGAAATATTTAATTGATCTTTTCCTTTCTTGTTGCATTATCTTTGCAACTTTGGACTCCTTGGAACCCAAGGAACCCAAGAGGCATGAAATCCATATTTGGATAACATTCCTTTGCCTTCTAGAGATTTCTACATCTTTCTTTTCTCCATTTCTTATTAATAATGGAGTTTTTTTTGTCCTTTCCTTGTTATTGGGCCCAATAGACAAAAAAGCCCACAAAACAACCAACAAGGCTATTGTAAAAGAAATCTATTTATTCAAAACAAATTATATCATTATTTGTTCAAATATCTTTAATAGGAGAAATTACATTTTTCACCAAAAGAACCCGAAAATTGGTGTTGTAACATATGCTATATCTGACTCTTCATGGGTAAGCCCTGTACATGTGGTCCCAAAGAAAGGTGGAACTACCGTGGTATGGAATGAAAATAATGAACTCATCCCCACTCGATCAATCACCAGGTAGAGGATGTGTAATGATTACATTAAGTTAAATAAGGCCACTCATAAGGATCATTTTCCGCTGCCTTTCGTAGACCAAGTATGTAAAGAGTGGGACCCAGAGGGGATCCACTCCCTACTAAAAATTTGAAGAATAAAACCTTTGGTCCAAACACACCCAAAAGATATGTTTGAGTGGGTGTAAAATTTTCAAATCTAATGAATGGTATTTGAAACAACCAAAGTATAGTAGCGGAAGTATTATATTGACTATATTCAGTTTCTCACAAGGTTACAAAAGAACATCATAAGCTCATGCAAAGGGTTTGCATGAAAGATACAACATATGGATCTAAGTAGAGGGAAATATAAACCATAACAACTTTTTCTCCAAGATTTAACTCCTTAAGCTAGGTCCATATCTTAATGCCATGTCCTCCATGTCCTTCACCTAGGGTTGGAAGCATACCGCAACAAGAAGAGAAAAATAGATGACATCAACAAAGGTTGGTATGTGCGTAGTAAAAAGGAAATTGAGCAATATACATAATAAAGGACAATAAATATAAAAGGCTTCCCATAGAAATGATAAAACTATCCAATTGGGCATAAAGAAAAGAACAAAAACAAATGAGATACTTCCCATAACCAAACAAATAAAATTGTGTCATACTAGCACATATAAAGAAATTAGGTCACACAACCCATAATCATAAACTTGCATGCATGTGAGATAAACATAACACTAGAACAATACAAATACAAAGGTGACCAAGCCTCACAAACTTGAGACTTGATAGAGTATGACATACTACCAAACTACCAAATACATAACATGGGCCAATCCTCACAAACTAAAAACCCGGGTATGGGGCACCACCACCTCCATCCCAATAACAAAAGGGGCATATTTCCCAAAAACCAATGTAATTACACTACTCTAGTGCTACTGATTCACATAACATGTTTAATAGAGAGACAAGTAAAAAGGAATAGTCATGTCAAACAAAAGTTGCCATCATACTAATTAAAAACATCAACATCCAATACAAAAGTGGGCAAGAGACATTACACGTCATTAGATAGAGTTCCACCATGAATAAAGCATATGAAGACACCAATATGATGTCTAATCAGATAATATTATGATCAAAAGATCAGTAACAAATAAGATACTTCACATGAAGCATATTTTCTAAAAGAACAAGATGATGTGTAGGCTAATATCCATAGGACCAAGAGAAAGAAGAAAAGTAGGTAGATTACTCATCAAGAATAATAGGGGATGAAAACATACATTAAGAGAGGGAAATTGCTCAATATAAAAATAATATTGGATGCAAGCATACCTCAATTTAGAGTCTATATAAATCCAAGTCACTTATAGATCCAAGTCTAGGCCTCCAAAGAACCTATTGAACATATATGTATATTTTAGGTCAATTTCACATTAATTATTAAAACCTAAAAATCACCTTTTTCTTAATGTGTGAATTAGGTTATCAAATATATGCCATGTTTTAGATTATCTTTTTTTTAGTCCAAAATGCATTTTACTACATTTGTCTGACGTATACATATTTAGTTATGAATTTTATAATTTAATATCTAATTAGTTTAATTCATTCATATTCACCTTTATTTAAACTTTGGATATAGGAAAAAAAACTAGTATCATTAGATATGTATTTTTTTAATTCAATGGCTATTTATTTGTATTTTTCTGACCAGTATATACTTAGTTATTAATTTTTGAAAATTGGCCAATAGGAAAAAGAAAAAAAGCCACATCATCACTATATTGGTGAAAAATAGAGAGAGAGGGAGAAGGAGAGTGGGTTGTACAGTCCGAGTTGTCCCAATCAGAGCTGGCCAACTCATCCTGCCACTCATCCAACTCAGTAGAAGCTCGGTGCAAAAGAAAAAGATGCAAATACTTCGTGAAATGTCCAAAATCCCCCTGCTATAGAGAAAATCAAATGCAAGAGAAAGAGGAGGGCAACAACTTCTCACTGCCAGGAGATCAAACTGGAGTTTCAGAGGCCAAAACTCAATGGAGATCTGCCCATCGAAAACGCCAGGACAAGACGAACACAAAGAGTCAAAACATACCAGAAACACACGGAAAATAGAGAAAGGTTTGTACCAGCTCAAGGAAAAAGTGATAATCTATGATCGAGTGCTCACAGAAAAGGAGGAAAATCCATTAACAAAGTCAGCTCTGCAAGTCCTCCAGGAACCCCTTCAGGCACTGTCTGCGTGAGGAGGCCTCCCAGATAAAACTGTCGAGGAGTCTCCGACGAACTACAGGTCACCGAGTAGGGTTGAGCATACCGCCATAACTCAGGGAAAGGGAGAGTGATAGTGGGATTCAAAACTATGCCAAAGAGGTATGGGAGAGGAGAATTGAAGTCTCTTGTTGTGTATCGAAAATGGTGACTCAAGGAATGACAATGAAAAGGGTGTTGCTTGAGGTAACAAAGGGGAGAGTTTGGGTTCAATTGAGGGCGAGGAAAGTTTCCCTGATACACGAGGGGGGGTTTAGTGTTCTAAATGCATACTAGGGATATGGCATGCATGTCTGCAACTTCTTGGTACTGGGGAAACAAGAGGGTCGTTTGGGGGTTTCTTATATACTAATCCCCATGGCTATTGTGGTTTGATGGGTAGAGCTAACACTCACAAACTCGGGAAAGAAAGAATTCCAAAATATCATTGAACAGAGCAAGAGGTATTTGGGAAACAAGAATCGAGTTACTGTACACACAAGACACGGTCTGCTACCCAAGGCAGGAGAAAGCCTTTTAGCCACCCGATCAAAATCTAACGACTACCGTCAAATAGTGCATCGAGTAAAAATCGGTTTCGACTAAACTTAACATGACATCGATTAAATAGTACGATAAATCCATTTTTTAATAAAGTGTTGTCACAATATATTCATATCTTCTCTCTCTTCAAATGACGGTTCAAACATTATCCAAATTAGGTGAAATTTTGTACAGAGGCCTTAAGGCATGTAGATTCTGGTAATGCAAAAAAAATTTCCTTTTGAAGACTTTTGATGTATTAATTAATCAAACCTTAGTTTATCTTTCCTCATGCATTAATAACATTAGGATTATCCAATTTTGGTGAAGCTTCATCCAGAAGTTACCTTAGATGAATAGAATAAGAATTTAGAATTATTTCCTTCTTTTGAATCCTTTTATATCATTATTTATTACTTATGCCTTTTACACATTTTCTCTCTCCTAAACTTACCTTAATTTTTCAAGGTTATCCAAATTAGATGAAATTTGACATGTTGGTTAATTTTGATATTTAGATTACAAATTTGAAGTTTGTTACCACTTTTGAGGTTTCTTTTTATGAGATATGTCATATGGCCCATTATCTAAATTATTCATCCAACAAAGTTCCTTATCTTCATATTACCACCAAATAAGTTATGTGACATATTTTATGTTCGATTATTTACCTAAGTTTAATGTGTAAACATTAGGGTGATTTATTTGTGTATTAGATCATTAAAGTTATACTAAACATCTTTTAGGTCTAAAACCTTAACCTTGTTTTGCTAAGTCCAAAAAGATCAAAATTCTAGGATAGGATCCAAGATCTGGTATGTTACAACACTCCACCCCTTAAAAGGATTTTATCCTCAAAATCTATTGATCCAAACATCAACAACCAACTACTCTCCACCACTTAAAAGGTTTTACCTATCAAGTCAAACTAAACAACACTTAGGGTTACCCACATATCTTTTAGTTGAGAATATTTTAGATAATAGGGGATGCAAGCATACATTAAGAGAGGGAAAGTTCTCAATATAGAAATAATATGGGATGCAAGCATGCCTTACTTCATAGTCTATACAAATCGAAGTCACTTCTAGATCCAAGTGTAGGCCTCCAAAGAACCTATTGAACATATATGTAGATTTTAGGTCAATTTCACATTAAATATTAAACCCTAAAAATCACCTTTTTATTAATGTGTGAATTAGGTTATCAAATCTATGCCATATTTTAGATTATCTTTTTCTGACTCCAAAACATATTTTATTACAATTTTCTAACTTATAGATATCTAGTTATGAATTTCATAAGTTAGTATCTAATTAGTTAAATCCATTAATATTCACCTTTAATTAAACTTTGGATATAGGAAACAAAACTAATATCATTAGATAGGTCTTCATTTTCTGAATTCAACAACTATTTATTTGTATTATTCTGACCATTATATAATTAGTTATTAATTTTTGAAAATTGACCAATAGAAAAAAGAGAAAAGGCCACATCAACGCTATACTTGTGAAAAATAGAGAGATAGGGAGAAGGAGAGTGGGTTGTGCGGTCTAAGTTGGACCAATCGGAGCTGGCCAACTTAGCTGGCCACTCATCCAACTTAGGAGAAGCTCGACACAAAAGCAAAAGACACAAATACTTTGTGAAATGTCCAGAATCCCTCTGCTAGCAAAAATCAAACGCAAGAGAAAGAGGAGGGGAATCCATCAACAAAGTTGGCTCTGCAAGTCCTCTAGGAACCTGTTCCGACACTTTCTGTATGAGGAGGCCTCCCAGATCAAACCATCGAGGAGGCTACGGTGAACTACATGTCACCGAGTAGGCTGGAGCACACCACCATAACTCAGGGAAAGAGATAGTGACATGGGGCTTCAGAACTATGCTAGGGAGGTCAGGGAGAATATAATTTAAGTCCCTTGCGATGTACTGTCAATAGATACTCAAGGAATCACAACAAAAAGAGTGCTTCTAGAGGGAATAAAGTGGAGAGCTTCGAGTTTAATTGAGCATGAGGAAATTTTCCCTGATACATGAGGGGGGTTTTAGAATTCTAATATTCAGACCAGGGCTATAGCATGTGTGCCTGTAACATCTTGGTACTGGGGAAATAAGAGGGTCATTTGGGGGTTTCTTATATACTGATCCCCATGGCTATTGTGAGGGTTTGATGGGTACAGTTAACACTCAAAAACTCGGGAAAGAAAGAATTCTGAAGAATCATTGAACGGAGTGATAGATATTTGGGAGATAAGAATCGAGTTTCTCTACACGCAAGACACGGTTTCATACCCAAAGTAGGAGACAGCCTTTTAGGCTTCTGATCAAAATCTAATGGCTATCATCAAATAGTGCATCGAGCAAAAACT